>JAQISU010001235.1:13150000-13845000 GCA_029339505.1 Unio delphinus
CTACCTGCCTACCTACCTACATACATACACACATACAAACACATACATACATACAATACATACATGTATGCATGCATGCATACATACATACATACATACATACATACATACATACATACATACATACATACATTCCTACCTATCTACCTACCTACATACCTACCTACTTCTAATGCTGCCTGCCTGCCTGCCTGCCTGCCTACCTGCCTACCTACCTACCTACATACACACATACAAACACATACATACATACAATACATACATGTATGCATGCATGCATCATACATACATACATACATACATACATACATACATACATACATACATACATACATACATACATACATACATACATACATACATACATGTTAAGTATAAAGATCTAAACTTTTCTTTTTGATTTCAAGTAAATTTTAGTTACAGAAGTAGCAGATCTTTCTTGACTCAGGATATATATATAATACACGTACTTGTACTGAATCATTTCTTAGTTTTCTGGAGTGTTCATTCGACATTATTCAAATTATCTTGTGTGTGCCCATGTAATTGCGGCGCCTGCGACATTATCCCTCCTTGTCAATACGTTGTTAAAATATTGGCCTTTGAAATAAAGCTCTGGTTACATAGTGGATCTGATATACATAAGTACCGGTAAAACCTAGATAATAATTTCTTTTATCGTAATTCATGAGTACTGTGCTGTGACATATTGATAACTTCTAACTGGATGTTCTTACTTTTATCTTTTATGTTCCCGTCATTTGTTTTAATTGACATCGTGGTATCAGATTCTGCATTTTGTAGGATTGGCCCTAAGTTTAACCACTCCCTTGTTTCTGGGTCACTTGCAATGCCACTCCATAGGAATCTTTCGTTTGTAGATAAATATGTCTATAATGCAATTCTATATATAGGGTAGCACTGGAAAGTACCTCTACTATTCATAGACCACACGAGAAAAAGGTAGGATGAAATTTTGGATCGCTTTATTCTTCAATCAACTGTCGGTGAATATATTTGAGTCGAAAACTTGGAATCTAAATATTAACTTGATATAATAATGCAATAGGAGTTATTACTCAGTAAATAACACTGTGAGCTAGATAACAAGTAGACGTTGCCACTAAAGTTATCGTTTGCCGGAAGCACAGGTAAGTATATGTTTTCAAAGGTTTTGTATGCGCGCTGCAGTGTATCATAAGAAAATCTCACCCCTTCAAATGAGCAATAGAGAGGTAAAAGGTTTGACGTCATATTATGACGTAACTTTAATATCATCAATTAATGTAACTTTTTATTTTAGGTCAGTAAAATACATTTTACTTTGGACATCTTTTCCTGACGTTCTTGAAAGTTAAAAGCATCTACGAATCTCCATGTACACTTTATTTCATTCTCTAGTTCATCCATTAAAATAGAAATATGAACGAACACATTTCCTTTTACTACCAAGAACCAAAAGTTTGCATTACTTAATTGGAACCAATTGTATGTCCCTGTATTATAAGTCGAGTGTCAAATTTCCCACGACATGTGTATTAATCTCAATAACGATAATTATGTCAATCAATAGAACACTTTTATAGTTTAGTTCACGAAGAAATTTTAAGTCCTGTACCAAAACAACACTTTCGTTATAAATTATAAGGCAGGATGTGTACAACTGCAATATTTATCAGACCCGTATTTTTCCTTTATTGACAGGTGCTCGGAAAATAACAAAGCTCTAAATAAGAACTGTCATAATTATTGTTGTACCTTTTCGACGTACGAGAAAAAAAGAAATATGGCAGGTATGTTTTGTGTCACCACTGCTGTAATTGATTGAGGTAAGTGCCGTATTACAAGTACAGAAACTGATTTGGCAGGTGCGTATTGTGTATTACAAGTAAGGAAATGTATGGAAGCAATACACATAACATAATTATATCTCTGATCAACTGATGGAGCTAATTTATCATTGCTTCATGTCAGAATATGAATGACAAGTGTCAGTTTTATTCTCGAAAGAAATTCTTCCAAGATACGTACATTTTTATTGTCTACTTAATTTAATGTGGAAATGTCTTTAATGTTTCTGGAGAAATTAGACACACTCTTTGACTAGACGTGAAAATCCAGATTTTGTTTATTTCTTTGTCCTTGTATGCTTAAATGTACGGCTGTTTATAGTTAATATGATCGGCATGCGAATATATATATATATATATATATATATATATATATATATATATATATATATATATATATATATATATATATATATATAATATTGTCTTCGGAAAAGTTCAGATGGTAGTAGTTGCAAGTACTTCGAATATTTTGACCCATTTACGGGAAACTGTGACCCATGTAAACCTATCTGTGATGTCTCAGATTGCACACAGCTGTGCCCAACTAAGTTACAGTTTCTTTTATAAACCAGAATCCTGTGTTGGTAAAAGGCATATCCCGGCATTATTTGTCTCGACTTCAACAATCCCCCTTCCCCGGTCCAGGTTTTGGAGATTTATATTAATCTCTGAGACATAGCGGCAGGAAGCAATATTAGCATCAACTATGCACGATCCTTCTCGTGTCCAGTAGCTTATGTGATTAATTAAAGTGCAAGGGGAGTATAATTAGCTCCGTAGCTTAAACGTTAGAAGCCGAGAACTAAGTCTGTTGGGTTAAGGAAGGCGGGGACTATTTCCTTTAGGTTACGGACAGTCAGTTGGACAAATTCAATTGTATGTCTTAGTTCATATTTGAAAATTCTATAAGAGAAGTAATGATTATATGCGGTGACTCAATAGTTTTCTAGTGGTGACCAAGGGTCCATATTTGTATGCCAGGGACATGACCCGTGAATCTCGTTTAAATTCCGTTTAAATCTCATATTTTATGTGTTGGCACTTGGGTAAAACTCCCCCCCCCCCATTCTTAAAATATCGCCTGGATGGGAATAGATTCAAGTTCTAATGTGGCCCAGCCACATCTAGGGATCGTCACAAAATAATAGTCTAACGGTTTTAGTTCTTTATCTTAAACCAGGTTGGTTGGTTGGTTGTTGTTGTTGTTGTATGGTTTCACGCCATTTAAGATAGGATATTTATGGTGGCCAGTATTAATGGTGGAGGAAGAACCTGGGAAAACCCCGGAAAGAATCACCGACTTACGAGAAGCTACTGGCAAGCTTTCTCACATACCCACATTGGCTGAATCCTAGACTCGAACCGACGCAGAAAGAGGTGACATGAGAGCGCTTTAGATCACTCGGCCAATCGGGGCCTCTGAACCAGATTGGTGGATTACTACACAGTTTATACACTATAAAAAATATACCCCGCAATATCTAATATCTAACCTCCACCACCCTCACCAAGTGAAAATATACAGATCAACCTCAAACCATTTCAGAAGATTTCACGTTTTTATCCTGAATGGCGTTCTAGGCATTGCGACATAACGACCTCGTCCACTTAAGTACGAATGTTCGACATGACAAACATATGTACTCAAGTATGACATTTATATTTAAAAATTGCAAAATTGTAAATTGCCAACCAGAGGTGGCAAACAAGCAGTCTGATGGATGAGATGAGACATACATACAAACATACAGACAGACAGACAGAGAGATAGACAGACACACAGACAGACAGACAGTCTTAACACGAACGTCTTAATGCTGAGCGGAAAGCGAGGCAGCTGTTTGTACCATTTTTGTAGGTCTTTGGTATGACTCGGCCGGGGATCGAACCCACGACCTCGCACGTCCGCGGCGGACACTCTAACCACTAGGTAACCGGAGCGGTTAGCTGCGATTGGCGATAACTTATTGAATGCTTTGTCTAAAGAGAATGTTCCAACACGCCCCATAGAGATGAGATCTTTCATATTAAGACATCAACATCAACAAACACACCGATTGGTTCCAATAAATCTGATTGACTGTAGATGCACAGAATTTCGGAATATGATATTATTTTATAAGATTGATATATCACTGCAATTAGTATGTTTGTGTTTACTTCAAAGAAAAGATGATATGGCGATTTAATCGGTGAGCATTCAGAATTAAGTAATTTCCGATTCAAACTGCAGATTTAATCTTTTGAATACTCAATATGAGGACAATTCTTTCGATGGAGATGGTTATCAATTGGCATGCAATGTCTACACTCGAAGTGGCAAGTTAAGGATAAACTTCGATGGTCCTTGAGTATATTGTTCTGTATGAATTGAGCATAGGGCCGGCTCTAGACCAAATGTTACTCCAGGCGAGGACCATCTTCGTCCCCCTATCCATTCGTTATACGTTTGAATTCCTTAGTTTTTATTGGCCAACATCATCCAAAACCCATGGTCCTAAATTTGACCCTGATTGGATATACTCTGGGTAAGAATGAGCAGCAGAGAGGGTGAACCCTACAACGTTTTCAGACAAAATTTTGATTGAATCCTTAAAACGAGCCTTCCTACGATCTCATTTTAACCAAAAAAAATGTCTCAGGGGCTAACCCTACAACGTTTTTAGACAAAAAATTGATTGAAATTTTAACGAGCCTTCCCTACGAAATCTCATTTTAACTAAAAAAATGAAAACGGAGACTTTTACGATTTTTTAATTAATTTTGGTCGCAACTTGTTGTCATCCACCCTCTCTGCTGCTTAGTGATTTCATCACTGGGTTAACAAAAAATAATAAATGATTTTAACCGAATATTTGATCAAGTCCAATACGATATCGTGTCCGAGGATCATGCAAATTTATTGTTGCGAATCCGTGCGGAGTCGACTGAGCATGACTAAAGAAATCTCGAAATTGATTGAAGTCCATATCAGAACACCATGTCTGCCAAATATTTCTAAGAGTATGAGTATCAACTCCGTTGAATACAGACAATAAATTGCAGTTATCTCTGATGACTTTTGGAACCTGAGTGTAGCGTTGAGTGACATATATCACGTCAGTGTTTTTGTGACGCCCACGGGAAAATATTCTAGCAGGATTCTTTTGTTTATCCAACATTATATCGTCGTATACGACTAAATTGTTAATATCTCCATCAATATCATCAATACTCGGTGCTTCATCGATATCGGTTATAAAATCAATGGCGTTCTCACCCTTAATTTCTGATGCATTCTCGTTAAAATCCTTTAACACTTCATAACATCGTTGATCATCTACGCTAGGGGCAATTAAATACAACTTATCCCACTTCATCCATCTCATTATTAAATTGAGTAACAATTGCGTTTTACCGGATCCAGATGGCCCGATTACAATCATCCGGATAGAGTTTGGTAGCGCTGCATGATGCTTAATTGGTTCTCTTGTTTTAGTCGCTGAAAAATCAATTATATCCATATTTCTATATATAAATTATGGATCTATATTGTGTGAAGTGTAAAACGCGTACTGGCACAGATGATGTGACGACGGTTACAACTAAAAATAACCGATCAGCGCTTTCTGGTAAATGCGTGCAATGTGGTACAAAGAAATTTAGATTTGTGTCTATGAGATCTGATTATAAAAAAAACGAGGAGGTGATATCGCAGCCAAATTTGCAAAGCTCCCTGGAACCCCATGGGCAAAGTACCTCGGAGAAAAGCACCTCCCAGGATATAGCTACTGTGGACCGGGAACCAGACTTGATATCAGACTCAATGATCAAAATCAACCCAACCCCGGTGAAGAACCAATAAACGCCATTGATAAGGCCTGTCACCTTCATGATGTTGCTTATAAAAGCAGCAATCTGCAACACAGGCATCTCGCGGATGTGAAATTAATTCATGCGTTAAATGCTATTCCTGATAAATCCTTCAAAGAAAAATTGGCTTCATTTTTAATAAAATCGGCTATGAAAAGTAAATTGATGTTAGGTGCTGGTAATTAATAATATGGAATCAATTTATTATTCTCCGAGGGGATACTGGAGGGGTAACGCTGCAATCAATAAACTCACTAGCGCTGCAAAAGTGAAAAAAAACCACTGCGGCTAATTGGTTATCCAAACAGGCACTATAGCAAATTTATCTACCACCGCCTAAACAAATTCAATTCTCGCATTTTGATGTGACCGCTCCTAATGAAGTTCATCAGGCTGATATATTATTTCTGCCACATGATCGTGGTTACAAATATGCGTTAACCGTAGTTGATATTGCAAGTCGATACAAAGAAGCAGAACCGTTAAAAACAAAATCAGCCACTGAAGTCGCTTCTGCATTTGAAAGGATTTATCGACGAGGTCCTCTGTGTTGGCCAAATCTATTGCAGGTTGATCCTGGCAAGGAATTTCAGGGTGCAGTGTTATCTACAATGAAACATCATAATGTCACCATACGACGAGGGCATACTGCGCTACATCGCGATCAGGCCATAGTAGAACGATTTAATCGGACGATTGCTGAGCGGTTATTTGGATATCAATACGCAAAAGAATTCATTCAAGAAAAGCGATCCCGTGAATGGGTTAAAAGATTACCATCTGTGATTACTGCACTGAATAACGAGATTACTAGAACAATCAACATGAAACCTATCAACGCGATTAAAAAGAAGTCAATACCCGTACAACCACAAAAAGATTTCAAAGAACCAATTCTTGGTAGTAGTGTCATTGTGAGGTACTTATACGAACCAGGAGAGCTTGAAGGGGGTAGAAAAAGGGCTACTGATCCTATTTGGAGCGTCACTACGCATAAGATATCTAGTATAACACGATCAACTGGTAGACCTCCAGTCTATAAACTGGATTCAACTGCCCCTCAGCGGGGTTTTACTCGACAACAACTACAAGTGATTCCCGAGGATACTCAATTGCCACCGCATGGTCTTAACTAGCGCCTTTGCGTCTATTGCACTCAAGACAAGTCAACATCACATTATTTCTGACATGACCGAGATTGTTATTTTTTTTTGTCTACGGTGAATTGGCGAGGATCCTTATCCGAATACTGCCAACGCATTATACAATTGCAACTCGCGCAGTGATTATTCTGTTGTTTCTTCAAAGTGATTATTAGTTCAGCATCAATATCAAATTCTCGTTGTTTTTTTTTGTCCTGTTGTTTGTAACCGGAGAGTTTTTTTATTAATGATGCTAACGTCAATATCACTTATTGTTGTGTCATTATCATCGAAAACAACTCTTCGAAGTTGATTTATGTTTCGTACTCTGGATACTGCGAGATAGATTAAATTCGACCATTCGATGTGATTTATCCACCATCCAAACAATTGTATTTGATATAGTCAATCCCTGTGAAGAGTGTATTGTTGCTGCGTATCCTAGCGTCCACGGGGATTTATTAGCACGCAATGCATCTTCAACGACATTGATATCAACCAGCACAATATCATTTAATACGAGAATTTGTTTTTCACTCTGTCCTGGAATATCAACTTCAATGTTTTGTTTTCGTGTATCCGATGGCCTATAACAAAGGGGTACTGGAAGCGTTGCAAATTTTTCTTTATGCAATTCAAATAACTTCATCCGAAGTGTATCCCTGACTATTTTTCTACTTGCAATGATCAAATCGTTTGGTCTCCACGCTTCCCAGAAATCATTCATTGGGGTTTCTGAAATCACTTCACGCGCTATTTCGCATTGGATTCTATCCGGTTGTAATCTAATTAGCGCTTTGAACTCGCGTAATCGTTCATCAAGTGATCTATAATCAGTGGTGATTTCTTCATAGTAGTCTACAAAACCCTTTAGCCATTCATGTGGAGATGCACCGACAAATGGTGGTGGTTGGCCGTGATCCCCGCACATGACGACTTTTGTGTTTTTGTTTAACAACCACTCAAGAAATGTTTTTAATACATCTAATGACACTGTGCATATTTCATCCCAAATTATGATTTCAGGAATGAATTTATCACCCATACGCTCAGGAGTCCATTTGTCACCTTTCCATCGAAAAAAACTGTGATAAGTGCAAGCATTTACCCCTCGTTGTATCATCTCTCTGGCGAGTCTGTGAGTCGGTGTTAGCACAATCATGTTAGAAATGCTAGCGTTTCCACGACGAAATAATTCAATTGCACGAGTTGTCTTTCCTGACCCACCACAACCGTTTAAATAAACTGTCTTATATCTACATACTGGATCAGATACCGGTGGTGCATTAGAAAATTCTGATTGAATTTCAATACGGTTACAACAAAGATATTTATCATCCATGGCAACGTCTGCGGATTCACAATACTCATGTAGCATCTCTTTTTTAAATCGGCAACGCCCCCAATTTTCTTCGGGATCTGTGAATGCCGCTACAGCTGATTTGTACTTATTGTGTATATACATCGAATCAGTGGCCACTCTAACCGCGGTATTAGGAAATCTATTTATCATCGAAAATAGATTAATAGAAGCATAGGCTAGCATTGAACTTCTCAAATGTGTGTACTGGGAATTATATCCATCACAGTAGGTAACAACCGTACCTAATTTCTCACCATTGGATAGAAAAGCATCCTTACGGGATACAAGTTTTCCCTGTTTCATTAAATCCGCTACAATAAAATCGTATTCAGCGACATCTATGATCAACCGCGAAGAGTATTTTGCGTTGTCGTATCGTCCACCCTGGGTAAATTTACCGATTATTCTTCTTCCGAGATCTTTTGCTTGTTCTTTTTTAATTTCAAATAACTTCTTAGACCAATTTATGATTTCTTCTTCACTGAAATCTGGAAATTGTTTTCGTTGTTCGTTGATTATTCTATCTAGATCGGGTTGTGGTAGCCAAACTTCTTTCTGAGCTCGATAGCATATAATAGCCTCGGAAACAATCAACGATATTAGCATACCACAATCAATCATATATCTCAATAGCACTATTGGCATCCAGTGTTTTTCAGATAGGTGTCTACCGAGCCAAACATAACTACACGGATGTAACCCTGTAGCTAATTCAAATGATATCACACGAGCGAATCCGGTTAAATCAAAATCAGGCAATGGTCCATTAATCGCAACACGAGTCATTTCATGCGTGGGGTGTCCAAATCGTTTGAAGTACTCAGCGCATTCCCCATACCCGAGAAAACTTCCGGGATAACACGCGGATATATCAATTGAAATCATACCATCACGTGAGTATTTCGTATTCCACAGTCCTCCATGACCAAATTTGACGCAACTCAATTTAACATCCTCGAGAAAATCATTTCGTGTTGGACGCCATGAGTTTTTTTCTCTTGCGAAGTGAGCTACCACTGATGGAATAGTAAAACTATCCGTGAGTAGTTTTTCATGGGAATTCTCCGGTGAAAAATCACTAGCGATTTTTCTCATTCTGTTATCTAATTCTTCAATGCGATATACTTCACCATTTGGTTTTACAAATTGATCGAATTCTTCATCACTTCTAAGTAACCACACTGACACAGGATCATCCTTACACAACGCATGAATAGCATCGAATAATTTCTCTTCATAGAAAACATCCCCGACGAACTCCTTAGGGATATATTTCACGGTTCGTTCTCGTGGAAATATTGTTACCGCAGGTGTCCACGCGTGTTTGTTATGATCAATAATCTGTATTGGCGCTCCATTTTTGTTATATTTCGGTTCGTATAAAACCTCTCCGGTTATCGTCATAACTGTTATTGGAAATCTTAATGATGTTTCTAATTTAGCTATATCAGAAATCTTTGCACCATGCTGTTTCACTGTCAGTTCCCATTCGGTTATTTTCCTACGTCGCAGATCAGTTAGTTTATTTCCTCGGGATGCATTTGTGAAGTGTTCTATTATTCGTTCTGCTACACAATTAAGCCCTGACGAATATTTCATAGGAGCTAGTTTTGCGATATCGGGTTTATCATTTAACGGATATATCCCATAAACCATTGCTGTTACGGGATAAGATCTTTCGTAGTATGGTTTGTCAATGCCGGTTAGAATCCCTGGTTTGGAATCTCTACTCACAATGACAGCTTTTTTATTCTTGAGGATTGGTTCAAATTTATCCTTAATAATCCATTTGCCATCGACTTCGATAATGAATTTGATTCGGAAAAAATGTCTTTTTTCCCCAACACGTGAAATTATCACTGCTGCTTTTTCATCATTCATGGTAGCATCAACAACACCATCAATTCGAAATGTTGACCAACAATAAGATGCTCCATCACGCTTAAATTCATTAAAACAGTCTCTGATTTTACTAATCATGGCTTTATCAAGAATTGTATTCTTTGGTGTATTAGAAGCTATATCGAGATTGAATTGAGCATCTTTCCAGGGGTAATCTCTCTTGGACGTTGTTTTGGTTTATCGAGATTAAATCTAGGACTAATTTTCAATAATCTCTTAAACTCTTTCATGTTTCCGTCTATTGGACGTTTTTTGGGTTTATCGAGATTAAATCTAGGATTGATTTTGTTACGTTTTTTGGGTCTATCGAGATTAAATCTAGGATTGATTTTTAATAATCTCTTAAACTCTTTCATGTTTCCGTCTATTGGACGTTTTTTGGGTTTATCGAGATTAAATCTAGGATTGATTTTCAATAATCTCTTAAACTCTTTCATGTTTCCGTCTCTTGGACGTTTGTTACGTTTTTTGGGTTTATCGAGATTAAATCTAGGATTGATTTTTAATAATCTCTTAAACTCTTTCATGTTTCCGTCTATTGGACGTTTGTTACGTTTTTTGGGTTTATCGAGATTAAATCTAGGATTGATTTTCAATAATCTCTTAAACTCCTTATCAGTATTGAATTTAGCATTTTTCGAAGGCAATCTCTTGAACTCCCTCATGCTATACTAAAACAAGTGTCTAAATGAAAGGTTTATGTATAATGAATCACTGCAATGGATCAGTCAATGAATTAGACAAATAGTATAGTATACTAATGAACCAGGAATTCAGACCACACCCAGTGAGTACAAATTATGAAGCATCCAGTGATGGTGTTGTAAGACACTGTAGACTGAAGAACCCAGTTGGGTGGGATAATGGTATGGGGTATTTGTTCTTTACTGTTGGAAAGAAGAAATATTACAATCATCGTTTCGTATTTGAATGTTTCAATGGATTGATCAAAAATGGTTTTGTTATCGATCACAAGGATTTTAATCCAAGGAACAATTCTTTATCAAATCTGCAAGCTATCACACAAAGTGAGAATTTGAAAAGAGGAGAGACTGGCATTTGCTCAAAAAAAGCGAGACCAGTAAAATCCTTGAATACAACAACTAACGAAGAAAAAATATTTCAATCAATATATGAAGCCGGCAAGTATTTCAATATTTGTAGAGCCTCAGTACGATTCGTTGCAGAGGGGGTTTGTCGATCGGCTATTTAAAAAAGGACGGGACAAAAAATTCGATTTAGTTATGTCTAATGCGTCATATTTTTCATTTAGAAATATATCATTATTATAGAATAATGAATTCTGAAAACATGAATAGCATTTTATCCGAGATTTCAAAATTGAAAAGTTGGGATATTGAACTATCAGATGGGTTAAATCCTGATCAAATCATGTCTGATTTGCAGGATATAGAATACGGAGTTAGTACTAACAAGTATATGCTACCAAAGAAGTATGCGCTCATCAAAAGAATTCAGAATTCTATTCGGGACTCTCTTGCATTTTCCAATGACGTAAGTGTGTTCGCTCCGTTGTATACCATCGTAGAACGAATACGAAAAGAATTGGGGTACGAATACGAATTGAAAAAGGAGGTTAATTCTAAAGTTAGAAACCTACGGGCGTTAATTCAAGAAAATGAACAATTTTAATTGACCAACCATTTATCATTATTTGATTGTGACCGTCCCTCATAGAGATTTTATTTTATTTTTTTAGCATTTTTTGATTAAAACTGTTGAAATCAGTGAATAAAAAATTGATGGCTGGTTCGGATTGATCAAAAATAGAATGGCGAAAGTCACAGTATTATATTTTATTTATAGCAATTATGTGACTTTCGCCATCAATGATAGAGATGTTAAAACACTTCCACGATGGTGTTAGGTCGGATTGAAAAATTGTTTTGCAATTGAAAAATTGTTTCTGATTTTAAATGAAGCATTAACAACCCGATTGGCTCGTGAACGACTGGATGCAATCAGGAGATTTGTACCAATTCGTGACTCTGTACGGAATAAACTGCAACAACGACAACAAGCGCAGACTGACTTTTCTGTGTCAAGTGAACAACTGTTTACTCCGATAACAAGTGCGACCAAAGATGTGAAAAAGTTAACTGAAGCAGCGATATACGGAGATATTCCTGAGCGAGAACGAGTAAAGAAGGCGCCGCTGCTTGATACGCTTGAAAAGATAGCAGCAGAGACCGGACAAACACGCGCAGGGATACAACAGTTATCCGGTGATATAAAAACTCAGCGCGAGTATGAACGATTAGCTGATATTGATGATTCTGCGCCTGAAACTCAAAGAGTTTCCACACCTGAACCACAACCTGTTGATGTCGTCACCCCAAGAGGTGTTCCCTTTATAGACAAATTCACCGAAGAAGCAATAACACAAATCAAACGACCTCAATTGGAGAAACACCAGGATTATACGACTTTTGGTGATTTTGCCGCCAAAAGCTTTCATTCTAGAAAGGACTTTTTAAAAGACGAGTATAAAGACAGTAAAATACGCCTAGATGACTGGGTAGATTGGTTATATAAAATAAACAAGGATATTTCTGGTAATTTGAAAAAGAATAAAATTGAGTATAGATCTTTTAAAGTAGGAGTTGATAGTTATGGTATACAAAAAGAACAAGAACGAGAAAAACAAAGTAGAGGCCGACAAAGGCGATTACTTGATGATAGTCAGGGCGCAACTGGTACAACTGAGGAAACAAGCGGAAAAGGATATTCGATTGGAAATCCAAAGGATGTCTTTGACTCTACCACGACATGTCCTGGTAGTGTTATCAATGATATATCACGATTAGAAGTTCTTGTAGGAGGTTTCCGAGCTGGAAATAACTCACCGGAAATAATTAATGAAGCAGCTGATATCTGTAGACGATTATTTCAGGGTGGTATCATGGATATCAGCACATATCGAGATTTCATTGACGAGTTAGCAAATGGGTATCATAGTGACTGAATTGAAAAGTCAATTGAAAAATTGTTTCTAATTTCAAATAATGATCATACACTACAATCATGATAAACCAACCCCCGTCTATGTAGTTAATTCACGGTTTCCGGTTTATAGAGCATACTACGGAGATGGTTTAGGCAATACCATTGCAGGGTTATTTGCGAGAATGGCTCCAAAAGTGATGCCGTTGGCTAAACAACTAGGAATGAAAGCCATTGATGTTATTCGTGATAAGGGTATTAGTGCTGTTGGAGATTTTGCTGGAAAAGCATTTTCAACTGCGAAGAATAAATTAACATCATTAGTGACACGAAAAAAGAAACCGGTACCATTGCCATCTACAGCGGAAATGCCTGCAAGTGTTAGTAGAATTATAAATAACGCAGTAGACGAAAAATTAGCGTCGATGGCTTTAACCCCCGACCAAAGCAATATTGCAAATATGATAGCAGGAAGTGGCTTTAAAAAACTACGACGATGAGAATGGAAAAAATCGTTTACGATTTCACTATTTAGACTCTGATAAATAGAATAAAATGTTCAAACAGTCACGTGATCCAGCATTTGATATAGACGCCCCAGTTGGCAAGGATGATTCTGTTCGCGATTATCAATATTACGCCTATCATGCCATAGACTCAAATAGTCGAGCAAGAATTGAACTTCAAGTCCATGATACCAGTAAATACTTTCTACCCGCTGAAGCGTTTATTGAAGTAGAAGGAGAAATTGTAACAGCTGCTGATACTCCTGCTGTACCAGCACCGTATCCAGCTGGTACTCAAGTCGGGTTTGTCAATAATGGTATCATGGCGCTATTTGAGAGTGCTAGATATCTCATTGATGGAAAAGAAATCGAGTCGATAGATCGCGATGTTGATGTGGCTACAACAATAATAGGGTTAGCGAGATATTCCGATGATTATACAAGATCAGCAGGACCCTCTATGATGTTTGCAAAAGATGTTACAAATACCGCTGGTGGAAATCAATTTGTTGTAAGACGACCAAACAAACGTGATAATAGTGATGCTGATGTCGAGAATATGATTATAAACAATGATGTTAATTTCAATCTAGGAGCTGCAACACGTATTTCAATGTTGCAAGGAGCGCGTAAATCATTTTCATGCGCGATTCCACTGCATCACATATTTGGATTCTGTAGAAACGTCCAAAAAGTTATCTACGGGGCGAAGCATACAGTATCGCTTGTACGAAAAAGTGATGATAACGACGCAATCTGGAGGATTCCAGCAGATGCTGCAAATCCCAATGCTGATGCCGGTAAAGTCAATTTAACAAAAATATCATTGTGGATGCCAGTGTTGACTCCAGCAATCACCGCAGAAGGACGATTACTATCATTTATGGACCAAGGAGGAAAATCATTACTAAGTTGGCTAACCGTGAGTACAGATGTTAAACAATCAAATATCAACGGGTTATTCACTTGGAACCTAGCATCAAAACAAGGCGTTTCTGCGCCACGTCATATATTTATTGCGTTACAAGATAACGCACGAGTTGGCAATCAACTCTCCAGTCATATGATATTTAATCAATTAGGTGTGAAAGACGTCTCACTGAGAATAAACGGCCAGCAGGAACCATCCGAGGATATACAACTTAATTACACCGAAAATCATATTGCACGAGTTTATCATCGTCTGTTGTCATTTATGGCACGCGATCAAAATGTCGATACTGGTTTGCAAATATCACAATTTGATTTTAAGAATCTGTATCCGATCTATTACTTTTCGCTGGAACATCTCGATTTAACAAGACAATCCGTCGTTGATATACACTTTAGAGCTAATGTGACTCGTGGTGGTATTGCTGATTATAGAGCGGTTGCTGTCATTCTCAGTGATAAATCAATGCTACTTGAAGGTGTTGGTGGAAGAATGAGAGTGGTAGATGCCCCAGTGGAAAACATGTAATTGAAATTGTAAACGATTTAGAATCAATCAATTATGTATAACATGTCATATAGTACTATTAGTGTTGCGTTAACTCCCGGTCAATTAAAAAAATTGCAATCGGAATCAGCTAAAAAATGTGGAACCACAATCACGTTGAAACCCAACCAAATGACTGGTGGTGCAAATAAATTATCACTGACAACTTGTCAAATAAAACATTTCAATGATGCACTTGCAGCCAAAAAAGGTGTTCAGATTACTCTTTCTGCGGCTGCTATCAAAAATATGATTAAAACAGGCGGTATATTTCCGTTGTTAGCTGCGATTCCAGCATTGATTGCAGCAGCAGCCCCAGCGGTGGCTAAAGCGGCAGCGTTAGGAGCCGTTGGTACTGCAGCAGGAATGGCACTAAAGAAGGCAACTGGGAAAGGATATAAAAAAAAGGGAAAGGGTCTAAGACTACCAGGAACCCCGTATTCGTGGTACAGCGGAAAGGGTCTAAGACTACCAGGAACGATTTATTAATTGAGGAATCGAAGATTCCTATGTCCAATTTTGATTTAATGGATGCTGCTAAAAAACTAGCGATTAAAAACTTCAGAGGTGTCTTTATGAAAGATCAATTACCACATCAACCAAACAGCGTTGAAACCGGAATCATTAATTTAGATAACAGCACCGGACCCGGAACTCACTGGGTTGCATACGCTATTGATCCACGTGGGATTGTTTATTTCGATTCATATTGATTAGCCCCACCAAAAGAGTTTATGCGGTATATAAAAACCCTTCCAATGAAGACTTGGTATTCTACGCTACCAACACAAACGATGATTGACCCACCAATATGCGGCAGCGAAGTATTAAATGTCCTTGACGCTATTTCTAACTCCTTGAGTAACCCAAGCGGAAAACCACCACATGTTGTCGGTAATGAATACACTAGTAATCGCTGGAGAAAATCGAAGATTTTTCAACGAAGTCGTCAAAAACGATTTTAGAGAGAGAAAGAGTTTTACAATAACATGATTGATATTTGGGGGAGATCTTTGAAACCCAAACCCGATGGCACTGCACCACCTGATTCTGTCAAGGATATAAAAAAAATAATTGAAGATGAAATCGCTGAGACGTTGAACTTAACAAATGTTGATCCTAATGAAATAGTTGTATTTCAAGACAAACAGGGTAAATTGAAATCCAGTGATGTGTCATTGAATGACATTTTGATACGGCAGCGCGACGCCGCTGAAAACTCTATTGCGCTGTATTCCAACGACGGACGACTTAAACCAGGCGCACTTGTGTCTACGATCACCGACGCGATTGCTACCAACGAACGTGAGCTGAATGATCTTATACGAGGTTATAATAATTTTCGCAAAAATGTCATACATAAATTCTTTGGAACACCGCTTGTGGTTGGCATGACTCTCGCTGAAATTAAAAACTATCTATCGCTATTCTTTTTTAACAAGGACGCGGGAAGGATGATGAATGAAAATGAAATCAAGGCAAATTATCTCGAGATTTCTAAATTAATAGAAGATCAAAAACCCACTAACGACGTCATTGTTAAGTTTTTTGGAACCCCGCTTGTGGCAGGCATGACTCTCGCTGAAATCAGTGAGTTTATCGGCAAGCACACTCACAATGCCTACATCGCTAATAGTTTCTTTGGTGTCCCGGCTACATCTACGATGACTCTCAAAGATATTAATATGTTTATGATGAGACAAACAACACTTAATACCATCGTTGATAGATTTCTAGGGAGAACACCTGTTTCTGAAACCACATCGTTGACAGGCCCGACCCTCGCTGAAATTAAAAGCGCTATTGACGAACAAAAGCTCACCAACGAGTTTGTTAAAAATTTCTTTGAGGGCAGTAGCCTCCAAGATATCACGACGAAATTTTCTAACATCGACAACCATATTAAAACCCAAGCACGGATTAGAATCAACGAACTTCTGGTTTCATTCTTTTCTGACAGGTGGGGGGGGGGACAATAGATCCTGCCAGAATCAGGGTAAATTATCTCGATATTTCCAACGATCTTCTTGAACTAAAAGAAAACTTTGAAAGGATAAAAATTCCGCACAAAAAACCTAAAAATATCGTGTATACGATCAAACATGGAATCGAGGATTGGATAAGAGACAAAGCTCCTAGAATTACCATCGATCTCTTGTGGGATGAGGGGGAAGTGAAGGTTGATGGTATCTATAGGTTAACGTGGGCCTCTATCGATCAATTTAATATGATCATGAACAATAGAACCTACTCTGGTGGCGTCGCGACGTTAATTATCGAGACTGGCATAACACCAGAATTTCACTTCGTCGCGGTTAATAGCTCCACCATTAGATCAAAAATAGCCTGGTGTATAGAACTCGTAGATCATTTTTCCGGCTGAAGTACTAACAATTCCCGCGAACTTGAAAACACAATTGAAAACGCTAGCGTTTTTAAAATAACAATGATTTCATCAACTCAATGTCGCTATGATCAGGTCAGAGAATTTCAAAATAGACTCAAAACCCTCGCCGAGGAGTATCAAATAAAAATAAAAAATACCGACGAAGAATCACCGCAATTGATATTACTATGTACTCGGTGTCAAGCGTTCTCGCTGGCGCCGGAATAATACTTGCATCGGTTACAATGATTGCCCCGGTCGTAGTTCCAATTTGCATTTCTGCGGTGGCTACAATCGGGGGTATATCAACCGGGATAGCAAAAAAGATATCATCATGCAGCCAGAGTAAACTGCAGAATTACTTACTTCAATTTAATATTGCATCAACCGCATATTCGCAGTTATCCCTGATGATATCGTCGTCACTCGATAATACAATTATATCAGATAGTGAATTCTCAGCGATGGTCAGTATTTTTGATTCCGCGATATCGAAATTAGAGCGACAACATGAATATAATAACAATGACAACACCGATGGAATTAGAAAACACGAACCCAAAAAACAAAATGATCTCAATAATATCAACATTACCAGATTGTGAGTTCTCAGTGATGGTCAGTATTTATGATTCCTCGATACCAAAATTAGAAATAAATCATGAGTATAATAACAATGACAACACCGCAGGAATTACTTCAACGAATAGTGGAGAACACGAACCCAGTACAAACAAGCATGATATCAATAACATCAACGAATCCAGAATTCAGTGTGAATTTCCCCTCTCCGGTCCCAGTGAAGGAGATAGGGCTAGCAAAACTACGAGTGTATCACAGTTGGCCTAATATCAGATCAAAATCATTTGGTGGTCAACAACCGAATAATTCACTGGTGTTTGCAAATAAGAATAAACCCGACGGAACACCAGACTGGAACGTCGTTTCGATACCAACCGGATCATACCAAATTGAACAAATCAATAATGAATTCGCGCGTAGAATAAAATCGATTACTGGAAAAGAATCAAAAATCGCTATAACAGTTCATGAGCCGACACTATCATCCGCAACTGAGATAAGCACAGAAGGATACGTCGTAGATATCTATCAAAGTTCTATTAGAACCGTACTAGGATGGCCTGAATTACCACCGGAAAAATCCACCACCGACTTAACCACGGATGTACAATCATATCATGAAATCAATCCCAGTTATCGAGATGATTTATCTGATATAAGAAAAGGAAAAATCGCCGATAGATTTATATTCACCAACAAAGACACATTGCAATGGGATTTTATCATTAAAAGAACAACCGACTCATCTGTTACTATTTCATTTACGCTAACTGACGTCCGTGGTTATTTTAATGAGATTAAACAATTATATGATACACAACTAGAACAACTACGGAAAACAAGATCGCAAAAACACGTTGAAATAATAAATCAACTTATATCGGACATGGAATATATCTATGAACTAATTATTCAAACAATAATTAATGACAACAGCGACAATAAACAACGATTCCTAACCGATTACAATATCACAGAAGACAATCTGCGTAATTTCAAGTTTCCGAAATACAACGCTGATGAATTAGCAAGAATTGTTAAAACCGATATCAAAGCGCTACAAAAATCAGATTCAACTGTCCTCCTCAAACATAATAATGATCCAGATGGTGGTGGTAGGCATATCGCTCCGTTCAACGTGAATATTTCAACGGTGATTGCGCTTAATTTAGTATGTGATGTAATTGAAGGAAGCTATCAGATTAATCTAGAGCAATCAAATCAAGCTCAGCAGGGATATATTCTTTATTCATTTGCACCAACAGCTCCTCCAGGATTCCTAATTATTGAAAACCCAATTAATCCTGTCTACATGCGATGCCATAATAATTCGTTAACGAGAATTAATTTCAAACTCACAGACCAATCTAATAATCTGATTGATTTACAAGAAGAGGTGTTAGCGATTAGTTTGTTTGTAAAGTCCTAAGGACTTGATCAAATATTCGGTTAAAATCATTTATTATTTTTTGTTAACCCAGTGATGAAATCACTAAGCAGCAGAGAGGGTGGATGACAACAAGTTGCGACCAAAATTAATTAAAAAATCGTAAAAGTCTCCGTTTTCATTTTTTTTAGTTAAAATGAGATTTCGTAGGGAAGGCTCGTTAAAATTTCAATCAATTTTTTGTCTAAAAACGTTGTAGGGTTTGCCCCTGAGACATTTTTTTTGGTTAAAATGAGATCGTAGGAAGGCTCGTTTTAAGGATTCAGTCAAAATTTTGTCTGAAAACGTTGTAGGGTTCACCCTCTCTGCTGCTGAATGTTTCATGACAAGCATCGATTTTTCATAAGAGTTATCTTATCAGTATCACATTTTCATGGTGGTATAGGGCACGATAGAACATTTTTCAAAAAGGCGTTAATATTAAGATTAAAAATTTATAACGAATACATGAATGCACATTGTAATGTAAATAATGGAGTCACTTTTAAAATGAAAAACAACTTGTATAGACAAGTTTAAACAGAAAGAACATTGTGAAATATGCCAACTATAAACTAAGTCAACATTACTGATCGACATACGAAATACTATGCTCTTCACACAAAATGAGAGATATATTGTACAATTCTAAAAATAGGTGCAGAGTCAAAATCACAAGCGGAAAGAAGCTGCAGCCATAGCTTTAGCAGTAGTATCAGCAGTACAAGTAACAATAGCAACAGTAGTACAAGTAACAATAACAACAGCAGTACAAATAACACTATCAAGATCAATACAAGTAACAATGACGGCAGCAGTGTTCATAATAACAGTGTAAACAGTGTAACATCAGTGAAAATAACAATAACAACATCAGTACATGTACTAACAACAGCAATACAAATAAGAAAGAGCAGTGAAAGTAATAATATCAACAGCAGAGACACTTATGTCTTAAGACATTCTTTTACGGTGAAAAAAAAACTTTAGAAACATTGAAATGTGCCTAAGTATGTGTCGTTTGAACTAGCTCATCTTGACTACATTAAGCAATTCATTTTGTAATTTTCAGGGAACTGTGGAAGTGACAAGTTCTTGGATCCATTTACAGGGAATTGCGACCCATGTGGACCTGTTTGTGCCATTGGAGACTGCTCCAGTGTTTGCCCCAGTAATACATACATACATACATACATACATACATACATACATACATACATACATACATACATACATACATACATACATACATACATACATACATACATACATGCATCTGTTTGAATTGAATATTATATTACGAAACATTCCCCAATGTTTGGAAACGTACTTATTTTTTTGTAAATATAGCACTTCCTAACTTTGACGATGATTAAATCAAGAAACAATTCTGAGAAAAGATGATAAAATTATCATTGTTAGGAATATGCCAAAACATTTTGTAACCAGGGTAAATTAAATTACTCTGCTTTCTTAGACATACTAGCACCGAAGTTACTTATTACATACAAACAAACATATTTCCATTGACTTATATATTGGTTTTCTTTGTTACAGATTACGTGATGACGACTTCGCCTTCCAACACTACCACGACAGAAACGCCTTCTGACAAGAGTTTGAGTACATCAGAATTACTTTTAATTATACTCCCTGCAGTACTTTTATGTTTCCTCCTGGCAATAATTGTTTTTACTATATATAAAAAATATTGCAAAAGGAATAAAAAATGCTGCTCTCGGGTTGTGTATATAAATTCCGTTCAAGAAAGCCTGGAAGACAGTAACGGGGAAGACAGTAACAGGGAAGACAGTAACAGGGAAGACAGTAACGGGGAAGCAATGGCTTTAAATAGAGATATAGAGGATGTATCGGATGTGGTTTAAGTTTCCATCTAGGTCAGGGTTAGAAGGACGAAAACGCCGTCTATACCCGTTTATAAGTCGAATCCATCCGTGAATTGCTTAAATCCAGATCTACTGTGGCATAATGAGCCGCAAGATGTGGGTATATACAGTTTTATTTAAAATAAGCACTCTGTAGAACCAACAAAACAGACCCTGATCTGCCCGCGCAGTATCCTATGGTGGATCAGGGTATATGTTACTTGCATTTGGATCAGAGTTATACCAGAGTAAAAACCGTAAACCCTATTTTTATTTCTTTGGTTTAATGCATATTTAAAATATTGGCTGTATAATCAGGAAGAAATGAAATCTCGGTGTTTTTTCCAAGGACATACCAAAGCATAGGACCACGGCTGAATTGGAAATAACACAGCAAAGGTGGCTACATCAAATGACAGATAGAAAACAATAAATGCAACGTGAGTGTTTGTTATCCCTTTCCAAACTCCAAATATTATGCAGCCTGCAATAATGTTAACCTCCCCTCAGACAACCTTTCATATCTAACTTGGAACCTGTTTTCCTTTATCTTCAATTGATTGTTATATTGATTGTTATATTGATTGTTATATTTAACCACCTGCTCTATTCATGCACAATTATTCTTTCAAAAAGACAGGATGAAGTGTTTTGTATTTATATAAACAAAACAGACGAAACAATGTCAGTTGTTCGAAGTAAATGTTCTCAAGATTTTTTCAATAAATAAGCATTTTATATTTCTTTTCAAACAAATAAGCAAACCGCGCCAAATAAAAACCAACAAGAAACAAAAAACAAATTGAATTCTTCCACTGTTCTTGAATTTTAGAAAACTTTATATATCTTCTTGTTATGTTGCATGCATTTCTTCATTAATTCTGTTATTATTTGAAAAATGTCATTCTGCCTATTCATGTATGTCTTGACGAGAGGTCGTGGGTTCGAAACCTGACCGAGTTATACCAAAGACTTACATAAATGGTGCTAACAGCTGACTCGCGTTGCGCTCAGTATTAAAAATTTAGTGTTAGGACTGGTCGGCCTGGTGTCAGGATAATGTGACTGGGTCGGACATGATGACCCAGTGCTAGTCATCACTATAAACTGCCTCACTACAAACATCGTAGCGATATGACTGAAAAATTGTTAAAGTTACGTCAAAAATCCAAACACACTCGTAAGTCATAAATGTCATAAATGTAACGCAGACATGTGCAACCTACATCATAGGGACCATGACTCCGTTTTATCATACGGTTATATTTAAAAATCTCTATAGGGACTGCACCAAGTGGAAAGTTGCGCATGCTTTATGTAAACTAAACCTACTTGTTGCTATGCTTAAATGTTCCATAGTGAAATTGCTTAAAAAGGTGGCATTATATATTCTGTATTAAGCAGAGTTGTTTATGTCTGGTTAATGTCCTATGCGATCGCAACATCAAATCTCATGCAATGATTTGTAGTATTTATGATAGAGCGCGACACAAATACATTTGATTCATCGTACTGGGTGGTGCTTGTTAGGGTGTGTCGGAATTTGGAGTGAGACACACATAATAGTATGACTATACGGTTTTCCAGACAGATTAAACAAAACCAGTCATATAGGCCTCTTCTACCGTACCGTCTGTAATCACCAATAAGTCAGGTCTAACTGTAAGCAACATGGACCCTTATCTGGCGTTGCATAATGCACAGAATGACAAGGGTCTGGATTGTTTGTTTTACTGTATGCCCATAACACATTGCATAGGCCTAGACCTGCCGATGCATTATGCCACGACATCTGGATTTACGCGATTTTTTTAGTCTGATTGGTGTTATACGCGAGTATATACGACTATTCAAATTTGATGTATGTGTGCGTGGCATTAAAATATAAACTTAAAACTATAACAATGGTAACAGCTGTTTTAATTTTTATATTCAGACGTCAAAATTGCTTTTAAAGTGAAATATAAATGAATATAGCTTCTGTTTAAAAATTTATTGTCACTAAAAATGTTCTATAAAAAGTGTTGTTTACGTTTAGAAAGCAATTACTTATTATGTTTGCTTTTATCTCTTACTCCCATGCAATATTTTTACCTACAGTTATGTTTTGTTTATTTATTTTGAACTGTTGAAATGGTGATTGTGCCTTAATCTAATATAGTGTATGATTTTGTTATTGGGTATGTCTTTGTTGTACGTTTGATAACATGTACTGTGTTTCATTCATCTGATTGGAGATACGGTATAAAGGATACCTAAATGTCTGCTTCCATCACATTTATTTATCAAATTTATTATTTCAAACCAATCAAGTTTTTTAAAAAAAAATGAATCACGGCTATTGTTATCTTCCAACTGATAATGCTTTATGAATCATATTTTTGAGATATTTACCTTGTTATATTTTTGAAATAAATGCCTGTGTAATTTGATCTTTGTTATTTAGGAGCCCGTGTTGTTTGGTTACGCAGAAAATCATTCATGTGTTGTAGATTTACGACACGTGCATTCTGAATGCCATGCATTTGATAATGTCATCATATTAGATTGCATTTTGTACACACCATTTCATTACATAATAACTCCGTATAAAATGCATTTACCTGTTGCAAAGTATTTATTTATGGAGTCTTTCAGTTTACGTTGTGGTACGAAGCTTAGTGATATATTTCATCATCATCATCATCATCATCATCATCATCATCATCATCATCAGTTTTCAGTACATTTGTAATAATATTATTTCTGATAAGGAATAAATGCTGATATAACAGTTTACTAACCATTCTTTATTGCATTGCACATCTCGGATCACATTGGTTTAAGATACGATGATATCGTTCACATATACATGTATATTAAATTCAATGCGACGTATAGTAGAGGAGTTAGTAATAAATAGGGTTAAGATTGGGAATTCGCTGCCTTGAAACGTTCCTCCACAATAAAAAACATTTGGTGAAAACATTGTGTACAACTCTTGCTTGTCTTAGCTGACCGTAATCAAAGGTCGCACATGCATATTGGCGTCTACAGAATATATAAAACGTATGCGTTATAATTAAAATAATAATTCAAAATGTTTTACTTAATACTTAACACATAATCGAGGGGGTGAGATAGAGTGCTAATCCCCCACTCCAAATTCCGAAATAAAGAAAACCAAACAAATAAGAGCGATACAACTGGCATATTACAATTTAAATAGTACATTTTCTTGGCAGATAGATGGTTAAGGGTATGCCGTGGATATGGTTAATATGAAGGAACTTTTGTAGCCCACCCTCTCCTCCAGGCCTCAAGATGGCATCCGTTCCACAAACCCATCGCCTGCAATCCCTAAACAATATGTATGCATCAGCTCCTGATGTCAGCAACACGTATTGGATACTTTACTATAATTTAAGATGTTTATGCAAAATGACAATTCAATCTTTTATGAATAGTTTTGCATAAACAACCTTTTAATTTAGTAAATAATTGAATTATTTGGAGACTCATATTTAGTCAGCTCAAAGTGCTCAGTATTACTTCTAAGGGTGTAAAGACCATAATTACATTGAACTTAAGAAGACACACTTGTATGACTATCAAAACATTGCACGGATTATTTGCATGATTTCTTAAACCAGACGTTGATACAGAATTGTAACATTTTAATAAGTGATACTGGCTTCTTTCCATCGTCTCTGTAGCAACAAAGTATCTCGTATGCGTACACGTCATCGATTTAATCATAGCTTATGTATGTGTGCACGTCATTGATGGAATCATATATTATGTATGTGTACACGTCATTGATGGAATCATATCTTATGCATTAAAAACATCTTGCTCATAGAGTTTTGTTCGGCTTTTCTTTGTTGAAACGCGTCTTTCTGGTTTTGACATGTCGAAAAAACGGAACACGTTTTATTCAACTCTTGTAACGTTGACGAAATTTGTGGCGTCATATTAAAACTATATACATTCTGCCTATAGAGTCATATATAGTAACAGACGACTAGTCCCTTCATACTAATTATAAATTTTGCACCGTGAATAAAAAAAAACTTTTATAAAATTTACTTAAATATAGAAATCCAGGAATAGTAACACCGGGGGATATTATAAATTTAAATTAATATATGACGTGTAAAATTGCAAACAGAAAACCTTCCTTGCAACCTATAGTTTCCTGCTTTAAGTTTCCAGCAACACAGTGTAATGCCTACCAAACTGCCTACCAACCTAAATACCTACCTACCTTCTACCTACCTACCTACCTACATACATACCCACCTATCGACTTACCTATCTACCTACCTACCTACCTACCTACTTAGATTACTGCCTGAAAGGCATGCCTGCCTACCTACCTACCTACCTGCCTTCCTACTTACCTACCTACCTACCTACCTACCTACCTACCTACATACATGCAAACATACATACATACATACATACATACATACATACATACATACATACATACATACATACATACATACATACATACATAATATGCATACATACATACATACATACATACATACATACATACATACATACATACATACATAAATACATACATACATACATACATACATGCATGGATGCATGCATACATACATACATAATATGCATACATACATGCATACATACATGCATACATACATACATACATACATACATACATACATACATACATACATACATACATACATACATACATACATACATACATACATGCATGCATGCATGCATGCATGCATGCATGCATGCATTCCTACCTACCTACCTGTCTACCTACCTACCAAGCTACCTAGCTACCTGGCTACCTACCTATTTGCATTGCTGCCTGCCTGCCTGCCTACCTACCTACACACATACACATACATACATACATACATACATACATACATACATACATACATACATACATACATACATACATACATACATACATACATGTTAAGTATAAAGATCTAATTTTTCTTTTTGATTTCAAGTAAATTTTAGTTACTAAAATAGCAGATCTTTCTTGACTCAGGAAATGTAATACACGTACTTGTAATGAATCATTTCTAAGTTTTCTGGAGTGTTGATTCGACATTATTCAAATTATCTTGTGTGTGCCCATGCAATTGCGGCGCCTGCAACATTATCCCTCCTTGTCAATACGTTGTTAAAATATTGGCCTTTGAAATAAAGCTCTGGTTACATAGTGGATCTGATATACATAAGTAAAACCTAGATAATAATTTCTTTTATCGTAATGCATGAGTACTGGGCCGTGACATATTGATAACTTCTAACCGGATGTTCTTACTTTTATATTTTCTGTTCCCGTCATTTGTTTTAATTGACGGCGTGGTATCAGATTCTGCATTTTGTAGGATTGGCCATATCCACACCCTTGTTTCTGGGTCACGTGCAATGCCACTCCATAGGAATCTTTCGTTTGTAGATAAATATGTCTATAATGCAATTCTATATATAGGGTAGCATTGGAAAGTACCTCTACTAATAATAGACCACACTAGAACAAAGGTAGGATGAAATTTTGGATCGCTTTATTCTTCATTCAAACGTCGGTCAATATGTTTGAGCCGAGAACTTGGAATCTAAATCTTAACTTGATATAATAATGCAATAGGAGTGATTACTCAGTAAATAACACTGTGAGCTAGATAGCAAGTAAACGTTGCCACTAAAGTTATCGGTTGCCAGAAGGACAGGTAAGTATATGTTTTCAAAGGTTTTATATGCGCGCTGTAGTGTATCATAAGAAAATCTCACCCCTTCAAATGAGCACTAGGGAGGTAAAAGGTTTGACGTCATATTATGACGTAACTTTAATATCATCAATTAATGTAACTTTTTATTTTAGGTCAGTAAAATACATTTTACTTTGGACATCTTTTGCTGGCGTTCTTGAAAGTTAAAAGCAGCTACGAATCTCCATGTACACTTTATTTCATTCTGTGTATTAATCTCAATAACGATAATCAATAGAACACTTTTATAGTTTAGTTCACGAAGAAATTTTAAGTCCTGTACCAAAACAACACTTTCGTTATAAATTATAAGGCAGGATGTGTACAACTGCAATATTTATCAGACCCGTATTTTTCTTTTATTGACAGGTGCTCGGAAAATAACAAAGCTCTAAATAAGAACTGTCATAATTATTGTTGTACCTTTTCGACGTACGAGAAAAAAAGAAATATGGCAGGTAAGTTTTGTGTCACCACTGCTGTATTTGATTGAGGTAAGTGCTGTATTACAAGTACAGAAACTGATTTGGCAGGTGCGTATTGTGTATTACAAGTAAGGAAATGTATGGAAGCAATACACATAACATAACATAATTATATCTCTGATCAACTGATGGAGCTAATTTATGATTGCTTCATGTCAGAATATGAATGACAAGTGTCAGTTTTATTCTCGAAATTCTTCCAAGATACGTACATTTTTATTGTCTACTTAATTTAATGTGGAAATGTCTTTAACGTTTCTGGAGAATTTAGACACACCCTTCGACCAGACGTGGCAATCCAGATTTTTTTATTTCTTTGTCCTTGTATGCTTAAATGTAAGGCTGTTTATAGTTTATATCATCGGCATGCGAATATATATATATATATATATATATATATATATATATATATATATATATATATATATATATATATATATATATATTATGCTCAGCAGTGAATTACTTGATTTTCTAGTTAAAATAATATTGATAGTTCACTGCAGTGAAAAAATAAAAGTGAGAAAATAACAATATTTTTTCACTACAGGAACTACATTTTTGGGTCAGAATATTTGCTTGAAACGAGTGAATAAACGAGTGAAAGAGCAGATTTGAGGTAGCCAACGTATGTGAGCATAAAATAAAAAGAATATTTGCTTGAAACGAGTGAGTAACGGATACATTTCGTCTCTTGGATAAAAAACTCTAGTATTTTCACGAGTGGCGAAGCCACTCGTGAAAATACTGAGTTTTTTTATCCACTCGATGAAAAATATCCGTTATTCACTCGTTTCAAGCAAATATTCTCTCTCTCTCTCTCTCTCTCTCTCTCTCTCTCTCTCTCTCTCTCTCTCTCTCTCTCTATATATATATATATATATATATATATATATATATAATAATAATAATAATAATAATAATAATAATAATAAATATTTATGATGCTTTTGTCTTTGGAAAATTTCAGACGGTAGTATTTGCAAGTACGATGAATATTTTGACCCATTTACGGGAAACTGTGACCCATGTAAACCTATCTGTGATGTCTCAGATTGCACACAGCTGTGCCCAAGTAAGTTACAGTTTCTTTTATAAACCAGAATCCTGTGTTGGTAAAAGGCATATCCCGGCATTATTTATCTCGACTTCAACAATCCCCCCTTCCCCGGTCCAGATTTTGGAGATATATATTAATCTCTGAGACATAGCGACAGGAAGCAATATTAGCATCAACTATGCACGATCCTTCTCGTGTCCAGTATCGAGTAATTAAAGTACAACGGGAGTATAATTAGCTCCGTAGATCTCGTTTAAATCCCGTTTAAGTCTCATAATTTATGTGTTGACACTTGGGTAAAACTTCCCCCACCATTCTTAAAAGATCGTCTGGATGGGAATAGATTCAAGTTCTAATGTGGCCCAGCCACATCTAGGGATCGTCACAAAATAATAGTCTAACGGTTTTAGTTCTTTATCTTAAACCAGGTTGGTTGGTTGGTTGGTGTTGTTGTTGTATGGTTTCACGCCATTTAAGATAGGATATATATGGCGGCCAGTATTAATGGTGGAGGAAGATCCTGGGAAAACCCCGGAAAGAATCACCGACCTACGAGAAGCTACTGGCAAGCTTTCTCACATACCCACATTGGCTGAATCCTAGACTCGAACCGACGCAGATAGAGGTGACATGAGAGCGCTTTAGACCTCTCGACTACTCGGGGCCTCTTCACCAGATTGGTGGATTACTACACAGTTTATATAGTATAAAAATGTACCCCGCAATATCTAACCTCCACCACCCTCACCAAGTGAAAATATACAGATCAACCTCAAAACATTTCAGAAGATTTCACGTTTTTATCCTGAATGGCGTTCTAGGCATTGCGACATAACGACTTCGTGCACTTAAGTACGAATGGGCGACATGACAAACACATGTACTCAAGTACGACATTTATTTTTAAACATTGCAAAATTGTAAATTGCCAACCAGAGGTGGCAAACATGCAGTCTGACGGATGAGATAAGACATACATACATACATACATACATACATACATACATACATACATACATACATACATACATACATACAGACAGAGTCAGTAAAGGAAAGGTGGATCGGAATATTTATTTATGTTTTTCTTTTCCAATTTTGCCTGCGTGTATGTATCATTTTATTGGCATACGGAGAGGATGGTGTAATTTGTATTAATAAGTATAGCACGGTAATCGATTTATACTCCTACTCTGTTAGTCCCAGATGAGAAGTAACTGAATAAAATAGCATATTTAAAATATATTATATGATGTCTCTTCAAAATAATTAGTTTTAAAATTTTAAAATTGCCTAGGTTCACTGGTATTAAAAAGGAATTCTTTTTCTTGACTATAAAATGCAAATTATGCATTAGTTGTAATATATATATATATATATATATATATATATATATATATATATATATATATATATATATATATATATATATATATATATATATATATACACTTGTCCAATAAGTTCGTTAGAAGGTTATGGAGCATTGCAATGTTTTATCTGGCTTATGGATATTTTAAGAAACTATTCTCTTTTTCAGACTATTCAATAATTACAACAACAACAGCAACAACAACAACAACAGATACCCCTGCTGGTGAATACAACACAAATATCATTTTAATAATTTTCTTAGTGTTATTATGTATAAGTGTAGTTACAACAATGATGATTGTACTATACAAACGATACCGTCAAATTGAATGTATATGTATCAGGCATCAATACAAAACACGTGATGATATAAAACAACCTATTCAAGCTACTGACGATTTGCTAGCAACTATTACTTTGATTAAGGAGTGATTCTGCTTCATATTGACAAGCTGGTGATTCTAGACGAATTGTTGTGAAAAGCAATTAGAGATCTGACTCATTTAAAATGTGGACTTACTATAAATTAGTTCTTAAGAAATGGTGTGTTGTAAAATGTTTTAGAGTCACACAGTACATTATGTTCTCACATGTTTTTCTATCACTGAAGTTACATTTTTCTGTACACAGCAGTCTTATATTAGACGATAACGTGATACATATACTGATATTTTTCAAGTATTACGGAACGGGCTTAGTAGGAACAATTTGAGATTAATGCAACAGACCGACTCGTATAATACATTAATTCATGAAAGACTGACTCGTACAATAACCAATTCATTCAAAAAACTGACTCGTACAATAGACCGAATAATGAAAGACTGACTCGTACAGTGGACCAATTCATTCAACAGACCGACTCGTATAATAGATTAATTCATCAAAGACTGACTCGTACAATATACCAAGTCATACAACCGACGGACTCGTACACTAGACTAATTCATACAACAGACTGACTCGTACAACAGACCGATTAATCAAAGACTGACTCGTATAGTAGACCAATTCATTCAACAGACTGACTCGTACAATATACCAATTCGTACAACCGACTGACTCGTACACTAAATCAATTCATATAACAGACTGACTCCTACAATAGACCGATTCATACAAGAGTGTATTGATCTATCCGTAACATTAAAATTTCTTTAAGCTTGTTGATATATCCGTAACATTAAAATAACCGTGGATGTATTGAAAAAAAAACAACATTATTTTTATGTCTGAGATTTTGCATGTGTGAAATAATGAAACACGTTGTTGTTATTTGAAAGATAGTTTAGAAAATACGATTCCATTATTTGTTACATTTATTTTTAAATAAAAATTAACATCTTCTGACAATTTTTATTATTTATTAGATTTGAGGGATATTTTACATTCCTATGTTATGGGGATAACGAGTCATATGCTATCTTGATACTGTGATTAAAATTCATTAGGAATACCTTCCTTTGCTTGACATATTGTACTTATAACGTTTTAGTAAATATTGATGCATATATACATATATAGTGATACTAATTTATGAGCAATATATCTTTTAATATATATTGCACTGACATGTTTATTAGTGTATTGCTTATATATATATATATATATATATATATATATATATATATATATATATATATATATATATATATATATATATATATATATATATATATATATATATATATGATTTTTCTTTCCATACACCCATTTTAGAAGTGTAAATACGTGTGTATCTGCCCGTGTGCGTGTGTATGTTTGTACACATGTTTATGGGTGCCTGTGTGCATGTAATACATGATAAAAATATAAATTATGTATTTTTTTTACCTTACTGCTGACATATTTTGAAATATGCGATTCTAAGGCACATACCTATGGGATAGAATAAATATATCCGTATAACTATGTATTGATAGAAATTTTTACACACACTATCCACATCATTTGCTTCTGCACTCCGAATAAATAACATTTTACTTCAAACACTAATTAAACTTTCAACACAGAAAATGGATTCTCAGAAATGTGCATGTATCACACTTCCACTGTGTCCATTAAATGAATTTAATAGTGCACAGTGATGCCAGTGAAGAAATAAATCCACATGCCAATCCAAGTTGAAATTTTGTAAGTTCATGTCCTCTGAAAGAAAGAAGAATTGTATTGTTATTATTATTATTATTATTATTATTATTATTATTATTATTGTTGTTGTTGTTGTTGTTATGCATTTGAAGTAAGTGGACAATCTACTGACAGACAAAAAGTCCATGCTTGAGAATGAGAAATAAAATCTTCACGAGGACGGTGTCCGTAGCATGATGTACGTATAGCAGATTTTTTTTTAAAAGAATGGATTGATTCGAATGTTTTATAGATTAGACGGCTTTTGCCAAACGAAAAATACGTTGAATGTTATTCATTCAAATGAAACTTACATTTATCACACAATGCCGTATTTATCGTAAATTGATTGAAAGTTTCTTTCACAAGATTATTGTATACTTTACTTACATGCATGGATATTTCATGATCGATTTTAAAATTATCCAACTGGACTGAACACTTTAATCTACCCTTATGTCAGACAACCCACCATCATGGCGGCCATGTCAGCCTTTCCCTTATAATATTATCTAAGAAACCGCTGCCCATCTTGGCCAGGTTGCCAGATGGGTTACTTCGATATATTTATAGAAAGGTATCAATACAAACGTTGTGCTGATTCTCAAAGACGGACACTTTCTTGAAATTTTGGATGTTAAAATTTGCTTATAGATAAAGTATTGAAATCACCGACTTGGATCTAAGTTTAGTACATTTTGCAGACATGCTCGACCCAGGTTATACCACTTTCATGTTTAAAACAGGTCACCTTCAGCCTGGTAATAAATAAAGATATAACTTATCATACGCTACTGTCTATAGGAAACTAAACAGTAGGTAACTTACTTACATTGTATATTTACTCACTTTCGCAGTATCCCTAAAAATATCTTGCTGTATCCTGTAACCAAACATTTCTTTACTTGCTATTTTCATTCGTTCCAGTTAAGTCTTCTGTGTTTGCTAGGTCCCAGATGGCCTTGAATATTCCAAACGTATTGCGTGATAAGCTGGTTTGTAAACATTATATCGGGTCAACGATCTCTTTTCATGTGCACAGTTAAATTCAGTATTTATGTTTGGTGTATACGGTTTGGTGTGGTGTATGTGATTATACGCTTCTATATTTGTCTGACCTTGCCTAGAATCGGCCTTAAAATGTGCAAATGAAAGAAAGAAAGAAAGAATATTTACTTACAAATCTCTCTCTCTCTCTCTCTCTCTCTCTCTCTCTCTCTCTCTCTCTCTCTCTCTCTCTCTCTCTCTCGGTAGCTCAGTTATTGAGCGCCGGACTGGTAATTCAAAGGTCACAGCATCGATACCCGTACACACATTCGAGTGGGTCGGCTGCCTAGGTGTATCATTAGGAGCAAACAATGTTTGTTTAGAAAAATAAAACAAAATTTAATCGAGCTTTCTCCCCCGTTATATATATTTCGCAATAAATGCAATTTTGTCGGATGTTTCAAATGAGAATAAACAACCGTAAATTAGTAGATATTACTTCCCATTAAGGAATGCGTGAAAAGTGCAAGCATGTTATGAAGACACTTTTTGGATTAATAAACTAAATCGGAAGGTACTTCCATTTAATGATTGAACAACGTAATATACTTATGTAGAGTAATCACGTGACTTTACTTTATGGCAGTATGGAAACGTTTGGTAAAATGGAACTCTCTGGATGTTCTAATGTATAAGTGTTTTGTAATTTTAGAAGAAATAATTCTCTGTGTTAAGTGTTTGGGTCGTGTAACATCATGCATGACGTAAAGTACTTATCTTCGGCTTGGAAAACCGTACTGATGAATCATGCAAACGTGAATCGAGAAATACAATACACATGTGAAATTAGAGGTTGGTGATGTGTGGTCATTAGGTAACAAGCTTGTAATTATTTGAAGTATTTGCGTGCTGAGTTGATATCTTCAGTTGTCTTTTGGTCATTTAATATTAGGGAAACAATGGACTAGCAGCCAGGCACGTGTTTGTTTCGCGCTCGGTCCTAAGACCTCTGCGTGGTAATGTACTTCTGAAACTGTTTGCATCTTTCCTGTTGAGATATATAAGTCAAGATTTAATTAATGTTCTCAATACAAACCGCCTTCCATTAATCTCTTAAAATGTTTCGAATACAAATCGCCTTCCACTAATCTCTTAACTAAATCAAATGCTCAAGTTTGATACACATATTGCAAGCCATTTTGCGGGAACTTGCATACGTCACTTCCTGCTTTTGCTGTGAAAAAGCAAACAATCACAAAACGATTCCTAATGAAGCCATTCGATTTATTTGGTCTTTGACGATTGGCTGATATACAGTTTTCGCAGCGTGCTCTCGTTCAAATTAGGGGATCAGATGTTTGAATTTGAGGAATCAAAAATGTTTTTCATGTACAAGATTGAAATTTTATTAAGGGCAAGTACAATATTATTATGATTCTGCAACGAAATAACGGCTGAATCTAGTTGATTTATAAATAATCCAATTATAATTATCCGTACCACAACGATGCAATCATGACATCATATTAGTGAAAAGGTTTCCTGCGGTATATACACCATTCATATGACTTTCTCATAGGCTGAACGCCATTGCGGGCGCTCAACAAATATTACGATCTTCTGGCAGAGGGACAGGTGTAAAGGGAATTTCCTTGCACTTACAACACGACAACATGCACAGATGAGAGAATGTTGGCATACCTCTGTTACTTTCATGTACCGTGTTTACAGTTTCTGTGGATATTGAACTTGTGAAAATTGTGCATGATCTAAGCACACAGATAGCCAAAATAATTGAGCTCATGTGCCGGAAAAATCAATCTGAAGTACACCATTGTTAGCAGTTACTAAATTCTTGAAAACGAATTTTGCTACAGTAGACAACAATACCAGCATCTGAAAATGCAATGAATGAATTACAAAAAACATAAAAATTCTTTCTTTTAACAGATGCAAATCCGAGTTAAGGCCACGTTGTATACATTTTAACCCATATTACATACATCCGAGTTAAGACCTCGTTGTATACTCTATAACCCATATTACACACATCCGAGTTAAAGCCACGCTGTATAGTCTTAAACCCTTATTACACACATCCGAGTTAAGGCCACGTTCTATACTCTATAACCCTTTTAACACACATATGAGTTAAGGCCACGTTGTATACTCTATAATCCGTATTACACACATATGAGTTAAGGCTACGTTGTATACTCTATAACCCGTATTACACACATATGAGTGAAGGTCACGTTGTATACTCTATAACCCGTATTACACACATATCAGTAAAGGCCACGTTGTATACTCTATAACCCACATTACACACCTATGAATTAAGGCCACGTTGTATACTCTATAACCCACATTACACACATATGAGTTAAGGCTACGTTGTATACTCTATAACCCACATTACACACATATCAGTTAAGGCCACGTTGTGTACTCTATAACCCGTATTACACACATATAAGTTAAGGCCACGTTGTATACTCTCTAACCCGTATTACACACCTATGAGTTAAGTCCACGTTGTATACTCTATAACCCGTATTACACACCTATGAGTTAAGTCCACGTTGTATACTCTCTAACCCGTATTACACACCTATGAGTTAAGGCCACGTTGTATACTATACAACCCACATTACACACATTGAGCATACACGTAAATGGTGGGAAATTGAAATTTCTTTTAACAATACCTAAAATATATAAGGTCTAATTAAATTAACTAATACAACCAACACTGCAAACCTGCACAAATGTAAAAAGAAAACGATGTACGTTGTTTCTATGCACCGGTATCTGATGTAAATAATTCCCTAAAAACGTTCACTACGAGCTTTTAGTTCTGATCTAGATAGATTTCGAAATTGGTTTGAAAACGTCCTATTAAAGTAGAAAACATATCAATAATTTAACTTAGCTCCGGGATGAAATATTTACAAGTTTTGACATTGCTTCTGATAGAAGCTACATTAAAACTGTTATAGTAAACCAAGAGAGTGAAGCTAAACATGTTGACATTTTAATCATATTCGCTTTTAGCGATTGTTCAAAAAGCTACAAAGATGGATGTAACCAGTACTTTGAAGAAATGATTAATCTGCTATGAATATTATGATTACATCTATTTGACATTACAAAAAGAAGTACACCCATATACGTAGTAGACTCAATTAATACACCAAAAGAGTTATCAAAACATAAATATCCATGTTACATTGCAGACAAATTAAGAGATATAAGCTGGGTTAATTGCATAATTTTGAAATTATCGGCATTCGTTATGACTTGAACGCTCAACATATTATGTACCTAAACTTTCAAAGTATTATCATGCCGCATAAGTGTAATAGTGCATTGGAGGAAACAGATTCTGGACCATTTTTATTATAGTATTATTTAAGGTTTTAAGTGAAACCGGCCACGAAGGGTCATATGTTCACTATTTTACACTACCAATTAGTATGGTAGTGATTTAGATTTTCCCGTGGGGAAGGAATGGTGCCACATCCCCACAGGCATTTATGCATACAAAGTATGCTATTTAATTTGGTCGTCATGTCGCGCCCCTAGTAGGGGCTATCGACATGAATGAGAGACCTAGGGGAGTGGGAATAGAACAGCCACGCACTCAACCCTATCAAGCTGCAGTGCTAGAGGTGCAATGACACCAAATGATGACTAGCGAAAAATGGTTTTCACGTCTAGTCTTTTGCTGGTGTTGATGTCTGGTCGAGGAAAAGGATCTGTGAACTGGCACGCCCTAGCTTTATCAAATCGAGTCCAGTTGTTGCTAGTGGACACCCTATACCGATATTGTGTAAGCCACCTGTGCAATTGAGTCAATCTTTCAAGTTATATTTTTTCCTAATCATCTTAACATTCTACTTTTGTCTTGTACAGAGTGTACATTTGGTGTGTTCCCTATACATTTTGTAAACTAGGTATGTCAAGTGACATGGGTAGGTTGGTCAATGTCAGGTTAAATGGGTTGTTATTTTTGATGGTGGAGAGACAAAAATGATCAAGTTTGATTTTGAAGAAAGAGATTGTCGAATAGAATTTCTGAGCCAAAAGGAAACTGTAAGTATAAATAGCCCTTAAAAGGGCTTTTTGATGGAGTGTTACAGGGTGTAACCGTAGTTCCCTCTTTCTTCTGGTGAATCCCTGTGTCCTTCTTGGGTGTCTTGCTTTTGTTGTTGTTCCTCCATCTTGATGTTGCCTCCTCCCGTCGTGTCCATTCCGTGTTCTTCCTTAACAATTTGGAATAATTTGTGCTGTTATTAAAGTAGAGTATACAACCTCATATGACAGCCTATTCTCGCGTTGGTAATTATTCAACGTAAAAATTTAGTTTTTAGAGTAATTAAGGTAATTGTGTGAATTTTTATTGCAGCGTGAGCTGTCTTGCTAGATGGTCAGGTTTGACCATCTAAATCATGTTATAGGCCTTAGTTCTTATGGCTTAGTTTATGATGCACCCTTGTGCTGCGGGGCCTGATAGTATGGGCATTGACTACCTTATATTGTTATTAATTTAAGGATCTGACTTAGAGTAAATAACTTTATTTGCAACATTGTGTCGCCGGGCCTGATAGTCTTTGGATGTTGAAACTACCTCATAATATCTATTTGAGTCCATAAAGCGGGGGACTCTTTTAAATGGTCACGTTTAGACCATAAGGATATCAAAGATTTTTGGGATTCTAATCTGAATTGTAATCATAATTTAGTTGTATAGATGCTGTCAAGGAGGCTGTATATAGGGAGAGTTGTAAGAGCAGACAGAAGAGAGGTGGTTTCCTAGACACTTGTTTGTTAATTTTATATTGTTCTATACGTTGTTATTTTGGATATTTCAATGTTTATCTTTTTGCCCTGTAATTTCATTAACGTTACAGCATCCTGTTAAGTTTGGTTAGCACAGGTATCATCCGTGGTACGTTTTACCCAGCGTAGTGTAGGTGGGCTCCCCTTACGGAGTAACGGAGTCCCTTCTGATCCTGTACATTCCCATTCTGTGTGGATGGAACATACAAACATTTACATTTACATTTGTCAAGGGTTTTCTTTTACCTAAAGCAGTTCTTAAAATTTAAAACAAATTATTTACAGTAGTGCTGATTCCATTAAGGTTGTTTACTACCGGTTGGGCAAAATCACAAAACTAGTGTCAGTTGAATAAATATGAGAATGATAGGCAAGTATTGAATTTTCATAGGAGGATGAAAAACGTTGTGCTTTAACAAATTCTTGGAAAAAGAAAATGGACGTTTGCGACAATGAAATCTTGATTGGTAGTTATTGAAGTCTTGATCACAACTACTCAAAAATGACGACTGTTATGCAAATTTAATTTACATTATTCGATAGTTGATTCTTTTAGTTATTGTTCATTCCCATACATGCGATTGTAATGTAGCATTGCATGTTGGACTTAACCTTGTCCAACACTGAGTTCATTTCTCCTTGACGTAATTGATTTTTTCTCCATTTTATTCTGTGTAAACAACTAATAAATATCAAATTTATTCTCTATGTACATGGATTTAAAATCAGTTTTAATGTTTATAGACGAAGTAAATATGTTTATTTGGGTCCGTTTTGGGAATTCCCTATATGAATGTTACACAATCCCTACTATTAATCTCTCTAAAATGTTATTTTCCATTAGGTAAAGTTGTTTTTAAGAAAATGCTAATTGTGACTTGTTGTCAAGTACATTAATATATATTGTGTACATGAGAGGCTTTTAACAGTTACTTTTGCGGTCTTGCACATTGAAATTGTATTACATGTTATGACTATTAATTTAGAGACAAATATAATTTCATTAAATTATTGAATGCAAGTGATTAATTTCTCTGGAAATACAAAAGTGCTCTGAATAAATTCTTGAATAGATAGATTCACTGGAATTTATAGTGTACTCAAACATGGAATTATATTTCTGAGATGCCACAAAAGACCGTTGGCACATCAACACACTAAGGACTATAACATATACATCAGCATTAGATTTATTTTGGACTATTCCTTAATTTTCTTCAGGACCTTAAATTACTACGACTTGTGTCTGTAATTATTCGATTATTTTGGGATTTAATTCGCAATACCGGAAGTACTTTTTCTCCTTTTCACTTTTCACTCTCTTCTCTTACTTATTTTAGGAGAATAGACTCGTAAAATTTTATAATTTACTCTTTTTTTACAATCTCACTCTTTGGGTTCTTGATGATTATTTCATTGTTATCATTTAAACTGCAAATGTCCACTTTTGGTAAAATATTGCAGGATATACATCTTGATGCTAGAAATAGGCAAATATATAAAATGGTACTAACAGGTGCCTCACTTAGCGCTCAGCATTAAAAGGTTAGTGTTAGGACTGGTCAGCCTGGTGTCAGAACAATGTGATTGGATGAGACATTATGCTACATGTCTGCGGCATGATGCCACAATGCTAGATATCATTTTAAACTGCCACACTGTGGACATGGTAGCTATGTGATTGAAAGTTTTTAAAATTACGTGAAAATCCCAACACACACACACACACACACACACACACACACACACACACACACACACTTTATTTTGAATTATCACTAAATGGTCTACAGAGAGACTAAAATGTGGTTTAGCATTTATAGTATGATGTGATGTGATTTGGACTTTAAACACAGCTTTAACAAGCTGTCAGTCATATCGCTACGATGTCTGTTACCAGGGCAGTTCGTGTATAGTGTACAGTCAATGTTATAGAAATATTTTAGAAATATACAAGTGCATCGTTTGCATCGTGCTCATGTACCAGTGTGATGATTGTGTTAGTGTTGTTTCTTTCAAACAAGAATTGTTCCTTTGGCATATTCACGTTCAACTTTATGCGCAAGAGTTGTTGCGTAGCAACTGAATCGTACCCTACACGAGATGGCAGTATACATTTTTGAAAATAGTACCAGGTTTTCTTATAACATCCTTACCTCTGTAAGCGATGGCTATACAATTTAAAGAGAATAGTGTCAGTTGTGCTCGTAGAGTTTTTGTAAATTCTTCACAAAATACATTTTAGAGCATATGTTCGTGATCACATATATACTACTTAAAATATATTTTAGTATTAGTATCGTTAGTCAGGGTCTATTTATAGTACACATCATAAAATTCCCTTTTTTAAATAGCACTCATTGTCAATGAAGATCTTTTATTCACACAGATAGTTAACATGAAGACAACTAATGGTAAGTGACAAATATAATATTTCTAATTTATTAATTATGGAGGTAGCCATAACTACTAATAGGAATTGAGACAAAAACCATTTAATATGATCTGAATCTAGTTTAGAGGAACATATATAAACTTAGTAAAAGTATGTGCAAACAGATGCTTTCCACTTGTGAGCGCCAATTTAAAGTTTTGAACCTCTATCCTAAGAAATGCCCCAGGGGGGAAAATATGAGCTGTATTTATTTGTATGTATTTATTTATATGAGTATTAATTTGCTTTTTCAGGTCCAATACATATGCAAATAATAATATTACTGTGGCTTAATCTATGCGAGGGGGAAATGATGGTTCTCTTGGTCATTGTTAGTTGTTTGTACCAATTTGCTGTGTGGGCTTTTTCTTCATGTCCCGCAGGTGTCATTGCAAATATAGGTTGACGGCTTGTTATGGCGATATCGTACACATCCAAGTATTACTATGGTGACCGATTGTTACGAAAAGAATAATATTACAAATCATTTCATATCTTTATGACAGATGTAAGTTGAATGTGTAATGACTTGCGGCAAGTCTGGGCACAGCTCACCTAGTCTATTTATACAGCATGGAGTGTAACTCCTTTATCCGAAAATAGAAACAATTTAGTTAATGATACCTGTATATGGACCATTGTTGTCGCCCTTTGGGTAGGTACCACAATTGAAATCGCATTTCTTATTGTCTCTAAATAAACAATTAAAGATTAATCAGCTGTAATTTTTATATTATGCATTTATATCATAATAAGAGATACCCCCCCCCCCGAAAAACGTGAAATTCTAGCTTTTAAATGAACAAGTGTGGGTTGAAATTAGGATTAATATCGACACATTTATAAAATTATAAAATCAAAAAGAGGAATATTTAAAACTACATTTATATGCGCTCAATAACACATTTTTCAACGAGATCAGTATACTACTACTACTGCTACTACTACTACTACTACTACTACTACTACTACTACTACTACTACTAATGACAATAAGGCTGATATTGACAATTGAAAATTATGATAATTGTTCTAAACTTACCATATAATTTACAGGTTCGTCTTTAATTACAATACCTGTCCATACAGAGTATCTACCTACCTACACTACACGCACGCACGCTCGCACACACACACAGAGACAGACAGAGAGGCAGACAGACAGGGATACATACATACATACATACATACATACGTACGTACGTACGTACGTGCGTGCGTGCGTGCGTGCGTACGTACGTACGTACATACATACATACATACATACATACATACATACATACATACATACATACATACATACACACACAAATACCTACCTACCTACCTCCTCACACACACACACACACATACACACAGGCAGACAGACAGGGATACATACATACATACATGCATGCATGCATGCATGCATGCATACATACATACATACATACACACACACACACACACACACACACACACACACACATACATACATACATACATACATACATACATACATACATACATACATACATACATACATACATACATACATAGAGGACTTACATACATACACACACAAATACCTACCTACCTACCTCCTCACACACACACACACACACACACACAGGCAGACAGACAGGGATACATACATACATACATACATACATACATACATACATACATACATACATACATACATACATACATACATACATACATACATACATACGTACGTACGTACGTACGTACGTACGTACATACATACATACACACACAAATACCTACCTACCTACCTCCTCACACACACACACACACACACACACACACACACACACACACACACACACACACACACACACACACACATACATACATACATACATACATACATACATACATACATACATACATACATACATACATACATACATACATACATATTATTCTGCTCAAGCAGAAAAGCATTCACGAAGAGATTCACCTGTTCATTTGTTTGCAAGGATAAGGTTACAAGTGATAACGTTTTTAAAAATATTTAACATGTGAAATAAACTTGAGTAGGTACGCATTAATGATCATATAGTGCTGGCTCTCGTTTTGAATGAGTTGTTGTTCTTTCCAGCACAATCTAATGTAGAATGAGAAACATTTCTTAAACATTTGATCGCTGTTTAAAATTAGCATAGACTGAGTAAGTCCTCTATCTAAAATCGGATTAGATTGCGAAATACACACATGGCACATATAAAAAGGAGTATCGAATTGGATGCCGGAGGTAGGTTTTAAATAGGTTATATGTCATATTGTTGTTGGTGTGTAGTATGGAGTTTCTAGAATGGTTTTGAGTTTCAATTGGCTTTGAACTTCGTCTTTGTAAAGGTTCTGAAACTGGGAATGATTTCAATTGTAAGAGTGCGTGCGCCATCCGGAGAAGTGATGCTTGTGGGACAGGCAAGAAATCAAGTAATAGTTAATAATCCAGGAATATAATATATAATAAAGAGAGGAAGAACTATAATGTAAAATAATTAAAGTAACAATCTAACCATCTGACGTTTGGCTATATATTCTATTCATATATACTTATGGGGCAGATGTGTATTTGTTGCAAGAGTTTGCAGAAGTTTCAAAACGGAGTAGAACATTGTTTATGAGCATAAATGTTGAAACAGTTAGGTAAATATAGGCACATATAGCAGTACAATGAACATATACAAAATGAAAATATATAGTTTTGCTCTACTTTTGTATTTTTTTTTTCTTTGGGAAAGAACATCAGCTAGGTTTTGTGTCATCTAAGACAACGAGACGTAGCCAAAGACAGTGCTCGATTAGAACGACTTTAACTTCAAGTTGAAATTTTTTAAAATTAATTTTCTTTTACAGGCTGTGATGAAATGATGTATAATTGGTCTACTGCGGAGAAAATATGTTGCCGTCAGTCCATACCCATGACCTCGATTTTGATCATAATCGTTATTTTACCGGGAGTTTCCGCAAGTAAGCTAATTCAAGCTGAAGTAGATCTAATATAGATGATTGAATCTATTTTTCAGTATACTCATGTGATAAATTAATAAATATTTTAATTAAAGGCAAACAGCTCCTCCCATCAGTAACGCATATACGTACCAAATGTAACTTTTTCACAAAGTGAACACAATTTAAGTTTTTTTCGCCATATTTGGATGAATCCATATTGTATTTGATATTGTCAAATGAAAATATTAAAACTGATGTGACATTAAAGTATGGAACACTCGGACAGAGATATAATTTGTTGATGGAGTTACAATAAAAGATTGCCATACGGGGCGATGAAAGATGGAATAAACATAGCTCACGACTCTTTATCAGTTGACGGCTTCTGAAATTTGTTTTATAATTAATATTAACAAAATGTTCGTTTTATATTCTCTCTCAGTCGTAGAGTTACATTATCACGGATAGCTGTAACAGTTCAATAATTTTGTAATGGCCAGAGAAGTTCATAGAAATCTGTTAAAAAATCCTTTATTATATTTTTCAGTCGTTTGCAAAGGAGACCACTATTTTGACCCAAATACTGGAAACTGTGACCCCTGCGCTCCCCTTTGTGCAGTAACAAATTGTTCAGGCATATGTCCGAGTAAGTTGGTATAATAAATGTATCGCACCAAAAGCAAGATATTTTAACGATTGGCGCTACCTTGAGTTAAAAAATCTTTTATGGTTCCACAAAATGTAAAATGTCCGGTATTAACGTAGGAAAATACGTTTTTGTTTGTTCCACAAAATGAAAAATGTTTGGTATTAACGTAGGAAAATGATATTTTTATTGATTAACAAGAAAAATTTATCCGGTATTAACGTAGGAAAATATTGTTTATTGTTCTACAAGATGAAATATAACCGATATTAACGTAACAAAATATTGATTTTTGTTCCACAAGATGAAATAGATTCGGTATTAACGTAAATAAAATATTGATTTTTGTTCCAGAAGATGAAATATATCCGGTATTAACGTAGGAAATTATTCTTCTTTGTTCCAGAAGATGAAATATATCCGATATCAACTTTGAAATTTTTTTACTGCTTCCAAAGGATGAAATTTATCCAGTGTTAACGTAGGAATACAATTCTTTGTTCCACAGGATGAAATATAACCGGTATTAACGTGGGAAAATAATTTTTCGGTTCCAAAAGATGAATATATCCGGTCTTAATGTATGAAAAAATAATTTCTAATTATTATGGCGTGATGTGAAATATGATATTTTAACAAGTAAAAATATAATGATATATTTTTTCACAGGTGATATATAACAAATTTACTATCATAGTTTAAAAGTTTCACAAGGTGTACTTATTATTCATGAATGCCTCCAAAACACGTTCGTTCGCACCTGGTCACCAATAATATCAATTGTACAGATTTATTTTATAGACTCTTTCTCTCCCTCTTTCAGCTTTCCCTCTTAAGAAAGTTTTTGAATATTACCTCAGTATAATTTTTCTTTCCAGATTATCATATGCCAAAAGAGTCAATCAAATTTCCACCAGCTTCATCAGATAACAGTTCGACCTTCAGAAAAGAGTATCGTGTGATTATAATTGCTATGTTACCATTCGCTCTTGCGTTATTTGGATATACATTATATAAACGACATCAGGGGAGGAACAGCGAGATTCTAGTGACCACTGTTGCAGTTCAGATTGATGACCCAGACACTGAAAAGGAAGAACGATTTTCCAAATGCACAAATACAGAACTCTTTTCAAGTTTATAGAAAACATTATCCCAATTATTTTGTCATACTTCAAAACACAATTAATTGGTTTCTTATTATATTCATATATAGTCTCTTTCATTGTCATCAGCGAACACTGTAAGTCAAGTAATTTAAAATTAAAGCTGAACCTAGAAAACAGTCGTGATTTGTTGTTGAAGGAAATGAAAGAGTATACGGATCATAACTAAATTATTTCATGGACAAAACTGATACATACATACATACATACATACATACATACATACATACATACATACATACATACATACATACATACAGTTTTAAATGTATACATACATACATACATACATACATACATACATACATACATACATTTACCATCTCAAGTAACAACTTATCTACCCCGTTACCTACTTAAATGCATATAGAGATACAATAATACAGACGCAGATATACAAACAAATACGCCTTTTTTCATGTGGTGTTTGTGTGTTTCCTTTATGTGCGCGTGTTATCTCTCGTGTCAAAATGAAACACCAGTATGTAATACAGGAGAGGTCAACTTAAAATAGTAAGAACTGTTGTCGTGGACTGTGCAAAAATCCACAACAAATACACAATACTAATTGCCTTATTAATACAAATGTCTTCTCTCTCGTATATTAGCACCCTTTGCTCCATCACTTTATTTCTGATACTTGAAACAACACTAAGCTGCCATTCTTATTGGAAATTCTCATTACTACTGCCAAGAAGATCTTCATGCTCCTAAACACCATAGTACTATATCATTTTCGCAAATATTGCATAAAACCAAAAACACAGGCATGACCATAGACCTGCCAAGTAACTACTTTCTTTATAACTCGAGTTTTAATGAAATGATCGAGACATCTATACCTTTTTAGTGCGATATAACCATACTAACGCAATATTAAAATTTACCGCGGAATGATAAAATGCTATAATGACGTAATATTAACAATTACTGCGGAATGTTAAAATGCTATAATAAAGCAATATTAAAATTTACCGCGGAATGTTAACATGCTATAATGACGTAATATTAACAATTACTGTGGAATGTTAAAATGCTATAGGGGGCGCTCACCAGTTAATATGTACTTTTCAGATAGTGACGTATGTGTGGTGAAGTTGTTTACATTTGTAACATGCACAATGGAGATAATGTTGGCATATCTCAATGCTACTTTGATGTAATGTGGCTGATATTTCTTTGGATACTGCACTTGTGGAAATTGTAAATGATCTAAGCGCATGGTATAACAAAATGGATGCTCCCATGTGCTTGAAAAATTAGCCAGAATTAATCAAAAGTACACTAACTTTAGCAGTTATTAAACTAGGGAAAACGAATTTTGCTGAAGTAGGCAATAGCAGCTTCTGAAAGTGCAATGAACAAATTACAAAATATCTGAAAAGTAAAAAAAGTTATCGTACCATTTTTCTACAATTTACCTCTGAAGTCCAGGGAGTGAAAATGACCATGCGGAGCTAGCAGTTTGTTTACATGAGCACATCTTATGTTAGCCCAAGCTGTATACTCTAGAACCTAAAGTACACCCATCAATCATACATCAAAATAAAGGGAATTGAAAGTTCTTCTCCCAACACCTAAGATATTCAAAGTCTTTATTATATTGCCAGTATAACCAGTGAAGAAATCCCAGAAAATTATTTTTCTTTAAAATTCTAACCCTATGCAAAGTACGAAACTGTAGAGCGCCACCTTAAAGAACCACTAAAGATGTGTTTTCAACTTATTGAAAAACTTGTCATATTCTGCAGTCAATTTCAAACATATTGATATATCATACATGGTATTTACTTCCAAAATTACAAACACATAGTTAATTTACTATACCCCTCTGAAGTAACTTAAATGTAGCTTCATGACGTCAAAACTGTATTTTAACGTCACTGGGAAATGCTATTATTTTGACATTAAAGAAAGACATTCAAGAATAAATGCATATGAAGTATTTGTTTTATTTTTCAATCCAAACATCAAATAATGTATTTAGATCATTTCCAAAGTTGCAAACTATACTTGGGTCATGTATGCATGTAAATCAAGTGAGAAAAGTGAGGTAAATTCCATAAAGTTTGAGGTAATAGTGCAAAAATTGTCCAGCATTGGATTAAGAAAAAAAGTCCTTGATGCTATAAATTCATAACAGTAGACATAAATATATATTTTGTTTGTAAATAATTACTTTTTTCCCCGGCACTAGTAATCTAATTTGAATCTGCACTAATGCTTGTATGTCAAAGAATTGAAATGAAAAGTCAAGGGGAATTAACTCCTGGTGAGACCATTCCATGGACCAGGAATGTAATTGATGATTACATACATAATTGATTACAATGAAAATCAAATATGTTGACTGCTTTATATGGTAAAACTAATTATAAAACCAAAACATGCAGACTTGTATGTCAAAAAAGGGGGTAGGTGTGTTTCCCAACAATTTCAAGCCCCAGCCTGATTATGATGTTACATACTGTCTAAGATCCATCACAACCAGGAACAACTGGTAACCATGATGTCACTAATACTACATCAACCCACATTAGCCACTATCTAAGAAAACATGGCTAAAGGAAGAGCTAAGAAAATAGCTATTTGTCCACAAGAGTTCATACAACACAGTCAACCATAGGACTATGGATTACGAGTATCCAAGAGTGACCAACCTATTCAGGTTGCAATCTGGTTCTACATCTCCACAAATAAAGCGCCCAAGAATTGATGTATATGAAGAATCACTATCTTCCTGTGGCCCAAATAAAGTGCACCCAAGCTTTGTCCTGAATTGGAGAAAGAAAGAAATGAAGAAAACTTAATTGTTGGGTCACATGTTGCAGCGTGTTGTCAACATCAATGGAAATGTAATTATGAACATACCAAAACTAACTAGGATATTGGGAACATTGTGCATAATGTATGACTGAGCTGGAAATTGCAAGCGATATAATCCACCGATGTCTAAAAGCAAAACTCAAGGACTGTGTGCCTTTTTAACAGTTAAATGTACAAACTGCAATCGGCAGGAAGCAGAACAGGCTTCCTGTCCAGAAAAGTGCCAAGGACATAGAAAGTGAGGCCCAGGCACAGGAAATTTAAATGCGATGTTGGCACTTTCTTGCTACAAGGCCAAAGTTGGAGTGACTGACTTGCCCATTTAGCATCCTATTACTCTGCCATATGGGAAACATTTAAATCTTTCTTATATTAAAAAGCTTGAATATTTACTAAGAAATGTTGTCTTAGATGTCAAGCTAAGTAAAATTTCACACTTTCTAAACACAAATAAGTGCGAGAGCTTGCACAATATCATTTTTACCTATGCACCTAAAATATCAGTATGGAGCAGAAATTTTGATGCATTATGTCATTCATTCCCTCATAGCTCTGAGTATGGTACAGGAAACTTTACACTCCCACTGACCAAGTCTCATGGAATTGTTCTACTCAGTCTGATCCAGTATATCAGCTCATAGCAGGATGAAATCAGAGAACAGAACAGTAAAAGATAGGAAGAGGAAATCAAGTCTTCAGTACAAGTACATATGCTACATCAAACGCAAACAAAAAAGCAACAGAAAACTTGTACAAAATTCAATGTTTGCTAATTCAATAAAAAATTTTGTACCCAATGAACATCCATACACTTTAAATCCTTTAAATGAATGCATGTAACAATTATTAAATGTACCTGACTATCACAGTATACACCACTCCCCCTAGCCCATATTGCCTTGGCATTCACCATAGGCTTTACATGATTTTCTAGCCAAATTTTCTCTTTTTTGGTTCAAGCGATGAATGATCATGATTTTGTATGGCATCTATGTGATACGTCACACTGATATGGTAGTGAATTTACCATAGTTTCAACATAGAACCTTAGTCGGTGAGCCAAAGCAATCTTTCTTTTCCCACGAAAGGTTACATAAATTATTCCATAACCATGTTGTTCATGTGAGCCTGTCCAAATGTGACACTTGCTGCAGACTTGTGTATGTTGAGTTGAAGCTCTTTTATATGTCATTATATCTTGAACTGTTAATTTAGTTTGAAATATTTCTGACTTAGCTTAACTAAACCATGACCATATGATACTATAGAATTTTTTTTATATGTCAATACAAAATTATTTAATACCAAGAAAATAAATTTTGTTAATAGTTTAATTTGACAATGAAAAAACAGGGAAAAATATCCAAATTATTACCAGTTCAAAGAAGAACTGATAGCATCTTCCTTGAGAAATGTGAAAATTAATGAAACATTTTTAAAAACAATGACACGCAGAGGTTTCTAATTGCCACTAGTCTATGTCGTATTGTGTACAATAGCAAGGGACATAACTCTTCTCAAGCCCACCTGCAGCCGCTTAATTAAAGCAGAATTCGGAATGTAAAGACATTTAAGTTCTAAACTGCAGTGAATTTAAACTAAATGAGCCAATATTAATACAAACAGCAATAAATATAACTCCATGGGTATACACCCGAATGCTCTTTATGGGGGCGCTCACCAGTTAATATGTACTTTTCAGATAGTGACGTATGTGTGGTGAAGTTGTTTACATTTGTAACATGCACAATGGAGATAATGTTGGCATATCTCAATGCTACTTTGATGTAATGTGGCTGATATTTCTTTGGATACTGCACTTGTGGAAATTGTAAATGATCTAAGCGCATGGTATAACAAAATGGATGCTCCCATGTGCTTGAAAAATTAGCCAGAATTAATCAAAAGTACACTAACTTTAGCAGTTATTAAACTAGGGAAAACGAATTTTGCTGAAGTAGGCAATAGCAGCTTCTGAAAGTGCAATGAACAAATTACAAAATATCTGAAAAGTAAAAAAAGTTATCGTACCATTTTTCTATAATTTACCTCTGAAGTCCAGGGAGTGAAAATGACCATGCGGAGCTAGCAGTTTGTTTACATGAGCACATCTTATGTTAGCCCAAGCTGTATACTCTAGAACCTAAAGTACACCCATCAATCATACATCAAAATAAAGGGAATTGAAAGTTCTTCTCCCAACACCTAAGATATTCAAAGTCTTTATTATATTGCCAGTATAACCAGTGAAGAAATCCCAGAAAATTATTTTTCTTTAAAATTCTAACCCTATGCAAAGTACGAAACTGTAGAGCGCCACCATAATAACGCAATATTAAAATTTACTGCGGAATGTTAAAATTCTATAATTGTGGTATTTTGCCAACATGATGAAAGTTGGATTTTCTAAATTACCAAGCATGTAGTTCGTTTAGGAATCATATTTTTTGGTGAAAATAAATCAAAAATTTGTTTTCATATTGATGCTAATTTCGAGGAGTACACGTTGCTTTAATAATTGTTTAGCGATATCGCCACGATGTCTGCAGTGTGACTCTTTATAGTAATGTTTAACACTGGGGAATTAAGTCGCAAACATGTAGCATGATGGCCCACCCAGTCACATTATCTTGTATTCTAGGCGCACGCTGTAACCACTAAGCCACCGAAGCGGTTAACATGCACACAAAAAAACAACAACAACAAAAACACGTTCAGATGCTGCTGTTTTCATTAGGTCAAAGAGTTCATAGAGGACCTCAATGGATTACTATTTTTGATGCCTTAGGTTATATCCCATATCATTAACTATTGTTGCTAACACCAGACTAATAGGACTGTCATCTTGGTCTAATTATTTTAATGATTTCCTGATTAGCCATTGGAAAAAAGAGCATTAGTGGGAATGATATACATAATTTTTTTTAAGAAAATACTTCGTATATTTAATTTCCAGGCAAATAATTTTATAGTTCCGCTCGCTTAATTGGGCTGCATGATAATTGATTCAAATAATCAAGAAGCTGAATATATAACGTGATCATTTGAAGTCAAAACATATGTTCTTCCATATTTACTCACGCCATTAATATAAACATTTGCAAATTAAAAGCTACCATGTAGAAAAGAGAACAATTTTAATTTGGGTATACACAGATATCATATATAAATTTGCAATTTGTATACCAGGAAATCATTCAAATAATTAGACCAAGATGACAGTCCTATTCTTCTGGTGTTTGCAACAATAGCTCCTGGTATGGGATATAACCTAATGAACCAAAGCGTGATGCTGATCGAGTAGCATGTGATCAGGCGTTCATGACCGAGATTGGTGGGCGCTGATTGCTTGATTGACCAACCTGAAATACTGTCGGCTTCATTGGTCCGTGTGACTGGTAGTCGAGTGTGCTGGTGCCGGAGTGTATAACTCAATGAATGTAGTCGTTCAGCCGTGTGCTCATTTCTGGGCTTCGTTAATCCCAGTGTATTTTTGACTGTAAAGATAATGTGTATATCTGGTCCTATTTGTGTACATAATTGCACTATCTGAGTGAATAAATCATACTATATGAGTAAAATAATACATTGTTTACTTTTTGAGCAAAACGCATACAATACTGGAGTTTGTCAAACACAACGAATTTCTTCCAACGGAACCCTTGCCTAATGATTATGTCTCTCTATGCCATAACTTTTGATCTGCTCCTTCAAGACACATTGTGTCGTTGATAAACGTAATGGCTGCAATCACGTGGTGGGAAACCTTTGCACACAATGATAAGTACAAGACTAAACAGCTCGCTATTTTATCTCGATGGCAATTTGATGCGTTGATTAGTACTATCACATCTGAATCCCCAAACATTTTTAACGATCGTGTGGTTTTGCCTTAACCAAAATAAAAATCATTATAATAAATCGTTTTCTGTCGCGATATAGGATCATACACAGATAGTGCCTCCGATGGTTACGACAACTGCGAAAATTTGAAATACTCAAGAACAGGTTTATAATCTTCACACCTTGAATAATCAAGTATCAACTCATTTCTACGCACCAGTGCCCCCAGGGCACTAGTACCTCGGTAGTATCATCCGTCGGAAGCTCGTCTAGCAGCGCTGTAGCTATCGCTGATACAAAATGAATCCGTGGCGACTCTGAGAGCTTTCCTTGGAAATCGGCTGGTAATTGATAGCAGTTTTATGGACACATAAGCCATCATCGAATATCTTAAATAAATAAGTAAACTGCGGATAATCACAATCATAGTAGCTGAGAATAGTACCAAGCGACGTTCTGTCTTGTAGATTTGCGAGTTTTGTATCTACAAATACACCTTTTTGTCGTATCGGCAACTATACGGTCCAGTTCTGTGTCCTTGATAGTTAATAGTGTACAAGGTCGTATATTACCCAATGAGACTCCATTTCTAAATTTACCAATGATGTTTCGACCGAAATCTTTGGTAAATGATAAATCCTTGCTGTCATAGATTTCTGGTTCTTTGGCACACACCATGGTTTGACGTCTAAACGAAATTATTGCTTCAAATATTGTCAGTGATAACAATATCCTTGCATCGAACACATATCTCAGTAGCACTATTGGAGCCAACCACGTTTATTCTTCGCGCAGTTATCCATGGAATGTATCTCTAGATTTGGTTCGACCAAACCAAACAACAATGACAGGATGACAATTCGAAGCAAATTCGAATGAATCGAACTTAAATCCAGTTAAATAAACATCCTCTAGCAGCTCGCCGCCGTTTACCGCATCTCGAGTCATCGAGTGTGTTGGATGTCCAAATCTCTCGAAATATTTCCTGCATTCACCCATCGCAAGAAAGCTTCCTGGAAACGCGAACATATCAATCAAACTAACGTCGCGGTAATCGTATTTAGAATTCCAGATACCGCCGTGTCCGTATTATACACATGCACATCTTCAATAAATTCTCGGGGATTTGGTCGCCTTGAATTTTTTCCGTCAGAAACAGTGAGCAACGACAGATTTGATAATAACAGAATTATCGAGTATTTGTTTGGCCATTTGATTTTGAAGAGAATCAGGAAGATGAAGTTCACCTGAAAAATGATATATACTAACAAACGATGAAAGGAAATGACGTCGATTAATTCAGAACGCATCCCATCATCATGGTCAGTTCTGTTATTAACGACGGTTATCTTAGGTTCAGTGTACGAAAAACAGGATAACACTCACATACATTTATTCTGTTTCAAGAGCTTGTTAGGTGATGATCTTGTTATCAAGGACATTGATGGCAATCCACGTAAAAATTCTTTTTTCTTGAAACTATTACGCAAAACGAGATCAGAGAGGAAACCACGAGAGAGAAACCACGATCAGTTAGATCTGTGAATAAACAGATAGGTGAAGAGCGAGTATTTATGTCAATATATGTAGCTGGAAGATATTCTAATATTATTCGACATTCTGAGCAGCATGTTATGTTATGTAACATCATAAACTCAGCGTTTTCAAGCAGGTAAAATCGTCGAAAGAGTTTTCAGTATCTTATGTAAATCGCTAGCGATTCACGAGAAAGGACTATAAACGGACTTGTTAGCCAGGTGTGTGATAATTATCTCACATCTAGAGGCGAATTTAACTGCAAGCAGTCTAAGGGAGATAACTCCTTTGTGACTGAACAGTACGGACAATAATCGCAACTTTCAGCGTCTTCGATTTTGTAACAGTATGATGGCGTAGATTTCGTTTTTAATATTTTATAGTATGTATTCCCAGGGCGGAAACTGTCAATCGGAGATTGTTCTTGTGTGTGTCTGTGTAGTTTCAACCAACCAAAATACGACAATCGGTGCCGGTATTGCTGCAAGAAGTGGAAATATACCACCTGTTTTTCTACGCCTTTAATGGCACCAGCCGAAAGATATGTCTTTGATCATTTGGCGTCGTAGTATTGTTTGTGCTGACGTTGAGTCAGTAATAATGTATTTGAGACTTACAACGCAGTTGATTCCAGCGAGATCGTTGCTCCAGAATTCTTTGCCGATGCCGATTGCAGCTTTTTAATCTGACTGTGTGTCAGGGTAGCATTTACGTAATGTTATGACATAATATCATGGACGGTTTAATTACTGATTACATCCGGTTACATGTTTTCCACTGGTGCATCAATGATTTTCATACATCCACCAACGCCTTCCAACAACATTGCTTTGACTGACAGTATTACATCGATTGCTATATAATCACTGACAACAGCTGACAGTGCAACCCACTCGATCTCGGAAGTACATGTCAAGGACATTATTTTGTATAAACAAATCCAAGTGTTACAGCAATAAATAACCGGATTCAACGTAGAGAAATTCCGCTGTGATATATGATAGCCCTAATCAACATTCTGCCCCCATGAAAGTCATCAACCGATGAATTGCATATGCAGCATAATTATTTCCAAAATCCTGCAGCACTTCTTCAGATGGATACTAATGCCCGTTTATCCTTAACGAAACCTCATTAACCACAAGCAGAGTGTCAAACGCCAAACTGATTTCATATTGAGAATTCTGTCGTCGGGTATACTGAAAATCTGTAATACATGTCGGGGTGCTGAAAAAGCCCAGTTGTGATGTTATCTGCATGCAAATGCCAAGAGTTTTCCTTGTAATCGAGTCAGCGGTTATCGTGAACCAAGATACCGTTGATTTTTTGCCGCTATTCATGACAGAGAGAAGCCGTTATTCTTCACCAAGCAATGTCATTGTTTGCATCCACAACGAAAAATTTGTCAGCATCACATTTCCATGCAGCGCTGCAGTTTCACCGGCATAAGCACCTTAAGCGTGTGAGATAACAACATTGTCCGTGGTTTTTACCATGAAAAAAACTATTTCGTCCGAAAGATAACGTTTCTGACATTTCTGCAGAAACCAAAGATATGTGACAGCTGTATTGCACAGCTTAATCTTCATTGAATATCAATTTGATTTCTACGTGTTGCGAATCCCAGATTAATATTCGGACTTCAAAAGGGTACATTTTCAACGGAGTCGTCGGCTGTGCTATTAGCATTTGTTGGTCTTCGAAAAGTATCAGGTAGGCTATGAGAATGACCAATGGAATTTTTTGCGAACATCATTGACAGACAAGCGGACCCTGAGCAATCATCTTAATGTCATTGGGAGACCCAATATCGTCATGGCAACGGCAACATTTTCGAGACTCACTTCGATGTCTTGGCCGTCGATAATATATTGTGCGCTGCTAAATAATGCAAATAATGTAATAGTATCATTATTAACGAATCCACTCTTGTTGATCACCATATGGGTTACCATCGGATTTTACAAGTCTAACCTGACCTTCAATGAATGCATTAGCAGACAGGAAATACACTGAAGTATCTCGGACATGTAGTTCATTTCGTGCACGTTAATTTGGTTCTCGTGCTTCATAAGAATAATATTGATAAACACGCACCGACTCGTCATTGAGTATTGATTGATAGGTCCATGTCAAATGCGGGATCAGATACACGCTTTAACATTTTTTATTTATGTTCGCCGTTGTCTAAATTACGTGCCACAGACGTTAACATCGGCGACGACGAGATAATCCATTTTACGCTTCCACGTTTGTTCACTGGCATCAACGCCCGCTATTTGCTTTAATCGTTCATTTGCAGCTCGATTTATTAGTTTACTTACACCTGCTAGCATCAATTCAGTGCTAGGTAATTTAATTGGCTGTGGTCGGACCGCTGCCAATCTGTATATTAATTGCGAGAGTCATTGTCCGATTGCTGAGAATGCCTTACCAGCAACATCACCGACCGTGCCATGCGCTTTGTCACGAATAACGTCTATGGCTTTTAAACCTAGTTGCTTTGCAATCAGGATTGCTTTTGGGGCCACAGTTCTGAATAGACACTGAACAACCTCGCCGAGTCTATCTCCGTTGGTAACCTTATATATTGGTACTCGTGAAGTTATCACCCTGACATAGGTCCACGTTGAGCGCTGTGTATAATCATTATTATATTGCTATCGCCCATGTAATTAATCAGTCGCTGTAGTAATCATCGATAATTTCATTGACTTGTGCTCCATAACCACCGACATCCATGACACCACCAACGAACAATCGCTGACAAACAACGGTATCTTCTTTGATGACTTCTGGGAAATAATCGCCGGTTTGTTGCCCGCCGATAAAAACGTCCAATCAAGCAAATCGGCAAGAACGTTACTCGAACAGGTTCAAGTAATGTTACTTTTTCGGGAAGTAAAGCTCTTTCCTGTGGAAGGTGTAACGGAGTCATCGTCACAAATGGCCCCCAGTCTTCCAGACTAGTAGCGGCTTGGTAAGAGCTTGTTCTCTCTCTCTCTCTCTCTCTCTCTCTCTCTCTCTCTCTCTCTCTCTCTCTCTCTCTCTATCTCTCTCTCTCTCTCTCTCTCTCTCTCTCTCTCTCTCTCTCTCTCTCTCTCGTACGTTGAATCATTGTTTCTTCACGCCGCTGTTTTCCTGTTTCTCTTAATATAGCAATATATTCGTTGACCTCCTGGCTAAATGTTTTTTTCTCAGCTTTGGCAGTATTAGTTATTTATCACGTGTGGTGACTGTTGATGATGGTGAATGTTATGTTGTTCAACCAATTTTTCTACCTGCTGTCAGAGTAATCGTTGAGATCTCTAGCCTGAAATCGTCAGGTTTCGTCCAAAATGAAGTGGAAGCCATCCACAATATTTAACTGTACATGCTGGACAGGTAAAATTGTGTGAGGTCAAATTTGGTAATAATGCATATAATTGCAGCACCTCGGCATGAATGTTGTAAATTAGTACCAACTAACGGTAAGTTTCAAACAATTTATTTATGAACTGCACAAACATTTTGGATGAAAAATCCTTTCAAATAAATAAATAGTTGAGTATAGGAAGATAAAATATAAAATGTAATGATGTTAAATGAATTCTAAGATATTTAATAACAATACTGGTAACAAGCATAAATCTTAAACAGATTATTAACAATTGTTTTATAAACTGCACAGCCTTTAATAGTCCAATATTGTTTTGAGCATTATGTCATTGTGGAGTTAAAACAGTTCATGTGACAATAATTTTGTCTCACAGGTTGGAAATTAACACACTCGAAAAGAACGCGATCCATTATCATTGGACAATGGCAAGGTAAACACTCCCATCTTAGATTACCATTGAGGAAGTATGTAGAAGTACAATAGGCGTATCCACAAAATACAGCAGCAACACTGAATTGTTCTGTATGAAGGATGTTATTATTCAATATTGGTCTGATGTTTTCGTGCTTACGAATTTTTCATATAACTTATAATTTTAAATATGATGAATATACTGATTTATTCAACATTTGAAGTCAGCATATGAATATTTCATTCCAAAATGAATTAACTAAGGTAGATTTGGCTGGTGTATGCCAATAGACTAATGGACAGACGTCATCTTTACGTAATACACTCTGCCTTATGGTGGTAATATTAAAACAATAATTGAAAACTTAACTAACATTTGTAAGTGAACTTAATCATGTTTGGAGGGTTAGAGAAATGGCTTTTGTGTGTGTGTGTGTGTGTGTGTGCGTGTGTGTGTCTCGATAAAGACCACTGGTCAATGATTATTAGGTTTAAGTGATCTTGACTATGTTTTTATGGTTACAGGGATGACAAGAGTGTGTGTCTGGAGGTAACAAGACCAGTGATCACTGACTATTACGTTTAAGTGAACTTGACCATGTTTGGAGGGTTACAGAAATAGCTTGTGTGTGTGTGTGTGTGTGCCGATAAGGACCAATGGTCACTGACCACTAGGTTAAGTGAACTTGACCACGTTTGGAGGCTTACAGGAATGACATGTGTGTGTGGAAATAACAATACCAATGGACACTGATTCTATAGATGAAGTGAACTTTTGACCATGCCTGGAGGATTACTGGAATTGCATGCATGTGTGTGTGTGTGTGTATGTGTGTGTGTGTGATGGGGTGGGTGGGCGTAAAACACCAATGGTAACTGATTATAAGGCCTAATTATGATTGCAATCCTTCATTTAAGCAATTGTGACCAACTAGAGAAACATGAACCAACACCCATGTTGATTCTGTTGTTGATTCAGCTGTTAGCATGACTTATCCCCTTTTCTCACGTATACTAAAGCTGTCAGCATGACTGATCCCCTTTTCTCACGTATACTAAAGCTGTCAGCATGACTGATCCTCTGTTCTCACGTATAATAAAGCTGTCAGCATGACTGATCCCCTTTTCACACGTATACTAAAGCTGTCAGCATTACTGGTCCCCTTTTCTCACGTATACTAAAATTGTCAGCATGACTGATCCCTTTTCTCACGCATATTAACGCTGTCAGCACGATCTGAACCACTTCTGCACGTATACTAATGATGGCAAGAAAATATATGATATTTGCCAACATTTAGAAGTGAAAATATTATTGAGACAATAAGATATGCTGATAAAACATTTGTCATGATAAAAGGTCACATTTTAGAAATTAAGTTTTGAACGCCTTCTACAAATCACAAGACCTGGAATCTGTCCATTTGATGCATTAGTGGAATTTGTTGACAAAGAACTGTCTCTAAATGCAATGAACTGTCCATCTCCTAAACTAACAACTTTTTCACCATGTTTGCCTGATACTGTAGTCCCAGAACATGCAAAATGAAGTGTAATAGTGTACCATGAACGCATAAGCATGACAGGTTTATCAAACAATATCTCTTGTAATTTTTCTTCTGATATAGTTCTATGACACTTCATTGACACGATGCTGCGTTGTGATTGATCGAATACCTGTACTTCAATGTCTGAAGCAAACTGTGCTGAAGAAAATACACCACGTGCTTCATAGGGCTGAAATGTTGCCCCGTATATAATTATTCCCATCAGTAAAACTTGCTCTGAACATTTGAGTTCTATGGCATGTAGTGTTGACCCCACTGACAAGTAACTGACATGGTTAGAAAACCTAAAGACTCTCTGCATTGACTGGAAAGTTGACTTTCTTGCTGTATGTATTACGTTTGTAGTTTGAAGAGTATCACCACAAAGAAAAGTTCGAAACAAAGACACCTTCTCGTCTGCGGTCAAAATGTCGTCCGCAGCCACTTTGTCTGCAAAATACTCTTCATCCATGAGTGAAAATCTAATATAGTTCTTCAACCCACCAAGCACCCCTCGCATGTTTTCTGTGTTTGGCTGGAGATTTCTTTGAACACACAAATTGTGTGCCCAATCTTTCATAGCTTCATATATTTGGTCTTCATCTGCACACAGTCCATCCTGTTTGACCACCATCTCCACAAGCTCTGATGGAAGAGTCCTAAATGACGTGTGTTGAAGAACAGAACTTCCATTGTCCAATATAAATTCCAAACATTTGCTCATTAGAGCCTTCTCACTAAAGGAATGTGCCTGCTGCAACATACCACACACATTTTCGACAGTGACTCCATCCCTCAACCAGTTCACGCACATGGAAACGAGGCGTTCTATGGCGTATTTCTTTGCAGCATATAAAAGCGCAAGAATAGATTCCCCGTTCGGCTCAAATTCTTCATAGTACATGAACCTTTAGAAAAGTAATCATACAATGCATCATCCACAGATATTTGAAAATCATTACTATCAAATCAAATCAAATACAATGTTATATTCGTTAAAATATATATAAAAATAGTTCCAATGAATGGGTTAACTTTTCGTTCTTGCACTAAATCTTTTACAATTGTAACTAAACTAAGTTTTCAACTGCAAAAGATTAATTCTGATGTCTATGATTGTCATATTATGAAGCAAACAAAAAAGAGAAAGTAAAACCTGTCAAAATTATGATAATTTCTCTTCAGTTTTTACCGTTTTAACCTACAAGCATGTATACAAATTAATAACTTGTAATTTAAACCTTTATGTATCAACATTTATTTCGAACTCTATGATTAAAATTTTTCGTTATTTAGAAACTTTCTCAAACATACCTTAAAAGGTGCTGGAAAACATCTGGCTCAATATCTGGCATGTCTATCTGTCCAGTCTCTTGCAGAGGGCCACACAACATGGCATAAAATACAGAACTACGACTAACAAGCACATATTTATGGGCCGTTATTTCTTGTCTTTGCTTGCCTACATAGAAGGTGATATCACAAGCCACATGATTTTCTAGCATGTAGCGATTGCTGCCCAACACATCCCTCTCTGCTTGCCAGTCCATGTTAGCTACAGAGAAATAAAGGATAATCTACATTAGTGAATTGGTAAATAATGAACTGCTTTATGTTCTATTCATATGTCATGTCGGACACAACACTTACTCGATGACAGCTTTTGATTCAAAGTGCCATTAATCTGTTCAAGTCTGTCTTTAAAATGAAGGTCTTATTATCTTAGTAAACTTTATTTCATATTTGCATGTAATAGTTTCTAAGATTTTACTGATCACTAGCCTGCCAAAAACGAAATAAGCCTCACAACCTCCATATCTTGTTAATAGCATAATAAGCCTCACAACCGCCATATCTTGTGAATAGCACAATAAGCCCCACATCTTGTTGTAGAGGCTAAATATACTACGACTAACGTGATAAACCACCCAGACTCATTTAGCTTGTTAACAGCATGAAAGACACCCATATATATCTATCTATCTATCTATCTATCTATCTATATATATATATATATATATATATATATATATATATATATATATATATATATATATGCATGTATGTGTGTGTGTGTGTGTGTGTGTGATTTCCCAATCAAATACAACAGAAAAACCTATTATTGAAGCACTTTTCGCGGATGACTTCCTCAAGGCACGGAATCAGATATCCAGATCAAGGTAACTCGCTTCGCGGAATCCTCGAGACTCTTCGGACTCGTTAGCAGTCTGAACAAGACCCATTGACTTTACCAACTTGTCCCAGGCACCATAGCTCACCCCACCCACCCCGGATTGGGGCCATCGAAGACAAAAAGCTGAAAGTTGGCAATCACTTTTAAGTACCATGGAAGCATACTTTCTTCCAATGGATCACTAGACAAAGAGTTAAGAGCAAGCATCAGCAGTGCCTGTCAATCACTAGGATGTCTCCGCTCTCGCGTGTCGAGTCACAGGAATATCAAGCTGTCCACAATGAAAAAGGTATATAAAGCAGTTGTGCTAACAAGCCTCCTATACTTATGTGAGAACAGGACAGCATACAAGAAGCACATTAGGCAAAGTGAGCACTTCCACACTACGGCCCTGCACTGGATGATGGGCGTAAGACGTCAAGAGAGAGTGACGAACATGGAAGTGCTGGATAGAGCAGGCTTAACCAGTATCGAAGCGATGGTCATGAGGCCAACTCCGGTGGACAGGTCATGCCATCCGTATGGAGGAGACTCGAATGCCACATCAGATTTTGTATAGAACTTTATCTAGTGGACACAGAAAAATTGATCCCCCGAAGTAAAGATACAAAGATTCCATCAAGGATAGGCACTCTTACTTCCACGGATTCGATATCTTTATCTAGCTCTGTAGCAATATGTTCCAGAAATCTCTTGTTCTTTAAGAAGCGTTTATGTGCAGAAGGACAGGACCAATAGAAATGGAATGTTCGTCTGTACCGTTTCCGACAACTCTTTGATACGTTATACTAATTCTTTGATACGTTATTATATCGTTTTAGTCGTCAATAACTTTATGCAATTTGTTTTGTAAATATAATGCGAAAAATACACAATTAACTAGAGAGCTTAATAAGCAAAAATATGCATTACTGTTTGATAGCGTTGATAATCGTATGATTTATGGGGGAGTTAAATTAGTTAATTTGATAGTTTCTTCACTGAAACATTGTAAATATATTTTGTTAAAAATAAATGTAAATGCAATAGCTCATGTAGTTTTTCTTTCTGATTTCAGCTAGAAAATTGCTACATTAAAGGTAAACGAATAAAATCTACCTTTTATATTATCTTACTGTGCTTGCGAAAACAATAATAACTTTTAAAATAAACCAAGTATGCATTTCATCGGTTGTATTTTTTTTAAAATTAGTCTGTAATTTTGGATGAATCAACCCGTAATTTGCGCTCAATAAACATGGCCCTGATCAGCCATAATCCGAATCAGCCTGATACATAAAGCTGCAAAACTCAGCAGGGGAGGCAAATGTTTCGTTGTGTTTAACCAAAAATACCGCCTTTGATACGAACAGTGAAGGTACTAATACAGAAAAATACCCTTTATAAATTGGATTCAGACTTTGTCTACAAGCTACGACATCTGCATCACTTAATACATCTTTAGATAAAGAGACAAACGCCAGGTCCGTCAATGTGAACGTGCAGTTTTTAAAAACCCTTTAAAATAATTCAGTTTTCGACCAGCGTTCCTCATATAATCGACATTTGTAATGTGAGTTTGTTTTATGTACGGAGGCATCTATAACCAATAATACTGGCCGCCATATATAGCCTTTCGTGTGCTAAAAAATGGAATTAAACATTTCAACAACAACAGCAACAACCTGCTATCCATACTGACACATGCATTCAGAATGAATGACATAAGCTTCCAGTTTTGTGACACAAACTCTGCTTTTACGTGTTGAAATATTATTGTAATTCTACTATGATAAAAGTGTTGGTTACCCCAAACCAGTTTTAATTTAAATTGTTGTTAGCTTGAAAAAAATATAAATCCCGAGGAGATATGAATGGAACTGCACTTAACTGATTTGCACCTTACGATTCGGATACGCACTGTAGCCTACAAGATTAAATTTAGCGTTTTAATTTTTACTAGGTAAAAATCATCCGCCTTGCTGCACTAAAGCGATTACATCATTTACAGATCAGTTTGTCAGAGTAATGTTCTTCTGTTAATCACTGTAAAATTTATGTACCAGTAAATGGTCGGTTCCAAAGTATTAAATAGACTGACGCATTAGATGACAAACGGACCGTTCGCGTAGGTTTGAGTCTCGGGCTCGGCCATTGTTAGTCCTACAATGTAAGCCCCGACGCTGATATTTATGTTTGCTCGCGTCTGGGTCTTACTGCCTAAAGAGCAGCGCTGTGTAGTGTTTTTAAATATGCTGAACAGAGAATAAGAGGTGAAATTTTCATGTTTATCACATACTTGGCAATAAGTATCAACATTTATCCACATATTTAAGAGTTATTGATATACTTACTTTGCTGTCTTGATCGTGATCGACTCTAACTCTGACACTAGGAAATGAACGCATTTTTCATGTTCCTTTGAAACACGTTTCAATGCCATGGTGGCTGAGGAATGCCGAAGTAAGTTTCAATAAAGCTGTTTTATTTTCACGAAACGAAATTATCAAATGGGTATTTCTATATTGCCTATTTGAACAGCAAGCAATATTTCGTTTCGTTCAAAAAATATTTTCCGATTAGAATCTAACTTAAACATACTTCGGCATACCTCGACAACTGTCGCATTTCAGCAAATTCAAATGTATGTCAACTGAACAAAAAATGCGTCCGTTTGCAAGTGTCAACTATTGATTCCATTTGGATAAAAACAGCGCAGTAAGTATAAATAATTAAACATATATTAGTGGAAAAGTGTCTATATAGGTTGCCAAGTATGTTCGATATTCCTGAAACTTTGATTTATCGTTCCGATGTCGTCGACATCGGAACTAACTACACTATGGCGTCATTCGGCTCGTAAGACGTAGCACTAAAATCAAGATCAACATGTGATACGTCTTACGGGTAAGACTAGGCCATTGTGGATAAATCTTGCCAGTAGCTTCCTGCTTGGCTTGGTCCTTGTCGTAGCTTATCGGATACGTCATCCACAAGTTATACTGGCCACCACGTATAACCTGTCGTGCACTGAAATATGGCGTAAAATCCTCAAAACAACAACAAGAAAAGACAGCCACTAACTTACCTGCGGACATCATGATCGATCAACTGAAACGATGTTGTGGCGTGTTCGATTAGAATGACTCTGAGAGACTAAATTGTATCCGACGATTTTGGCAGCAGTTCAATTTGAAACAGAATTTCACACAAACGGATATTTAACTTTCTCAGTTTCCATCCAGTGGTTTAAGGTGGCATTGAATGTAATGCCTCTTTTATTTGACAGAGCTGTTATTTTTTTTCAGTATTGTTATTTCAATATTTAATTGGAGTTATGTCTATATTATGCACAAAACATGACGGTGTGGTATGCAGTGATGTTGTCGTAGTCAACAATCCCTCGAAGAAAATTAAGGACACATCTGCTGCTAACATGTAAAGTTAAATTGTTGTTTGAAAAGTTTATAAGTTGACTAGACTATTCCAATATTTCAAGCTAACAACAATTTAAATTAAAACTGGTTTGGGGTAACCAACACTTTTATCATAGTAGAATTACAAATAACATTTCAACAGCAGAGGCGTAAAAGCAGAGTTTGTGTCACAAAACTGGAAGCTTATGTCATTCATTCTGAATGCATGTGTCAGTATGGATAGTAGGGTGTTGCTGTTGTTGTTGAAATGTTTAATTCCATTTTTCAGCACACGATAGGCTATATATAGCGACCAGTATTATTGGTTGAGTAAGAACCCGGGAAAACCCCCGGAAAGAACCACCGACCCACGAGAGCTACTGGCAAGCTTTCTCACATACTCATATTGGCCGAATCTGAGACTCGAACCCACACAGACAGGTGAGATGGCAGTGATCTGTAAAGGAGAGCGCTTTAGACCACTAGGCCACTCGGGGTCCCCTGTATAGTAGGTAAAGTTTTGTTTGTTTTTTGAGGATTTAACACCCTTTTTCAGCACAAGATAGGCTATACATGGCAGCCAGTATTATTGGTGGGGGAAGAACCCGATAAAAACTTTCGGAAAGAACCACCGACCCACCAGTAGGTAAAGGAAACATGAAGTAAACTACATCAACACGATTTGTGTGCGCATATCATGAACACTCTACGTCATTTAAACTGGTAGATATTTTGTCCGGAAATCCAAATAACCACAACATTATGCTTTGTAGTATCTTGCCATTATTAGAAGACAATGGTACAAATATGTAATTCTGATTGTATCGTTATACATAATTACAGTTATTTTTTTTAATTAAAAATGAATAAATTAATTTTTAAAAAATTAAACATTTTGACTGAAGCGGTGATTTGTATTTGAATGTGTAGTGACTCATTGTGAAATTTGTATTTACTATACTCGAGCGTAGCTGAGAATGTTATGTTTGTCATCAAACAGTAAAGCAGTGAACTTTTGGAACATTCCGTTTTAAATTTTTTTATAATTTAAGTTGAGTTTTGAATTTCTTACAGTTTAAAAACCTGTATCAGTTATTCAGTTAATTAAGTTTGAATAAATTGATCCTTAAATTGATTTTCAGCTTTCTTAATTATGTCATTGAAAGGCGAGCTGCACTTGCAGTTCTAGTCATTTCACTAAAATGCAACTATTTTCAGAATATCTGGTATAGGCTATGCCGATTAGTTTAAGTGCAGCGTTTAGGTTAAAGCGTTGTATGCAGAGGGTGGTCTTGATGCATCTCAAATTTATAAAGGTTGTTGACAAATGAAGTAAAGATATAATAAACTTAATTCATGCAGGTGTGCCTAAAACTAATTTTGAATGGTATACTTATGATGGTCATCAGTAAGCGTATACATAATATTGTCTAGTTTATTGTTTTTGCATTGAAATGATTTCCATTAAAAAAATCTATATATCTTTTGTTTTTATATTAAGCTTACTTTGTATGCATACATATCGTAAAATCTATTAATATTTTTTTCTAATTTTTCCTGGAGATTTGGACTGGATTGAAGAGTTGTTACTTGCATTGAATTAAAAGTAGCCTTAAAGCCAAATCAGAAAAGTGAAACTGAATTTAGCCTCTTGCATTTTGTGTAAAATGTGAAAACAAAGTCAGGATTCTTCCTTTTCCGGAATCCAATCTCGGCATTTCATTTGAATTCAGTTTTAAAATATGTAACAACACCTGCTGATTTACTTTCATATGTAGTGTCAGTGTAACAGCGTATTTGAAGTTAGTGATCTAGCACACTGGATTTAATTTTTTTTTTAAATGTATATCAGCAAATTAAATATATGAAATCTAATTAGTGTAGTGATGCCCTCATTTGTAGACCCCTATTAGACCAATGCCTACAAAGCCTTGGAATGTGACTGCTTATATTTATATCCTGACGTTGATCGCACAGAGGATAAAAAATAGAGCGTATTTAATTATTGTTTAGTGGACATGGTTTTTATGGTTCATATATTTAGATCTTTCAATAGCAGTCTTTTTCAAACAAAATATTGTGAAAAATATAGGGATTTCAAAGTTTGAAATAGAAAGAAATGAAAAAGTATAGAAAATTATACTTAGGCATGTACGTTTGATTAACGGAAAGGTATGACATTACATTTGACCTTAGGAAAAGCTGATTGCTTTAAGAAGAATAATAAATTGTATGACCAAATGTTTCATTTTACATTCCTTGAGAAAGTATATCCTTTGTTGCACCTGCGTCAGGTTTTAAGCAACCAACTTGGTTCAAAGTCGTAAAATGTGAATTAGTAGTAGCGGTATTGACAAGCTAACTGATAATGGGTGGATTAAGTCGTAGCGGTTTTGACGGGCTAACTGATAAGAGGTGGATTATCACGCCATTCACAAGCAATCTTCTCTCAAAAGCCAAAAAAGAGACAAAGGCAAACACACATACGGACATTGATACTATCAATGGTCGATGGCCCTTTTTCAGATAACCTACGGAAACGTACTCCTATGGGATCGCCCATTGATTATGTCAACAAAATGGGGGTGGGTGGGGGGAGTGAAGAAAAAGATCTAGGTAGTTAAGAGGTGATGGAAAGTAAGCTAATTTGTTACAGTACTAGAGAACTTTATAAGGCGCATATTGATTCGTTTTGTTGTCTTGTCACTGGAAAATATTCCAAATAGCTTTTTTCTGCCAAAAATAAATGTAAATAGAGGGGTTGGTGGCAGTGTTGGTTGAGTATAAAAGTCACTAGTTGCATTAGAAATTAACTTGAATACCTCAGTCGTAATCATCCAAGTAACCTTTCAACAAAAATCATCAGTTGTTTTTTTTTTTTTTTTTTTTTAATCTTTAATTTATTTATATCGTTTTTTCTGCAATAGGTCATTGTTGGTTGAAAATTTTCCCCCAAAAACTATCCTGTGAGACCTAAATGACTCAATAGTAACAAACTCTATGGAAGTGATTTCCCTTGATGTCAAGTAGCTGTAAAGGAAAATCGCTCTGTATTTCCCTTGACTTTACATCGATATATCCGATATAATTTATATAAACTTCTTCTTCTCCGAGATCGCATTTCATTTTCTAGTAAGCGTAGCTTGTCCTTGCCGGCTTTTAGACCAAAAAAGGCAGTAAGTAAAGAAATTTGCCGGCACGAGACATCTATCCATAGATGCCGTCGTACATAAAACAAACTCACATTACAAATGTCGATTATATGAGGAACGCTGGTCGAAAACTGATTTATTTTAAAGGGTTTCTAAAACCTGCACGTCCACATTGATGGACCTGGCGTTTGTCTCTTTATCTAAAGATGTATTAAGTGATGCAGATGTCGTAGCTCGTAGACATAGTCTGAATCCAATTTATAAAGGGTATTTTTCTATATTAGTACTTTCACTGTTCGTATCAAAGGCGGCATTTTTGGTTAAACACAACGAAACATTTGCCTCCCCTGCTGAGTTTTGCAGCTTTATGTATCAGGCTGATTCGGATCATGGCTGTTCGGGGCCATGTTTATTGAGCGCAAATTACTTGTTGATTCGTCCAAAATTACAGACTAATTTTTATTTTAAAAAAAAAAACGATGAAACACATACTTGGTTTATTTTAAAAGTTATTATTGTTTTCGCAAGCACAGTAAGATAATATAAAAGGTAGATTTTCATCATTTACCTTTAATGTAGCAAGTACATGAGCTATTGCATTTACATTTATTTTTACCAAAATATATTTTCAATGTTTCAGTGAAGAAACTATCAAATTAACTAATTTAACTCCACATAAATTATACGATTATCAACACTATCAAACAGTAATGCAGGTTTTTGCTTATTAAGCTCTCTAGTTAATTGTGCATTCTTCCCATTATGTTTAGAAAACAAATTCCATAAAGTTATTGACGACTAAAACGATATAATAACTTAGCAAAGAATTAGTATCACGTATCAAAGAGTTGTCGGAAACGGTACAGACGAACATTCCATTTGTATTGGTCCTGTCCTTCTGCACATAAACGCTTCTTAAAGAACAAGAGCTTTCTGGAACATATTGCTACAGAGCTAGATAAAGATATCGAATCCGTGGAAGTAAGAGTGCCTGTCCTTGATGGAATCTTTGTATCTTTACTTCGGGGAACCAGTTTTTGTGTCCACTAGATAAAGCTCTATACAAAATCTGATGTGACATTCGAGTTTCCTCCATACGGATGACATGACCTGTCCACCGGAGTTGGCCTCATGACCATCGCTTCGATACTGGTTAAGCCTGCTCTATCCAGCACCTCCAGGTTCGTCTCTCTCTCTTGACGTCTTGCGCCCATCATCCAGCGCAGGACCTTCGTGTGGAAGTGTTCACTTTGTCTAATGTGCTTCTTGTATGCTGTCCTGATCTCACATATGTATAGGAGGCTTGTTAGCACAACTGCTTGATATACCTTTATCGTGGTGGACAGTTTGATATTTCTGTGACTTGACACGCGAGAGCGGAGACATCCTAGTGATTGACAGGCACTGCTGATGCTTGCTGTTAACTCTTTGTCTAGTGATCTATTGGAAGATAGTATGCTTCCATGTTACTTAAAGTGATTGCCAACTTTCAGCTTTTTGTCTTTGATGGCCCCAATCCGGTGTGGGTGGGGTGAGCTATGGTGCCTGGGACAAGTTGGTAAAGTCAATTTGTCTTGTTCAGACTGCTAACGAGTCCGAAGAGTCTCGAGGATTCCGCGAAGCGAGTTACCTTGATCTGGATATCTGATTCCGTGCCTTGAGGAAGTCATCCGCGAAAAGTGCTTCAATAATAGCTTTTTCTATTGTATTTGATTGGGGAATCACACACACACACACACACACACACACACACAACTCAGAAATTCGAGAATAAATAAGTATTTCAGAGAGGAATACTGACATAATAATAGAAAGATAATGATTCATTACACTATTCTATCGGAAATGCAGTGCTAATATTCACCGCATCTATTACAAGACAAAGCAAGCTGACGAGGCCTGATATGCCTGTGACATTTTGTATAAGGATTAAGCGCCATTGTCACAATTAACACAGTTCAGTTTATATTATACCAAAATGTCATAGTATAAACTGTATTTACTAAAAAAATTAATCCAACATTTACATACGAGATAACCAAACACCTTTTATAAAGCTTAGATAAAACATGGCATGTCATGAAAAAATTTAGGCCCTTTTGTACAAATTTAAAGCGTGTAGTGCATTTAATTTTCCAACGTTTTCTTTTCATTACAGTTAGCATCCAATGATTAAATTAATAAAAGTTTACATCTTTTTTTTAATTGTAGACATCAATAAATAACCGTTTGATTAGTGGGAATTACATTAATAATAATAATAATAATAATAATAATAATAATAATAATAATAATAATAATAATAATGAGGACTTTGTATAGCACCTAATCTTTTGAAGTTCTAAGGCTCCTAATCTTTAAAAGCTGTTAGCGCTTGACAACATCTATAATGATATGACTACACTACAGAAAAACACATAACAAAAACCATGAAATTGAAAGACATAAAAACATGCTGAAAACATACAAGATACAAAACATTATTAGGTATCTAAGTTTGTTATTGCAGTCGAAAAAGGTGCGTTTTAAGAGCACTCTTAAAATAGACCACTGTCTTTGTGTCTAATTTCAATGGGCAATTCGTTTCACATCGCCGAGCCCTGATATGCAAAAGAACGTTGTCCATATGACTTTGGTTTTATAGTGTGAACAATGAGTATACGATTGTCAAAAGAGTAGCGTAAGTATATTATTAGTGTCTACACATGGGTGAGGCCGGATAAGTATATTGGACTGGAGTCTGTCAGTGAAACACAGCACAGAGTACAATTGTGTGTTTGATTCTGTATCGAGTTGATAGCCAGTGTAGGGTATAGAGCAGTGGTGAGGTGTGCTCTGATCGAGGTACTCTAAAGATGATGCTAGCAGCTGTGTTTTGAACTTTTTGAAGTTTCAAGAGTAGATATTGAGACGAACCAGACATAATTGAGTTACAATAGTCCAGTCTTGAAAGTACTAATGAACACACAAGTGTTTTAGTGACATGAACTGAAAGATATTTGCAAATGGAACTGATGCGTCTCAGTTCAAGATATACAGCCTTGCATATGTTCATAACATGTTGGTGCAATGTTAGAATACTGTCTAAAGTAACGCCTAGGTTTCGTACTGTGTGAATTAAATGTTGGTGTTGCTGATATTTATTGTCTGAGTTTAAAGGATGCGAATAAGAAAGTCTTTATGTTGTGATCAGAATGGCTTCAGTTTTATCATCATTCACCTGCAGCTTGTTACAAGCCATCCTTGATTTCACATCAGAAATACACCTCTCTACTCCATGGATGGTAGCATCAGCTTCAGTTGGGTGGCTAGACTTGTATATTTGGGTTTCATCAGTGTACAATTGGTGAGACACTGGGTGATGATCTATGACACTTGAGAGCGGCTGAGTGTATATAATGAAGAGAACATGTCCAAGAACAGATCCCTGTAGAACACCTCAAAATAGATCAACTGGACTGGAATGTATTCCGTTTGAAGATACAATTTGTATCCTGTTCACTAAGTAGAACTTGAACCCCTGTAATGCTGTATTCTGAATGCCGAGTTTATGCTGGAGACGGTGAAGTAATATATCATGGTCTATTGTGTCAAATGCTGCAGACAAATCAAGGAGAGTGAAGACTATAATCTGTCATTAACTACTTTCAGAGGAGTAGTTGCATTACTGTGGCAAGGGCGATATGCAGACTGTACATTGCTAAAAAGACTGAATTCAAATGAGATGCACGTAGGATTAAAACAATTTTGTTAGATTTTTTTATATCAATGGGAGATTAGAAACTTGGCGGTAGTTCTTTAAATCGTTATGGTCAGGTGTTGGTTTCTTCAGCAGAGGCTTTACGATGGCAGTTTTGAAAAATGTTGGGAATGTGTGCTAATTATTAATTTTCGAATCGGAGTTTTTAATGCAAATTTACAGTGTGCGGTAATAGTGTTTTTTTTTCTTCATTTAGATTAGAGTGCATTCATTAACTTAATAGAAAGTGACTTAAATTATAAGAGATGTGTTGGTATCTTCTTTAATTGCAGTCGTCAATAAATACTGGAGTGAATAGTGGACAATAATATTAGAAATGTGTTGATTATTGTTTTAAATATGCATGAATTGGGGGGCGAATAGTTCCATTTCTGGAGCTGACGTGTCTTGTGAATTTTCTGAAGGGTTGAAATGTCTAGCTCCCATGTGCCGGTATTGCTAATTATTGATAAATGTTTAATAAATATTGACTGCACTGTGTTACTGCACCAGAAAACTATTCGTCTGCATGAGATTTATTTCCCTTGGCAAATCTTTGACCTAGCTACTTTTCCTGTTACATACTCAATTTCTAAATATTCACGATATTTGTTTCTTCGTTTGTTTTTTAAATTTATAGTAGGCATTTTATAAAGTCATAATGTGTTCTTTGAGAGTCTTGGAGTTTATTTGGGTGTTTAGTGAGATCCCATTAGACAATGCCGCGCAGTAGTTTCAAAATCCCGCGAACAGCTTTTGGTAGCAAATACATATGCCACACAGGTTTTTAAAAATATTCCGATCGCACATAAAAAATATTAGAGGGAACGTTGTTCACAAGCTACAAGAGGGTGGAATGTTTATCACGCTGTTGATAAATTAAACGATGATGGATGGCTCTCATGCTGTTAACAAGCTAAATGAGTCTGGGTGGTTTATCACTTATTGGTAGTCTATTTAGCCTCTACAACAGGATGTGGGGCTTATTATGCTATTAACAAGATGTGGAAGTTGTGAGGCTTATTTCGTTTTTGGCAGGCTAGCGATCAGTAAAATCTTAGAAAATATTACATGCAAATATGAAATAAAGTTTGCTAAGATAATAAGACCTTCATTTTAAAGACAGACTTGAACAGATTAATGGCACTTTGAATCAAAAGCTGTCATCGAGTAAGTGTTGTGTCCGACATGACATATGAATAGAACATAAAGCAGTTCATTATATGCCAATTCACTAATGTAGATTATCCTTTATTTCTCTGTAGCTAACATCGACTGGCAAGCAGAGAGGGATGTGTTGGGCAGCAATCGTTACATGCTAGAAAATCGTTTGGCTTGTGACATCACCTTCTATGTAGGCAAGCAAAGACAAGAAATAACGGCCCATAAATATGTCCTTGTTAGTCGTAGTTCTGTATGTTATGCCATGTTGTGTGGCCCTCTGCAAGAGACTGGACAGATAGACATGCCAGATATTGAGCCAGCAGCTTTTGAGGTATGTTTGAGAAAGTTTCTAAATAATGAAAAATTTTAATGATAGAGTAAAGGTTTATATTAACAAGTTATTAATTTGTATACTTGCTTGTAGGTTAAAACGGTAAAAACTGAAGAGAAATTATCATAATTTTAGACAGGTTTTACTTTCTCTTTTTTGTTTGCTTCATAATATGACAATCATAGACATCAGAATTAATCTTTTGCAGTTGAAAACTTAGTTTAGTTACAATTGTAAAAGATTTAGTGCAAGAACGAAAAGTTAACCCATTCATTGGAACTATTTTTATATATATTTTAACGAATATAACATTGTATTTGATTTGATTTGATAGTAATGATTTTCAAATATCTGTGGATGATGCATTGTATGATTACTTTTCTAAAGGTTCATGTACTATGAAGAATTTGAGCCGAACGGGGAATCTATTCTTGCGCTTTTATATGCTGCAAAGAAATACGCCATAGAACGTCTCGTTTCCATGTGCGTGAACTGGTTGAGGGATGGAGTCACTGTCGAAAATGTGTGTGGTATGTTGCAGCAGGCACATTCCTTTAGTGAGAAGGCTCTAATGAGCAAATGTTTGGAATTTATATTGGACAATGGAAGTTCTGTTCTTCAACACACGTCATTTAGGACTCTTCCATCAGAGCTTGTGGAGATGGTGGTCAAACAGGATGGACTGTGTGCAGATGAAGACCGAATATATGAAGCTATGAAAGATTGGGCACACAATTTGTGTGTTCAAAGAAATCTCCAGCCAAACACAGAAAACATGCGAGGGGTGCTTGGTGGGTTGAAGAACTATATTAGATTTTTACTCATGGATGAAGAGTATTTTGCAGACAAAGTGGCTGCGGACGACATTTTGACCGCAGACGAGAAGGTGTCTTTGTTTCGAACTTTTCTTTGTGGTGATACTCTTCAAACTACAAACGCAGAGAGTCCTTAGGTTTTCTACCCATGTCAGTTACTTGTCAGTGGGGTCAACACTACATGCCATAGAACTCAAATGTTCAGAGCAAGTTTTACTGTTGGGAATAATTATATACGGGGCAACATTTCAGCCCTATGAAGCACGTGGTGTATTTTCTTCAGCACAGTTTGCTTCAGACATTGAAGTGCAGGTATTCGATCAATCACAACGCAGCATCGTGTCAATGAAGTGTCATAGAACTATATCAGAAGAAAAATTACAAGAGATATTATTTGATAAACCTGTCATGCTTATGTGTTCATGGTACACTATTACACTTCATTTTGCATGTTCTGGGACTACAGTATCAGGCAAACATGGTGAAAAAGTTGTTAGTTTAGGAGATGGACAGTTCATTGCCTTTAGAGACAGTTCTTTGTCAACAAATTCCACTAATGCATCAAATGGACAGATTCCAGGTCTTGTGATTTGTAGAAGGCGTTCAAAACTTAATTTCTAAAATGTGACCTTTTATCATGACAAATGTTTTATCAGCATATCTTGTTGTCTCAATAATATTTTCACTTCTAAATGTTGGCAAATATCATATATTTTCTTGCCATCATTAGTATACGTGCAGAAGGGGTTCAGATCGTGCTGACAGCGTTAATATACGTGAGAAAAGGAATCAAGCATGCTGAAAGCTTTAGTATACGTGTGAAAAGGGGATCAGTCATGCTGACAGCTTTAGTATACATGAGAACAGAGGATCAGTCATGCTGACAGCTTTAGTATACGTGAGAACAGAGGATCAGTCATGCTGACAGCTTTAGTATACGTGAGAAAAGGGGATGACTCAAGCTAGCAGCTGAATCAGCAACAGAATTGACTTGGGTTTTGGTTCATGTTTCTCTAGTTGGTGTTTTACACCCACCCACCTCAACACACACACACACACACACAAACACACACACACACACACACACACACATGCATGCCATTCCAGTAATCCTCCAGGCATGGTCAAAAGTTCACTTCATCTATAGAATCAGTGTCCATTGGTATTATTTCCACACACACACGTCATTCCTGTAACCCTCCAAACGTGGTCAAGTTCACTTAAACCTATTGGTCAGTGACCATTGGTCCTTATCGACACAAACACACACAATCCATTTCTATAACCCTCCTAACATGGTCAAGTTCAATTAAACCTAATAATCAGTGATCATTGGTCTTGTTACCTCCAGACACACACTCGTGTCATCCCTGTAACCATCCAAACATAGTCAAGATCACTTAAACCTAATAATCATTGACCACTGGTCTTTATCAAGAAACACACACACACACACACACACACACACAAGCTATTTCTCTAACCCTACAAACATGATTAAGTTCACTTACAAATGTTAGTTAAGTTTTCAATTATTGTTTTTATATTACCACAATAAGACAGGGTGTATTACGTAAAGATGACGTCTGCCCATGAGTCTATTGGCATACACCATCCAAATCTACCTTAGTTAACTCATTTTGGAATTAAATATTCATATGATGACTTCAAATGTTGAATAAATCAGCATATTTATCATATTTAAAATTATAAGTTATATGAAAAATTCGTAAGCACGAAAACATCAGACCAATATTGAATAATAACATCCTTCATACAGAACAATTCAGTGTTGCTGCTGTATTTTGTGGATACGCCTATTGTACTTCTACATACTTCCTCAATGGTAATCTAAGATGGGAGTGTTTACCTTGCCATTGTCCAATGATAATGGATCGCGTTCTTTTCGAGTGTGTTAATTTCCAACCTGTGAGACAAAATTGTTGTCACATGAACTGTTTTAAGAAACTCCACAAGGACATAATGCCTTCTATATTAAGAGAAACAGGAAAACAGCGGCGTGAAAAAACAATGATTCAACGTACAAGAGAGAGAGAGAGAGAGAGAGAGAGAGAGAGAGAGAGAGAGAGAGAGAGAGAAAGCTCTTACCACGCCTCGGGTAGTCTAGAAAACTGGGACCATTTGTGACGATGACCCCGTTACACCTTCCACAGGAAAGAGCTTTACTTCCCGAAAGAGTGACATTACTGGAACCTATTCGAGTAACGTTCTTGCCGATTTGGTCGACTGGACGTTTCTATCGGTGGGCAACAAACCGGCGATTATTCCCCAGAAGTCATTAAAGAAGATGCCGTTGTTTGTCAGCGATTGTTCGTTGGTGGTGTTATGGATGTCGGTGGTTATGGAGCACAAGTCAATGAAATTACCGATGATTACTACAGCGACTGATTAATTAGATGGGCGATAGCAAAATAATAATGATTATACACAGCGCTCAACGTGGACCTGAACATGTCAGGGTGATAACTTCGCGAGTACCAATATATAAGGTTACTAACGGAGATAGACTCGGCGAGGTTGTTCAGTGTCTATTCAGAACTGTGGCCCCAAAAGCAATCCTGATTGCAAAGCAACTAGGTTTAAAAGCCATAGAAGTTATTCGTGACAAAGCGCATGGCACGGTCGGTGATGTTGCTGGTAAGGCATTCTCAGCAATCGGACAATGACTCACGCAATTAATATGCAGATCGGCAGCGGTCCGAGCACAGCCAATTAAATTACCCAGCACTGAAGTGATGCTAGCGAGTGTAAGTAAACTAATAAATGGAGCTGCAAATGATCGATTAAAGCAAATAGCGGGCGTTGATGCCAGTGAACAAACGTGGAAGCGTAAAATTGATTATCTCGTCGTCGCCGATGTTAATGTCTGTGGCACGTAATTTTAGACAACGGCGAACATAAATAAAATATGTTAACGCGTGTATCTGATCCCGCATTTGACATGGACCTATCAATCAATACTCAATGTCGAGTCGGTGCGTGGTTATCAATATTATTCTTATGAAGCACGAGAACCAAACTAACGTGAACGAAATAAACTACATGTCCAAGATACTTCAGTGTATTTCCTGTCTGCCAATGCATTCATTGAAGGTCAGGCTAGACTTGTAAAATCCGATGGTAACCCATATGGTGACCAACAAGGGTGGATTCGTTAATAATGATACTATTGCATTATTTGCATTATTTAGCAGCGCACAATATATTATTGACGGCCAAGACATCGAAGAGAGTCTCGAAAATGTTGCCGTTGCCACGACGATATTTGGTCTCCCATTGATATTAAGATGATTGTACAGGGTCCGCTGGTCTGTCAATGATGTTCGCAAAATATTCCATTGGTCATTCTCAATGCCTACCTGATACTTTTCGAAGACCAACAAATGCTAATAACACAGTTGACGACTCCGTTGAAAATTTACCCTTTTGAAGTCCGAATAATAATCTGGGATTCGCAACACGTAGAAATCAAATTGATATTCAATGAAGATTAAGCTGTGCTGTACAGTTGTCACATATCTTTGTTTTCTGCAGAAATGTCAGAAACGTTATCTTTTTGATGAAATAGTTTTTATTCGTGGTAAAAATCACAGACAATGTTGTTATCTTACACGCTTAAGGTGCTAATGCAGGTGAAACTGCAGCGCTGCATGGAAATGTGATGCTGACAAATTTTTCGTTGTGGATGCAAACAATGACATTGCTTGGTGATGCATACCGGCTTCTCTCTGTCATGAATAGCGGCAAAAAAATCAACGGTATCATGGTTCACGATAACCACTGACTCGATTACAAGGACAACTACATGCAGATAATATCACAACTGGGCTTTTTCAGCACCCCGACATGTATTACAGATTTTCAGTATACCCGACGACAGAATTCTCAATACGAAATCAGTTTGGTGTTTGACACGCTGCTTGTGGTTAATGAGGTTTCGTTAAGGATAAACGGGCATTAGTATCCATCTGAAGAAGTGCTGCAGGATTTTGGAAATAATTATGCTGCATATGCGATTCATCGGTTGATGACTTTCATGGGGGCAGAATGTTGATTAGGGCTATCATATATCTCAGCGGAATTTCTCTAGGTTGAATCCGGCTATTTATTGATGTAACACTTGGATTTGTTTAGACAAAATATGTCCTTGACATGTATTTCCGAGCTCGACTGTCAGCTGTTGTCACCGATTATATAGTAATCGATGTAATACTGTCAGTCAAAACAATGTTCTTGGAAGGCGTTGGTGGTTGAATGAAAATCATTGATGCACTAGCGGAAAACATGTAACCGGATGTAATCAGTAATTAAGCCGTCCATGATATTATGTCATAACATTACGTAATTGCTACCCCAACACATAGTCAGATTAAAAAGCTGCAATCGGCATCGGCAAAGAATTCTGGAGCAACGATCTCGCTGGAATCAACGGCGTTGTAAGGCTCAAATACATTATTACTGGCTCAACGTCAGCACAAACAATACTACGAAGCCAAATGATATAAAGACCTATCTTTTGGCGGGTGCCAATAAAGGCGTAGAAAAACAGGCGCTATATTTCCACTTCTTGCAGCTATACTAGCACCGATTGTCGTATTTTGGTTGGTTGAAAATACACAGACACACACAAGAGCAGTCTCCGGTTGACACTTTCCGCCCTGGGAATACATACCATAAAATATTAAAAACGAAATCTACGCCATCATACTGTTACAAAATTGAAGACGCTGGAAGTTGTGATTATTGTCCGTACTGTTCAGTCACAAAGGAGTTATCTCCCTTAGACTGATTGCAGTTAAATACGCCTCTAGATGTGAGATAATTATCACAAACCTGGCTAACAAGTCCGTTTATAGTCCTTTCTCGTGAATCGCTAGCGATTTACATAAGATAATGAAAACTCTTTCGACGATTTTACCTTCTCGATAACGCTGAGTTTGTGATGTCACATAACATAACATGCTGCTCAGATCGGTTTATTCACAGATCTAACTGATCGTGGTTTCTCTCTCGTGGTTTCCTCTCTGATCTCGTTTTGCGTAATAGTTTCAAGAAAAAAGAATTTTTGCGTGGATTACCATCAATGTCCTTGATAACAAGATCATCACCTAACAATCTCTTGAAACAGATTAAATGTATGCGAGTGTTATCCTGTCTTTCCTACACTGAACCTAAGATAACCTTCGTTAATAACAGAACTGACCATTATGATGGGACGCGTTCTGAATTGATCGACGTCATTTCCTTTCACCGTTTGATAGTATATATAATTTTTCAGGTGAACTTCATCTTACTGATTCTCTTCAAAATCAAATGGCCAAACAAATACTCGATAATTGTGTTACTATCTAATCTGTCGTTACTCACTGTTTCTGGCGGAAAAAAATCAAGGCGACCAACACCCCGAGAATTTATTGAAGATGTGCATGTGTATAATACGGACACTGCAGTATCTGGAATACTAAACATGATTACCGAGACGTCATTTTGATTAATATGTTCGCGTATCCAGTAAGCTTTCTTGCGATGGGTGAATGCAGGAAGTATTTCGAGAGATTTGGGCATCCAACACATTCGATGACTCGAGATGCGGTAAACGGCGGCGAGCTGCTGGAGGATGTTTATTTAACTGGATTTAAGTTCGATTCATTCGAATTTGCTACGAATTGTCATCCTGTCATCGTTGGTTTGGTCGAACCAAATCTAGAGATACATTCCATGGATAACTGCGCGAAGAATAAAAGTGGTAGGCTCCTATAGTGCTACTTAGATATGTGTTCGATGCAAGGATATTGTTATCACTGACAAAATTTGAAGCAATAATTTCGTATAGACGTTATACCAAGGTGTGTGCCAAAGAAACAGAAAGCTATGACAGCAAGGATATATCATTTACCAAAGATTTCTGTCGAAACATCATTGGTAAATTTAGAAATGGAGTCTCATCGGGTAATATACGACCTTGTACACTATTAACTATCAATGACACAGAACTGGACCGTATAGTTGCCGATACGACAAAAAGGGTGTATTTGTAGATACAAAACTTGCAAATCTACAAGACAGAACATCGCTTGGTACTATTCTCAGCTACTATGATTGTGATTATCCACAGTTTACTTATTTTATTTAAGATTATCGATGATTTCTGATGTGTCCATAAAACTGCTATCAATTACCAGCCGATTTCCAAGGAAAGCTCTCAGAGTCGCCACGGATTCATTTCGTATCAGCGATCGCTATAGCGCTGCTAGACGAGCCTCAGGCGGATGAAACTACCGAGGCACGAGTGCTCTGTTGGCACTGGTGCATAGAAATGAGTTGATACTTGATTATTCAAAGTGTGAAGATTATAAACCTGTTCTTTATTATTTCAAATTTTCACAGTTGTCGTAACCATCGGAGGCACTATCTGTGTATGATCCTATATCGCGACAGAAAACGGTTTATTATAATGATTTTTATTTTGATTAATTCAAAACCACACGATCGTTAAAAATGTTTGGGGATTCAGATGTGATAGTACTAATCAACGCATCAAATTGCCAGTGAGATAAAATAGCGAGGTGTTCAATCTTATTCTTATCATTGTGTGCAAAAGTTTCCCACCACGTGATTGCAGCCATTACGTTTATCAACGACAGAATATGTCTTGCAGGAGTGGATCAAGAGTTATGTCATAGAGGGACATAATCATTAGGCAAGGGTTCCATTGGAAGAAATTCGTTAAGGTTGACAAATGCCTGTATTGTATGTGGCTCCAGTCCAAAAGTTTAAAAATGATGTATTTTACTCAAAAAGTAAACAATCCATTATTTTACTCATATAGTATGATTTATTCACTCAGATAGTGCAATTATGTAAAATTGATAGGACCAGATATACACATTATCTCTACAGTAAAAAAAACACTGGGTGTAACGAACCCCAGCACACGGCTGAACGACTACATTCATTGAGTTATACACTCCGGCACCAGTACACTCGACTACCAGTCACACGGACCAATGAAGCCGACAGTATTTCAGGTTGGTCAATCAAGCAATCAGCGCCCACCAATCTCGGTCATGAACGCCTGATCACATGCTACTCGATCAGCAACACGCTATGGTTCATTAGGTTATATCCCATACCAGGAGCTATTGTTGCAAACACCAGAAGAATAGGACTGTCATCTTGGTCTAATTATTTGAATGATTTCCTGGTATACAAATTACAAATTTATATATGATATCTGTGTATACCAAAATTAAAAGTGTTCTCTTTTCTACATGGTAGCTTTTAATTTACAAATGTCTATATTAATGGCGTGAGTCAATATGGAAGAACATATGTTTTGACTTCAAATGATCACGTTCAATATTCAGTTTCCTGATTATTTGAATCATTTATCATGCAGCCCAATTAAGCAAGCGGAACTATACCATTGTGTACCTGGAAATTAAATATACGAAGTATTTCCTGAAAAAAATATGTATATCATTCCCACTAATGCTCTTTCTACCAATGGCTAATCAGGAAATCATTAAAATAATTAGACCAAGATGACAGTCCTATTCTTCTAGTTTATGGTATGAGATATAACCTAAGGAATCAAAAATAGTAATCCACTGAGGTCCTCTATGAACTCTTTGACCTAATGAAAAGAGTAGGATCTGAACGTGTTTTTTTTGTTGTGTTTTTTTGTGTGCACGTTAACCGTTTCGGTGGCTTAGTGGTTACAGCGTGCTCCTAGAATACAAGATAATGTGACTGGGTGGGCCATCATGCTACATGTTTGCGATTTAATTCCCCAGTGTTAAACATTACTATAAAGCGTCACACTGCAGACATCATGGCGATATAGCTAAAAAATTATTAAAGCTACGTGTACTCCTCGAAATTAGCATCAATAAGAAAATACATTTTTTATTTTTTTTCACCAAAAAATATGATTCCTAAACGAACTACATACTTGGTAATTTAGAATATCGAACTTTCATCATTGTGGCAAAGTACCAAAATTATAGAATTTTAACATTCCGCAGAAATGTTTAATATTACGTCATTATAGCATTTAATCATTCCGCGGTAAATTTTAATATTGCGTTAGTATGGTTATATCGCACTAAAAAGGTATAGATGTCTAGATCATTTCATTAAAACTCGAGTTATAAAGAAAACAGTTACTTGGCAGGTCTATGGTCATGGCTGTGTTTTTGGTTTAATGCAATATTTGCGAAAATGATATAGTACTATGGGGTTTAGGAACATGAAGATTTTCTTGGCAGTAGTAATAAGAATTTCCAATAAGAATGGCAGTTTAGTGTTGTTTCAAGTATCAGAAATAAAGGGATGGAGCAAAGGGTGCTAATATATGAGAGAGAAGACATTTGTATTAATAAGGCAATTAGTATTGTGTATTTGTTGTGGATTGGTGTACAGTCCACAACAACAGTTCTTACTATTTTAAGTTGACCTCTCCTGTATTACATACTGGTGTTTCATTTTGACACGAGAGATAACACACGCACATAAAGGAAACACACAAACACCACACAAAAAAGGCGTGTATGTTTGTATAACTGCGTCTATATTAATGTATCTCTATATGCATTTAAGTTGGTAACGGGGTAGGTAAGTTGTTACTTGAGATGTTATGTATGTATGTATGTATGTATGTATGTATGTATGTATGTATGTATGTATGTATGTATGTATGTATGTATGTGTCTGTGCGTGCGTGCGTGTAGGTATGCATGTATGTATGTATGTATGTATGTATGTATGTATGTATGTATGTATGTATGTATGTATGTATGTATGTATGTATGTATCAGTTTTGTTCTTCGTTTTCAGTGTCTGGGTCATCAATCTGAACTGCAACAATGGTCACTGGAATCTCGCTGTTCCTCCCCTGATATCGTTTATATAATGTATATCCAAATAGCGCAAGAGCAAATGCTGTCATAGCAATTATAATCACAAGATACTCTTTTCTGAAGGTCGAACTGTTATCTGATAAAGCTGGTGGAAATATGCTTGACGCTCTTGGCATTTGATAATCTGGAATGATAAGTTATACTTGAGATAACATTCAAAATCTTTCTTTAGAAGGAAAGATTAAAAAGGGAGAAAAAGGGTCTATAAAATAAATCTGGACAATTGATTTTTTTGTGATTAGATGCGAGCGAATTTAATGGGCATTGATGAATAATAAGTACAACTTGTAAAACTTTTAAACTATGATAGTAAATTTGTTATATATCACCTGTAAAAAAAATATATCGTTATATTTTTACTTTTGAAATTATCGTATTTCACATCAGGCCAAAATAATAATTATAATAAATTGTTTTCATACGTTAAAATATTTCATCTTGTGGAACAAAACTCAATAGTTTCCTATGTTAGCATCGGATATATTTCATCTTGTAGAACAAAACAAATAGTTTCCTACGTTAATACTGGATATAGTTTATCTTGTGGAACAAATAAAATTATTTTCCTACGTTGATACCGGATATATTTCATCTTGTGGATCAAAAAAAATATTATTTTCCTACGTTAATACCAAATATATTTCATTTTGTGGAAACAAAATGTTGGTTATAACTCATGGTAGCGGCAATCGTTAAAATATCTTGCTTTTGGTGCGATAAATTTATTATACCGATTTACTAGGACATGTGCCTGAACAATTTGTCACTGCACAAAGGGGAGCGCAGGGGTCACAGTTTCTGCTTTGCAGACGACTGAAAAATAAAATAAAAGAATATTTAATAGATTTCAATGAACTTCTCTGGCCATAACAAAATTATTGAGCTGTTACAGCTAATCGTGATAATGTAACTCTACGATTGAGAGAGAATAAAAACGAACATTTTGTTAATAGTCGTGGGCTATGTTTATTCCGTCTTAAATCGCCCCGTATGGCAATCTTTCAATGTGACTCCATCAACAAACTATATCTCTATCCGAGTGTTCGATACTTTAATGTCACATCTGTGTTAATATTTTCATTTGACTATATCAAACAAAGTATGGATTCATCCAAATATGGCGTAAAAAACTTAAATTGTGCAACACCTTGGGAAAAAGTTACATTTGGTACCTATATCCGTTTCCGGATCGTAAAAGTATGTTACAGGTGGGAGGGGCTCTTTGCCTTTAATTAAAATATTTATGAATATATCACATGAGTATACTGCAAAATAGATTCAATCATCTATATTAGATCTACTTCAGCTTGAATAAGCTTACCTGCGGAAACTCCCGGTATAAAAACGATTATGATCAAAATCGAGGTCATGGGTATGGTCTGACGGAAACATATTTTCTCAACAGTAGACCAGGTAAACATCATTTCATCATAGCCCGTAAATGAAAACTAATTTTTTAAAACTTCAAATTGAAGTTTTAGTACTGGCATTCGAGCAACGTGTTTGGCGAGAACTCGTTGTATTAGATGACACAAAACCTTTCTGATGCTCTTTGCAAAAGAAAAAAAAATAAAATACAAAAATAGAGCAAAACTATATATTTTCACTTTGTATATGCTCGTTGTACTGGTATATATACCTATATTTACTTAACTGTTTCAATGTTAAAACTCATAAACAATGTCTACTCCATCTTGAAAACTCTGCAAACTCTTGCACACCTCTGCCCCATAAGTATATATGAATAGAATGTATAGCCAAACGTCAGATGGATAGATTGTCACTTTAATTATTTTACATTAGAGTTCTTGCTCACTTTCTTATATATTATATTCCTGGATTATTAACTAATACTTGATTTCTTCCCAGTCACACAAGCATCACTTCTCCTGATTGCGCATGCACTATTATTATTGAAATACTTCTAAGTTTCAGAACCTTTACAAAGACAGAGTTCAAAGCCAACTGAAACTCAAAACCATTCTAGCAACTCCATCCAACACAACAAGAAAAAATATAACATAAAACCTATTCAAAACCTACCTACGGCACGCGATTCGTAACTCCTTTTGATAGGTGCCGTGTGTGTAATTCGTAATCGACTCCGTATTTAGATAAAGGACTTACCCGGGCTAAGCTAAGTTTAGCCAGCAATCAAATGTGTTCAGGATGTTTTTCACGCTACATTCGAATGTGATGGAAAAAACAATGACTCATTATAAATGAAAGCCTTCAACTATTTAAACTTTAATGAGTACCACCTCATGTTTATTTCACGTGTTAAATATTTTTAAATAGTTATCACTTGTAATCTTATCCTTGCAAACAAATGCACAGATGAATCTCTTCATGAATAGTTTTCTACTTGAGAACAAAAATACTCATGTATGAATGAATGCATGCATGTATGTATGTATGTATGTATGTATGTATGTATGTATGTATGTATGTATGTATGTATGTATGTATGTATGTATGTATGTATGTATGTATGTATGTATGTATGAATGTATTTATGTTAGTATGTTTGTATGTCTGTATGTGTGCATGTGTGTGCGTGCGTACGAGAAGGTATGTAGATAGATTTGTCTTACTGTACGTATGGATGTATCTGTCTTTGTATGTATCTTTGCATGCATGCATGGATGGATGGATGCATGAATGGATGGATGGATTAATGGATGGATGGATGGATGCATGCATGAATGCATGTATGTATGTATGTATGTATGTATGTATGTATGTATGTATGTATGTATGTATGTATGTATGTATGTATGTATGTATGTATGTATCAGTTTTGTCCATGAAATAATTTAGTTATGATCCGTATGCTCTTTCATTTCCTTCAACAACAAATCACGACTGTTTTCTCTTTTGGTTCAGCTTTAATTTTAAGTTACTTGACTTACAGTGTTCGCTGATGACAATGAAAGAGACAATATAATGATATAATAAGAAACCGATTTATTGTTTTTTGAAGTATGACAAAATAATTGGGATAATGTTTTCTATAAACTTTAAAAGTGTTCTGTATTTGTGTATTTGGAAAATCGTTCTTCATTTTCAGTGTCTGGGTCATCAATCTGAACTGCAACAGTGGTCACTGGAATCTCGCTGTTCCTCCCCTGATATCGTTTATATAATGTATATCCAAATAACGCAAGAGCAAATGCTGTCATAGCAATTATAATCACAAGATACTCTTTTCGGAAGGTCGAACTGTTATCTGATGAAGCTGGTGGAAATTTGATTGACTCTTTTGGCATATGATAATCTGGAAAGAAAAATTATACTGAGGTAATATTGAAAAACTTTCTTAAGAGGGAAAGCTTAAAGAGGGAGAGAAAGAGTCTATAAAATACATCTGTACAATTGATATTATTGGTGACCAGGTACGAACGAGCCAGTTTTGGGGTCATTGATGAATAATAAGTACACCTTGTGAAACTTTTAAACTATGATAGTAAATTTATTATATATCACCTGTGAAAAAAATATATCGTTATATTTTTACTTGTTAAAAAGTCATATTTCACATCACGCCATAATAATAAGAACCTTTCTTTTTCATACGTTAAGACCGGATACATTTCATCTTGTGGAACCGAAAAATTATTTTCCCACGTTAATACCGGATATATTTCATCTTGTGGAACAAAGAATTGTATTCCTACGTTAACACTGGATATATTTCATCCACTGGAACCAATAAAAAATTCCAACGTTAATATCGGATATATTTCATCTTGTGGAACAAAGAAAATAATTTCCTACGTTAATACCGGATATGTTTCATCTTGTGGAACAAAAAATCAATATTTTCCTACGTTAAAACCTTTGTTAATCAACAAATATATTATTTTCGTACGTTAATAGCAAACATTTTTCATTATGTGGAATCAAAAAGATTTTTTAACTCATGGTAGCGCCAATCGTTAAAATATCTTGCTTTTGGTGCGATACATTTATTACACAAACTTACTCGGACATATGACTGAACAATCTGTTACTGTACAAAGAGGAGCGCAGGGGTCACAGTTTCCCGTATTTGGGTCAAAATAGTGGTCTCCTTTGCAGACGACTGAAAAATATAATAAAGGATTATTTAACAGATTTCTATGAACTTCTCTGGCCATTACAAAATTATTGAACTGTTACAGCTATCCGTGATAATGTAACTCTACGATTGAGAGAGAATAAAAAACGAACATTTTGTTAATAGTCGTGGGCTATGTTTATTCCGTCTTAAATCGCCCCGTATGGCAATCTTTCAATGTGACTCCATCAACAAACTATATCTCTATCCGAGTGTTCGATACTTTAATGTCACATCTGTGTTAATATTTTCATTTGACTATATCAAACAAAGTATGGATTCATCCAAATATGGCGTAAAAAACTTAAATTGTGCAACACCTTGGGAAAAAGTTACATTTGGTACCTATATCCGTTTCCGGATCGTAAAAGTATGTTACAGGTGGGATGGGCTCTTTGCCTTTAATTAAAATATTTATGAATATATCACATGAGTATACTGCAAAATAGATTCAATCATCTATATTAGATCTACTTCAGCTTGAATAAGCTTACCTGCGGAAACTCCCGGTAAAAAAACGATTATGATCAAAATCGAGGTCATGGATATGGTCTGACGGAAACATATTTTCTCAACAGTAGACCAGGTAAACATCATTTCATCATAGCCCGTAAATGAAAACTAATTTTTTAAAACTTCAAATTGAAGTTTTAGTACTGGCATTCGAGCAACGTGTTTGGCGAGAACTCGTTGTATTAGATGACACAACACCTTTCTGATGTTCTTTGCAAAAGAAAAAAAAAATACAAAAATAGAGCAAAACTATATATTTTCACTTTGTATATGCTCGTTGTACTGGTATATATACCTATATTTACTTAACTGTTTCAATGTTAAAACTCATAAACAATGTCTACTCTATCTTGAAAACTCTGCAAACTCTTGCACACCTCTGCCCCATAAGTATATATGAATAGAATGTATAGCCAAACGTCAGATGGATAGATTGTCACTTTAATTATTTTACATTAGAGTTCTTGCTCACTTTCTTATATATTATATTCCTGGATTATGAACTAATACTTGATTTCTTCCCAGTCACACAAGCATCACTTCTCCTGATTGCGCATGCACTATTATTATTGAAATACTTCTAAGTTTCAGAACCTTTACAAAGACAGAGTTCAAAGCCAACTGAAACTCAAAACCATTCTAGCAACTCCATCCAACACAACAAGAAAAAATATAACATATAACCTATTCAAAACCTACCTACGGCACGCGATTCGTACGTAACTCCTTTTGATAGGTGCCGTGTGTGTAATTCGTAATCGACTCCGTATTTAGATAAAGGACTTACCCGGGCTAAGCTAAGTTTAGCCAGCAATCAAATGTGTTCAGGATGTTTTTCACGCTACATTCGAATGTGATGGAAAAAACAATGACTCATTATAAATGAAAGCCTTCAACTATTTAATCTTTAATGAGTACCACCTCATGTTTATTTCACGTGTTAAATATTTTTAAATAGTTATCACTTGTAATCTTATCCTTGCAAACAAATGCACAGATGAATCTCTTCATGAATAGTTTTCTACTTGAGAACAAAAATACTCATGTATGAATGAATGTATGTATGTATGTATGTATGTATGTATGTATGTATGTATGTATGTATGTATGTATGTATGTATGTATGTATGTATGTATGTATGTATGTATGTATGTATGTATGTAAGTATGAATGTATTTATGTTAGTATGTTTGTATGTCTGTATGTGTGCGTGTGTGTGCGTGCGTACGAGAAGGTATGTAGATAGGTTTGTCTTACTGTACGTATGGATGTGTCTGTCTTTGTATGTATCTTTGCATGCATGCATGGATGGATGGATGCATGAATGGATGGATGGATTAATGGATGGATGGATGCATGCATGCATGAATGCATGTATGTATGTATGCATGTATGTATGTATGTATGTATGTATGTATGTATGTATGTATGTATGTATGTATGTATGTATGTATGTATGTATGTATGTATGTATGTATCAGTTTTGTCCATGAAATAATTTAGTTATGATCCGTATGCTCTTTCATTTCCTTCAACAACAAATCACGACTGTTTTCTCTTTTGGTTCAGCTTTAATTTTAAGTTACTTGACTTACAGTGTTCGCTGATGACAATGAAAGAGACAATATAATGATATAATAAGAAACCGATTTATTGTTTTTTGAAGTATGACAAAATAATTGGGATAATGTTTTCTATAAACTTTAAAAGTGTTCTGTATTTGTGTATTTGGAAAATCTTTCTTCCTTTTCAGTGTCTGGGTCATCAATCTGAACTGCAACAGTGGTCACTGGAATCTCGCTGTTCCTCCCCTGATGTCGTTTATATAATGTATATCCAAATAACGCAAGAGCAAATGCTGTCATAGCAATTATAATCACAAGATACTCTTTTCGGAAGGTCGAACTGTTATCTGATGAAGCTGGTGGAAATTTGATTGACTCTTTTGGCATATGATAATCTGGAAAGAAAAATTATACTGAGGTAATATTGAAAAACTTTCTTAAGAGGGAAAGCTTAAAGAGGGAGAGAAAGAGTCTATAAAATACATCTGTACAATTGATATTATTGGTGACCAGGTACGAACGAACCAGTTTTGGGGTCATTGATGAATAATAAGTACACCTTGTGAAACTTTTAAACTATGATAGTAAATTTGTTATATATCACCTGTGAAAAAAATATATCGTTATATTTTTACTTGTTAAAAAGTCATATTTCACATCACGCCATAATAATAAGAACCTTTCTTTTTCATACGTTAAGACCGGATACATTTCATCTTGTGGAACCGAAAAATTATTTTCCCACGTTAATACCGGATATATTTCATCTTGTGGAACAAAGAATTGTATTCCTACGTTAACACTGGATATATTTCATCCAGTGGAACCAATAAAAAATTCCAACGTTAATATCGGATATATTTCATCTTGTGGAACAAAGAAAATAATTTCCTACGTTAATACCGGATATGTTTCATCTTGTGGAACAAAAAATCAATATATTCCTACGTTAAACCTTTGTTAATCAACAAATATATTATTTTCGTACGTTAATAGCAAACATTTTTCATTATGTGGAATCAAAAAGATTTTTTAACTCATGCTAGCGCCAATCGTTAAAATATCTTGCTTTTGGTGCGATACATTTATTACAGCAACTTACTCGGACATATGACTGAACAATCTGTTACTGTACAAAGAGGAGCGCAGGGGTCACAGTTTCCCGTATTTGGGTCAAAATAGTGGTCTCCTTTGCAGACGACTGAAAAATATTATAAAGGATTATTTAACAGATTTCTATGAACTTCTCTGGCCATTATAAAATTATTGAACTGTTACAGCTATCCGTGATAATGTAACTCTACGACTGAGAGAGAATAGAAAACGAACATTTTGTTAATATTAATAATAAAACAAATTTTAGAAGCCGTCAAGTGCGAAAGAGTCGTGGGCTATGTTTATTTCATCTTAAATCGCCGAATATGGAAATCTTTCATTTTAACTCCATCAACAAACTATATGTCTATCCGAGTGTTCGATACTTTAATGTCACATCTGTGTTAATATTTCCATTTGACTATATCAAACAAAGTATGGATTCATCCAAATATGGCGTAAAAAACTTGTGCAACACCTTGGGAAAAAGTTACATTTGGTACCTATATCCGTTTCCGGATCGCAAAAGTATGTTACAGGTGGGAGGGGCTCTTTGCCTTTATTTAAAATATTTATGAATATTTATGAGTATGAGTATACTGAAAAATAGATTCAATCATCTATATTAGATCTACTTCAGCTTGAATTAGCTTACTTGCGGAAACTCCCGGTATAAAAACGATTATGATCAAAATCGAGGTCATGGTTATGGTCTGACGGAAACATATTTTCTCCACAGTAGACCAGGTAAACATCTTTTCATCAGAGCCCGTAAATGAAAACTAATTTTTTAAAACTTCAAATTGAAGTTTTAGTACTGGCAATCGAGCAACGTCTTTGGCGAGATCTCGTTGTATTAGATGACACGAAAACTTTCTGATGTTCTTTGCAAAAGAAAAAAAAAATAAAATACAGTAATAGAGCAAAACTATATATTTTGAATATGCTCGTTGTACTGGTATATATGCCTATATTTACGTAACTGTTTCAATGTTAAAACTCATAAACAATGTCTACTCCATCTTGAAAACTCTGCAAACTCTTGCACACCTCTGCCCCATAAGTATATATGAATAGAATGTATAGCCAAACGTCAGATGGATAGATTGTTACTTTAATTATTTTACATTAGAGTTCTTGCTCACTTTCTTATATATTATATTCCTGGATTATTAACTAATACTTGATTTCTTCCCAGTCACACAAGCATCACTTCTCCTGATTGCGCATGCACTATTATTATAAAAATACTTCTAATTTTCAGAACCTTTACAAAGACAGAGTTCAAAGCCAACTGAAACTCAAAACCATTCTAGCAACTCCATCCAACACAACAAGAAAAAATATAACATATAACCTATTCAAAACCTACCTACGGCATCCAATATGATACTCCTTTTGATAGGTGCCGTGTGTGTATTTCGTAATCGACTCCGTATTTAGATAAAGGACTTACCCGGGCTAAGCTAAGTTTAGCCAGCAATCAAATGTTCTCAGGATGTTTCTCACTCTACATTCGAATGTGATAGAAATAACAATGACTCATTATAAATGAAAGCCTTCAACAATTTAATCTTTAATGAATACCACCTCATGCTTATTTCACATGTTAAATATATTTAAATATTTATCACTTGTAATCTTATCCTTGCAAACAAATGCACAGATGAATCTCTTCATCAATAGTTTTCTACTTGAGAACAAAAATACTCATGTATGAATGAATGTATGTATGTATGTATGTATGTATGTATGTATGTATGTATGTATGTATGTATGTATGTATGTATGTATGTATGTATGTATGTATGTATGTATGTATGTATGTATGTATGTATGTATGTAAGTATGTATGAATGCATGCATGCATGCATGCATGCATGCATGTATGTATGTATGTATGTATGTATGTATGTATGTATGTATGTATGTATGTATGTATGTATGTTAGTATGTTAGTATGTTTGTACGTCTGTATGCGTGCGTGTATGTGCGTGCGTACGTAAAGGTATGTAGAAAGGTTTGTCTCATTGTACGTATGGATGTATCTGTCTTTGTATGTGTGTGTGTGTGTGTGTATGTATGTATGTATGTATGTATGTATGCATTTGAAGCTGTATGCATGGATGTAAGTATGTATGTATGTATGTATGTATGTATGTATGTATGTATGTATGAATGTAAGTATGTATGTATGAATGTATTTATGTTAGTATGTTTGTATGTCTGTATGTGTGCGTTTGTGTGCGTGCGTACGAGAAGGTATGTAGATAGGTTTGTCTTACTGTACGTATGGATGTATCTGTCTTTGTATGTATGTATCTTTGCATGCATGCATGGATGGATGGATGCATGAATGGATGGATGGATTAATGGATGGATGGATGCATGCATGCATGTATGTATGTATGTATGTATGTATGTATGTATGTATGTATGTATGTATGTATGTATGTATGTATGTATGTATGTATGCATTTAAAGCTGTATGCATGTATGTAAGTATGTATGTATGTATGTATGCATGCATGCATGTATGTATGTATGTATGTATGTATGTATGTATGTATGTATGTATGTATGTACGTACGTACGTACGCACGCACGAACATACGTATTTATGTATGTATGTATGTATGCATGCATGCATGCATGCATGCATGAATGCATGTATGTATGTATGTATGTATGTATGTATGTATGTATGTATGTATGTATGTATGTATGTATGTATGTATGTATGTATGTATGTATGATCCGTATGCTCTTTCATTTCCTTCAACAACAAATCACGACTGTTTTCTCTTTTGGTTCAGCTTTAATTTTAAGTTACTTGACTTACAGTGTTCGCTGATGACAATGAAAGAGACAATATATGAATATAATAAGAAACCGATTTATTGTTTTTTGAAGTATGACAAAATAATTGGGATAATGTTTTCTATAAACTTTAAAAGTGTTCTGTATTTGTGTATTTGGAAAATCTTTCTTCCTTTTCAGTGTCTGGGTCATCAATCTGAACTGCAACAGTGGTCACTGGAATCTCGCTGTTCCTCCCCTGATATCGTTTATATAATGTATATCCAAATAACGCAAGAGCAAATGCTATCATAGCAATTATAATCACAAGATACTCTTTTCGGAAGGTCGAACTGTTATCTGATGAAGCTGGTGGAAATTTGATTGACTCTTTTGGCATATGATAATCTGGAAAGAAAAATTATACTGTGGTAATATTGAAAAACTTTCTTAAGAGGGAAAGCTTAAAGAGGGAGAGAAAGAGTCTATAAAATACATCTGTACAATTGATATTATTGGTGACCAGGTACGAACGAACCAGTTTTGGGGTCATCGATGAATAATAAGTACACCTTGTGAGACTTTTAAACTATGATAGTAAATTTGTTATATATCACCTGTGAAAAAAATATATCGTTATATTTTTACTTGTTAAAAAGTCATATTTCACATCACGCCATAATATTAAGAACCTTTCTTTTTCATACGTTAAGACCGGATACATTTCATCTTGTGGAACCGAAAAATTATTTTCCCACGTTAATACCGGATATATTTCATCTTGTGGAACAAAGAATTGTATTCCTACGTTAACACTGGATATATTTCATCCAGTGGAACCAATAAAAAAATTCCAACGTTAATATCGGATATATTTCATCTTGTGGAACAAAGAAAAATAATTTCCTACGTTAATACCGGATATGTTTCATCTTGTGGAACAAAAATCAATATTTTCCTACGTTAAAACCTTTGTTAATCAACAAATATATTATTTTCGTACGTTAATAGCAAACATTTTTCATTATGTGGAATCAAAAAGATTTTTAAACTCATGGTAGCGCCAATCGTTAAAATATCTTGCTTTTGGTGCGATACATTTATTACAGCAACTTACTCGGACATATGACTGAACAATCTGTTACTGTACAAAGAGGAGCGCAGGGGTCACAGTTTCCCGTATTTGGGTCAAAATAGTGGTCTCATTTGCAGACGACTGAAAAATATAATAAAGGATTATTTAACAGATTTCTATGAACTTCTCTGGCCATTATAAAATTATTGAACTGTTACAGCTATCCGTGATAATGTAACTCTACGACTGAGAGAGAATAGAAAACGAACATTTTGTTAATATTAATTATAAAACAAATTTCAGAAGCCGTCAAGTGCGAAAGAGTCGTGGGCTATGCTTATTCCATCTTAAATCGCCGAATATGGAAATCTTTCATTTTAACTCCATCAACAAACTATATGTCTATCCGAGTGTTCGATACTTTAATGTCACATCTGTGTTAATATTTTCATTTGACTATATCAAATACAATATGGATTCATCCAAATATGCCGAAGAAAACTTAAATTGTGCTACACTTTGTGAAAAAGTTACATTTGGTACGTATATGCGTTTTGCAGTTCGTAAAAGAATGTTACTGACGGGAGAAGCTGTTTGCCTTTAATTAAAATATTTATTAATTTATCACATGAGTATACTGAAAAATAGATTCAATCATCTATATTAGATCTACTTCAGCTTGAATTAGCTTACTTGCGGAAACTCCCGGTAAAATAACGATTATGATCAAAATCGGGGTCATGCGTATGAACTGACGGCAACATATTTTCTCCGCAGCAGACCAGGTATACATCATTTCATCACAGCCTGTAAATGAAAATTAATTTTTAAAAATTTCAATTTGAAATTAAAGTCATTCTAATCGAGTATTGTCTTTGTCTTAGATGACACAAAACCTAGCTGATGTTCTTTCCGAAAGAAAAGAAAAAAAAATTCAAAAGTAGAGCAAAACTATATATTTTCATTTTGTATATGCTCGTTGTACTGGTATATTTGCCTATATTTACCTAACTGTTTCAACATTTATGCTCATAAACAATGTCCTACTCCATCTTGAAAATTCTGCAAACTCTTGAATCAAATACACATCTGCGCCATAAGTATATATGAATAGAATGTATAGCCAAACGTCAGATGGATAGATTGTTACTTTAATTATTTTACCATTATAGTTCTTCCTCTCTTTCTTATATATTATATTCCTGGATTATTAACTATTACTTGATTTCTTGCAGTCACACAGGCATCACTTCTCCGGATGGTGCACGCACTATTATTATCGAAATGTTTCCCAGTTTCAGAACCTTTACAAAGACGGAATTCATAGCCGAATGAAACACAAAACCATTTCAGAAACGTGTTAAATATTTTAAAAAACGTTTATCACTTGTAATCTTATTCTTGCGAACAAATGCACAAGTGAATCTCTTCGTGAATGGTGTTCTACTTGAGCAGAATGTATGTATGTATGTATGTATGTATGTATGTATGTATGTATGTATGTATGTATGTATGTATGTATGTATGTATGTCTGTCTGTTTGTATGTCTCTCTGTCTGCCTCTCTGTCTGTCTCTCTGTGTGTGCGTGCGTGCGTGTGGGTAGGTAGGTATGTTTGCATGTTTGTCTGTATGTATGTATGTATGTATGTATGTATGTATGTATGTATGTATGTATGTATGTATGTATGTATGTATGTATGCATGTATGTATGTATGTACGTATGTATGTATGTATAACTTAATCATACTTAATCAGATACGACATATGTGAATAAAATTTAGTTTAACATGACCTTGATTATCCTGTAATGACAGGTATTGTAATTAAAGACGAACCTGGGAATTATTTATATGGTAGGTTTAGAACAATTATCATAATTTTTAATTGTCAATATCAGCCTTATTATTATTATTATTATTATTATTAGTAGTAGTAGTAGTAGTAGTAGTAGTAGTAATAGTATACTGATCTCGTTGAAAGATGTGTTATTGATCAGATGCAAATGTAGTTTTAAATATTCCGCTTTTTGATTTTATAATTTTATTAATGTGTCGATTTAAATGCTAATTTCAACCCACACTTGTTCATTCACAAGCTACAATTTCACGTTTTTCGGGTTGTATATCTCTTATTATGATATAAATACATGATATAAAAAGTACAGCTGATTAAACTTTAATCGGCGACAACAATGGTCCATATACAGGTATCATTAACTAAATTGTTTCTATTTTCGGATAAAGGGGCTTACACTCCATGCAGTATAATTAGACTAGGTGAGCTGTGCCAAGACTTGCCGGAAGTCATTACACATTAAACTTACTTCTGTCATAAAGATATGAAATGATTTGTAATATTATTCTTTTCATAACAATCGGTCACCATAGTAATACTTGGATGTGTACGATATCGCCATAACAAGCCGTCAACCTATATTTGCAATGACACCTGCGGGACATGAAGAAAAAGCCCACACAGCAAATTGGTACAAACAACTAACAATGGCCAAGAGAACCATCATTTCCCCCTCGCATAAAATTAAACCACAGTATTATTATTTGCATATGTATTGGACCTGAAAAAGCAAATACACACCCCCACCTCATATTTGACCCCTGGGGCATTTCTTAGGACAGAGGTTCAAAACTTTAAATTGGCTCTCACAAGTGGAAAGCATCTGTTTGCACATACATTTATTAAGTATATATATGTTCCTCTAAACTAGATTCAGATCATATTAAATGGTTTTTGTCTCAATTCCTATTAGTTGTTATGGCTACCTCCATAATTAATAAATTAGAACTATTATATTTGTCACTTACCATTAGTGGTCTTCATGTTAACTATCTGGGTGAATAAAACTTCTTCATTGTCAATGAGTGCTATTTAAAAAAGGGAATTTTATGATGTGTACTATAAATAGACCTTGACTCACGATACTAATATTAAAATATATTTTAAGTAATATATATGTGATCACGAACATATGCTCTAAAATATATTTTGTGAAGGATTTACAAAAACAATACGAGCACAACTGGCACTATTCTCTTTAAATTGTAAAGCCATCGTTTATAGAGGTAAATCATCACACTGGTACATGAGCACGATGCAAATGATGCATTTATATATTTCTAAAATATTTCTATATCATTGACAATACACTATACACGAACTGCTCTGGTAACAGACATCGTAGCAATATGACTGACAACGTTTTAAAGCTGTGTTTAAAGTCCAAATCACATCACATCACACTATAAACGCTAAATCACATTTTAGTCTCTTTGTAGACCATTTAGTGATAATTCAAAATAAAGTGTGTGTGTGTGTGTGTGTGTGTTAGTGTGTGTGTTTTGGGATTTTCACGTAATTTTAAAACTTTCAATCATATCGCTACCATGTCCACAGTGTGGCAGTTTATAATGATATCTAGCGTTGTGGCATCATGCCTCAGACATGTAGCATAATGTCTCATCCAATCACATTATTCTGACACCAGGCCGACCAGTCCTAACACTAACCTCTTAATTCTGAGCGCCAAGTGAGGCATCTGTTAGTACCAATTTATTTATTTGCCTATTTCTAGCATCAAGATGTATATCCTGCAATATTTTACCAAAAGTGGACATTTGCAGTTTAAATGATAACAATGAAATAATCATCAAGAACCCAAAGAGTGAGATTGTAAAAAAGAGTAAATTATACAATTTTACGAGTCTATTCTCCTAAAATAAGTAAGAGAAGAGAGTGAAAAGTGAAAAGGAGAAAAAGTACTTCCGGTATTGCGAATTAAATCCCAAAATAATCGAATAATTACAGACACAAGTCGTAGTAATTTAAGGTCCTGAAGAAAATTAAGGAATAGTCTAGAATAAATCTAATGCTGATGTATATGTTATAGTCCTTAGTGTGTTGATGTGCCAACGGTCTTTTTGTGGCATCTCAGAAATATAATTTCATGTTTGAGTACACTACAAATTCCAGTGAATCTATCTATTCAAGAATTTATTCAGAGCACTTTTGTATTTCCAGAGAAATTAATCAGCTGCATTCAATAATTTAATGAAATCATATTTGTCTCTAAATTAATAGTCATAACAAATATTACAATTTCAAAGTGCAAGATCGCAAAAGTAACTGTTAAAAGCCTCTCAGGTACACAATATATATTAATGTACTTGACAACAAGTCACAATTAGCATTTTCTTAAAAACAACTTTACCTAATGGAAAATAACATTCTAGAGAGATTAATAGTAGGGATTGTGTAACATTCATATAGGGAATTCCCAAAACGGACCCAAATAAACATATTTACTTCGTCTATAAACATTAAAACTGATTTTAAATACATGTACATAGATAATAAATTTGATATTAATTGTTGTTTACACAGAATAAAATGGAGAAATAATCAATTAGGTTAAGGAGAAATGAACTCAGTGTTGGACAAGGTTAAGTCCAACATGCAATGCTGCATTACAATCGCATGTATGGGAATGAAAAATAACTAAAAGAATCAACTATCGAATAATGTAAATTAAATTTGCATAACAGTCGTCATCTTGAGCAGTTATGATCAGAACTTCAATAACTACCGCTCAAGATTTCATTGTTGCAAACGTCCATTTTCTCTTTACAAGAATTTGTTGAAGCACAACGTTTTTCAATCTCCTTTGAAAATTCAGTACTTGCCTATCATTCTCATATTTATTCAGCTGACACTAGTTTTGTGATTTTGCCCAACCGGAAGCAAACAACCTTAATGGAATCAGCACTACTATAAAGGATTTTTTTTAATTTTAAGAACTGCTTTAGGTAAAAGAAAACCCTTGACGAAATGTAAATGTTTGTATTGTCCAGAATCTATTTCCTCCAATGCACTATTACAATTATGCGGCATGATAATACTTTGAAAGTTTAGGTACATAATATGTTGATCGTTTAAGTCATAACGGATGCTGATAATTTCAAAATTATGCAATTAACCCAGCTTATATCTCTTAATTTGTCTGCAATGCAACATGGATATTTATGTTTTGATAACTCTTTTGGTGTATTAATTGAGTCTACTACGTATATGGGTGTACTTCTTTTTGTGATGTCAAATAGGATGTAATCATAATATTCATAGCATATTAATCATTTCTTCAACGTACTGGTAGCATCCATCTTTGTAGCTTTTCGAACAATCGCTAAAAGCGAATATGATTAAAATGTCAACATGTTTAGCTACACTCTCTTGGTTCACTATAAAAGTTTTAATGTAGATTCTATCAGAAGCAATGTCAAAACTTGTAAATATTTCATTCCGGAGCTAAGTTAAATTATTGATATGTTTTCTACTTTAATAAGACGTTTTCAAACCAATTTCGAAATTTATCCAGATCAGAACTAAAAGCTCGTAGTGAACGTTTTAAGGGGATTATTTACATCAGATACCGGTGCATAGAAATAACGTACATCGTCTTCTGTTTACATTTGTACAGGCTTGCAGTGTTGATTGTATTAGCTAATTTAATTAGACCTTATATATTTTAGGTATTGTTAAACGAAATTTCAATTTCCCACCATTAGCGTGTATGCTCAATGTGTGTAATTTGGGTTGTAGAGTATACAACGTGGTCTTACCTCATAGGTGTGTAATACGGGTTAGAGAGTATACAACGTGACCTTCACTCATAGGTGTGTAATACGGGTTAGAGAGTATACAACGTGGTCTTAACGTATATGTGTGTAATACGGGTTATAGAGTACATAACGTGGCCTTAACTCATATGTGTGTAATGTGGGTTATAGAGTATACAACGTGGCCTTAACTGATATGTGTGTATGGGTTATTGAGTATACAACGTGGACTTAACTGATATGTGTGTAATGTGGGTTATAGAGTATACAACGTGGCCGTAACTGACGTGTGTAATGTGGGTTATTGAGTATATAACGTGGTTTTAACTGAAATGTGTGTATGGGTTATAGAGTATACAACGTGGCCTTAACTGATATGTGTATAATGTGGGTTATAGAGTATACAACGTGGCCTTAACTGATAATGTGTGTAATACGGGTTATTGAGTATACAACGTGGCCTTAACTTATATGTGTGTAATAAGGGTTTAAGACTATACAGCGTGGCTTTAACTCGGATGTGTGTAATATGGGTTAAAATGTATACAACGTGGCCTTAACTCGGATTTACATCTATAAAAAGAAAGAATTTGTATGTGTTTTGTAATTCATTCATTGCATTTTCAGATGATGGTATTGTTGTCTACTGTAGCAAAATTCGTTTTCAAGAATGTAGTAACTGCTAACAATGGTGTACTTTAGACTAATTCAGACTGATTTTGCGAGCACATGAGCTCAGTTATTTTGGCTATCTGTATGCTTAGATCATGAACAGTTTTCACAAGTTCAATATCCACAGAAACTGAAAACACGGTACATGAAAGTAACAGAGGTATGCCAACATTCTCTCATCTGTGCATGTTGTCGTGTTGTAAGTGCAAGGAAATTTTTTTTACACCTGTCCCTCTGCCAGAAGTTCCTAATATTTGTTGAGCGCCCGCAATGGCGTTCAGCCTGTGAGAAAGTCATATGAATGATGTATATAACGCAGGAAACCTTTTCACTAATATGCTATCATGACTGCATCGTTGTGGAACGGATAATTATAATTGGATTATTTATAAATCAACTAGATTCAGCAGTTTCTCGTTGCAGAATCATAATAATATTGTGATTGCCCTTAATAAAATCTCAATCTAATACAGGAAAACATTTTTGATTCCTTAAATTCAAACACTTGTTCCCCTAATTTGAACGATAGCACGCAGCGAAAACTGTATATCAGCCAATCGTCAGAGACCAAATAAATCGAATGGCTTCATTAGGAGGCGTTTTGTGATTGTTTGCTTTTTCACAGCAAAAGCAGGAAGTGACGAATGCAAGTTCCCACAAAATGGCTTGCAATATGTGTATCAAACTTGAGCATTTTATTTAGTTAAGAGATTAGTGGAAGGCGATTTGTATTGTAAACATTTTAAGAGATTAATGGAAGACGGTTTGTATTGAGAACATTAATTAAATCTTGCCTTATATGTCTCAACAGGAATGATGCAAACAGTTTCAGAAGTACATTACCACACAGAGGTCTCAGGACCGAGCGCGAAACAAACACGTGCCTGGATTCTAGTCCGTTGTTTCCCTAATATTAAATGACCAAATGACATTGAAGATATCAACTAAGCACGCAAATACTTCAAATAATTACAAGATAGTCACCTAATGACCACACATCACCATTCTCTAATTTCACATGTGTATTGTATTTCTCGATTCACGTTTGTATGATTCATCAGTACGGTTTTCCAAGCCGAAGATAAGTACTTTACGTCATGCATGATGTTACACGACCCAAACACGTAACACAGAGAATTATTTCTTCTAAAATCACAAAACACTTATACATTAGAACATCCAGAGATGTCCATTTTACCAAACGTTTCCATACTGCCATAAAGTAAAGTCACGTGATTACTCTACATAAGTATATTACGTTGTTCAATCATTAAATGAAAGTACATTTTGATTTAGTTTATTAATCGAAAAAGTGTCTTCATAACATGCTTGAACTTTTCACGCATTCCTTAACCGGAAGTAATATCTATTAATTTACGGTTGTTTATTCTCGTTTGTAACGTCAGGCAAAATCGCATTTATTGCAAAACATATATAACGGGGGAGAAATCTTGATTGAATTTAGTTTTATTTTCTAAGAAAACATTGTTTGCTGATAATGATACACCGAGGCAGCCGACCCACTCTAATGCGTGTACGGGTATCGATGCTTTGACCTTTGAATTACCAATCCTGTTCTCAATAACTGAACTACCATGAGAGAGAGAGAGAGAGAGAGAGAGAGAGAGAGAGAGAGAGAGAGAGAGAGAGAGAGAGAGAGATTTGTAAGTAAATATTCTTTCTTTCTTTCATTTGCACATTTTTAAGGCCGATTCTAGGCAATGTCAGACAAATATAGAAGCGTATAATCACATGCACTTCACACAACCGTATACACCAAACATAAATACTGAATTTAACTGTGCATATGAAAAGAGATCGTTGACCCGATATAATGTTTACAAACCAGCTTATCACCCAATACGTTTGGGGATATCGCACTACAATATCCAAGGCCATCTGGGACCTAGCAAACACTGAAGACTTAACTGGAACGAATGAAAATAGCAAGTAAAGAAATGTTTGGTTACAGGATACAGCAAAATATTTTAAGGGATACTGCGAAAGTGAGTAAATATACAATTTAAGTAAGTTACCTACTGTTTAGTTTCCTATATACAGTAGCGTATGATAAGTTATATCTTTATTTGTTACCAGGCTGAAGGTGACCTGTTTTAAACATGAAAGTTGTATAACCTGGATCGAGCATGTCTGCGAAATGAACTAAACTTAGATCCAAGTCGGCGATTTCAATACTTTATCTATAAGCAAATTTTAACATCCAAAATTTCAAGAAAGTGTCCGTCTTTGAGAATCAGCACAACGTTTGTATTGATACCTTTCTATAAATATATCGAAGTAACCCATCTGGCAACCTGCCCAAGGGCAAATGGGCAGCGGTTTCTTAGATAATATTATAAGGGAAAGGCTGACATGGCCGCCATGATGGTGGGTTGTCTGACTTAAGGGTAGATTAAAGTGTTCAGTCCAGTTGGATAATTTTTAAATCGATCATGAAATATCCATGCATGTAAGTAAAGTATACAATAATCGGTGAAAAAAACTTTCTATCAATTTACGATAAATACGGCATTGTGTGATAAATGTAAGTTTCATTTGAATGAGTAACATTCAACGTATTTCTCGTTTGGTAAAAACCGTCTAATCTAGAAAACATTCGAATCAAGCCATGTTTTAAAAACAAATGCTGCAATACGTACATCATGACACGAACACCGTCCTCGTGAAGATTTTATTTCTCATTCTCATGCATAGACTTCTTGTATGTCAGTAGATTGTCCACTTACTTACAAATGCATAACAACAACAATAATAATAATAATAATAATAATAATAATAATAATAATAATAATAATAATAATAATTATAATATACAATTCTTGTTTCTTTCAGGGACATGAACTTACAAAATTTCAACTTGGATTGGCATGTGGATTTGATTCGTCACTGGCATCACTGTGCACTATTGAATTCATTTAATGGACACAGTGGAAGTGTGATACATGCACATTTCTGAGAATCCATTTTCTGTGTTGAAAGTTTAATTAGTGTTTGAAGTAAAATCTTATTTTTATTCGGAGTGCAGAAGCAAATAATGTGGATAGTGTGTGTAAAAATGTATATGAATACATAGTTATACGGATATATTTTCTCTATCCCAAAGGTATGTGCCTTAGAATTGTATATTTCAAAATATGTTAGCAGTAAGGTAAAAAATACATTGATTACTTACAAGTTTTAAATACCTAATTTTTATTTTTATCATGTATTACATGCACACAAGCAGGCATAAACATATATACAAACATACACACGCACATGGGCTTATACACACTTATTTACACTTCTAAAATGAGTGTATGGAAAGGAAAACTATATATATATATATATATATATATATATATATATATATATATATATATATATATATATATATATATATATATATCATACCAGAACACAATATGTCACATATATGTGAAATAACAGGCATAGAATAAAGGTTACAATATATTTAACGATACATATAACCATATATACACTAATGTTGTATATCAGATGGTCATAGCATTGCAATATTGGGATTTATATATATATATATATATATATATATAAGCCATACATTAATAAATATGTCAGTGCAATATATATTAAAATATGCGAATTGGTATACAGTATTGTACAAGTTAGTCTGTTGAATGAATTGGTCTACTGTACGAGTCAGTCTTTGATTAATCGGTCTGTTGTACGAGTCAGTCTGTTTTATGAATTAGTCTAGTGTACGAGTTCGTCGGTTGTATGACTTGGTATATTGTACGAGACAGTCTTTGATGAATTCATCTATTATACGAGTCGGTCTGTTGAATGAATTGGTCCACTGCACGAGTCAGTCTTTGATTATTCGGTCTATTGTTCGAGTCAGTTTTTGATGAATCAATCTATTGTACGAATCAGTCTGTTTAATGAATTGGTTTACTGTACGAGTGAGTCTTTGATGAATTAATCTATTATACGAGTCGGTCTGTTGCATTAATCTCAAATTGTTCCTACCTAGCCCGTTCCGTAAGACTTGAAAAATATCAGTATATGTATCACGTTATAGTCTAATGTAAGGCTGATGTGTACAGAAATTTCAGTGATAGAGAAACATGTGAAAACATAATGTACTATGTGACTCTAAAACATTTTACAACACACCATTTCTTAAAAACTAATTTATAATAAGTCCACATTTTAAATGAGTCAGATCTCTAATTGCTTTTTCACAGCAATTCATTTAGAATCACCAGCTTGTCAATATGAAGCAGAATCACTCATTAATCAAAGTAATAGTTACTAGCAAATCGTCAGTAGCTTGAATAGGTTGTTTTATATTATCGCGTGTTTTGTATTGATGCCTGATACATATACATTCAATTTGACGGTATCGTTTGTATAGTACAAAAATCATTGTTGTAACTACACTTATACATAATAACACTAACAAAATTATTAAAATGATATTTGTGTTGTATTCACCAGCAGGGGTATCTGTTGTTGTTGCTGTCGTAATTGTTGAATAGTCTAAAAAAGAGAATAGTTTCTTAAAATATCCATAAGCCAGATAAAACATTGCAACGCTCCATAATCTTTTTCAAACTTATTGGACAAATATATATGTATATCTATCTATCTATCTATCTATCTATCTATCTATCTATCTATCTATCTATCTATCTATCTATCTATCTATCTATCACAACTAATGCATACTTTGCATTTTATAGTCAAGAAATAGAATTCCTTTTAATACCAGTCAACCATGGCAATTTTAAAATTTTAAAACTAATTATTTTGAATAGACATCATATAATATATTTTAAATATTTTATTCAGTTATTTCTCATCTGGGACTAACAGAGTAGGAGTATAAATCGATTACCGTGCTATCCTTATTAATACAAATTACACCATCCTCTCCGTATGCCAATAAAATGATACATACACACAGGCAAAATTGGAAAAGAAAAACATAAATAAATATTCCGATCCATCATTCCTTTACTGACTCCAATAGTCTGTCTCTCTGTCTGACTGTATGTCTGTCTGTCTGTCGCTATGCTTCAGAGATTAATATAAATCCCCTAAACCTGGACCAGGGAAGGGGGATTGTTGAAGTCAAGATAATACAGCGCGGGGATATGCCTTTTATCAACACAGGATTCTGGTTATAAATGTAAAATGTAACTTACTTGGGCACAGCTGTGTGCAATCTGTGAGATCACAGATAGGTTTACATGGGTCACAGTTTCCCGTAAATGGGTCAAAATATTCATCGTACTTGCAAATAATACCGTCTGAAATTTTCCAAAGACAAAAGAATTATATATATATATATATATATATATATATATATATATATATATATATATATATATATATATATATATATATATATTCGCCTGCCGATGATATAAACTATAAGCAATCTTACATTTAAGCATACAAGGACAAAGAAATACAATTATTGTTGACGGATTTCAGAAATTTAGATGATGAAGAAAGCCAAAAATATCTGGATTGTCACGTCTGGTAGAAGAGTGTGTCTAATTTCACCAGAAAAATTATAGGCATTTCCAAATTAAATTAAGTAGACAATACAAATGTAAGTATATTGGAATAATTTCTAGAATAAAACTGACACTCATATTCTGATATGAAACAATGATAAATTAGTTCCATCAGCTGATCAACGATATAATTATAATATAGTGTGTATTGCTTCCATACATTTCCTTATTTGTAATACACAATACGCACCTGCCGAATCTGTTTGTATAGGTGTAATACAGAACTTACCTCAATCAATTACAATAGTGGTGACACAACACTTACCTGCCATATTTATTTTCTTCGTACGTCCAAAAGGTACGTCTATAAGAATAATTATTACAGTTCTTATTTAGATCTTCGTTATTTTCAGAGCACCTGCGAATAAAAGAAAAATATGTGTCTCATAAATATTACAATTGTACACATCATGCCTAATATTTATAAAGAAAGGGTTGTTTTGGTACATGACTAAAAATTTCTTCGTGAAGTAAAATTACAAAAATGTTATATTGAATTGACATAATTATCGTTATTGAGATTAATACACCTGTCGTGGAAAGTTTGACACTCGACACATAATACAGAGACATAAAATTGGTTCCGATTAAGTAATGCATAGTTCTTAGTAGTAGAAGAAAATGTTTTGGTGCATATTTATATTTTAATGGATGAACTAGAGAATGAAATAAAGTGTACATGGAGATTCGTAGTTGCTTTTAACTTTCAAGAACGTCAGCAAAAGATGTCCAAAAAAAATGTATTTTATTGCCCTAAAATAAAAAGTTACATTAATTGATGATATTAAAGTTACGTCATAATATGACGTCAAACCTTTTACCTCCCTAGTGTTCATATGAAGGTGTGAGATTTTCTTACGATACACTGTGGCGCGCATACAAAACCCTTGCAAACATATACTTACCTGTGCTTCCGGCAAACGATAACTTCAGTGGCAACGTTTATTTGTTATCTAGCTCACAGTGTTATTTTGTGAGTAATAACTCCTACTGCATTATTTCATCAAGTTAAGATTTAGATTCCAAGTTTTCGGCTCAAATATATTGACCGACAGTTGAATGAAGAATAAAGCGATCCAAAATTTCATCATACCTTTCTCCGGTTGTGGTCTATTAATAGTAGAGGTACTTTCCAGTGCTACCCTATATATAGAATTGCAATATAGAAATATTTATCTACAAACGAAATATTCCTATGGAGTGGCATTGCAAGTGACCCAGAAAGAAAGGAGTGGTTAAACTTATGGCCAATCCTATAAAATGCAGAATCTGATATCACGTTTTCAATTCAAACATATGAGAGGAACAGAAAAGGTAAAAGTAAGAACATCCTTTTAGAAGTTATCAATATGTCACGGCACAGTACGCATGCATTACCATAAAAGAAATTATTATTTAGGTTTTACTTATGTATATCAGATCCACTATGTAACCAGAACTTTATTTCAAAGGCCAATATTTTAACAACGTATTGACAAGGAGGGATAATGTCGCAGGCGCCGCAATTGCATGGGCACACACAAGATAATTTGAATAATGTCGAATGAAAACCCCAGAAAACTCAGAAATGTGTTTACATTTATAAATGTCGTGTATTCACATTTCCTGAGTCAAGAAAGATCTGTTATTTTAGTAACTAAAATCTACTTCAAATGAAAAAGAAAAGTTTAGACCTTAATACTTAAATATGTATGCATGTATGTATGCATGTATGTATACATGAATGTATGTATGTATGTATGTATGTATGTATGTATGTATGTATGTATGTATGTATGTATGTATGTATGTATGTATGTATGTATGTATGTATGTATGTGTGTGTGTGTGTGTGTGTGTGTGTGTGTGTGTGTGTGTGCGTGCGTGCGTGTATGTATGTATGTATGTGTGTGTGTGTCTGTCTGTCAGTCTATATATATGTATGTTTGTGTATGTATGTATGTATGTATGTATGTATGTATGTATGTATGTATGTATGTATGTATGTATGTATGTATGTATGTATGTATGTATGTATGTATGTATGTATGTATGTATGTATGTAATATGTATGTAGGTTTGTCTGTCTGTCTGTCTGTCTGTCTGTCTGTCTGTCTGTATGTATGTATGTATGTATGTATGTATGTATGTATGTATGTATGTATGTATGTATGTATGTATATATGTGTGTGTGTGTGTCTGTGTTTCTGTATATATGTATGTTTGTGTATGTATGTATGTATATATATATATATATGTATGTAAGTCTGTCTGTCTGTCTGTTTGTATGTATGTAGGTCTGTCTGTCTGTCTGTCTGTCTGTCTGTATGTATGTATGTATGTATGTATGTATGTATGTATGTATGTATGTATGTATGTATGTATGTATGTATATGTGTGTGTGCGTATGTATGTATGTATGTATGTATGTATGTATGTATGTATGTATGTATGTATGTATGTATGTATGTATGTATGTATGTATGTAAATATGTATGTATGTATGTATGTATGTATGTATGTATGTATGTATGTATGTATGTATGTATGTATGTATGTATGTATGTATGTATGTATGTATATAATATGTATGTAGGTTTGTCTGTCTGTCTGTCTGTCTGTCTGTCTGTCTGTATGTATGTATGTATGTATGTATGTATGTATGTATGTATGCATGCATGCATGCATGCATGTATGTATGTATGTATGTATGTATGTATGTATGTATGTATGTATGTGTGTGTGTCTGTCTTTCTGTATATATGTATGTTTGTGTATGTATGTATGTATGTATATATATATATGTATGTAAGTCTGTCTGTCTGTCTGTATGTCTGTCTGTTTGTATGTATGTAGGTCTGTCTGTCTGTCTGTCTGTCTGTCTGTATGTATGTATGTATGTATGTATGTATGTATGTATGTATGTATGTATGTATGTATGTATGTATGTAAGTATGTATGTATATATGTATGTATGTATGTATTTATGTATGTATATGTGTGTGTGCGTATGTATGTATGTATGTATGTATGTATGTATGTATGTATGTATGTATGTATGTATGTATGTATGTAAATATGTATGTATGTATGTATGTATGTATGTATGTATGTATGTATGTATGTATGTATGTGTGTGTGTGTGTGTGTCTGTTTAGGTAGGTAGGTAGGCAGGTAGGCATGCAAGTAGGTAGGTAGGTAGGTAGGTCGGTAGGTAGGTACTTTGGTAGGCATCAACGTGTGTTTCTGGATACTTTTAAACAGGAAACTGTAGGTTGCACGGAAGATTTTCTATTTGCAATTTTACACGTCATATATTAATTTAAATTTATAATATCCGCCGGTGTTACTATTCCTGGGTTGATATATTTAAGTAAATGTTATACACTTTTTTGATTCACGGTGCAAAATTTAGAACTAGTATAAAATGGACTAGTTATCTTTTACTATATATGACTCCATAGGCAGAATCTATATAGTTTTAATATGACGACACAGATTTGGTCAACTTTGCAAGGGCTGAAAAAATGTATTCCGTTTTGTCGACATCTTAAAACCAGAAAGACGCGTTTCAACGGAAAAAACTGAACAAAACTTTTTGAGCAAGATGTTTCTAATGGATAATATACGATTCCATCAATGACGTGTACATATTCATCATATATGATTCCATGAATGATGTTCACACATACATAAGCTATGATTAAATCGATGACGTGTACACATACGAGACACTTGTTGGAACAGAGACGATAGAAAGAAGCCAGTATCACTTATTAAATGTTACTATTCTGTATGAACGTCTAGTTTAAGAAATCTTGCAAATAATGCATGCATTGTTTTAATAGTGATACAAGCGTCTTCTTAAGTTCAATGTAATTATGGTCTTTACACCCTCAAAAGTAATACTGAGCTATTTGAGCTGTCTAAACGTGAGTCATTTTATCATTTTGCATAAACATATTAACAAATTATAGGAAATTATCCAACACGTGTAGCTGACATCAGGAGCTGACCCATAAATATCGTTTAGAGATTGCAGGCGATGGGTTTGTGAAACATAACCCCATCTTGAGTCCCGGAGGAGAGGGGGAGGGGGGCTACAAAGGTTCCTTTATATTAAGCGTATCCAAGTCATACCTTTAACCATCTATCTGCCAAGAAAATGTACTATTTAAATTGTTATATGCCAGTTGTATCGCTCTCATTTGTTTGGTTGCTTTTTTTTTCAGAATGCGGAGTTTGGGTTTAGCACCCCATCTCACCCCCTCGATTATGTGTTAGATATTGTATTAGCTATTAAGTAAAACATTTTGCATAATTCTTTTAATTATGACGCATACTTTTTATATCTTCTGTAGACGTCAATATGCATGTGCGACGTTTGATTACGTTCAGCAAAGACAAGCAAGAGTTGTACACAATGTTTTCACATAATGTTTTTTTATTGTGGAGGAACGTTTCAAGGCAGCGAATTCCCAATCTTAACACGATTTATTACTAATACCTCTACTAAACGTCGCATTGAATTCAGTATACATGAATATGTGAACGATATCATCGTATCTTAAACCAATGTGATCCGACATGTGCAATGCAATTTCCCAATTTTCTTTTCGTTCTTTTTGTTTTGTTTTTTGTTGCTTGGTTTTAATTTGATTTGCTTATATTTGCATCGTGTTAGATACACACATATGTGTGCACTGTAGACTTACTCGTATGGACTTCATTCAAATACACATCATTTACATTTTGTGTATTGACTATCTGTTTCTTATTTAGCCGCAAATTAGTTACAACAAAGAATGGTTTGTAAACTGTTATATCAGCATTTATTCCTTATCAGAAATAATATTATTACAAATGTACTGAAAACTGATGACGATGATGATGCTGATGATGAAATATATCCCTAAGCTTCGTACCACAACCTAAAATGAAAGACCCCATAAATAAATACTTTGCAGCAGGTAAATGCATTTTACGCCGAGTTATTATGTAATGAAATGGTATGTACAAAATGCAGTCTAATATGATGACATTATCAAATGCATGGCATTCAGAATGCACGTGTCGTAAATCTACATCACATGAATGATTTTCTGCGTAACCAAACAACACGGGCTCCTTAATAACAAAGCTCAAATTACATAGGCATGTATTTCAAAAACATAAAAGGTAAATATCTCAAAAATATGATTCATAAAGCATTACCAGCTGGAAGATAACAATAACAGTGATTCATTTTAAAAAAAAAAATTTTGGTTGGTAAGAAATAATGAATTTGATAAATAAATGTGGGACAAGCAGACATTTAAGGATCCTTTATACCGTATCTCCAATCATATGAATGAAACACAGTACATGTTATCCAGTGTACAACAAAGACATACACAATAAAAAAATCATGCACTATATTAGATTAAGGTAAAATCAACATTTGAACAGTTCAAAATAAATAAACAAAACATAACTGTAGGTAAAAATATTGCATGGGAGTTAGAGATAAAAGCAGACATAACAATTAAATGTGTTTTAAACGTAAATAACATTTTTTGTAGAACATTTTTAGTGACAAGAAATTTCAAACAGAAGCTATATTCATTTTTATGTGACTTTAAAACACTTTTTTGCCTTCTGTTTATAAAAATCGAAACAGCTGTTACCATTGTTAAACAGTTTTAAGTTTATATTTCCATGCCACTCACACATACATCAAATTTGAATAGCCGTTTTACTCGCGTATAACACCAATCAGACTAAACAAATCGCATAGATCCAGATGTCGTTGCATAATGCATCGGCAGGTCTAGGCCTATGCAATGTGTTAGGGGTGTACAGTAAAACAAACAACCCAGATCATTGTCATTCTGTGCATTATGCAACACCATATAAGGGTCCATGTTTATTACAGTTAGACCTGACTTATTGGTGATTACAGTCGGTACGGTAGAAGAGGCAGATATGACTGGTTTTGTTTAATCTGTCTGGAAAACGGTATAGTCATACTATTACATGTGTCTCACTCCAAACTCCGACACACTATAACAAGCACCACCCAGTACGATGAATCAAATGTATTTGTGTCGCGCTCTATCATAAATACTACAAATCATTACACGAGATTTGATGTTGCGATCGCATAGGACATTAACCAGACATAAACAACTCTGCTTAATACAGAATATATAATGCCACCTTTTTAAGCAATTTCACTATGGAACATTTAAGCGTAGCAGCAAGCAGGTTTAGTTTACATAAGGCATACACAACTTTCCACTGGGCACAGTCCCTATAGAGATTTTTTAAATATAACCGTTTGATAAAACGGAGTCATGGTCCTTATGATGTAGGTTGCATATGTCTGCGTTACATTTATGACATTTATGACTTTTGAGTGTGTTTGGATTTTTGACGTAACTTTAAAAAAATTTCAGTCATATCGCTACGATGTCTGTAGTGAGGAAGTTTATAGTGATGACTAGCACTGGGGCATCATGTCCCACCCAGTCACATTATCCTGACACCAGGCCGACCAGTCCTAACACTAAATTTTTAATACTGAGTGAAAAACGAGTCAACTGTTAGTACCATTTATGTAAGTCTTTGGTATGACTCGGTCAGGTATCGATCCCACGACCTCCCGTCAAGACATACATGAATGGGCAGAATGACATTTTTTCAAATAATAACATAATTAATGAAGAAATGCATGCAACATGACAAGAAGATATATAATGTATTCTAAAAATTCACGAACAGTGGAAAAATTCAAAAGTATTTTTTTTTTTTGTGGGGCGCGGTTTGCGTATTTGTTCGAAAATATATATAAAATACTTATCTATTAAAACAATCTTGAGAACATTTACTTCTAAAAACTGACATTGTTTCCTCTACATTGTTTATATAAATACAAAACAGTACATCCTCTCTTTTTGAAAGAATAATTGTGGATGAATAGAGCAGGTGGTTAAATATAAACAATCAATATAACAATCAATTGAAGATAAAGGAAAAGAGGATCCAAGTTAGATATGAAAGGTTGTCTGAGGGGAGGTTAACATTATTGCAGGCTGCACAATATTTGGAGTTTGGAAAGGGATAACAAAAACTCACGTTGCGTTTATTGTTTTCTATCTGTCATTTGATGTAGCCACCTGTGCTATGTTATTTCCAATTCAGCCGTGGTCCTATGCTTCGGTATGTCCTTGGAAAAAAAACACCGAGATTTCATTTCTTCGTGATTATACAGCCAATATTTTAAATATGCATTAAACCAAAGAAATAAAAATAGGGTTTACGGTCTTTACTCTGGTATAACTCTGATCCAAATGCAAGTAACATATACCCTGATCCACCATAGGATAATGCGCGGGCAGATCAGGGTCTGTTTGTTAGTTCTACAGAGTACTTTTTAAAAATAAAACTGCATATACCCACATAGACCGGCTCATTATGCCACAGTAGATCTGGATTCAAGCAATTCATGGTTGAATTCGACTTATAAACGGGTATGAAAACTTAAATCACAAGCTATACATTCATATCTCTGTTTAAAGCCATTGCTTCCCTGTTACTGTCGTTCTGGCTTTCTTGAACGGGATTTCTATACACAACCCGAGTGCAGCAATTTTTATTCCCCTTGCAATATCTTTTATATATAGTACAAACAATTATTGCCAGGAGGAAAGATAAAAGTACTGGAGGGAGTATAATCAAAAGTAACTGTGATGTACTCAAACTCTTGTCAGAAGACGTTTCTGTCGTGGTAGTGTTGGAAGGCGAAGTCGTCATCACGTAATCTGTAACAAAGAAAGCTAATATATAAGACAATGAAAATATGTTTGTATTTAATAAGTAACTTCCGTGCTAATATGTCTAAGAAAGCAGACTAATTTAATTTACCCTGGTTACAAAATGTTTTTATCATATTCCTAACAATGATAATTTTATCATCTTTTCTCAGAATTGTTTCTTGATTTATTCATCGTCAAAGTTAGGAAGTGATACATTTACAAAAAAATAAGTACGTTTCCAAACATTGGGGAATGTTTTGTAATATAATATTCAATTCAAACAGATGTATGTATGTATGTACGTACGTATGTATGTATGTATGTATGTATGTATGTATGTATGTATGTATGTATGTATGTATGTATGTATGTATGTATGTATTACTGGGGCAAACACTGGAGCAGTCTCCAATGGCACAAACAGGTCCACATGGGTCGCAATTCATTGTAAATGGATCCAAGAACTTGTCACTTCCGCAATTTCCTGAAAATTACAAAATGAATTGCTTAATGGAGTCAAGATGAGCTATTTCAAACGACACATACTTAGACACATTTCAATGTTTCTAAAGTTTTTTTTTTTCACCGTAAAAGAATGTCTTAAGACATAAGTGTCTCTGCTGTTGCTATTATTACTTTCACTGCTCTTTCTTATTTGTATCGCTGTTGTTAGTACATGTACTGATGTTGTTATTGTTATTTTCACTGCTTTTACACTGCTTACACTGTTATTATGTACACCGCTGCTGTTGTTGTTGTTACTTGTATTGATGTTGCTATTGTTATGTGTACTGCTTTTGGTATTGTTACTTGTATTGATGTTGCTATTGTTATGTGTACTGCTTTTGGTATTGTTACTTGTATTGATGTTGCTATTGTTATGTGTACTTTATGTACTGCTATTGTTGTTGTTACTTGTACTGATGATACTGTTGTTAGGTGTACTGCTAATTGTTGTTGTTAATTGTACTGATGTTGGTATTGTTACTTGTACTGCTGATACTACTGCTAAAGCTATGGCTGCTGCTTCTTTCCGCTTGTGATTTTGACTCTGCACCTATTTTTAGAATTGTACAATATATCTCTCATTTTGTGTGAAGAGCATAGTATTTCGTATGTCGATCAGTAATGTTGACTTAGTTTATAGTTGGCATATTTCACAATGCTATTCCTGTTTAATCTTGTCTATACAAGTTGTTTTTCATTTTAAAAGTGACTCCATTATTTACATTATCATGCGCATTCATGTTTTCGTTTTATAAATTTTTAATTTTAATATTAACGCCTTTTCGAAAAATGCTCTATCGTGCCCTATACCATCATGAAATGTGATACTGATACTATAACTCTTATGAAAAATCGATGCTTGTCATGAAACATTCTTACCCAGAGTATATCCAATCAGAGTCAAATTTAGGGCAGAGAACCATGGGTTCTGGATGATGTTGGGCAATAAAAACTAAGGAATTCAAACGTATAAAGAACGGATAGGGGGACGAAGATGGTCCTCGCATGGAGTAACATTTGGTCTAGGGCCGGCCCTATGCTCAATTCATACAGAACAATATACTCAAGAACCATCGAAGTTTATCCTTAATTTGCCACTTCGAGTGTAGACATTGCATGCCAATTGATAACCATCTCCATCGAAAGAATTGTCCTCAGATTGAGTATTCAAAAGTTTAAATCTGCAGTTTGAATTGGAAATTACTTAATTCTGAATGCTCACCGATTAAATCGCCATATCATCTTTTCTTTAAAGTAAACACAAACATACTAATTGCAGTGATATATCAATCTTATAAAATAATATTGTATTCCGAAATTCTGTGCATCTACAGTCAATCAGATTTATTGGAACCAATCGGTGTGTTTGTTGATGTTGATGTCTTAATATGAAAGATCTCATCTCTGTGGAGCGTGTTGGAACATTCTCTTTAGACAAACCAGTCAATAAGTTATCGGCAATCGCAGCTAACCGCTCCGGTTACCTAGTGGTTAGAGCGTCCGCCGCGGACGTGGGAGGTCGTGGGTTCGATCCCCAGCCGAGTCATACCAAAGACCTACAAAAATGTTACAAACAGCTGCCTCGCTTTGCGCTCAGCATTAAGACATTAGTGTTAAGACTGGTCGGCCTGGTGTCATGATAATGTGACTGGGTGGGGCATCATGCTACATGTCTGCGGCATGATGCCCCAGTGCTAGACATCACTATAAACTGCCTCACTGCAGATTACGTAGCGATATGACTGAAAATTTGTAAAAGTTACGTTAACATTAATAATCAAACAAACAAACAAAGCAATCTCATCTAGCATGAATAAATTAATGTACACTTGTGATGGCCACAGAGAGTCTGATTAATTTAAACTTATTTGTTCTTCTCCCAAACCTGGCAAATCATATAAAGTATTATCAACATCTGTTTATCCAAGAGAATAAGACAGACAAGACTAGGAATACTTACGAGCAAATGTCACTATCCAATTGATCGCAAATCCTACAGTGAGTAGAAGGCTTTCGATTTGTACACGAAACATTGCAAATGTTTCCTGAAAATGGAAAATATTCAGAATACAAGTCCGGTTTTGAAAGGTTTCATTGCAATGGAAAACGTTTACCATTTAGAGAATGAGATTTTAATTATTCAAGTCCAATGAGAAATCATGTTATAACATGAAAAGGATATACAGTCCTTGATGTCAATCGATATATAATTTCTATAGCATGGACAGGACTGCTAACGTTTACGTTTGACCTTTGTTCAATGATTTCAATGTTGTTCCTGTCATTCCCTTAGTTACTGCAATTCTTGGGACTGGATTTTGACCGAAAATAAAACATGTAAATTATGACGTTTGTTTTTTTTTTAATCACGTAAGAATCTAAAAGATTACAACAATGATTTAATCATTCACAACTGACATTAATGCTCTAAATCTAAGACGTAATTGATATTTTTAAAAAGCAACATCTTATTTTTAAAAAGCAACATCTTATAACATATCAGACAGATAATGTCATGAAGACATAAATTACATAATGCAAAGCGACTGTTTTCTAAAACAAATATACAATGTAACCAATTTAAATGAGTTGTATTGATAAACCCCGCCGGGTTGACATTTCCACACTTTCACTGAATTATTCGCAGATAAAACGATAAAAATAAAACAAACAAAAGCAATGATGAGAACAATATAATGTTCAAGCTAATAATTTATCAATTTTTTATCATAATTTTCCATTTTAGCTTAATTGAAAATTTATCTTACCTTGATTGGTAGACTTTCTTGAAAGATAGGTAATAGGCGTGACGAAAACTATCCAGAACTCTATCTAAAACCTAGAATGATAGAAAACAAATAATATTACGTTGCACTCTTTAGAATATGTTGTACAGTCAAACAGGTGAAATAACGTCTAACAAATCTTTTTATTAATTATTTCTAATGTATGCAGCTGGCAAAATGATGGTTTATTCTAAATATAAATCTTCCCTATAAATATCATACGCAAAACTCCGTAGTGTGTCTAAATATATCAATATAAAAAATTTGCAACACTAAAACGCTTTCTTTGAGGGTGGTTATGCATCCGACTGTATCGTCTCAGTTTATCGATTTCCGACACCATCTATTAACTTAAGGGCACAAACGTTATAGCTATAACGTTTTTGATTTTGTATTCCACGCTTGAATGGCTGGTTTAAATTTCTGTTCACTCAATGTTTCAGAGATTGCATTCATATTGTTCTAAATGACAGTTAGTCTCACAAGCTTTTAAATGTATTGACACAACTGAGAACAAAAGAATCGAATTCCATTTTAACACCAAGTAAAAGGAATTGGGCGGTATGGGTAAAACTAAGTCTACATTACCCTTTTTTTAAACTAAGCCCCGTACTGCATTTCTGCATTTAACGTCGTCAGCAGAAATAAATTCATTTCCAACTGAAGTCGACATAAATTTACCTGTAAATAGGTACTGAGCTGTTGATTCGTCATGTTTGTAGTTGTACTTTTGAATTTCTTAACTACGCATTCAGACATTTGACACATCGTAGACCACTTTTTTGTCGCAACTGTTCTTTTAAACTAGTATTTTTGTTATGTTATGCAAATGGTAGTAACACTAGCATGGTATAGGATATGTACTTGTTCAAATGTACCACATGTTTCTGTGGCCAGGCATGCTAGGTACGACATGGGTCTTTTGTTTAAATTAACACAAGTAAACGTCTCAAAGGTCATTCCATCATTAATCATCAGCGATGAATAGTATCGTAACTTTAAAAAGATAGGTAAGCATTCAAAAATCTAGATACTTCTGCTGTATTGTAATAGAGAGAAAAATTGGCTGGTCATTTCATTCATATCTATTAACAATAAGCTCGACACAAAAATAAATATGTTAGCTAGAGAATTAAACATCTAGCATTTGAAATCAAGTATGTGATATGTCTCATGAATGTTGGCTTCTTTTATGTTGCTGTTGTTTTTAACTACATAATTCTTGACAATTTGATGCTAGTGCTAAACAAACTGTAATACTATCTTTTTTTAAATCAGCATTAATGTTGACAGTTTTCTCGATATCTATTATAAACTTCTGTAAAAGTGATATTATTTCAAGATTTTTCTAATAATAATAAACGATGCACTGACATCTGTCGTTTGGTATTTTTCCATCAATTTCCTTTGCTTCTTAGTAAACAAAAGTATCTCACCTTGAAAACGTTTATGAAGACCTGGAAGACATATCTCCTGTCCTGTTAGAATATAATATATTTCGTACGTCAAACAGTGGGTTGTCTGTATTAATCGTTTAGCAACATAACGTAAATTCAATCAAGTTGTGCCTATTAATAGCAATATAAATGGAAATCCCCCTTCTTTATTTAAAAGCTGGTTCAATCGAGATGTAATAACGAGGGTTCCAGAAATAGCAGTAAAACACATTTGAGCTTCTGTAGCAATCCCAGTACAACAAATCCTGCAATGCTTGCAATTTGGGCACTTTCCTCAGGAAATCAAACGGTTATGCAGTTAACATTATAGTTCAGAACTTGTACCCATTTATGCACTCACCTTATTCGAATGCACTGATAATGAATGAACAAATGTATGCATTTAAACACTGATTGGTATCCAACCCGACTCCGAACATTTTGCAAAGAATTCAACTTTTGTTTTACTTGGAAGGATGCTAAAGGTAAGGAGAAATTGTAGCTCATATTTATTTTTTAAAAATTGTCTTAATTGTACGCGTACGGTGTCGTTTTGTTTTTAATCTTTTTTCTGATTTGTTTTTTTTTATTTACTCATTAAAGTAGTCCAAAATTTTTAATCGACATATCTTTGCTTTCGCTCGATTCGTTGACCATTTTGGCAAGTTACACGCAGGTCTAAGGTTGGTGAAGAAGAAAAAAATTCTGGAAATATTTAACGTTTTCGAGGTCTTGCTTGTGTTGTTGTTATTGTTTTGTATTGCTGTCTCTGTTGCGAAAGAATGATTTATGGGGGAGGGGTGTACGTTAATGAAATTTTCTATGAAAGATATGTTATGACGTGACGGCCGGTATATTGGTGGGGGATGAAACCGGGAAGAACAACCAATCCACGGGAAGCTACTGGCAAGTTTTCTCACATGTCAACGTCCGAATCAGGCTGAAGGACGTAAGATTCGTGTGTAATATGTGAAGGCAAACGCCCTTGACCACACGTCTAGCCAAGGTCCCTCTTGGTTTTAAATAGAACACATTCTTTGTGCCCTCCCTAATGCAAAAAATCAGTCAGGAGTTCAAATTTGACCAGATCTAGAATCTACACTTAGACTGACTCAAGCAATCAGCATAAAAAGTAATATCCAAAAGAAGACACAAATTCAGGACATATTTATTAATTACTCTTTCATACATTATTTTTTATCAGGATGACGTAGACAGTGACTTACTGACCAATTTACGTATTCAGTTTTCGCAACAGAAACATACATGTAATTACAAATGCAGAGGGTATTTCTCCACTGCTTAGAATGTTTAGTTTCATCATTCTACAAGGATTAAGCATGTTTTTAAACAGTATAAGGTGGGAAGATAAATTTATTCTTTGAAATAATTGGGTTCATCTTATTAGGTTCAAATATCTAAACCGAGAATCTCGTGTTGAACGTTCGTCTGTATATTAACGAGAAATTGGTAGTTCGGAGTTTTGATTGCAAATGAAACCTTTGCAATGTGTACATTAAAACGTTTCGAACATGAAATTGCCTTCCAATATATATATATATATATATATATATATATATATATATATATATATATATATATATATATATATATATATATATATATATATATATATATATAACCTCTCATTTTCTGATAGTTTCAACATCTTTTTTAAATCTTTACTCTGTGTACTAAATTGTTAAATGTTCTTAAATTTGGAACGTGGAATTCTTATTTACAAAGATTTCTCGTGTAAGTATTCCGATAAGCACAACTTGGTATGGTGGGCAGTGTCGAACTGAATTAAATTGCCGCTCGGGTCTGCAGTCTAACAAATTTAGACATCCTTTTGAAGCGTTGTTAGAAATGGATCCGTTTCAGCTTCAGCCATCTTTCCATCAAGACTAGATTAATCGATTAAAGACTCTTTGATCTCAATCGATGGGCCATTCTGATTAAGTATGCTGTGGGAAAATGACCACGCAGCTAAGATACACGTTGAACTACGTGCTTCATATCACTTGAATTATTATAATCATTAGGAGACATGATCAGACATATCACACTTACCAGAATATCTGGATGTCATCTTTTACTGTTTGAGTAGGAAAGTATTTTGATTAAGTTGGACTTCCATGAAATCCCCCTTCCAATTCTTCTTCTTCTTCTTCTTCTTCTTGCAAACATTTGGAGGGTTCTTCTGGAACACACTCTCACATGTTACTAACTATGTACGATTGATGGGAGCTCCAAGTACAGTTAAAATCAGGTTGAAAACATCTCTGGTATGGAGCTAAGTGAGCCCCATACCAACGCCTGTTCTAAAAGCGTCAATGGAAATGGCGTTGACTAGGGAGGCTGGTAACGGGTTACACCGGCGGATTCCTGGTGGGAAAATGTTGATGACAAATGGACATAAACGTCCTCTAGAATTAAGTCTTATCTGTTGGAAGTATGGTGCTTTTGGGATGTCAACTAGATGATGTACGATCGGGTACATCATAATATCTTTAGCTTGTTATCGTGGAGCTTTGAGCTCTTTCCATCCCAAATATAAGAACATGGTGGAATTATCTCCCAATCTCCCTTGCAATTTTCTGACAAATTCACGTGTTGATACTATTATTTTAAAATTCATTTTCAAAAACAGTTTTTATTGAAGAGACAGTAAATAAGTATTAGGAGCAGAAGTAAACGATTAACAAAAATTTTACTAACGGATTTCCTTTACAGCTCTAGTAATTAGGTAGGAATAAAAGAAATTAGGCATTTTTATCAAAGTAAATAAATACCTGGACAAAGGCTTGAGCAATTCGTCACCGCACATAATGTGGCACATGGATCGCAGTTGCCCGTATGTAGGTCGTACATTCATCTTTATGACTCTCACCTGAAAACTAGAAGAAAATTTGCAGTTAAGCCAATATAGGTTAGGGTGCATGTTATATTGCTACAACATTTAAAAAAAAAATCTTCTACATGTCATTTATGCTAAAGACGATGTTAATTTTGAATCAATAACTATTTCAGTTTCAATGAACCCACCGACGTACTATTTAAATCACTACTACTGCTACTACTACTACTACTGCTACTACTACTACTACTACTACTATTACTACTACTACTAATGTAACTGCTGTTGCTGCTGCTGCCACTATTGCGTGTTTTCCAGCACACATTGTGCTGCCAGTCGTTTGCATCATGACGTAAACTTAAACACACCACGCACACATCGTCAGAATATGTTCCTTAGAATGCGTTAAAGATCAAGTCCAGCAAGTCCTGAAGTATTTGATATTAAATCTAGAATTGTGTGTTCTTCATTGATGCCAGTCCATAAACATAACCTTTCAGTGACTGCTAAGATATGACTGTTTACATAAACTATATGATACGTCCTTCCTAATTCATTCTCTACACACATGCATGTAATTCGTCTTATTTTGTATTCTTAAGAATAAACACTTATCTTAAATCCCTACCAAAAATGCATCAATATAACTCTTTTATCTCCACCAAAATGAGAAAGGAAAAAAATTGTTCTAAATATAGGCTAGGACTACATTCGTGGGTACTGAACTGGAAATAATAATTGTGATGCGATTCCACATATCCATTCCGCACAATGATATACTGTACTTACCGAGGTCATCTACATATCCAATCCGTTACAAAGATATTATACTGTACTTACCGAAGTCCGCTACGTATCCACTCCGTCCCAAATGTATTATATATGACTTATGTAATTACACTTCCTTTCCACTCCATCACAAAGATAATACATATAACTTGCTAAGTACACCACAGGCCCACTTCATCATAAAGACATATCAGACTTGCTTAAGTATACCACATATGAACTGCATCATAAAAATAATATATATCACTTATGTAATTACAATTCGTATACACTCCATCAAAAAGGCATTACACAGGACTTATGTAAGTGCAGCACAAGTCCACTCCATCACAAACAAAGTATATAGGAGTTAATTAAGCAAGCCACATATGCACATAGTCTTTAAGCAAAGTACACCACATATCCACTCTATCACAAGATAATATACAGGACTTAAGTTAAGTACTTACGCGTAAGTACGAATTGCCATTTCGTTGTCAAAGGCAATAAAGTTAGTAATGTTAATAGGCGTTGTGTTGGTAGAACCAGTTTTATGCAGAGAGACTTAATCAGTTTGGTTTGAAGGAGGAAAGTCATTTTAAGAATTAAGAAAAATTGGTTAGCCAAAGTGTACGTGCGAAATAAAGCAAATGTATACAGTATCGGAGGACGTACACGTGAGATTATGCAAAGAATTTAATCAACAAATTTAAGACTATCATAAATATAACTTTTCGACTCTAATTGATTCTCAGGGTTATATATTTTTGTTACAGTTTTACAGTTCGGTGTGGGGGAATTAGTATCATTTATGAACACGTTCTTACGGTCCATATTTGAGTATCATTCAAATATTCGTCGGTAGTATATTTTTAAGAAGAAACTATATACACGTACCTTCACAATAAGCCACTGCACACGACATAGTTCAGTAAGCCTACCACAAATACCGTAAACACGCAGTTTTTAATCTTTCTCAATTGATGTAGTCTACTGGAACCGCATACAATAATTTGTCTTTTAAATTTGTATTAATTTCAGCCATTAAACGCTATAATGAGTACAAGTGAAATAAATAAAGGCTATTCTGATAACAATAAATAATAAATGGAAGAAAACAAAGTTGTCCCTCGGAGAGATAACAAAAATAAACTCATTTTAATCGTACGCAAAATTTACGAGGACTTACCAGAGTCAAAGAAGCAGCAGTTTGATAAAATTTTGTATCTATATTTAGAGTTGGGAATATCCTATAATGAACCTAATTTTAGAATAGGATTACATCAGTCGTATAATTAACATTATCAAGCGCGCTATTCTGTAAGGGATGCAAAATACCCATCATGCAATATTCTTTTGGAGCTTTTAAAACTCAGGTTGTCATGACAACTACATATATGTTATGGACAGCGTGGCAAACATCACACTTATAGGAATAGCTTAGATCATTAAAAAATAGGTAGGAGGAAATCTTTGACGACTGAAGTTTTTAAAACTTCCCTTATTATACGCCTTCACAGTTGTATTAATCGTTTTCATATTTTAAGTGTTTATTTTGTTTGTTTTCATTTGTATTTATAGAGAACCGAATGATGAATAAAACAACGGTCGATCCTATTAAAGGATAATAGTCATTTTAATTGGGAGTTTATTTTAATTACAATGAATTTTTGCTAAATGATAATGATATAGGAGGAAAAAAATTATTGTTGAAGAGAAATTGTAAAAAGAAAAAAGAACAATATGGTATGGCAATAATTTGTATATAGCATTGACAACATTTTATAATTTGCAAACCCTGAAGCAAAATATTACGACCTTTATAATTAGTATTGTAAGTCTCAAATATGAAATTATTTAGCAAAGTTTTTCTTCTTACCTAATAACCTGTCATACAAATCTGGAAGGTAGCTCTTCTTGTATAGAGTGGTGAATCGTGTAAATTTATACTGAGAGATTTCGATATTGATCCCCGACTGGTCAAACAATTACGTATGATCTAATATACTGTCTTCTTATATACAAGTATGATATCTAACGGGTGGGGCAAAACTAACCACATTTTTGACTACATATAGTAATTGATGAGAGAAACCCTGTTTCCTATTTTAGGCAAACACATGTCTCCAACAAGTAAAAATTTATTGCTGTATTAAATGTGAACAATTGTGCGCCCTTTCTACATTACTGATAGCAACAGATCCAAAACTGCCTAGAATTTGCATTCTCTCTCTCTCTCTCTCTCTCTCTCTCTCTCTCTCTCTCTCTCTCTCTGTAAACGCGTGCATATATTTTTTTCTCTTAGTGAAGAAAGTAAATCTTGATTTTAAAACTATAACTTGTATGCCATCACCTAGAACAATTTTATCTAATGCAAATACGGCCTCTTATTTTCAACATCTTTTCATCAACACACACCATTTACATCTCCCGTTGATTGGGAAGCTTCATATTTTCCTGTTACCAATATCTTACCATTTTACTTTGAACTATTTGGTTTTCTATATCGCTTGTCGTTATTAAACCTTTTATTTTTTTTAAACATGTATAAATACAACCTATTGTATGGCGCTAAATAGCCTAAATGTGTTGGTGCGCCGTTAAAAATCAATCAATCAATCAATCAATCAATCAATCAATCAATCAATCAATCAATCAATCTTTCTCTTAGTGACAATGACATCCGGGATACAAATTTAGAAGCACAAATTGATGTGCTATCTCAGATCGCGCCATATGAAAAAAAAAATCTCCGCGCAATGACATACATAGCTATGTCACATCAAGTAGTATATCGGTATTGCGCTGACAATTCGCATCACAGGCAGCTGTTATTTGTAGCAAATATACTCCTCTTTAGACGTTATTTCTTGGTATTGTGTTCTTTCTCGCTATTTATATTGTACGCGTGTATTCTTAGATAAGCATGTGCCTCTTTTGTTCAATCAGTTTTGAAATGGAGATAAACCTACATATACTTCGATCTAAGCTGACTAAGTTAACTTCATCTTTTAATTTTCACCTTGTCAATTAATCATATCAAATTAACTGAAAATGAGTTGAGTGCTTTCTCTCATACTACATGCAAAATACTAGTACGTTAATTTCATCCAACATTCATCCTGTGAACTGTGGTCGCTCAGTTTGCAATTCATGTGTTGCAAGTTCGATACCTGCTCAAGCAAACCGCTGTCGGCTGTTTCCGTGTGCCCTTGGGAAAGACACTTAGCTGGTAATCACTGTTGGATTTTCCGCACCAAGATGCGTGTACTACCCAAACAAATACTATACAATAATCATAACTCGACGTAATGTATTGATCTCTGAGTATTAGACACTTTCATAATATGGGTCACTGATGATTATTTGTCTGTTCTATCTGAATGAAAAAATTAAAAATACAGGAGAAACATCTTCAACGTTTGCTTCCAGCTCCATCGTGATAGTCTTCTTTTAAAATGAGTCAGTGAAATCTGTATTGAAATTTTGGATTCATGAGTCACAAACTAGATGGTTGTCATATAACTTATATGATGAACGTGTCTAAATTAAATTGGTACTTTATAGTTCGTTTGAACTACAGGGTGGACCAAAGATATGGTTTTGTTCCTTACTGTCTCGTACAATTGTGAATGTCTAATCTATATAACCTAGATATATAGACATACAGACAGATAGACATACATATAGACAGACGGACGGACGGACGGACGGACAGACAGACAGACAGACAGACAGATAGATAGATAGATAGATAGATAGATAGAAACAAGACCTTGTAAAATGGCTTCACTCGTGGTGTGTCCTAAACCCCAATTCGATTCATGTAAACAAGAATAGACATTACTAACCAGATGGCAAAACGTTTTTTGCTTTTTAATTATTCATCAATCTTCTAATTTTACACGCAGCACATGAAGTTGTCATCAGAACATTCGAAATACAAAATCAACAATTACAAATGCGATGGTATGAGATCATGGTGATGACCACTGTACAAAATGATATGTACTCTCTCTCTCTCTCTCTCTCTCTCTCTCTCTCTCACACACACACACACACACACAAAATACATACACACACAATCATACACACACATACACACACACACACATCTATAATAAGAGATCATGACAAAATAGTTCCAATAACTTCAAATACACATACTTATGAAAACCTATTTCACAAAGTGGCCTATTTGAACAAAACCATTATCAACACAACGTTATGATTCGTTATAACAGCGTTATAACTCGTGGGGTCGGCTTCGTTTTCAGCAATTAAGGCTTAAGAGTTAATATTAATAATAATAGTAATAATAATAATCATGATAATGATGAAGATAATAATAATAATAATAATAAAAATAATAATAATAATAATAATAATAATAATAATAATGATGATGATGATGATGATGATGATGATGATGATAAAATTATGATAATAGTTTAATGACTTATCGTTATCATATATATCGTTTCTTGTGAATTCATTGAATTCATTTTACATGGGTGAAAAACAAATGTAGGCATTTTGTACAAGAAATTGGCTCATTTCAGCTTGCAGTAACGGTGGCACTTCAGGAGAAGCAAGTGTTACACCTGATATATTCTTTAACTGATTTTATTTCAAATTATGCTGCTGATATCACGAACTTGTTTGGTATGTCAATCAAGTTGTGTGTGCATGACTTGTGTCCATCTGTAGAGCTTGTTCATTACGCACAAAGTATCTATTTCCTGTTTCGTTTTGAACTGACTCTTCTTCGCTAATTTAAGTAGACTGGGTGCGGACTTTAGACTGAATAGGGTAAAAATTCCACTACAGTATAACAAAACTTTGGTGAACAATCTTGCACTATAGTCACCTTAATACTATAGTATTAACACAATAATAAATGTTAAATTTACACCGAAATATGTCCATGCTTGATAGAAACCGAGGGTTGGGGGTAGGGGTTCCCTTCTTCTGTCCCTTATGCTTCGTATGATCCCATATGAATATCATTAAAGAGGTACAATATATTATACATTATCGGCCGCAATTCCTTATATCACACATCAATGCCTCTATATTACATTTAATGCCCTTACACCCCTGTGATTACAAGACATAAATACCTTGTACAGCACAGTATACACCGCCCCGCCCCCCCCAGCACATTATAGGCCCCGCCTCCTCCCCCCCCCAGCACATTATAGGTCCTCGCCCCCTCCCCCCGTTTGCTTTATAATAGATTATATGTAGACCTAGTAGAGTACAGTGGATTCATGTCTAACCTACTTAAAATTGACTTTTAAATGTACTGTAGAGTTCATTCTTATCAGAGTTACAATGACCTTGCATTTTAACCTTTACACTCCTAATATTGTCTATCTAAGCGTAAGATATCCATCCACAGTTTGTCAATGAACTTACTCAAGAAAAAAATCTTGCATATCAGACACATCTCCTCAGGTAACAATGAACACGACACTTGACATTTTGGCTCCAATATCAATCAACCTCTTCATAATTACCTTCAATGTAAAATATACGTGGTCCTGAACAAAAGTTATTATGCAAGAATTAGTGTTTTCTTCTTTAAACAAACAATCGGACTTTGTGCATTTCTAAAAGCAAAAATTGAGGACTTTGAGAAGATATATGAAAAAAGTAATAATACGTAGCAGTTATTATTTTTGTTGCAGGACTTCAACTAGGCATTTTTATTCTTTTTTTCTTCACACTAGATAATATTGAACGAATTATGTCAGTTACAAATATGAGAACAAGTAGAAACCATTTTTTCCTTTTTTGTGGTTCATAACTCTTTGTAATTTATTCATTCTCTTCAAATATTTCTTGCATAACTAACCGAATTTCATTGAAAAAGTTCTTTCACAAATGTTAATCATATTTTACAAACATGTATTCAGTTTTGCCCTTTAACGACAAATTACCGCGTTTCTTGAGCGCTTTAGTGCAAGTCCTCTGACACAAAACCTTTTTAATTATTTGTTTAATTATTAAATGTAATTCTTTCTTCTCCCCCGCTGCTGTAATGTTAGTCACTACTGAAGACAGAACTAGCATAAACAAAGAGACAAAACTATCTTGAAAAGAAGATCCGTTGTCAATTCTAGCTATAGGTTATGACTGCAATCAAGGCAAGAACAAAATTCTAAAATAAAAATAATGTTACGTCTTCTAATACTATCCAGTCGTTATCATATAAACGATAATTCTGTACTGTTCTTGCAATATAGTCCGAATAATGATTCTAAAGTACCACGAATGATCAACTTTTTTTTCTCAAGTCAAATGTTGAGATTTGCTGTTATATATCCTTATATGCAGCAAATATTTTATTTTCTATCGGAATACAACGAAGTCATCTGACGTTATGGATATCATAATCAGTTGTTCCATAACGACAGTTGCAATCTGAATAGAAAATACGTGTGCACCGCTTGAAATTGTCAATTTGTTTGTTACCACTGTCATGTTTTTTTTTATATAGATAGATAGATAGATAGATAGATTCTCTCTCTCTCTCTCTCTCTCTCTCTCTCTCTCTCTCTCTCTCTCTCTCATCACATCCTGTCATGGTGCAGCATGGTAAGGTAATCAATCGCTGACATATCAATTATGTGGAATGTAGCAATTATACATCTTTCCTGCGATTATTAGATTTATGTGCCCAGTGTCTTCAGAGATATGTACAGTTCTGGTGGATTTTATGCACTTCAACTATTACAGTCTGATCACAAGAATTCTCACATCTCTGTGCATTCTGTAATAAAACCGTTTGTGGGTCATTGCTCTCTTGTATTGATAGTTTAGTCCTCCTACGTATACACCAATCTTTTATCTTCTTATAGTATCTTTTGCGGACCAGAAAGAAAGCGAAAGCAACCAATGCAACTATTATTAGGAATACAACGACTAAGGGCAAATAAATGGTGGCCCCGCTTCCACCTGGCGATGAAACTGCACCTGGATCTGAAGGAACATCCGGGAGTTTGAAATCTGAAAAGATACATTGTACATGCCAATCTCTAATCTTTGATTTTATATGCATTTTCTAACAAAAGAAGCGTGTAATATATGTTTTTCAACATCTCTTTTATACAAATATTGCACGAGAAGGACAACACTTTGTAGATCAAAAATATTGGATGTTCTGGTTTTAGAATTCTCTTTCAATATCAGCATTTATTGAAGAGATAGCAAAGAAACATAAGAAAGTGATTACCAAACCTTTGAGAAGAAAGGGAAAAAGGGACATTCTGCAAGTTTAGTAAAACGGTAGAAAACAAAGATTTAAGAAAAACATATATAAAGAGCAAATAAATACCTTGACAAACTTGTGTGCAATTCGTCTTAGCACATAAAGGGGCACAAGGATCACAATTGCCTGTATTTGGATCAAAGTATCTATCTTTCGGACACTCAACTGAAACCGAGAATGAAATTGCAACAGTTTGAAATACAGATTGATCTTTCTTGATATTTTCCTATTTCTGCAAGATAAAAAAGCCAAAACCAAAACTTGTTATAGATGAACCACTGCCAATTCTGTAGATGTCACTTATTCTGAAGCAGAAACTATTTAATTTAAATATCCAACATAACGCCTAGATATTTTTTCAATTACTACTACTACTACTACTACTACTACTAGTCTTACTGCTATTACCTATGTCACTACAAATGTTACCGTTAGCAGTTTGCATCATGACATTCACTTAAACATATTACAAACATATCTTCCACACACATTTTAATCGAGTCGAATGAGTCTTACTATACTAGAAGACAGAGTAGAATTGTCTGATGTTAATTTCTTAACAGTCAATACATTTTGAAACCTCTCTTTGCCTAATACAGTAAACGTTTTTATATAAACTGTTTGCTATATAGATTTTAATTCATTCTCTGTGCAGATGCATCTCAGTATTTTGCAAGAGACATTGCAAAGAATAAATCATACGTATTTTTTTTAAAACTCCATCAGATATATAGAACTTGAGGACGAACTTACGAGCATGTACGCCTTGCCATTTCATTGTCAAATCCAATAAACGGATTAACAGGTGCTGTATCGGTAGTTTTTTTTTCTTTCTCCAAGGCGAGATATTCGTAGTTTCCTCTGAAAGAGCAAAAAGCAGTTTAGGGATGAAATAACAAAAAGGAGGCATGTGTGCACGTTTGAAATGATGCTATGATTTACAGTGTTGGATGACATGAATGGGGTAGTATGCATACACATATATGTTATTGTTTTCCTTTGGCAGTATTGTACAAAAGCACAAGCTGGTGGATGCATGTAATTATTTGAAAATAATAATACTAATAACGTTCAGACTGTCATAACTAGATTTAATTAGAATGTATTTGTTTGTCATCTTTATATATTCTCACTAAAGTTCTAAAGCTCTTACGGTATGGGGTAGGGGCAGTAATACAAGTTATTACGAAGTTTCCTTTGTTCAATTATTTAACATCGTTCAAACATTCATAAGTGGTTAACACTTTTAAGAGAATATAATAAAGTGAACGTACCTTTACATTAAACCACTGCACTTAAAATACTTTAGTGAGCCTTCCAAATAAAACCGAATAACAGGTTGGAGTTCTTTTCAATTGCGCTATAGTTGTCAATCATGTCAATTCAGTCTCTGGGATCTTTCTTCCTAGAAAATATAGTTGGGTGCGGCGGGAAATTCTACTGCTGCGATTTTGTACCTATAAAAAGTAATGAACTGGAAAACACCCTCTTTATTTTTATATCAATATAAAAATAAGGTTGATTCTTATAATTTGCCAACAGCGATAGGTACAACATTGCCTAGATTCTCTCTCTCTCTCTCTCTCTCTCTCTCTCTCTCTCTCTCTCTCTCTCTCTCTCTCTCTAAATGCGTGTAAATGGTAATTATATCCGACACTAACACAATTTTTTTATACCTCATCACGCTAAAAGAGATTCGTTCGCATTTTCAGACAATGAATGTAAACTTTCTAACGATAAAACCTACTTCGCTCTAAGTTTGTGATGTTGACCCCGCTTTTATTTTTCATCAGATATCAGAGGTAACTTGTTTTTACAAGTTTGTTTGCACTTTTATACATTGGTATGTTCTAGTCGGGGAAAACTTGCTTAACCTATTTTGATAACTACTAAAGTACATGAGTCAAGTTCATAAAGGTGTTTTGAGCACATTAGTCATTTTCTTTAGCTTGTTCTTTCTTGCACTATAAACTGCCACACTGCAGACATCGTAGCGATATGAATAAAAAAATGTTAAAGCTACGTTTACATTCCAAATCTCTCTCTCTCTCTCTCTCTCTCTCTCTCTCTCTCTCTCTCTCTCTCTCTCTCTCTCTCTCTCACACACACACACACACACACACACAGAGTTTCTTTTTGGTGTACCGCTTCGGTGGCCCAGTGGTTAGAGCGTCTGTCTAGTGGGTAGTGGGTTCGATCCCTGATCGAGTTATACCAAAGACTTACAAAAATGGTACTTGCAGCTGCCTCGCTAGGTGTTCAGTATTAAGAGGTTAGTGTTAAGACTGATCTGCCTGGTGTGAGGATAATGTGACTGGGTAAAACATCATACTACATGTACGTGGAATGATGCCCAAGTGCTAAACATCGCAGTAAACTGCCACACTGTAGCGATATGACAAAAAAATTGTTAAAGCTACTTTAAAAATCCAAATAACATACACACACACACGCCCTTTTGTGTATTTTTCACGCCTTGGCGTCTGCAAAGGTAATAATCCCTAATCAGTACACGCCCATGCCTTATGTCACTAAATATAGAGAGGGAGAAACCAATCATGATGGTAATTATAGACTTCAAAGGAAAGTCGCTCGGCCATTTCGTCAGGTGTCAAATTAGCTCGACACTAGTTGTAGGAATACAAATCATTTTGATGTGCTTGGCAATTCGCCCCTGGCAGATTGCACCACTTATATTACAACGGAAAGTGCTAAATGTGTACCACTTGTGACATCGTCCCCTTTAGCCGCAATATTGTTCCAAACCAACAAAAGTAGTTCAAAATATAGTTGTCAATGTCGACTAATTCTATCAAGATTTCTTTCAAAACTACATTGAAAAGGCCGATGATATTGAGATTATTGCAGATTTATGGAAAAAAGGTGAATAACATCCAAATCACTGCAACGGTGTTCTGGTTAGCTTTGAATTAGCCAATGGAAATAAAAGGTTTCGTAAGTGTGGAAGTGAATCTAATTGTTCGGCACATATTGTTGCTCTTTAGCGATATCGCTCAGTCTCCCAACCTCGATGATATAAGACTTCATCTGATTAGCTGATAAAATAGCGAGTATAGTAAGAACATATGTCACCAGAACATGACCCCTTTGCGGTCGCTGTCAAATATTAACGTATAACAGTGGAAATCCGATTGGAATATTGGAATAAAACTGACATTAGATTATAGTGTGGAATACGGTGAAACTGCAATGGTCGATATTTGTTTGCGCGTGCTTTTATGCCTTAAAAAAGTGGAATTACTAAACTTGCGATAAACGCGTGTAAATACAACAGAGGCGTAGCTAGAGTTTTTGGAGTCCGGGGACAAGATTCATTTTGCCGTGCCCCCCCCCCCCTCCTCCTCAACTTAGAAACCTATTATTTAACAAATGTTCCACATGCAACCTTTCAAAGTCCATTTGGGCGACCCCACTAGTCTGCCGCCCGGGGATATCTATCCCCTCTGCCGTCCCCCCCCCCCCCCAAGCTTTGCCTCTGAAACACAAGCATTATAGAATACATAAACGTAAAGACGGGCAATAACAATCAAACATATTCATTATACACAAATATTTTGAAGAGAGAGGCGATGCGAGGGGGTGGGTGGGCAATTGTAATATGCCTTGATGAAAAATTACTCGTACCATTTTATCGATAGGCCTTTTAAATACCAGAGTGTTACCTTACTTTTCCGCAGTATTCATCTGTCCATGCTTCGTATATTTATAAGTTGCCTAATTTTGCCTGAAACGAAATAAAATTAATTGGTGAAAAATCAAAGATGTAAACATTTACTGTCATGAAGCGATGGTACCCTATGCGCATGCCTAACAGTTGTATAAACTTTTTGAAAATGAAAACAGCAACAGATTTTGTCTTTATTTTGAACAAATAAATTTTGATATAAGTATGAGATAATGACATTAGAAAATGCATTATTGTACATGTTGTGAACAGGAACTTAAAACGTATCTTGTCATACTTTCTTTACAATAAATTCAAAACAACAGGGACGTGAGATCTTTGTATATAAATCCAACTAGACAAAACTATATTTTTAAACATGCCAACAAAAAGATCACAAACAGGGTACTAATACTTCTTTTACCATATAAGCTGAAGCAGCAGAGGGGGCGAATCAGACAACTTTTTTTTGTTTTTATTTTTGATTATACCCCCTCCAAAATAACACTAGACCCTTCTCGCGAAAAAATAAGTCTCTGACCCTTGTCTGAAAACATTCGCGTCGCAACGTCGTTGTCACTCACCCCCTCTGCTGCTAGAACTTTCAGTTGGGTTAACCGAATATTTTATCCAGTCCTTAGGACGAAAATCACTACGATTTCACAAATAGACTAATTTGTAAAACCTCCTCTTGTAAATCAATCAGATTATTAGACTGGTCAGTGAGTTTGAAATTAATTCTGGTTAATGAATTATTATGACATCGCATATAGACTGGATTCACCGGGGACTCAATTATTAAAAACCCTGGAGGAGCTGTTGGTGCAAATGAATACAAAATATATCCCTGCTGAGCTTGATTTGATCGTTCTAAATTTATTTGATAGCTTCCTTCGATCACATCACATACTAAATTGAGCGCAATCACCGTTGAAATATTCACATTGAACGGAGCAATATGCCTGCCACCACCATCTGGGTCATTATTGTGTGTCAGGATAGTTGTTTCCGGTGATATTGTTTTTTTCCACGTATCATGAATTATTTTAAAACCGACATCTATGGCATCACTGAGAGCTTTTTGTAGTTCTAAGAGATTATATCCTGGTAGATTGAATTCGGAAATATTTTCTACGCTTATATGATATTTTGTCGTAAATTCTATTTTCGTGTTAGGGTGTCTGGCAAGGGCTACCTCTCGTATAATTAGTGAATGAAATATATAAATGTCACTGAGGATTCTGTTACATGTTTCTATGACGCTGATAAATTCATCTCGGGTGAGAGAGCCGGATTTAAGGGATATTAACAACAACGAAATATCGTTATTGAACGCTGTGAAGTTTTCAGTAATTTTATCCTGTCGAGTTATGTAGTATTTCTCCCCTCCCTTATCTATCTTTTCAGTGAAAAAATTCAATTTGTCATAATCTCTATAACTCTTTACTGGATTATCAGATTTTGTCCTGTCGGTGATATAATCAGTTTTTTTTTGGCTCTGGTAAATCAACGGTTTTTCCCCCGGGTGGTAATTCAGGCCATCCTAGTACGGTTCTAATAGAACTCTGATATATATCTACGACGTATCCTTCTGTGCTTATTTCAATGGCAGATGATAGTGTTGGTTCATGAACTGTTATAGCTATTTTTGACTCTACTCCAGTAATCGATTTTATTCTACGCGCGAATTCATTATTGATTTGTTCGATTTGGTATGATCCGGTTGGTATGGAAACAACGTTCCAGTCTGGGGTACCGTCGGGTTTATTCTTATTTGCAAATACCAGTGAATTATTGGGTTGTTGACCACCAAATGATTTTGACCTAATATTTGGCCAACTGTGGTATACTCGTAATTTTGCTAGCGCTATCTCCTTCACTGGGACTGGAGAGGGGAAATTCACACTGAATTCTGGATTCGTTGAGGTTATTGAGATCATGCTTGTTTGTACTGGGTTTGTGTTCTCCACTATTTGTTGAAGTAATTCCATCTGTGTTGTCATTGTTATTATACTCATGTTGTATTTCTAATTTTGACATCGCAGAATCATATATATCTACCATCGCTGAAAACTCACTCTCTGATATAATTGTATCATCGAGCGATGACGATATCAATGAGGATAATTGCGAGTATGCAGTGGACACAACATGAAATTGAATTATGTAGTCTTGTAGTTTCCGTTGGCTGCATGAGGATATTTTTTTTGTGATTATTGAAATTATTCCAGCGATTGTTGTTGCCGCAGAAATGCAAATTGGAACAGCTATCGGGGCCATCATTGTCACTGAAGACAGTATAATACCAGCTCCGGTGATTACACCACTCACAGCGTACACAGTAACATCAATTGCGGTAATTCTCCTGCGATATTTTTTAATTTTCAATTCATACTCCTCAGACAAGGTTTTGAGTCTAGTTTGATACTCTCTGACCTGATCATAGCGATATTGCGATGATGAAATCATTTTTTATTTTAAATACGCTAGCGTTTTCAATTGAAACCGTTAGTGAAATTGCTTTGCAATTTTCAACTTAAATCCGCTACGAATTCCACATACCACGTTGTTGAGACCCTAACCAAATTTTTATCAGTAGATGCGATTGTAAACTTTTCAGTTGTATTCTTGTCGATGATCGTTGAAATTGTATTATTGAACACGGATGAACTGGACGATGAAATATTAAATTGAGATAATGGTGTTACTAGTGTTAATCGATAAATACCCTTAACGGTTGCAGTGATATCTAATGTGTTGTTTGTAGGTGTCCACTCAAATGATCCGTGTTGGATCGTGTATACTAAGTTGTTGGTTTTCTCATGAGGAATTTTTGTTTTTTCAATGGCTGTTATCATCCTCGTTGCATCCCCTTTGATGTCTTCGATGAAAGTTTTCGTCTCATCGATGGATTTTTTAATATCAGGGAGTTTTAGTTCAATTTTATCTAACGGGGTTCCAATAAATTTATCAATGATATTTCTACGAAATGATATAAACTGTTTTATGTGTTCTTCAATTCTAGATTCAAGTGTTGCTAGTACAACCACAGAATTGTTTAACTCATCGTTGAGAATTTTTAATCGATCTGTAATCGTCGAAACGAGTACACCCGGTTTGAGTTTACCCTGATCGGAAAATAACGCAACTGTGTTCTCGATTGCATTTTGTTGTTTAACTAAAATATCATCCAGAGAGATATTACTAGATTTCAATTTACCCTGTTTGTCCTGAAATACAACTATTTCATTGGGTTCAACACTTTCTAAATTCAACGTCTCAGCTATTTCATCTTTAATTTTTTTTGTTATATCCTTGATAGAATCAGGAGTTGCAGTGTCATCGGGTTTGGGTTTCAGAGGTCTTCCCCAAATATCAATCATGATATTTTATATATCTCTCTCTAAAAAGCGATTACTAGTGTAGTCATTTACGACAATGTGTGGTGGTTTTCCCCTTGGGTTACCCAAGGAGTTAGAAATAGCGTCAAGGACATTTAATACTTCACTGCCGCATATTGGTGGGTCATTGATTTGTTGTGTTGGTAGCGTAGAATACCAAGTCTTCATTGGAAGGGTTTTTATATACCGCATAAACTCTTTTGGTGGGGCTAATCCATATGAATCAAAATAGACAATCCCACGTGGATCAATAGCGTATGCAACCCAGTGAGTTCCAGGTCCGGTGCTGTTATCGAGATTAATAATACCTGTTTCAGTTTTGTTTGGTTGATGTGGTAATTGATCTTTCATAAAAACACCTCTGAAATGTTTAATCGCTAGTTTTTTAGCATCATCCATTAAATCAAAATTGGACATTGGAATCATTGATGATTTCTGTATTAATAAACCGTTCCTGGTAGTCTCAGGCCTGATCCGTGAACGGATCTCCCGCTGTACCATGAATACGGGGTCCCTGGTAGTCTTAGACCTTTTCCGCTGTACCACGAATACGGGGTTCCTGGTAGTCATAGACCCAATCCTTGAACGGATCGTCTCTTTTTTTTATATCCTTGTCCAGCTGCCTTTTCCAACGCCATTCCTGCTGCAGTACCAACGGCTCCTAACGCTGCTGCTTTAGCCACCGCTGGGGCTGCTGCTGCAATCAATGCTGGTATTGCAGCTAACAATGGAAATATACCACCTGTTTTCATCATATTTTTAATAGCAGCCGCAGAGAGAGTAATCTGAACTCCCTTTTTATCCTTGAAAGCATCATTGAAATGTTTCACCTGACGAGTTGTCAGCGATAATTTATTTTCACCACCCGTCATTTGATTAGGTTTCAACGTGATTGTGGTTCCACATTTTTTAGCCGATTCTGATTGCAATTTTTTGATTTGACCAGGAGTTAACGTAACACTAATAACACTATATGACATTATATATAATTGATTGATTCTAATTCAATGAAAAATCGTTCAAAGATTTTCTACTGGTGCATCTACCACTCTCATTCTTCCACCAACACCTTCAAGTAACATTGATTTATCACTAAGAATGACAGCAACTGCTCTATAATTCGGGATAAGGATAGTAGGTACCCCACCAACTGGTGGACCAGTCGGACGGGTTACACGGGCTCTAAAGTGTATATCAACGACAGATTGTCTGATCAAATCAAGATGTTCCAATGAAAAGTAATAAATCGGATAGAGGCTTTTAAAATCCAATTGTGATATTTGCAAACCGGTATCCACATTTTGATCACGTGCCATAAATGACAACAGGTTATGATAGACACGTGCAATATAATTCTGACGTAATCAAGTTGTATATCCTCGGATGGTTCCTGCTGTCCGTTTATTCTCAGCGAGACTTCACTAACACCTAACTGATCAAATATCATATGACTTCGTTCTTGACTACCAACTCGCGCAGCATTCTGTAACGCAATAAATATATGACGTGGAGCTGAAACCCCTTGTTTTGATGCCAGGTGCCATGTGAATGTACCATCAACACTGTCTTGTTTAATATCCGTGGTCACTGATAACCAACTTAACAACGACTTTCCTCCTTGGTCCATAAATGATAGTAGTCGCTGTTCGTCTGTGATTGATGGAGTTAACACTGGCATCCATAATGATAGTTTTGTTAAAATGACTTTACCGGCAGCAACCCCAGCATTACGCCAGATTGCATCATCATCAGTACCCTTTCGTACAAGCGCTATTGTGTGTTTGGCTCCATAAATAACTTTTCTAACATTTCTACAGAATCCAAATATATGATGCAGTGGAATCGCACATGAAAATCGTCGACGCTGCCCATGCAACGTTGCTACACGTGTTGCAAATCCTAAATTGAGATTACCATTAACGCCTCCGAGAATATCAAACGCAGCTCCGGGTCTAATTCGACGTTCTGGATTAGCTGCTTCTTGTTGATTGGCTTCTGCAGTACCCTGTGCTGTTAACACTTTAATGAATTGAAGGTGATCAGCGGTATCAGAGGTATCCTTTGCAAACATCATAGATGGACCCGCTGATCTTGTATAATCATCAGAATATCTCGCTAACCCTATGATTGTTGTGGCCATATCAACTTCACGGTCAATGGATTCAATTTCTTTTCCATCAATGAGATATCTAGCGCTTTCAAATAACGCCATGATGCCGTTATTAACAAAACCAACTCGGACATTTGAGTTATTGTCATATGGGGTATCAGCTGCAACATTTGTTACAAGTTCTCCTTCTTCTTCAATAAATGCCTCACACGGTAGAAAATATTTACTGGTATCATGAACTTGAAGTTCAATTCGCGATCGGAGATCTGGTTGTACTGCGTGATAAGAATAATATTGATAATCGCGTACAGAATCATCTTTACGCACTGGGGCGTCTATATCAAATGCTGGATCAGATGATTTTTTGAACATTTTATTCTATTTATCAGAGTCTAAATCGGATTTTCCATTTCATCGTGAAAAACGCTAGCGTTTTCGTCGTGGTTTTCTAAAGCCACTTCCCGCTATCATATTTGCAATATTGCTTTGGTCTCCTTGATTTACCATCGACGCTAGTTTTTCATCTACTGCGTTATTTATAATTTTACTAACACTTGCAGGCATTTCTTCTGTAGACGGTAACGGTTTCTTTTTTCGCCCCACTAATGATGTTATTTTATCCTTCGCAGTTGAAAACGCTTTCCCGGCAAGATCTCCAACAGTACTAATACCCTTATCACGAATAACATCAATGGCTTTCATTCCAAGTTGTTTAGCTAACGGCATCACTTTTGGGGCCGTTCTTGAAAAGAATCCTAAAATGGTCTTGCCGAGGCCATCTCCGTAGTATGCTCTATAAACTGGAAACCGTGAATTAACTACATAGACGAGGGTTGGTTTATCATGATTGTAATGGATGATCATTATTATAAAAACAATAGTGTTTTCAATTGTTATTTAATCACTATGATACCCATTTGCTAACTCGTCAATGAAATCTCGATAGGTTTTGATATCCATGATACCACCGGCAAATAATCGTCTACAAATATCAGCTGCTTCATTAATTATTTCTGGAGAGTTATTTCCAGCTCGGAACCCTCCTACAAGAACATCTAATCGTGATATATCATTGATAACACTATCAGGACAAGTGTTTCCAATTCTTGGATTTTGCAGTCCACTTCCGCTATAACCAGCTGCTTCATCTAGTTTGTCTGTATCCGTGGTTTGTAAATAATCAAGAGTATCATCATCATCATCATCACGTGGTAGTTGTTGTTTTTTAGGTTCTTCTTGTTTTTTTTGTCTCCGTGTTGGTGTTTGACGTCGTTCTTCTAAATCATCATCATCATCAGGTGGTAGTTGTTGTTTTTTTTGTCTTCTTGTTTGTCTACGTGTTGGTGTTTGACGTTTTAGTTCTTGCCGTTCTTCTATTTCTCGTTGTCGCTCTTCTATTTGTTCTCTTTTATAATTACTAATTCCCTTTTTAAATTCCTTGTATCCTATCTCATCCTTATTCAAACGACCAATCCCTTTATTTAGTTTATACAAATAATCGAACCAATCATTACTTGATATTCTATCATTTTTATACTCGTCCTTTAAAAAATCTTTTTTTGAATTATAGCTTTGAGCAGCAAAATTACCAAAGGCTTGATAATCCTTTGATTTCAATAAACTAGGTTTTTTTTATTAATATTTTAGCATGATCAGTAAATTTATTCAGCAGAGAAACAGTCGTTTTTTTCGAATCAGTTTTTTCAGTTTGTTCAGTTTTCGCTGCTAGTTTTTCAAGTTCACCAATAACAGATTTCCCCGTCTCGGGACTATCTCCCAGTAAAGCACGCTCTACCCCCTTCGTTGCTGTGGTTACTGGTTTAAACAACTCTTCAGACCCCAGAGCAAAATCAGTCTGAAGACTCTGTCGTTGTTGCAGTTTATTTCTTACAGAGTCGCGAATTGGTATAAATTTCTTAATTGCATCTAGTCGCTCACGAGCCAATCGGGTCGTTAATGCTTCATTGACCATTATTTGAAATCAGAAACCATTTTTCAATTGTAAAACAATTTTTCCCATCGATGATTCCATCCTTAACGGTCCAATTTTTTATTGCTGTGAAATATTTTTATTTTTTATCCATTGATTTTGCCTGTTTTGGTGCCATTTTGGTGGTTTTCAGTTGAAAATCTCAAAGAGATTTTACAGTCAAGTAGTCGATTTTACATGGGATTTTCCATAAGGAAAAGCTGTTAAAACTCATTTTTGATGATTTTTAGCCATTTTTCATCAATTTTTGCCTGTTTTCAGTGATGTTTGGTCATTTTTCATCGATTTTCATCAAAAAACCTCGTAGGGTCAAGTAGTCGATTTCCATAGAGAAAAGTTCTTAAAAGAACTTTCAAAGCTGTTAGGATTCTATTTTATTTTCGCAGTGTGAAATATTTTCACTGATTCAATCAAAAATGACAAAAAAAAATGAAACTCTCAAGGAGATTTTACTGTCTGACAAAATCTTTTGAGGGGGCCGGTCAATCAAAATAGTTCATTTTCTTGAATTAACGCTCGTAAGTTTCTAATTTTAGAATTAACTTCCTTTTTCAATTCATATTCGTTACCCAATTCTTTTCGTATTCCTTCCACGATAGTATATAACGGAACAAACACATCTACTTCACTGGAAAATGCAAGAGAGTCTCGAATAGAATTTTGAATTTTTTTGATGAGTGCATATTTCTTTGGCAACATATACTTGTTAGTGCTAACTCCGTATTCTATATCCTGAAAATCCGACTTGATTTGATCAGGATTTAACCCATCTGACAATCTAATATTCTGATTTTTCAATTTTGCAATTTCAACTATGATGCTATTCATAATTTCAGAATTCATATATGATAATACATATTTCTAATTCATTTTTCAAAAATAAAAGAGCCGTTAATATTTTTAAAAATTCAGTCTGTATATATAACTATCTTTTTAAAATTCAGTCTGTATATATAAATATATTTTTTTAAATTAATTCTGTATATATAAATATCTTTTTTTAAAATTAATTCTGTATATATAAATATATTTTTTTAAAATTCAGTCTGTATATATAAATATATTTTTTAAAAATTCAGTCTGTATATATAACTATCTTTTTTAAAAATTCAGTCTGTATATATAAATATCTTTTTTAAAAATTCAGTATGTATATATAAATATCTTTTTTAAAAATTCAGTATGTATATATAAATATCTTTTTTAAAAATTCAGTCTGTATATATAAATATATTTTTTAAAATTAATTCTGTATATATAAATATATTTTTTAAAATTAATTCTGTATATATAAATATATTTTTTAAAATTAATTCTGTATATATAAATATATTTTTTAAAATTAATTCTGTATATATAAATATATTTTTTAAAATTAATTCTGTATATATAAATATATTTTTTAAAATTAATTCTGTATATATAAATATAAATGCAGACAAAAATAAATATCAACCATGATGAGCGATTATCAGTCATTTGGCCCCCTTGATATAGGCCGTTTTGGTTCTATTTGCATTCATTGAGTCCCTTATTAGGCCTTTGTGTCTTTCATAGGGTCCTTTGTTAGAGCATTTTTCTGTTTCTGTTTTATATCAGAATGTTTTTTTTTTGTTTTTGCTCTTTGAGATATGACCCTATGACCGTTTCTATTAGCCTATAATTCACATTCTGGGGTTACCCAATGTGCATCCAAACCTTTTTTTGGCCGGTAATTCATTTTGAACACCATACGGGGCTACCCAAATGTGACGGAGAGCTAATTACATCCATGGATGTTATTTATTTTAGGGCATTAATGTGTTTACACATTCAACATGCAACCCATGAAATCAAATTCATGGTTGCGTAAGTTGTCAAAAACCGACAACCCACCGCTACCATGAATTTGATAGCATGGGTTTGCATGTTATGTGAATGTAAAAAACACAGAGGGGGCGCCTCCCCTCAATTAAATAGAAAAAAAAAACATCCAACCGTTTCACCATCAGACAATTGTCTGCTATGGGGCGCGAACATGTGAAGAATAATTGTCTGGGTTTACAAGCCAAACACGATACCGTTAGACCACTGTTCACGTCTATAAAGAATAACGTTTTTTAACGTATATATGTTGTAACTATTCATATGGTATATAAAGGAAATTAATACATCAATCCGCAAGTATGCTATTTTATTTTCTTGAATTACTTATTAATGGTGTTTCACAGTATTTAAATGAGACAGAATATTTGACTTAAACACTAGAACAAAGAATATAATTGTTTGAAAACATGTCTTTTCTTACAAAACAATGCCCAGCGCTGAATCACAATACCCATTAAACAAGTTAACACAATCTAAGGGAGAAAGTATACACGTGTGTTATCCTATAACGCCTGTATCTCCGGATCACATCCTATGTTATGAAATACGCATTAATCGCACGTGACACAGAATATTTGACTTAAACACTAAAAAAAAAAGAAAATATATCTTTTCCTAAAAAGAAATACCAAGCCGCTAAATCACAATGATAACTCCCTTGGTTATTATCATTTAAGAGTGGTCTCCCTTGGTGTTATAGACGGTACGCGTGTACTGTATTTTGACACGCGAAAATCGAATTTTCTGATAATACCATTACGGAATGCTTCATAATTAACAAGCACGGAGGGGTGAGGTCTGAATTCTTGGTTCATTTGTATAATAACACTATTTTTCTAATTCATTGCTTGGTTTAATTATAAGTCTCTGTATATAATCTTGAGCAGTCTTTATTATTTTGTCATCGTTGGGGTCAATGGCAGTATTTTTTATTTTTTTATCATAATAGCGTTTTAGTTCCCTGTATCGTTTTCCGCCGCACATAACACATAATTGCGACCTCCCCCTGACCCCAACCCCACATTGAATACAGGGTAACGGACCTCGGCTTCCACGACGAAAGCTTTGCATATGATACCAACAGAATTCATTTCTGCATGATTTGTTACACGGTGTCACTGATCCAATCATAAGCCATTTGCAATGATTCATTATACTTAAATCTTTCATTTAAATGCTTGTTTTAATTATAGTATGGAGGAGTTCGAGAGATTATCGAAAATTAAGCCTTGGAAAAGTGTTCAATTCAATCTTGATAGAGTTTCTGATACACCAAAGAATAAAATTCTTGATAGAACCTTGATTAGTAAAATCAGAGACTGTTTTAATGAATTCAAGCGTGATGGGGCAGCTCATTGTTGGTCAACATTTCGAATTGATGGTGTTGTTGACGCTACCATGAATGATGAAAAAGCAGCAGTGATAATCTCACGTCTTGGGAAAGAAAGAAATTTTTTTCGAATAAAATTCCTTATCCGTGATAATGGAAAATGGATCATTAGGGACAAATACGAGCCTATTCTTAAGGACAAAAAAACTGTCACTGTGACTCAGGATTCAAAACCAGGAATTTTGACTGGACTTGATAAACCCTACTACGAAAGATCTTATCCTGTCACAGTAGTTGTTTACGGGATATATCCGCTCAATGAAAAACCTGATATTTCAAAACTAGCACCCATGAAATATTCGACAGGGCTCAATTGTGTAGCAACACGAATAATAGAACACTTCACAAATGCGTCCCGGGGAAATAAACTAACTGATCTAAGACGAAAAAAAATATCCGAGTGGGAACTGACAGTGAAACAGCATGGGGCAACAATTCAAGATATAGCCAAATTAGAAACATCATTGAGATTTCCAATATCGGTAAGGACAATCACCGGAGAAGTATTATACAAATCGAAATATAAATCACAGGGAGCTCCCATTGAAATTATTGATCATAATGCACACGCGTGGTCATCTGCAGTAACAATATTCCCACGGGATAGAACCGTAAAATATCTGTTTGGAACCGAAGAGTTTTTTTCAGAGCAGAAATTATTTGATGCTATTTACCATTTGAGTAAAAACGATTCTGTGTCAGTGTGGCTATTTCATAGTACTTCAGACGAAGAATGTAGATTTGATCAGTTTGTAAGGCCCAACGGAGAATTGTACCGTACTGAAGAGCTGCATAATCAAATGAAACAACTAGCTAGTGAATTTTCTCCCCAGAGTTCTGGGGGGGAAGACAACGATCAATTATTAGCAAACTGTTTTACACTTCCATCAGTTGTAGCACATTTTGCTAGGAAGAAAAACGCGTGGAAACCAACCCGAAGTGAGTTCTTATCAGATGTCAAATTGTCCTGTCTTGAATACAGCCATGGAGGATTATGGAACACAAAATACACCGCTGATACCGTTATTTCAGTTGATATGATTGCATGTTATCCAGGAAGTTTTCTTGGGTATGGAGAGTGTGAGAAATATTTCAAACGATTTGGACACCCTACACACGAAATGACCCGTGTTGCTATTAATGGACCACTGCCACATTTCGATTTAACCGGATTCGCTTGTGTAGTATCATTTGAAATGGCTGAAGGACTTCATCCGTGTAGTTATCTTTGGATTGGTAAACACATGTCTGAAAAACACTGGATGCCAATAGTGTTATTACGGTATATGCTTGATTGTAAGATGTTAAAATCATTAATTGTCAGTGAAGCAATTATATCCTATCGAGCACAGAAATCAGTCTGGTTACCACAACCTGATCTAGAAAAAATAATTAGCGAAGAGCGAAAACTGTTTCCTGATTTTAATGAACAACAAATCATGGATTGGTCCAGACAGTTATTTGAAATCAGAAACAATGAAGCAAAAGATCTTGGACGAAGAATAATCGGTAAATTTACCCAAGGTGGCAAAGATGATAATACGAGATATTCTTCACGATTGATTATAGACAATGCTGAATACGATTTTGTAATCAAAGATTTAACGAATAGGGGCTTATATGTCAATCGTAAGGACGCATTTATGTCAGATGGAACCAAATTGGGTACAATTGTTACTTACACTGATGGATACCATCAGCAGTACACATATTTGAGAGCTTCTATGCTTGGTTATGCTTCTATTAATTTATTTTCAATGATCAATAGATTTCCTACCACCGCAGTTAGAGTTGCTACTGACTCATTTTACATAAATAGCAAAATGGCTGATTTTAAGGCTACTGGCAACGAGAATTGGGGGTCATGGAGAATTAAGAAGGAAATGCTTCATGATTATATTCCATCAGCAGATGTTACCATTGAAAATAATTACTTAGAAAGCAATCAGTGTTCAGAATTTTCTAGTGCACCACCGATTTCTGATCCAATCTGTAGATATAAAACAGTTTATTTAAACGGCTGTGGTGGGTCAGGAAAAACAACCCGGGCAATTGAGTTATTCCGTAGAAACGCTAGCGTTTCCAATCCAAACATGATTGTGCTAACACCGACTCACAGACTCGCCAGAGAGATGAAACAACGAGGGGTAAATGCCTGCACTTATCATAGTTTCTTTAGATGGAAGGGAGATAAATGGACTCCTGAGCGCATGGGAGAGAAATTTATTCCTGAAATTATCATGTGGGATGAAATAGACACAGTGTCCGAAGATGTCTTAAAAATATTTCTTGAGTGGTTGTTATTGAAGAATACAAAAGTCGTCATGTGCGGGGATCACCGCCAACCTCCACCATTTGTCGGTGCATCCCCCCATGAATGGCTAAAGGGTTTTGTAGACTATTATGAAGAAATTGATACTGATCATAGATCACTTGATAATGAATTAAAAGAGTTTAAGAAATTAATTAGATTACAACCGGATAGAATCCAGTGTGAAATAGCCCGTGAAATAATTTCGGAAACTCCCATGAATGAGTTTTGGGAAGCGTGGAGACCAAATGATTTAATCATTGCAAGTAGAAAAATAGTCAGGGACACACTTCAGATGAAGTTATTTGAATTGCATAAACAAAAATTTGCAACACTTCCAGTACCGTTATGTTATAGGCCATCGGATACACGAAAACAGAACATCGAAGTTGATATTCCAGGACCAAAATCCGAAGGATTTCAAAGACAGATTCTCGTATTAAATGATATTGTGCTGGTTGATATCAATGTCGTTGAAGATGCATTGCGTGCTAATAAATCCCCATGGACGCTAGGTTATGCAGCAACAATACACTCTTCACAGGGATTGACTATATCGGATATAACTGTTTGGATAGTAGATAATCGCATAGAATGGTCGAATTTAGTCTATCTCGCAGTGTCTAGAGTACGAAAAATAAATCAACTTCGAAGAATTGTCTTCGATGATGAAATCATTGGTGGCGATGATGAAATCATTGGCGATCATAATGACACCACAATAGATGATATTATTGATAAAAAACTCTCCGGTTACAAACAACAAGACAAAAAAAAACAACGAGAATTTGATATTGATGCTGAATTAATAATTACTCTGAAGCAACAACAGAATAATCACTGCGCGAGTTGCAATTGTATAATGCGTTGGCAGTATTCGGATAAGGATCCTCGCCAATTCACCGTAGACAGAAAAAATAACAATCTCGGTCATGTCAGAAATAATGTGAAGTTGACTTGTCTTGAGTGCAATAGACGCAAGGGTGCTAGTTAAGCCCATGTGGTGGTAATTGAGTATCCTCAGGTATCACTTGTAATTGTTGTCTAGTAAAACCCCGTTGAGGGGCAGTTGAATCCAGTTTATAGATTGGAAGTCTACCCGTAGATCGTGTTATACTAGATATCTTATGTGCAGTAACACTCCAAATAGGATCAGTAGCCCTTTTTGTGCCACCCTCAAGCTCTCCTGGTTCGTATAAGTACCTCACAATGACATTACTACCAAGAATTGGTTGGGAAACGCTAAAATCTTTTTGAATTTCCATTTCAGGTATTGACTTCTTTTTAATCGCATTGATAGGTTTCATGTTGATGGTTCTAGTAATCTCGTTATTCAGTGCAGTAATCACAGCTGGTAACCTTTTAACCCATTCACGGGATCTTTTTTCTTGGATGAATTCTTTTGCGTATTGATATCCAAATAACCGCTCAGCAAGGGTTTTATTAAATCGTTCTACAATGGCCTGATCACGATGTAGCGCAGTATGCCCTCGTCTGATAGCGACATTGTGATATTTCATTGTAGATAACACTGCACCCTGAAATTCCTTGCCAGGATCAACTTGTAATAGATTTGGCCAGTGCAGAGGACTCCTTCGATAAATCCTTTCAAATGCAGAAGCCACTTCAGTGGCTGATTTTGTTTTTAACGGTTCTGCTTCTTTGTATCGACTTGCAATATCAACTACGGTTAATGCGTATTTGTAACCACGATCATGTGGCAGAAATAATATATCAGCCTGATGAACTTCATTGGGTCCGGTCACATCAAAATGCGAGAAATTGATTTGTTTAGGCGGTGGTAGATAAATTTGCCATAGTGCCTGTTTGGATAACCAATGAGCCGCAGTGGTTTTTTTCACTTTCGCAGCGCTAGCGAGTTTATGGATTGCTGATTTACCCCTCCAGTATCCTCTTGGGGAATAATAAATAGATTCCATGTTGTTATTAATTACCAGCCCCTAACATCAATTTACTTTTCATAGCCGATTTTATCAAAAAGGAAGCCAATTTTTCTTTGAAAGATTTATCAGAAATAGCATTTAACGCATGAATTAATTTCACATCTGCTAGATGCCTGTGCTGCAGATTACTGCTTTTATAAGATACATCATGAAGGTGACAGGCCTTATCAATAGCGTTTATTGGTTCCTCACCGGGTCGGGGCTGATTTTGATCATTGAGTCTGATATCAAGTCTTGTTCCCGGTCCACAGTAGCTATATCCTGGAAGGTGCTTTTCTCCGGGGTATTTTGCCCATGGGGTTCCAGGGAGTTTTGCTAATTTGGCTGCGATATCACCTCCTCGTTTTTTTTTAAAGGTTCCTTGAGTTCCTTGGGTTTAGAAACAAATCTAAATTTCTTTGTACTACATTGTACGCATTTACCAGAAAGCGCTGATCGGTTATTTTTAGTTGTAATCGTCGTCAAGTCATCTGTGCCAGTACGCGCCTTACACTTCACGCAATATAGATCCATAATTTATGTATAGAGATATGAATATAATTGATTTTTCAGCGACTAAAACAAGAGAACCAGTGAAGCATCATGCAGCGCTACCAAACTCTATCCGCGCAATTATAATCGGACCATCTGGATCCGGTAAAACGCAATTGTTGCTCAATTTAATAATGAGATGGATGAAGTGGGATAAGTTGTATTTAATTGCCCCTAGCGTAGATGATCAACGATGCTATGAAGTGCTAAAAGATTTTAATGAAAACGCTTCAGAGATTGCCGCCGAGGATGTTATTGAATTTATAACCGATATTGACGAGGCGCCATCCGTGAATGACCTCGATGGAAGTATCAACAATTTAGTTGTATACGACGATGTCATGTTAGATAATCAAAAAATCCTGCTAGAATATTTTCCAGAGGCAGGCATAAAAACACTGATGTGATCTATGTCACTCAACGCTACACTCAGATTCCAAAAGTGATTAGAGATAATTGTAATATGCTTGCTGTATTCAACGGCGTTGATACACATACGCTACGAAATATTTGGCAGACATGGTGTTCTGATATGGACTTCAATCAATTTAGAAATTTCTTTAGTCATGCTCAGTCTACCCCACACGGATTTGTAACAATAAATTTACATGACCCTCGAACACGATATCGTATCGGACTTGATCAAATATTCGGTTAACCCAACTGAAAGTTCTAGCAGCAGAGGGGGTGAGTGACAACGACGTTGCGACGCGAATGTTTTCAGACAAGGGTCAGAGACTTATTTTTTCGCGAGAAGGGTCTAGTGTTATTTTGGAGGGGGTATAATCAAAAATAAAAACAAAAAAAAGTTGTCTGATTCGCCCCCTCTGCTGCTGCTGAACTCCGAATGTATGTTTAGTATTTATTAGTTTTTGTTACGAGAACAGAAGTAAGGTCGTGCGAGTTGTCGCTCTTATATTAGCTATTATGATTTTGTTAGTGATAAATCCGAAACGATCTATTTTAAACCATATTGTTTTGACACAGAATTATTGCATATTGAATGTAGAGAAATGAAAGTTTCTGCATTACCGTTACTGAAGCCTTGAGAACTCAACAGATAAAACAATACTAGTTTTCTCTAAAGAGCTCGCATTGTTTACTATCACATTGTTTAGTATCTCATTATTTATTATCGCATTGTTTACTATCGCATTGTTTAGTGTCAAAGCACATTATGAATTTCTCGCAACAACATAACTTCGCCTTAGCATGTGTGCATTAAGCAGAGCGAGGGAGAAACAAACAACAAAAACATTTACATTTTTAATAGATGATAAAAAACGAGCTGTTTACAATTAGCCAATAGTCATAATACAACTAACTTTAAAAGAAAATTGATAGTACAGATGTGTTTTTTTATTAAATTAAATCAACGTTTACTGTCAAGTATCTTTTTTTCTTTTTTCCATACAAATGCTTCCCAATTTTGTAAAAGTAATCATTAATCACGTCAAAAATTTATAGATTTTAAAATGTGGTAAGAATACGGTAACATTTTGATAAGTGATTTCTATATTAGCCAAGGGCAAACAAATGAAAGTAAAATATTTGATAATTATTAATAACGAGTACAAAAATTTAAAATCTTTTCATTTCTATCGTAGAGTTATTGAACCTACCATACTTAATAGTAAGTTGATGAGAGACAGGTCTAATTCTAACCAAGGTACTTCTTTATTTCCTTCATAAACGAGAAGTTAACTAATTCAAAAATTTATCATTCTGACTTCTAGAGAACAAATTAAAATACTGACCTCCTAGTATTTGATAGCGAAAACCCATTTTACGCATTTGTCCAGTTTTTAATTAACAATTAGAGAATAACAAAGATTATTTTGCTGAATTTAGATATTTTTTTTCTTGTTCTATTACTTTTTAAAGAATGCTGCTGCATTTAAGATTTGCTGTTCTGGACCCAAAATATTTTTCAAGCATTTGGTAGAAAAATTCTACATTCATATCATTATATAGTATTTGCAAATCCATCTCGTCAGATAGTATATGATGTATAATATTACAATTAATCTATGGAGAATCCTCTTAAAATGTGGAAAGTAATGTGTAAATATTGTATTAAGAATGAGAATGAAATTAATTATAATACTTTGGAATCATATTGTTTCTTATTATTAATTGTTTTCTTCTTCTCCAATCTATATATTATAATGATCGTCCATTAAAAAGTGAATTATTTGAAGCTTAATGACCATGCATTGTATTAAGTTCCAAGGTTGATCAAAATATTTGTTTTAAATTAAGAATTTGTAAATGCGCTTCCTATATTGTAAATTAATGAAAGTTCATTTAATTCACACAGTCAGTACGAAACATAGGTGTTAGTCTAAACAGTACTCTCACATTGCACCAACATGTCATTTTCATGTATGCAAGGCTGATTATCTTGAGTTAACACGCATCAGATCCATTTGCAAATATCTTTCAATTGATGCCACTAAAACACTTGTGCGTTCATTAGTTCATTAGTAATTTCAAAACTGAACTATTGTAACTCAATTATGTCTGGTTCGTGTCAATATTTACTCCAGAAATTCAAAACGTTTCATAAAAAAGAATGTTCGGATCATCCTTAGAGTACTACGATCAGCGCACACCTTGCTGATGCTCTGTACCTTACACTGGCTATCCATTTGATCCAAAATCAAACTCAAAATTTGTTTTCTGTGCTACGTTTCACTGACGGACTCCAGTCAAACATACCTATATGGACTCACCCATGTGTACACACCAGCAAGAAAATTACACTCCTCTTCTGGCAATCGTATACTCATTACTCCCACTATGAAAACAAAGTCATTTGGACTGCGTTTTATTTTGCATACCAACGCCCTGCAGCGTGGAATGAATTGCCCATGCACTTAAAATCCCGTGCTTTTCTCTCAAGCAGCCGCTCGAAAAGATTTTCCAAACACTTCCACGTCGATGGGAGAGATCGATCAAACGTCGAATTCCAGCCCCGCTCGGACAGCTTTCGTCCAGAGGCTTAAATAGCCCGTGCTCGTTGCATAAATCAAACACCATCACTTTAAATTGGTACCGGCATATTCTTCTTCCCAAGTCAGTAAGTCTTGTCAAATTCCATTTGTCTTTAAAACGACATAAGATGTAATGTCGAGGTTGAGCTGATGTCCAACAGAGAACCAAGAATATTATCTATTCGAGGACGAGAGTATGCATCTTTATCGGTAAAAAAAATTCAGAGCTCTTTAGGGCTTCTAAAATGCTTTCTTCTCATCGTTCTTTGTACCAACAATACCAAATCATCCCAACGGTTTACTGGCTGTTCTTTCACCGCGCGCTTCAAAGTCTCCACGTTTTGCACCAATCTCTTGCAGAAGAAGTAACGTCCATTTTCTGTCGGGAATAATGCCAGTACTGCATTGCTTCTCTTTCAAAGTTTGTTCTAGGTCATTATACTCCTGAGTCAGCATCTTGACTGGGCATCAGAATGCTGCATGATCAATAGAATACATCAAATAAATATGAGGAGAGACTATCGTCCAAATACTTGGTGGTACATTCGACATTTTGCGTTGATAATAATGCAATGCCTTGAACGCATCCAACGCCAAATTTACTGTATCGTTAGAAGGAATATGTTACTTTACTGGCGCTATTCGGTCTGTTGTTTCAATAACTATGTCAACTGTTTATTTGACGCGTCTGTTTGTTTCATTACGAAATAGCTATAGCTTTCCAAAAAACATTCTTTAGGCAACCTACCAAATCAAACATTTTGCATCCATCCTCAAATGATAAATGTCTTTTCTGCTTGTCCTTCATGTCTTCAGTCATAATTATACAATGGAAATGCATAGATCCCGCAAAAACACGTTGGCTTCTGTCTCTGCATACTAAGTTTTCATTCGCCAATACTGATAAATCTTACCCGAGAATCGCATCATGACTAATGTCCGCTACAACGAAAATAGGTCGCATTTGACCCCTTTCCGAACATTCAAGAATTCAGCTTGCCGGTGAATTTTAATCTTATCACAGGAAGCACTGGTGACTGCCTATTACCGGTGATGAGTACAGTGTATTGATTTTCGTCGGTCAATTGTTACTTACTGTTGATAGCTGATGATATGACTAAGAGCTTGATCGTATTAACTAACCCTTGCATGTGTAGTCCTGGTTCGTAATGCAAATCAAACGGATTTGGAGTTTACTATATGTTTTGTTGGACGTTTTTTCTTCCTTTCTTGTTTTGTTTCTTAAGGGAGGGAGTTGTTATCTGAGGACCTCCTTGAAACGTATCACGCTTCCATCACTATGCATTATCTTTGTTCAACGGTTTGGTTCGATCATAGTGGTAACGCGCCCGCCTCCCTCCATCCCCCGCCCCTCCCCCCCCCCAATCATCACAATTCCAGGACTGGTTTATTCATGGCTTCGTACAATCTTGCTTGTATCGCTTTTGGCGCCCTTAGTCTTCTTTCTTTATGTTCTTCACTCAAGTTCTAGTTTTCCTTCATTAACAGCTCTATTATCGCTTCAAGTTGCTCAAAGAACAAACGTATTGTAACTTAGCTGGCATATTCCAAATATTTAGAAACAGCCCATTACACGTTTTACTATCTTTCTCATGAGAATGCAGATCAAAATATTAAAAATTGAAACTGTGCAAATATTGATACCAACAATAAGCAGCATGTCTGTGTTTTAAAGTTTTGGAAAATGATTAGTTACAAGTGCGAAATCAGCGACATCTGAATTTGATGAATAAGAAAGTGCAGATCAAATTATTTTTAAAAGTAATACAATTATGCTGTGTGTAAGCTCTAACGAAATATCATGGTTAAAAAAGTTCATAAACCATAACATGAAATTTAAAGTTGATACTATGTGGCTTTTTTATTAAATATTATGCTTAATGGTGCATATAGAGAAAAATAAATAGAATTAATCGTGCGGCCATTCTTTTCAATCTTGTAATTAAGGCAGCAAATAGACAAAACAAAGGAAAAATTACCATACGGACATTCTGTACAGTCTTAAAATTAAGGCAGTACATATAAAAACAATGGAAAATCAAAGATGTAGCCATTCGTTTCAGTCTTAACATTAAGGCAGTCCATATAAAAACAATGGAAATCTTATTTGATTCAACTTTTACTTGAGAATCTATCCATGTAGTCTTGAGGTGTTCTTATGATTTTGTCTCTGACAGAGTCATTGACGGAATCTTTGATGGAGTTCTTGATGGAATCTTTGATTCTCTTATCATAATAGCGCTTTAGCTCTCTGTATCCCTTACTACCACAATTAAGACACAACTGTAACTTACCACGCACACCTACTCCACATCGTATGCAAGATGAGGGCCCAAAACTCCTACGACGTACGCTTTGTAAATGATATCCACAGAATTCATTTCTGCATGATTTGTTACAAGCGGTTACTGATCCTATCATAAGCCATTTGCAATGATTCATTATATAATACATTCTTTATTTAAATACTTGTTTTAATTATAATATGGAGGTGTTCGAGAGATTATCGAAAATTACGCCTTGGAAAAATGTTACAAATTCAATATCGATAGAGTCTGATGTACCAAAGAGTCTAATAAGCGATAGAAGCGTGATAGGTAGAATTCGTGATGGTTTTAATGAATTCAAGCGCGATGGAGCATCTCACTAGTGGTCAACATTTCGAATTGATGGTAGTGTTGATGCTATCATGAACGACGAAAGAGCAGCAGTGATAATCTCACATCTTGACCAGAAAAAGTATTCTTTTAGAGTGAAATTCATGATCCGCTCAGAAACGGGGAATTGGATTATACGCGAAAAATTTGAACCCATCCTGAAAAAAAAGAGAACTGCCACTGTGAGTCAGGATTCCAAACCAGGAATTCTGACTGGAATTGACAAACCGTATTACGAGAGATTCTTTCCTGTAACCGCGGTTGTATATGGGATCTATCCGATAAATGATAAACCGAGTATTGAAAAATTAAAACCCATGAAATATTCGTCGTTGAATTGTGTAGTAGAACGAATAATACAGTATTTTACAAATTCGTTGCGTGGAAACAAATTGACGGATCTAAGACGCAAAAACATAAATGAATGGGGATTAACAGTGAAGGAGAGAGGAGCAACAATTAAAAATGTGGTCGCGTTAGAGCGGATACTAAAATTCACAATATCCGTAGAGACAGTAACAGGCGAGATATTATATGATCCTAAATATAAATCGACAGGATCTCCAATCAAAATTATTGACCATAATGCACACGCTTGGACCTCCGCAGTAACAATATTTTCGCGGGATAGAACCATAAAATATTACACGGGAAATTTATTTGATTTTATTTACTAGTCGAGTAAAAAAGATCCTGTGTCAGTGTGGTTATTTCAGAGTTTTGAAGACGAAGAGGGTAAATTCGATCAATTTGTGAAACCCAATGGCGAAATATATCGTACTGAAGCCCTCCATGACGAGATGAAAAACTAGCTAGTGGTTTTTCTACGGAACACGAGGAACAATTACTGACAAACTGTTTTACAATACCGTCAGTTGCAGCTCATTTCACGAGAAAGAGAAATCTATAGAAACCAATACGCGCAGAATTTCTCTCTAATTTCTAATCAAGCTGCGTGGTTATGGCCATGGGGGATTATGGAATAAAAAATACGACCCTAAAAGTATTATTTCGGTTGATATGATTGCGTGCTATCCGGAGAGTTTTCTTGGGTATGGAGAGTGTTCTGAGTACTTCAAAAGATTTGGACATCCCACACACGAGATGGCCCGTGTTGCGATTAATGGACCAATGCCCGATTTTGATTTAACCGGATTCGCTCGTGTGGTATCATTTGAATTGCGTAAAGGTTTTCATCCGTGCGGTTATTGTTGGCTTGGTAGACAAATTTCTGAAACACACTGAATGCCAATAGTGTTATTACGGTATATGATTGATTCGAAAATACTAATATCGCTGATTGTCAGTGAAGCAATTATATCATATCGAAAACAAACTGAAGTCTGGTTACTACAACCCGATAGTCCAGATAGTATAATCACCGAAAACAAAAACAATTTCCTAATCTAGACGAAGAATATATCGTGAAATGGTCCAAATAAATCTTTGAAGTTAGAAATAAACACGCAAAAGATATCAGTAGAAGAATAATTGGTAAGTTCGCACACGGTGGAAAATACGACCACAAACGATATTCTTCGCGGTTGATTATAGATGATGCTGAATACGATTTTATAATCGCAGATGTTACATCTAGGGGTATATACGTAAAGAAGCAGTGTCCCGAATTCACTAATTCAGGCGAGAGTTGGGGATCATGGATAATTAAATAGGAAACACTGCGTAATTACTCCAAATCAGCAGATGTTGCAATTGAAAACAATTACTTGAAAAATAATCAGATATCAGAACTATCTAATGCACCGTCGTGTTCCGATCCAATATGTAGATATAAAACCAGTTACTTAAACGGTTAAAGGTGGGTCAGGGAAGACGACTCGTGCAATCGAATTATTTCGAGGCAAATCAAACATGACTGTGCTAACACCAAAAAACAGACTTGCAAGAGAAAAGAAACAGCGAGAAATTAATGCTTGCACTTATCCCAGTTTCTTTCGATGGAAAGGTGACGAATGGACTCCTTATCAAATGGGCGAGAAATATATTCCTGAAATCATTATTTGGGATGAGATATGCACAGTGTGGTTAGATGTATTACAAAGGTTTCTCGAGTGGTCATTGCTAGCGAATACAAAAGTGATAATGTGTGGCGATCATAGTCAACCACCACCATTTGTCGGTTTATCCCCACATAATTGGCTAAAGAATTGTGTAGACTATTATTAAGAAATTAGTACTGATCATAGATCACTTGATAATGAATTACGCGAGTTCAAGAAACTAATCAGATTACAACCGGATAGAATCCAGCGTGAAAAGGCGCGTGAAATAATTTCAGAAACCCCATTAAATGATTTCTGGGAAGCGTGGAGACCAAACGATTTGATAGTGTCAAGTAGAAAGATAGTCAGAGATACACTTCAGATGAAGTTATTTAACACACATAAAGAAACATTTGCAACACTTCCAGTGCCGTTGTGTTATAGACCCCAGGATACACGAAGACAAAATATCGAAGTTGATATTCCTAGACTATGTGAAAAACAAATTCTCGCGAATAATGATATTGTGTGATTTGATATCGATGTTGTCGAAGATGCATTGTGCGCTGAAAAATCCCCATGTGAAGCTAGGATACGCAGTGACGATACATTCTTCGCAGGGATTGACTATATCCGATACAATTGTTTGGATCATAGATAATCGCATCGAGTGGTCGAATTTAGTTTATCTTGCAGTGTCCAGAGTACGAGGAATAAATCAACTTCGAAGAGTTGTTTTAGATTATAATGACACAACAGTCAGTGATATTGTCAGCCATGACATAATCAGAAAAAACTCTCTGGTTATAAACAACAAGACCACAAAAAAATTACAGAAAATTTGACATTGATGCCGAATTTATAATCACACTGAAACATCAGCAGAATAATCACTGTGCGAGTTGCAATTGTATAATGATTTGGTGTTGGTCGGATAAAGACCCCAGCCAATTTACCGTAGACAGAAAAGATAGCAGTGTAGGTCATACCAGAGATAATGTGATGCTGACTTGTCTTGAGTGTAACAGACGAAAAGGTGCAAGTTAAGACCACGAGGTGTTAATTGAGTATCCTCGGGTATCACTTGTAATTGTTCACGAGTAAATCCCCGCTGAGGAGCAGTTGAATCCAACCTATAGACTGGCGGTCTACCCGTGGATCGTGTTATGCTAGATATTTTATGTAAGGTGATACTCCAAATAGGATCAGTAGCTCTTTTTTTTAACGCCTTCAAGCTCTCCTGGTTCATATAACTATCTAACAGTGATATTACCAAGTATTGGTTGTTTTGAATAATCATTTTGCGGTTGTACAGGTATATACTTTTTTTTTAATCGCGTTGTTAGGTTTCATGTTGATTGTTCGATTAATCTCATTATTTAGAGCGGTAATCACGCCTGGTAATCTCTTGACCCATTCACGGGATCGTTTATTCTGAATAAATTCCTTCGCGTATTGATATCCAAATAACCGCTCAGCAAGTGTCCGATTAAATCGTTCAACAATTGCCTGATCGCGATGTAGTGCAGTATGTCCTCGTCTGATGGTGACATTATGATGCTTCATTGTTGATAACACTGCACCCTAAAATTCCTTGCCAGGATCAACTTGTAATAGATTTGGCCAATGCAGAGGACCCCACCGATGAATCTTTTCAAACGCAGAAGCCACCTCAGTTGATGATTTTGTCTTTAGAGGTTCTGCTGGTTGTATCGACTCGCAACATCAACTACAGATAGCGCGTATTTGTAAACACCATCATGCGGCAGAAATAATATATCAGCTTGATGAACCTCATTAGGGACGCTGATATCAAAATGCGAGAAATTAATTTGTTTAGGCGGTGGTAGATAAATTTGCCATATCGCCTGTTTGGATAACCAATCCACTGCAGTGGTATTTTTCACCCTTGCAGCGCTAGCGAGTTTATTGATTACTGCTTTACCCCTCCTGTATCCTCTTGGAGAAAATCGATGAGGATATTATTGAGTTTATAACCGATACTGAAGAAGCACCGAGCATTTATGATATTGATAGAAGTATTAACAATTTAGTCGTCTATGATGATGTGATGTTAGACAATCAAAAGAATCCTGCTAATAAATTTTCCAGAGGTAGGCATAAAAATATCGACGTGAAATATGTCACTCAAATATAAACTCAAATACCTTATCCAGCTCTCTTACTCTCTTTTAAGAACTAAAAATATTGCTGTTTCTCTATCACGCGTGCTACCTGTCTTTACCTCTGTCTATGTCACTGACTTTGTCTCTGTCTCTACCATTTTCTGACTCTGACTCAACCAATGACACTGTCTCTACCTCTCTCTCTCTCTCTCTGCATTTCTATTCACTAGCTCTCCATGTCTCTCCATCTCTTATTGTCTGTCTATCCCTCTCTGTTTATCTGTCTCTCCTTCTCTCCAGCTGTCTATCTATCTCTGTCTCCATATGTATGTCACTGTCTATGTTTCAATGTCTCTCTAAGTCTCATTGTCTGACTCTCTGTTTGAAGTTCACTCTGTGTTGCTCTCTCTGTCCTGCTCACTGACTCTGTCTCTCACGTTCCCGCTCGCTACCTTTCTCTCTGTATGTTACTATAACTTAATCGTCTCTCTGTCTCGAGGTCTTCACATTTGACGGTCTTTATATCTCACGGTCCCTCAATCTTCCGGTCTAAGATATTCGCAGTATCTCTATCTGACACTCTCGTTTTTTCGGGATCTCACTTTTTAACAGTCTCACTAACTTATGACGCCTGAAAATCGAGGTCTCATTAAATCGCAGTCTCTCTATCCAGCGGTAACTATAAATCGGGTTCTTTATTTTCCTCGAACTCGGTATCTCACATTTTTAATCTTGCGTTATCACTAACTCGCGATGTCTTTGTCTGGAGTTGTTCTTCTCTCGCGATCACTCCAATTTGCGTTCTATCTGCCTTAGTCAGTAACGCTGTTTTACTATATAACGCCATGTAAGAAGCGTTGCCAATATTTCGCGAACTCCATATTTTGCTGTTTCTCTATATCGCGATCTCAGAATCCCGCGGTGCCTATATTTCGCGAACCCTCTCTTTTGCGATTTCTCTACATCGCGATATCAATATCCCTATATTTCGTGAATTCTTTTTCTCGCGGTTTCTCTATATAGCGATCGGATTATCACGCGGTACCTATTTCTCGCAAACAGTTTTTCGCGGTTTCTCTATTTCGCGGTCCCACCAACTTGCGGTGTCTATATTTCGCTATCTCTTTTTTTCGCTTTTTTATGATCTCGGGGACTGTCTATCTCCGTGTCTCGTTATCTCTCGGTCTCACTTTCTTACGGTGTCAATACCTCGCACTCTATGTCTTGGTGTGACTACGTCGCGGACTGGTTATCTCGATGAAAATCTGTCACTGTCTCTCTTTGTTTGTCTCTCGGCCTATCTCTCTCAATGTCTCTCTATCTGCCTGTCTCTGTGTCTTTGTTTATAAGAGTGTCTCCAATCTCCTCATGTCTGTCACTCTGTCCAGCCCTCTCTATCCACCAAAGGCCACGAGTAGGCGAGTGGTCTAAAGTGCTCTATGTTACGGATAACTGCCATCTCAACTCTGTCTGATTAGATTGTCGTCTCAGATTGGGCCAATGTGGGTATGTGAGAAAGCTTCTCAGTAGCTATCGTGGGGCGCTGGTTCTTTCCGGCTTTTTTTTCCCGGGTTCATCCTCCACTATTAAAACTGGCGGCCATGTGCCGCATATAGTGTGCTCAAAAATGGCGTGAAACCCTACAACAACATGAACTCTATTAACCACTCTCTATCATTCTCTCACTCTATCTATCGAGCTCTTTGTCTCTCTGTCTTTGGATACCTCCATCTATCTCGCGGACTCTTTCACTGCCTCTCTAGTTATGTTTCATTGTCTCACTTACTCTGTCTCTGTCTGACTGGTTCTCTCACAGTTCCCTCTGTCGACGGCGAGAGAACGAGAAACTGTCTCATCGTCTCTCTGATTATATCCTTTTGTGTCTATGTCTCTCAATGTCTCTCTAATTATCTGTTTATGTATCTAAGTTTCTGTTTCACTGTGTCTCTTAGTGTGTCTTTGTCCGAATCTATCTGTCTGACTCTCTCTGTCTGACTCTCTCTGTTTGGCTCTTTCACTTTGCTGCTCTCTGTGTAGCTCTCTCTATCCAGCGCTATGTATAGCTGGCTTACCGTCCAGCTCCCACTTGCTCTATCGCATGTATCACATCGTCTCGCTCTCTTTCTCTCAATTTCACTACCTATCCCTGAGACTGTATTTACATCTCTCTAACTCTGTTTATACGTTTCACTATCTCTGTCTCTCTTTCTCTGTCTCTGCTTTACAATCGTTTTCTGTCTGTCGATATATCGGTCTCTGTCTCACTTTGTCTTTCTAGTTCTCTATGTCTCTTTGTCCATGTCTATCTCTGTCTCAATCTATCTTTTAAACTGTCTCTCTTTCTGACTTTGTCTGATACTCACTATCTAGCTCTCGCTGTCTTTATCTTATCTAGCTCTCTTTTAAGAACTCACAATATCGCTGTTTCTCTATCACGCGTGCTACCTGTCTTTACCGCTGTCTATGTCACTGACTTTGTCTCTTTCTCTACCATTCTCTGACTCTGACTCAACCAATGACACTGACTCTACCTCTCTCTCTCTCTCTCTCTGCATTTCTATTCACTAGCTCTCCATGTCTCTAAATCTCTAATTGTCTGTCTATCCCTCTCTGTTTATCTGTCTCTCCTTCTCACTAGCTGTCTATCTATCTCTACCACCATATGTATGTCACTGTCTATGTTTCAATGTCTCTCTAAGTCTCATTGTCTGACTCTCTGTTTGAAGTTCACTCTGTGTTGCTCTCTCTGTCCTGCTCACTGACTCTGTCTCTCACGTTCCCGCTCGCTAACTTTCTCTCTGTATGTTACTATAACTTAATCGTCTCTCTTTCTCGAGGTCTTCACATTTGACGGTCTTTATATCTCACGGTCCCTCAATCTTTCGGTCTAAGATATTCGCGGCCTTTCTATCTGACACTCTCGTTATTTCGGGATCTGACTTTTTAACAGTCTCACTAACTTATGACGCCTAAAAATCGAGGTCTCATTAAATCGCAGTCTCTCTATCCAGCGGTAACTATAAATCGGGTTCTTTATTTTTCTCGAACTCGGTATCTCACATTATTAAACTTGCGTTATCACTAACTCGCGATTTCTTTGTCTGGAGCTGTTCTTCTCTCGCGATCACTCTAATTTGCGTTCTGTCTGCCTTAGTCAGTAATTCTTTGTTCTACTATATAACGCCAAGGAAGCCGCGTTGCTAATATTTCGCGAACTCCATATTCTGCTGTTTCTCTGTATCACGATTTCAGCACTCCGCGGTGCCTATATTTCGCGAACTCTCTATTTTTGCGCTTTCCCTACATCGCGATATCAATATTCCGCGGTGCCTATATTTCGCGAACTCCATATTTTGCGGCTTCTTTATATCGCGATATCAATATCCCGCGACTTATATAATTCGCGAATTCTTTTTTATTGCTCTATATAGCAATGATGAATATCTGTCACTCTCTCTCTTTGTCTGTCTTTCGGCCTATCTCTCTCCATGTCTCTCTCTCTGCCTGTCGCTGTCTCTTTGTTTATAAGAGTGTCTCCAATCTGCTCATGTCTGTTACTCTGTCCAGCCCTCTCTATCCACCAAAGGCCACGAGTTGGCGAGTGGTCTAAAGTGCTCTATGTTACGAATCACTGCCATCTCACCTCTGCGTATTTGTAGTCTCAGATTGGGCCAATGTGGGTATGTGAGAAAGCTTCTCAGTAGCTATCGTGGGTCACTGGTTCTATCCGGGATTTTTTCCCCGGGTTCTTCCTCCACTATTAAAACTGGCGGCCATGTGTCGCATATCGTGTGCTCAAAAATGGCGTGAAACACTGCAACAACAAGAACTCTTTATCCACCGCTCTCTATCATTCTCCATATCTATCGAGCTCGTTGTCTCTTTGTCTCTGGATACCTCCATCTATCTCGCGGTCACTCTCACTGCCTCTCTTGTTATGTTTCACTGTCTCACTTACTCTATTTCTGTCTGACTGGTTCTCTCACAGTGCTGCTCTCTCTGTAGACGGCGAGAGAACGAGAAACTGTCTCATCGTCTCTCTGATTATATCCTTTTGTGTCTGTGTTTCTCAATGTCTCTCTATTTATCTGTTATGTCTCTAAGTTTCTGTTTCACTGTGTCTCTTAGTGTGTCTTTGTCCGAATCTGTCTGACTCTCTCTGTCTGACTCTCTCTCTGTTTGGCTCTTTCACTTTGCTGCTCTCTGTGTAGCTCTCTCTATCCAGCGCTATGTATAGCTGGCTTACCGTCCAGCTCCCACTTGCTCTATCGCATGTATCACATCGTCTCTCTCTCTCTTTCTCTCAATTTCACTACCTATCCCTGAAACTGTATTTACATCTCTCTAACTCTGTTTATACGTTTCACTATCTCTGTCTCTCTTTCTCTGTCTCTGCTTTACAATCGTTTTCTGTCTGTCGATATATCGGTCTCTGTCTCACTTTGTCTTTCTAGTTCTCTATGTCTCTTTGTCCATGTCTATCTCTGTCTCACTCTCTCTTTTAGACTGTCTCTTTCTGACTTTGTCTGATACTCACTATCTAGCTCTCGCTGTCTTTATCTTATCTAGCTCTCTTTTAAGAACTCACAATATCGCTGTTTCTCTATCACGCATGCTACCTGTCTTTACCGCTGTCTATGTCACTGACTTTGTCTCTTTCTCTACCATTCTCTGACTCTGACTCAACCAATGACACTGTCTCTACCTCTCTCTCTCTCTCTCTCTCTCTCTCTCTCTCTCTCTCTCTCTGCATTTCTATTCACTAGCTCTCCATGTCTCTCCATCTCTTATTGTCTGTCTATCCCTCTCTGTTTATCTGTCTCTCCTTCTCATTAGCTGTCTATCTATCTCTACCTCCATATGTATGTCACTGTCCATGTTTCAATGTCTCTCTAAGTCTCATTGTCTGACTCTCTGTTTGAAGTTCACTCTGTGCTGCTCTCTCTGTCCTGCTCACTGACTCTGTCTCTCACGTTCCCGCTCGCTACCTTTCTCCCTGTATGTTACTATAACTTAATCGTCTCTCTTTCTCGAGGTCTTCACATTTGACGGTCTTTATATGTCACGGTCCCTCAATCTTTCGGTCTAAGATATTCGCGGCCTTTCTATCTGACACTCTCGTTATTTCGGGATCTCACTTTTTAACAGTCTCACTAACTTATGACGCCTAAAAATCGAGGTCTCATTAAATCGCAGTCTCTCTATCCAGCGGTAACTATAAATCGGGTTCTTTATTTTTCTCGGACTCGGTATCTCACATTATTAAACTTGCGTTATCACTAACTCGCGATTTCTTTGTCTGGAGCTGTTCTTCTCTCGCGATCACTCCAGTTTGCGTTCTGTCTTCCTTAGTCAGTAATTCTTTGTTCTACTATATAACGCCAAGGAAGTCGCGTTGCTAATATTTCGCGAACTCCATATTTTGCTGTTTCTCTGTATCACGATTTCAGCACTCCGCGGTGCCTATATTTCGCAAACTCTCTATTTTGCGCTTTCCCTACATCGCGATATCAATATTCCGTGGTGTATATATTTCGCGAACTCCATATTTTGCGGCTTCTTTATATCGCGATATCAATATCCCGCGACTCATATAATTCGCGAATTCTTTTTTTCGCGCTTGCTCTATATAGCAATGATGAATATCTGTCACTCTCTCTCTCTTTGTCTGTCTTTAAGCCTATCTCTCTCAATGTCTCTCTATCTGCCTGTCGCTGTCTCTTTGTTTATAAGAGTGTCTCCAATCTGCTCATGTCTGTTACTCTGTCCAGCCCTCTCTATCCACCAAAGGCCACGAGTTGGCGAGTGGTCTACAGTGCTCTATGTTACAGATCACTGCCATCTCACCTCTGCGTATTTGTAGTCTCAGACTGGGCCAATGTGGGTATGTGAGAAAGCTTCTCAGTAGCTATCGTGGGTCGCTGGTTCTATCCGGGATTTTTTCCCCAGGTTCTTCCTCCACTATTAAAACTGGCGGCCATGTGTCGCATATCGTGTGCTCAAAAATGGCGTGAAACACTGCAACAACAAGAACTCTTTATCCACCGCTCTCTATCATTCTCCATATCTATCGAGCTCGTTGTCTCTTTGTCTCTGGATACCTCCATCTATCTCGCGGTTACTCTCACTGCCTCTCTTGTTATGTTTCACTGTCTCACTTACTCTATTTCTGTCTGACTGGTTCTCTCACAGTGCTGCTCTCTCTGTAGACGGCGAGAGAACGAGAAACTGTCTCATCGTCTCTCTGATTATATCCTTTTGTGTCTATGTCTCTCAATGTCTCTCTATTTATCTGTTTATGTCTCTAAGTTTCTGTTTCACTGTGTCTCTTAGTGTGTCTTTGTCCGAATCTATCTGTCTGACTCTCTCTGTCTGACTCTCTCTCTGTTTGGCTCTTTCACTTTGCTGCTCTCTGTGTAGCTCTCTCTATCCAGCGCTATGTATAGCTGGCTTACCGTCCAGCTCCCACTTGCTCTATCGCATGTATCACATCGTCTCTCTCTCTTTCTCTCAATTTCACTACCTATCCCTGAGACTGTATTTACATCTCTCTAACTCTGTTTATACGTTTCACTATCTCTGTCTCTCTTTCTCTGTCTCTGCTTTACAATCGTTTTCTGTCTGTCGATATATCGGTCTCTGTCTCACTTTGTCTTTCTAGTTCTCTATGTCTCTTTGTCCATGTCTATCTCTGTCTCACTCTCTCTTTTAGACTGTCTCTCTTTCTGACTTTGTCTGATACTCACTATCTAGCTCTCGCTGTCTTTATCTTATCTAGCTCTCTTTTAAGAACTCACAATATCGCTGTTTCTCTATCACGCGTGCTACCTGTCTTTACCGCTGTCTATGTCACTGACTTTGTCTCTTTCTCTACCATTCTCTGACTCTGACTCAACCAATGACACTGTCTCTACCTCTCTCTCTCTCTCTGCATTTCTATTCACTAGCTCTCCATGTCTCTCCATCTCTTATTGTCTGTCTATCCCTCTCTGTTTATCTGTCTCTCCTTCTCTCCAGCTGTCTATCTATCTCTATCTCCATATATATGTCACTGTCTATGTTTCAATGTCTCTCTAAGTCTCTTTGTCTGACTCTCTGTTTGAAGTTCACTCTGTGTTGCTCTCTCTGTCTTGCTCACTGACTCTGTCTCTCACGTTCCCGCTCGCTACCTTTCTCTCTGTACGTTACTATAACTTAATCGTCTCTCTTTCTCGAGGTCTTCACATTTGACGGTCTTTATATCTCACGGTCCCTCAATCTTTCGGTCTAAGATATTCGCGGCCTCTCTATCTGACACTCTCGTTATTTCGGGATCTCACTTTTTTAACAGTCTCACTAACTTATGACGCCTAAAAATCGAGGTTTCATTCAATCGCAGTCTCTCTATCCAGCGGTAACTATAAATCGGGTTCTTTATTTTTCTCGAACTGGGTATCTCACATTATTAAACTTGCGTTATCACTAACTCGCGATGTCTTTGTCTGGAGCTGTTCTTCTCTCGCGATCACTCAAATTTGCGTTCTTTTGCCTTAGTCAGTAATGCTTTGTTCTACTATATAACGCCAAGGAAGCCGCGTTGCTAATATTTCGCGAACTCCATATTTTGTTGTTTCTCTGTATCACGATTTCAGCACTCCGCGGTGCCTATATTTCGCGAACTCTCTATTTTGCGCTTTCCCTGCATCGCGAAATCAATATTCCGCGGTGTATATATTTCGCGAACTCCATATTTTGCGGCTTCTTTATATCGCGATATCAATAACCCGCGACTTATATAATTCGCGAATTCTTCTTTTCGCGCTTGCTCTATATAGCAATGATGAATATCTGTCACTCTCTTTGTCTGTCTTTAGGCCTATCTTTCTCCATGTCTCTCTATCTTTCTGTAGCTGTCTCTTTGTTTATAAGGGTGTCTCCAATCTGCTCATGTCTGTTACTCTGTCCAGCCCTCTCTATCCACCAAAGGCCACGAGTTGGCGAGTGGTCTAAAGTGCTCTATGTTACAGATCACTGCCATCTCACCTCTGCGTATTTGTAGTCTCAGATTGGGCCAATGTGGGTATGTGAGAAAGCTTCTCAGTAGCTATCGTGGGTCACTGGTTCTATCCGGGATTTTTTCCCCGGGTTCTTCCTCCACTATTAAAACTGGCGGCCATGTGTCGCATATCGTGTGCTCAAAAATGGCGTGAAACACTGCAACAACAAGAACTCTTTATCCACCGCTCTCTATCATTCTCCATATCTATCGATCTCTGTCTCTGGATACCTCCATCTATCTCGCGGTCACTCTCACTGCCTCTCTAGTTATGTTTCACTGTCTCACTTACTCTATTTCTGTCTGACTGGTTCTCTCACAGTGCTGCTCTCTCTGTAGACGGCGAGAGAACGAGAAACTGTCTCATCGTCTCTCTGATTATATTCTTTTGTGTCTATGTCTCTGAATGTCTCTCTATTTATCTGTTTATGTCTCTAAGTTTCTGTTTCACTGTGTCTCTTAGTGTGTCTTTGTCCGAATCTATCTGTCTGACTCTCTCTGTCTGACTCTCTCTGTTTGGCTCTTTCACTTTGCTCCTCTCTGTGTAGCTCTCTCTATCCAGCGCTATGTATAGCTGGCTTACCGTCCAGCTCCCACTTGTTCTATCGCATGTATCACATCGTCTCTCACTCTTTCTCTCAATTTCACTACCTATCCCTGAGACCGTATTTACATCTCTCTAACTCTGTTTATACGTTTCACTATCTCTGTCTCTCTTTCTCTGTCTCTGCTTTACAATCGTTTTCTGTCTGTCGATATATCGGTCTCTGTCTCACTTTGTCTTTCTAGTTCTCTATGTCTCTTTGTCCATGTCTATCTCTGTCTCACTCTCTCTTTTAGACTGTCTCTCTTTCTGTCTTTGTCTGATACTCACTATCTAGCTCTCGCTGTCTTTATCTTATCCAACTCTCATTTAAGAACTCACAATTTCGCTGTTTCTCTATCACGCGTGCTACCTGTCTTTACCGCTGTCTATGTCACTGACTTTGTCTCTTTCTCTACCATTCTCTGACTCTGACTCAACCAATGACACTGTCTCTACCTCTCTCTCTCTCTGCATTTCTTTTCACTAACTCTCCATATCTCTCCATCTCTTATTGTCTGTCTATCCCTCTCTGTTTATCTGTCTCTCCTTCTCTCCAGCTGTCTATCTATCTCTATCTCCATATGTATGTCACTGTCTATGTTTCAATGTCTCACTAAGTCTCTTTGTCTGACTCTCTGTTTGAAGTTCACTCTGTGTTGCTCTCTCTGTCCTGCCCACTGACTCTGTCTCTCACGTTCCCGCTCGCTACCTTTCTCTCTGTATGTTACTATAACTTAATCATCTCTCTTTCTCGAGGTCTTCACATTTGACGGTCTTTTATATCTCACGGTCCCTCAATCTTTCGGTCAAAGATATTCGCGGCCTTTCTATCTGACACTCTTGTTATTTCGGGATCTCACTATTTACAGTCTGACTAACGTATGACGCCTAAAAATCGAGGTCTCATTAAATCGCAGTCTCTCTATCCAGCGGTAATTATAAATCGGGTTCTTTATTTTTCTCGAACTCGGTATCTCACCTTTTTAATCTTGCGTCATCACTAACTCGCGATGTCTCTGTCTGCAATTATTCTTCTCTCGCGATCACTCCAATTTGCGTTCTGTCTGCCTTAGTCAGTAACGCTTTGTTTAACTATATAACGCCAAGGAAGCCGCGTTTCTAATATTTCGCGAACTCCATATTTTGCTGTTTCTCTGTATCGCCATTTCAGCATCCCGCAGTGCCTATTTTTAGCAAACTCTTTATTTTGCGCTTTCCCTACATCGCGATATCAATATTCCGCAGTGCCTATATTTCGCGAACTCCATATTTTGCAGTTTCTTTATTTCGAGATATCAATATCCCGCGACTCCTTTATTTCACGAATTATTTTTTCGCGGTTGCTCTATATAACGATGATGAATATCTGTCACTGTCTCTCTTTGTCTGTCTTTCAGCTCTCTCCATGTCTCACAGCAGCATTGGGGGGGGGGGGCGAATCCTACATTTGCTCGAGACATCATTTGCTCTAAATCTAACAAACATCTCGAGAGAATCAATTCGAATCCTTCTTTTTCAACCAAAAAAAGGATTACTTGTTCGAAACATAAGTTTTTCGCAAATCATACTCCAAGACCGTTTTCAGCGTTTATTGAAAAAACGGTGTCGTCGTGATGTCATCCCCCCCCCCCCCCCGCTGCTATGAGTTTTTACGATTTTAACCAAATATTTGATCAAGTCCGATACGATATCGTGTCTGAGGACGAAAATCATTTATGATTTCACAAACAAACTAATCGCTAACACCTCATCTTGTAGATCAATGAAATTATTGGATTGGTCAGTGAGTCGAAAATTAATTCTCGTTAGCGAATTATTATGGCATCGCATGTAGACAGGATTAATTGGGTTTTCAATAATTAGGAATCCTGGAGGAGCTGTTGGTGCAAACGAATAAAGAATATATCCCTGCTTAGCTTGATTTGATTGCTCTAGATTAATTTGATAGCTTCCTTCAATTGCATCACATACTAAATTGAGCGCAATCACCGTTGAAATATTTACATTATGCGGGGCAATATGCCTACCGCCTCCATCTGGGTCATTATTATATTTGAGGATAGTTGAATCTTGTACTTGTAATACCTTGATATCATTCCTAACAGATTCTTTTAGTTCCTCAGCGTTGTATCCGCGAAACTTGAAATTACGCAGATCGGCTTCTGTGATATTGTAACCGGTTAGGAATCGTTGTTTATTGTCGCTGTTGTCATTGGTTATTGTTTGAATAATTAGTTCATTGATATATTCCATGTCAGATACAAGCTGATTTAATATTTCAACGTGTTTTCGCGATTTTGTTTGCTGTAGTTGTTCTATTTGTGTTTTATGTAATTGATTAATTTCATTAAAATAACCAGTGATGTCAGTTAGCGTAAATGCGATAGTAACAGATGATTCATCTATTCTTTTAATGATAAAATCCCATTGCAACGTGTTTTTGTTGGTAAATATAAATCTATCGGCGATTTTTACTTTTCTTATATCAGATAAACTATCTCGATATCTGGGATTTTTTTCATGATATGATTGTACGTCCGTGGTTAAGTTGGTGGTGGCTCCGGGTGGTTTTTCAGGCCATCCTAACACTGTTCTTAACGAGCTGTTATATATATCTACAATGTATCCCTCTGTGCTTATTTCGATCGACGACGAGAGCGTCGGTTCATGAAGTTCAATAGCTATTTTTGATTCTTTTCCCGTGATTGATTTTATTCTACGCTGAATTTCAGCATCGATTTGCTCAATTTGGTACGACCCAGTTGGTAACGAAATAACGTTCCAGTCTGGGATGCCATCGGGTTTATTCTTATGCGAGAACACCAGTGCGTTATTCGGTTGCTGACCGCCAAATGCAACCGATCTGATATTGGGACAACTATGATATACTCGTAATTTTGCCTGCGCGATCTCGCGCACTGGAATCGGAGAGGGGAAGTTTATGCTAAATTGTGGGTTTGTTGATGTTATTGATATCATGCTTGTTCGTATCGGAGTGGTATTCTCCGCGATTCGTTGAAGCAGTTCGAGTGACATTATTGTTAACGCTGTCTTCAATTTCCAATTTCAACATCGCGGAGTTATACAAATGGGTCATCGTGGAAAATGCAACATCGGATATGAACGAATTATCTATCGACAGCGAGATCAACTCGGATAATTTAGAGTACGCGTCAAATACCACCCGGTACCGAGCTGTATAATGAGAACACGATGATAACTTTTTAGTTATCGCGGTGGCGACTGCCGCAATTGTTGTTGCCGCGGAGATAGCGATTGGAACTGCAATCGGAGCCATCATGGTCACCGTCGACAAAATAACCCCGGCGCTGGCCATCACACCGGACACAGAGTACACGGTGATGTCGATGATCGCTACGCTACGTCGGTATTTTTTCATTTTTTCACGATAGCGCTCAGAAAGTGATTTCAAGTTCGCGGAAAACTCTTTCACGGTATCATATCGATATCGATGCGATTGTGATACCTCTGGGACTATTATCGGTTCAATTGATTTCATCGATGTCATTACTATTTTAAACCTGCTAGTGTTTTCAATTATTCGATTGTGTACTCGGATTTATGGTCGGTGGGGGAATACCGGATATAAATTCTAGCGTCCAGGGTAGTGAATCCCTAACCACTGACTCGTCGGATGTAGTTATATCAATCCTAATAGGGTATCTTATTCGGTCGGGTGCTGCTGGTATCATATCGTTTATATACGTCACTGTGTTAACACCGCTTATATATTTTGCCGGGCCGACTCCCAAATCAAATTTATGGCGATGTATTATTGTAAATCGATAACAACCCGGTATACTACCATATTTGCTGTGAAAATGTAAACTATTTTCATTTCCTCGGATCCAATCAAAGGTCCCACTGGCAACTGTGTATACGATGTAACCAACGGTTTTTACGCGGTGTGAAATTTTTACCTTTCCAAAATTTTCTTTTAGTTTAAAGGCATACAACCTAAGTAAAAACGAATGAAATTATATCTTTATTTTTTTCAGTTCACGATTACTTAATTAGATGAATAATTACGTTTCAAGCTGTTTCTGAGGCCGAAATCAGGCTAGTATCGGAAATTTTGTGATAATAAACGCGATCATGAACTATTGTCTGCAGACAAAAATTCGCTGTTTGCCACGCCTATATTCATGTAACCTCTGTGTTGATCTCTCCCGAAGATTAAGAATTTTAGCCATGCGCAAACACGTGTTTACAAAAATAATGGCGTGTTCACAACTAGATCGAAAACCAAAACTTAGATTCTGAAAGGAGGGGGAAAAAAAGCTATTTGGGCAAATTATGGCAGCACACGCATATGTATTGGTGACCAGCAGGAACGATGGAATAAAAAGAAGTCCACTTTGAGCCTGGAAACTAATCCAGAGGTCGCCAAATTCTTGCTGGATATTAGTGAGTCTCAATTTTGCAATGAACAGTCAAGTTTTTATACCGCTATTTTATATCTGCATTGTTAACTCTTTATCAAAACTCTTAAAATAACATATTTTATATAAACTGGCATTATTCCATTTAGCTTGAAATAAAATGTCACAGCCCTGCAACAATATCGCTGAAAACCGCATGTACGTACACCACTGCTGATATTTTTGAGGCTATCAAAGGGACATTAATGATCATCATTTTCGCTCGCAACCATAAGACTTTATTTAGAGGCAAGCAGTCACTTCTGTTTTTTTTTTTTTTTTTTAAATAAAAAAAATTATATATAATGTAAATGGTGATGGCTGTAAATGAAAGTAATGCAATACAGTTAAGTATATATTATGCATACCATTATTTGTAAAGTATATAATATTATTGTGTCTAATAAAACATTTATTTTCCCATGCTATATTAGGTAATGAATTGAATGGCAGTGCAAGGAAAACATCAGAAAAATGTCACAGAAGACATGGCCACAACTTCTACATCTGGGCCAACAATTCATAGGATACAAATTCCTGCTGTGTCTGATATAACCACATCAGAATCAGATATGGCATCTGTGTAAGTATTACTACATTTTTTAAAATTTTTATGTATATTTATTTACTTGTTTACAAATATTTTGGTTGATGCACATCTAAGGATTTACCTGGAAATGTATCATTCTATATTAGTTTAATATTTTGCAGTTGGTAAAGATTGTACATTTTGTTAAAATCTGGTTTGTTTTATTTAGAATAATATTTTTGTTGTAAATTGTTTGTTGGCATATGTCTATTTTTTGTTATTGATATGTTCCTCATCATTCTGTATGTATTTTAGTTAAAGGGTCTCAAGGGAGAATAGGCTTTGACTAAATTAGTCACCCCTTTAAATAAGTTATTATTATTATTATTTTGTGAAGAATTATCATTCAGGTCATAATAACCAAGATAAATGATAATTCTTTTGATACAAACTAAAGATTCCCAAGTTCAACATTAGTATTTACACATTTAAAAATTTTATTTTAAGGGATTCAGTCTTGTCTGAAGTTGATGGAAAAGTCTAAAACTTTTATCAACCCATTTGAGAAAGTATACTAACAAACAATATTGTGATATATACATAAAAGGGAATATTTGAGTTAAGTATACTAAAAAAAACAACCATTATGATACATGCATGATATATGTAACTAAACTAAAAGTAATGTGTAGTATTATATTGGTATTTGTGGATGGTATTTGTGTATGAAACAGAAAGTTGCTCCCACAAAAGCTTTCTTTTCTGTGTATTATCAAAAAAGTAAAAATTGTGTATTTACAATTTATCTTAAATGTAGTATCAATGCATAATTGAAATAATGAAGATATACTGGTTATCACAGAAAGAAAATGAATACATTGTATTATAAATACAAACCACACCAAGGTCATAGGTATGGTTTGTTCCTTTAGTACACATGGAGAGGGCAAGGGGGGTTTACCCAAATGCATATGCTTGTGTATGGGGGTGGGTGGTCTACTGATAATATACGTACACATATACCTCGATAGTAATTTGTCTGATATGTAACCTGCTTGACTGGGTTCAGTTGGTGTTTGAGTTTTAGTGGACAATAGACAAAAGTTTTAAAGTTATGCTGCTTATTTCTTTGATGCATCCAGACATTCAACATTGGTGGACTAGCTGTTACATTAAATAATATTATTGTTAATCCTTGATCTTTTCTGTGTGGATTAAATATTGGCTGTTCTACAGAATGGGGAGGGCAATCGCATGTATGCAGATGGTGTGTGTGTAAATAAAAAGTATGCATGTGTAATGGGAGGGAGGGGTCAAGCTTTGCCCGATTTTTGCACACATGTCCATCGTTGATATCAGATTTTGTTTCTGGACTTTTTACTTGTTTGCTTGCAATCTAATTCACACCGGTCTGAGCTATACACATACAGGCGAACAATTGCAAAAGTAGGATAAATTGGGGATGGAAGTAAAAAGTGGCCAGGAGGAAAATGATGGGTCAGAAGAAGAAAAACTTCCACTTTTACCTTTATGCCGAATAAAGTTTCTAGCACACCTAGGTGTATATCTAATAAAATCTCTTGGAAACAGATGTATTTCAATGTATTCAAAATTAGCCCACAAATGCGCTCCCTACCCCCAGATGACAAGGAAAAAAATAGTATGGGTGGAATGAGTTGATTATTCTCTGCCTGTATAATGCTACTGTACATTGGCATTTTCATCGAAACAGATTAATGGGGATTTATAAATGTTAATAGTTCTCTGCATCTGAATCAATGTATTTATTTAGTCATTTTACTTTGTTTCAGAAGTACAGCAGAACTGGAGAATTTCCAGAAGTTTGATTTTATTGTATGCCTCCAAAAGACATTCATATAAGCCATCAGCTTTCAGAGAGCTAGGAATCTGTTGGCAGCTCTTGATTATAACAATCATGTTGACAGAGATGTGATTGTAAACACAGATGGAACAATAAGGTAATAAACTTTATTCTTGTTAACGTAATAATTCATCTTTGTTAAAATATTAATGCTTTACCTGTAAGTTGATAAACCATCTGTTTGTGGTACAATTTTATCTTTTACAGAAGACATTTTTTAAAATAAATTTCAAAAACCAATTTTGGTTAGAATTAGTCTAATGTAATAAGAAAATTCTGTAAAGAATCTAAAAATTTATATGATATATGGGTAAGATACAGATTTGCTATTTTGACATTTTCATCTGTAGCAAAATGATTTGTTACATGTAATTGTATGCAGTTTTTATTTGGACTTTTGAGAATAAAAAAAATATAAAATGACATTGTCAGTGAAATGTTTGCATTTTCTTGTCAGATACCAAAGGTCATTTAACAAAAAAGTGAGAGATGGTCTGCATACCCAAAGAAAGCTGATTAACAGTACCTGTATATTCCAGAAATAAATATGAAAATATTGAAATGAAGTTAGATGATAGAGTTGGCATGAACTAGCCAGTTGTTTTGGACATAAATGATCCTAGGTGAATATCTGATGTATCTGATCCAATACCACCACCACCTACAGAAGAGATTGTTCCAAAGCAGAAATCTCATTTTAAGTTAAAATGATTTAGGCCTTTTAGTCAGGTAACTCCTGACTAACACAAAGTGTTATGGAGAGACTATTCTAGTGATTGTATGGTAAGAAATGATCCCTACCATGGACCCATATAGACTTTGACTAAGTCTTTCTTAAAGTGCCTACCATGAGCTGAAGTCCAGCATCTGTTTGATTTCCAAGTAGCAGTATATCTTCAGACCACTGTTGATTATGTTCTTAAAGCTTTTAGAAACATGCATTTAAACAACAAGATTCAAGACCTTTTCTAACTTTTCATACCCATTGCATATATACTTGTCTTATATGTATCTTTGTCTGACTCTCTGTTTGAAGTTCACTGTGTTGCTCTCTCTGTCCTGCTCACTGACTCTGTCTCTCACGTTCCCGCTCGCTACCTTTCTCTCTGTATGTTACTATAACTTAATCGTCTCTCTTTCTCGAAGTCTTCACATTTGACGGTCTTTATATCTCACGGTCCCTCAATCTTTCGGTCTAAGATATTCGAGGCCTCTCTATCTGACACTCTCGTTATTTCGGGATCTGACTTTTTAACAGTCTCACTAACTTATGACGCCTAAAAATCGAGGTCTCATTAAATCGCAGTCTCTCTATCCAGCGGTAACTATAAATCGGGTTCTTTATTTTTCTCGAACTCGGTATCTCACATTATTAAACTTGCGTTATCACTAACTCGCGATTTCTTTGTCTGGAGCTGTTCTTCTCTCGCGATTACTCTAATTTGCGTTCTGTCTGCCTTAGTCAGTAATTCTTTGTTCTACTATATAACGCCAAGGAAGCCGCGTTGCTAATATTTCGCGAACTCCATATTTTGCTGTTTCTCTGTATCACGATTTCAGCACTCCGCGGTGCCTATATTTCGCGAACTCTCTATTTTGCGCTTTCCCTACATCGCGATATCAATATTCCGCGGTACCAATATTTCGCGAACTTCATATTTTGCGGCTTCTTTATATCGCGATATCAATATCCCGCGACTCATATAATTCGCGAATTCTTTTTTATTGCTCTATATAGCAATGATGAATATCTGTCACTCTCTCTCTTTGTCTGTCTTTCGGCCTATCTCTCTCCATGTCTCTCTATCTGCCTGTCGCTGTCTCTTTGTTTATAAGAGTGTCTCCAATCTGCTCATGTCTGTTACTCTGTCCAGCCCTCTCTATCCACCAAAGGCCACGAGTTGGCGAGTGGTCTAAAGTGCTCTATGTTACGGATCACTGCCATCTCACCTCTGCGTATTTGTAGTCTCAGATTGGGTCAATGTGGGTATGTGAGAAAGCTTCTCAGTAGCTATCGTGGGTCGCTGGTTCTATCCGGGATTTTTTCCCCGGGTTCTTCCTCCACTATTAAAACTGGCGGCCATGTGTCGCATATCGTGTGCTCAAAAATGGCGTGAAACACTGCAACAACAAGAACTCTTTATCCACCGCTCTCTATCATTCTCCATATCTATCGAGCTCGTTGTCTCTTTGTCTCTGGATACCTCCATCTATCTTGCGGTCACTCTCACTGCCTCTCTTGTTATGTTTCACTGTCTCACTTACTCTATTTCTGTCTGACTGGTTCTCTCACAGTGCTGCTCTCTCTGTAGACGGCGAGAGAACGAGAAACTGTCTCATCGTCTCTCTGATTATATCCTTTTGTGTCTATGTTTCTCAATGTCTCTCTATTTATCTGTTATGTCTCTAAGTTTCTGTTTCACTGTGTCTCTTAGTGTGTCTTTGTCCGAATCTGTCTGACTCTCTCTGTCTGACTCTCTCTCTCTGTTTGGCTCTTTCACTTTGCTGCTCTCTGTGTAGCTCTCTCTATCCAGCGCTATGTATAGCTGGCTTACCGTCCAGCTCCCACTTGCTCTATCGCATGTATCACATTGTCTCTCTTTCTCTCAATTTCACTACCTATCCCTGAGACTGTATTTACATCTCTCTAACTCTGTTTATACGTTTCACTATCTCTGTCTCTCTTTCTCTGTCTCTGCTTTACAATCGTTTTCTGTCTGTCGATATATCGGTCTCTGTCTCACTTTGTCTTTCTAGTTCTCTATGTCTCTTTGTTCATGTCTATCTCTGTCTCACTCTCTCTTTTAGACTGTCTCTTTCTGACTTTGTCTGATACTCACTATCTAGCTCTCGCTGTCTTTATCTTATCTAGCTCTCTTTTAAGAACTCACAATATCGCTGTTTCTCTATCACGCATGCTACCTGTCTTTACCGCTGTCTATGTCACTGACTTTGTCTCTTTCTCTACCATTCTCTGACTCTGACTCAACCAATGACACTGTCTCTACCTCTCTCTCTCTCTCTCTCTCTCTGCATTTCTATTCACTAGCTCTCCATGTCTCTAAATCTCTTATTGTCTGTCTATCCCTCTCTGTTTATCTGTCTCTCCTTCTCACTAGCTGTCTATCTCTACCTCCATATGTATGTCACTGTCCATGTTTCAATGTCTCTCTAAGTCTCATTGTCTGACTCTCTGTTTGAAGTTCACTCTGTGTTGCTCTCTCTGTCCTGCTCACTGACTCTGTCTCTCACGTTCCCGCTCGCTACCTTTCTCTCTGTATGTTACTATAACTTAATCGTCTCTCTTTCTCGAGGTCTTCACATTTGACGGTCTTTATATGTCACGGTCCCTCAATCTTTCGGTCTAAGATATTCGCGGCCTTTCTATCTGACACTCTCGTTATTTCGGGATCTCACTTAGCAGCAGAAGGGGCGAATCAGACAACATTTTTAGACAAGTTTTCACTGAAATCACGCTTAAAATCAATGAAACCAATGACATCAGACCCCAAAGTCAATGACATCAGGTCCCAACGTGTGTGTGAATCATGGATTAGGTCCCCCCAAAAAATATGAAAAAATCAATGAAATTAATGAAATCAAAAACTTTTCAACTATTACATTTTTTGGGAAGAGGGACTACAACATCGTTGTCACTCACCCTCTCTGCTGCTAGAACTTTCAGTTCTGGGTTAACCGAATATTTGATCCAGTCCGATACGATATCGTGTTCGAGGGTCATGTAAATCACTACGACGAAAATCACTACGATTTCACAAACAGACTAATTTGTAAAACCTCCTCTTGTAAATCAATCAGATTATTAGACTGGTCAGTGAGTTTGAAATTAATTCTGGTTAATGAATTATTATGACATCGCATATAGACTGGATTCACCGGGGACTCAATTATTAAAAACCCTGGAGGAGCTGTTGGTGCAAATGAATAAAGAATATATCCCTGCTGAGCTTGATTTGATCGTTCTAAATTTATTTGATAGCTTCCTTCGATCACATCACATACTAAATTGAGCGCAATCACCGTTGAAATATTCACATTGAACGGAGCAATATGCCTACCACCACCATCTGGGTCATTATTATGGGTCAGGATAGTTGTTTGTGGTTGTGATGGTGTTTTTTTCCACGTATCATGGATTTTTTTGAAACCTTCATCGATGGCATCATCGAGAGATTTTTGTAGTTCTGAGATATTATGTCTTGGAAGTTTGAATGTTGGAATATCTCCTATGCGGATCCTATATTCTATTGCAAATAAATCTCTTGTTTTAGGACTACTGTCACCTAATACTTCTTGAATAATTTGTGAATGAAATGTTTCCATGTCATTGATGATTTTGTTACATGTTTCTACGACACTGATAAATTCATCTCGGGTGAGAGTGCCGGATCTAAGAGATATAAACAACAACGAAATATCGTTATTGAAAGCTGTGAAATTTTCAGTGATTTTATCCCGGTTAGCAAGATGATGAATAAGTCGTACTCTTTCATCATATTCTACTCTAATGAAAAAATATGACTTATCATAATCTTTATAACTCCTTACTGGATTATCAGATTTTGTCCTGTCTGTGATATAATCAGTTTTTTGTGGTTCTGGTAATTTAACGGTTTTTCCTCCGGGTGGTAATTCAGGCCATCCTAGTACGGTTCTAATAGAACTCTGATAGATATCTACGACGTATCCTTCTGTGCTTATTTCAATGGCAGATGATAGTGTCGGCACATGAACTGTTATAGCTATTTTTGATTCTTTTCCAGTAATCGATTTTATTCTACGCGCGAATTCATCATTGATTTGTTCAATTTGATATGATCCGGTTGGTATGGAAACAACGTTCCAGTCTGGGGTACCGTCGGGTTTATTCTTATTTGCAAATACCAGTGAATTATTCGGTTGTTGACCACCAAATGGTTTTGACCTAATATTTGGCCAACTGTGGTATACTCGTAATTTTGCTAGCGCGATTTCCTTCACTGAGACCGGAGAGGGGAAATTCACACTGAATTCTGGATTCGTTGAGGTTATTGAGATCATGCTTGTTTGTACTGGGTTTGTGTTCTCCACTATTTGTTGAAGTAATTCCATCTGTGTTGTCATTGTTATTATATTCATGATGTATTTCTAATTTTGACATCGCAGAATCATATATATCTACCATCGCTGAAAACTCACTCTCTGATATAATTGTATCATCGAGAGATGACGATATCAATGAGGATAATTGCGAGTATGCAGTAGACACAACATGAAATTGAATTATGTAGTCTTGTAGTTTCCGTTGGCTGCATGAGGATATTTTTTTTGTGATTATTGAAATTATTCCAGCGATTGTTGTTGCCGCAGAAATGCAAATTGGAACAGCTATCGGAGCCATCATTGTCACTGAAGACAGTATAATACCAGCTCCGGTGATTACACCACTCACAGCGTACACAGTAACATCAATTGCGGTAATTCTCCTGCGATATTTTTTAATTTTCAATTCATACTCCTCAGACAAGGTTTTGAGTCTAGTTTGATACTCTCTGACCTGATCATAGCGATATTGCGATGATGAAATCATTTTTTATTTTAAATATGCTAGCGTTTTCAATTACGATTTACTTAAATTCGCTACGAATTCCACATACCACGTTGTTGAGACCCTAACCAAATGAGTATCAGTAGATGCGATTGTGAACTTTTCAGTTGTATTCTTGTCGATGATCGTTGAAATCGTATTATTGAACCCGGATGAACTGGACGATGAAATCTTAAATTGAGACGATGGTGTTACTAGTGTTAATCGATAAATACCCTTGACGGTTGCAGTGATATCTAATGTGTTGTTTGTAGGTGTCCACTCAAATGATCCGTGTTGGATTGTGTATACTACGTTGTTGGTTTTCTCATGAGGAATTTTTGTTTTTTCAATGGCTGTTATCATCCTCGAAAGATCACCTTTGATGCCTTCGATGGAAGTTTTCGTCTCATCGATGGATTTTTTAATATCAGGGAGTTTTAGTTCAATTTTATCTAACGGGGTTCCAATAAATGTATCAATGGCGTCGGTTGTTGTTTTTGTTGCTTCGTTGATAACCTTTTGATCATCAACAAACGTTTTAATTTCAGCGATAGATGGTGTAACTACAATTGGGGATCCAAAGAACTTATGAACGACATTTCTACGGAAACTATTGTAGTTTTTTAAATGATCTTCAAATTCTTTATCGTGGTTTGTAAATCGATCTGTAATCGTCGAAAAAAGTACACCCGGTTTGAGTTTACCCTGATCGGAAAATAGCGCAACGGTGTTCTCGATTGCATTTTGTTGTTTAACTAAAATATCATCCAGAGAAATATTACTGGTTTTCAATTTACCCTGATCGGAAAATAGCGCAACGGTGTTCTCGATTGCGTTTTGTTGTTTAACCAAAATATCATCCAGAGAAATATTACTGGATTTCAATTTACCCTGTTTGTCCTGAAATACAACTATTTCATTCGGGTCAACACTTGTTAAGTTCAACGTCTCAGCGATTTCATCTTTAATTTTTTTTTTTATATCCTTGATAGAATCAGGAGTTGCAGTGTCATCGGGTTTGGGTTTCAGAGGTCTTCCCCAAATATCAATCATGATATTTTATATATCTCTCTCTAAAAAGCGATTACTAGTGTAGTCATTTACGACAATGTGTGGTGGTTTTCCCCTTGGGTTACCCAAGGAGTTAGAAATAGCGTCAAGGACATTTAATACTTCACTGCCGCATATTGGTGGGTCATTGATTTGTTGTGTTGGTAGCGTAGAATACCAAGTCTTCATTGGAAGGGTTTTTATATACCGCATAAACTCTTTTGGTGGGGCTAATCCATATGAATCAAAATAGACAATCCCACGTGGATCAATAGCGTATGCAACCCAGTGAGTTCCAGGTCCGGTGCTGTTATCGAGATTAATAATACCTGTTTCAGTTTTGTTTGGTTGATGTGGTAATTGATCTTTCATAAAAACACCTCTGAAATTTTTAATCGCTAGTTTTTTAGCAGCATCCATTAAATCAAAATTGGACATTGGAACCATCGATTCCTGAATTAATAAACCGTTCCTGGTAGTCTCAGGCCTGATCCGTGAACGGATCTTCCGCTGTACCATGAATACGGGGTTCCTGGTAGTCTTAGACCCTTTCCGCTGTACCACGAATACGGGGTTCCTGGTAGTCTTAGACCCTTTCCGCTATACCACGAATACGGGGTTCCTGGTAGTCTTAGACCCAATCCTTGAACGGATCGTCTCTTTTTTTTATATCCTTGTCCAGCTGCCTTCTTTAGTGCCATTCCTGCTGCAGTACCAACGGCTCCTAACGCTGCTGCTTTAGCCACCGCTGGGGCTGCTGCTGCAATCAATGCTGGTAACGCAGCAAACAATGGAAATATACCACCCGTTTTCATCATATTTTTAATAGCAGCCGCAGAGAGAGTAATATGAACTCCCTTTTTATCCTTGAAAGCATCATTGAAATGTTTCACCTGACGAGTTGTCAGCGATAATTTATTTTCACCACCAGTCATTTGATTAGGTTTCAACGTGATTGTGGTTCCACATTTTTTAGCCGATTCTGATTGCAATTTTTTGATTTGACCAGGAGTTAACGTAACACTAATAACACTATATGACATTATATATAATTGATTGATTCTAATTCAATGAAAAATCGTTCAAAGATTTTCTACTGGTGCATCTACCACTCTCATTCTTCCACCAACACCTTCAAGTAGCATTGATTTATCACTGAGAATGACAGCAACCGCTCTATAATCAGCAATAGCACCACGAGTTACATTAGCTCTAAAGTGTATATCAACAACTGACTGTCTTGTCAAATCGAGATGTTCCAGTGAGAAGTAGTAGATCGGATACAGATTCTTAAAATCAAATTGTGATATTTGCAAACCAGTATCGACATTTTGATCGCGTGCCATAAATGACAACAGACGATGATAAACTCGTGCAATATGATTTTCTGTGTAATTAAGTTGTATATCCTCAGATGGTTCCTGCTGGCCGTTTATTCTCAGTGAGACGTCTTTCACACCTAATTGATCAAATATCATATGACTGGAGAGTTGATTGCCAACTCGTGCGTTATCCTGTAACGCAATAAATATATGACGTGGCGCAGAAACGCCTTGCTTTGATGCTAGGTTCCAAGTGAATAACCCGTTGATAGTTGATTGCTTCACATCTGTACTCACGGTTAGCCAACTCAACAACGACTTTCCTCCTTGGTCCATAAATGATAGTAATCGTTGTTCTGCGGTGATTGCTGGAGTCAACACTGGCATCCACAATGATATTTTTGTTAAATTGACTTTACCGGCATCAGCATTAGGGGCTGCAGCATCTCCAATTTGCGTCGTTATCATCACCCTTTCGTACAAGCGATACTGTATGCTTCGCCCCGTAGATAACTTTTCTGACGTTTCTACAGAATCCAAATATGTGATGCAGTGGAATCGCGCATGAAAATGATTTACGATCTCCTTGCAACATTGCGTTTCGTGTTGCAGCTCCTAGATTGAAATTAGTATCGTTGTTTATAATCATATTCTCGACCTCAGCATTAGTATTATCACGTTTTTTTGGTTGTCTTATAATAAATGGATTTCCTCCAGCGGTATTCTTACCATCTTTTGCAAACATCATAGATGGACCCGCTGATCTTGTATAATCATCAGAATATCTCGCTAACCCGATTATTGTTGTGGCCACATCAACATCACGATCTATGGACTCAATTTCTTTTCCATCAATGAGATATCTAGCACTCTCAAATAGCGCCATAATACCATTATTGACAAAACCGACTTGAGTACCAACTGGATACGGTGCTGGTGCATCACGAATATCAGCAGCTGTTACAATTTCTCCTTCTACTTCAATAAATGCTTCACAGGGCAAAACGTATTTACTGGTATCATGGACTTGAAGATCAATTCTTGCTCGACTATTTGAGTCTATGGCATGATAGGCGTAATATTGATAATCGCGTACAGAATCATCCTTGCCAACTGGGGCGTCTATATCAAATGCTGGATCAGATGATTTTTTGAACATTTTATTCTATTTATCAGAGTCTAAATAGTGAAATCGTAAACGATTTTTCCATTTTCATCGACGTAGTTTTTTAAGGCCACTTCCTGCTATCATGTTTGCAATATTGCTTTGGTCTCCTTGATTTACCATCGACGCTAGTTTTTCATCTACTGCGTTATTTATTATTTTACTAACACTTGCAGGCATTTCTTCTGTAGACGGTAACGGTTTCTTTTTTCGTCCCACTAATGATGTTATTTTATCCTTCGCAGTTGAAAACGCTTTCCCGGCAAGATTTCCAACAGTACTTATACCCTTATCACGAATAACATCAATGGCTTTCATTGATAACTGTTTAGCTAACGGCATCACTTTGGGGGCCATTCTTGAAAAGAATCCTAAAATGGTATTGCCGAGGCCATCTCCGTAGTATGCTCTATAAACTGGAAACCGTGAATTAACTACATAGACGGGGGTTGGTTTATCATGATTGTAATGGATGATCATTATTATAAAAACAATAGTGTTTTCAATTGTTATTTAATCACTATGATACCCATTTGCTAACTCGTCAATGAAATCTCGATAGGTTTTGATATCCATGATACCGCCGGCAAATAACCGTCTACAGATATCAGCTGCTTCATTAATTATTTCCGGTGAATTATTTCCAGCTCGTTTTCCTCCGATGAGAACATCTAATCGTGATATATCATTGATAACGCTATCAGGACAAATGTTTCCAATCCTTGGATTTCCTAATCCACTTCCGCTATAACCAGCTGCTTCATCTAGTTTTTCTAAATCCGTAGTTTGTAAATAATCATCATCATCATCATCATCAGGTGTTAGTTGTTGTTTTTTTTGTCTCCGTGTTGGTGTTTGACGTCGTTCTTCTAAATCATCATCATCATCAGGTGGTAGTTGTTGTTTTTTTTTGTCTTCTTGTTTGTCTACGTGTTGGTGTTTGACGTTTTAGTTCTTGCCGTTCTTCTATTTCTCGTTGTCGCTCTTCTATTTGTTCTCTTTTATAATTACTAATCCCCCTTTGAAATTCCTTGTATCCTATCTCATCCTTATTCAAACGACCAATCCCTTTATTTAGTTTATACAAATTATCAAACCAATCATTACTTGATATTCTATCATTTTTATACTCGTCCTTTAAAAAATCTTTTTTTGAATTATAACTTTGAGCAGCAAAATTACCAAAGGCTTGATAATCCTTTGATTTCAATAAACTAGGTTTTTTTATTACTATTTTAGCATGATCAGTAAATTTATTCAACAGAGAAATAGTCGTTTTTTTCGGATCAGTTTTTTCAGTTTGTTCAGTTTTCGCTGCTAGTTTTTCAAGCTCACCAATAACAGATTTTCCCGTCTCGGGACCATCTCCCAGTAAAGCACGCTCTATCCCTTTCGTTGCTGTGGTTACTGGTTTAAACAACTCTTCAGACCCCAGAGCAAAATCAGTTTGTAAACTCTGTCGTTGTTGCAGTTTATTTCTTACAGAGTCACGAATTGGTACAAATCTCTTAATTGCATCTAGTCGCTCACGAGCCAATCGGGTTGTTAATGCTTCATTGACCATTATTTGAAATCAGAAACCATTTTTCAATTGTAAAACAATTTTTTAATCCGACCTAACACCATCGTGCAACTCCCTTTTTGACATCAGTGACATGTCAGATGATTTTTGATACGGTCATGGAAGTGTTAATTCATCGTGAGACACCTTCTATCAGGTGTGGCGAAAGTATCAAAATTGTATATAAATAAAATAATACTGATAGTTTCGCCATCAATGACATGTCGGATGATTTTTGATACGGTCATGGAAGTGTTATTTGATTGTTTTGACAGCTCTATCATTGATGTTGAAAGTATCAAAATTGTATATAAATAAAATAATACTGATAGTTTCAACATTCTAGTTTTGACCAATCTGACACATCGTCCATCGATTTTTGACATCTCCTTTGAGGGTCGGCTAAAAAAAATGATAAATAATCGGGCAATCAAAAAATGATAATGGTCGGGCAATCAAAAAATGATTATGGTCGGGCAATCAAAATTGTTCATTTTCTTGAATTAATGCTCGTAGGTTTCTAATTTTAGAGTTGACTTCTTTTTTCAATTCGTATTCGTACCCCAATTCTTTTCGTATTCCCTCTACGATAGTATACAACGGGACGAACACACTGATGTCACTGGAAAATGAAAGAGAGTCTTTAATAGAATTCTGAATTTTTTTGATGAGTGCATATTTCTTGGGTAGCATATATTTGTTAGTGCTAACTCCGTATTCTATATCCTGAAAATCAGACACAATTTGGTCAGGATTTAATCCATCTGATAGTTTGATATCCTGATTTTTCAATTTTGCTATTTCAACTATGATGCTATTCATGTTTTCAGAATTCATTATTCTATAAGTATGAAATATCTCTAATTGGAAATTATGACGCATTAGACATAACTAAATTGAACTTTTTGCCCCGTCTTTTTTGAAATAGCCGTTTTGGTTATCCCCTCTGCAACGAATCGTACTGAAGTTCTACAAATATTGAAATACTTGCCGGCTTCATATAATGATTGAAATATTTTCTCTTCGTTAGTTGTTGTATTCAAAGATTTCACTGGTCTCGCTTTATTTGAACAAGTGCCATTCCTTCCTCGTTTGATATTCTCACCTTGTGTGATAGCTTGCAGATTGGATAAAGAATTGTTCCTTGGATTAGAATCAATGTGATCAATAATAAAACCATCTTTGATCAATCCATTAAAACATTCAAATACGAAACGATGATTGCGAAATGTCTTCCTTCCAACATTAAACACCAAATACCCCATACCATTATCCCACCCAATTGGGTTCTTCAGTCTACAGTTTCTGACAGTACCATCACTAGATGCTTCGTAATTTTTAATCACTGGGTGTAGTCTGAATTCTTGGGTCATTATATACTACACTATTGTCTAATTCAATGACTGACCCATTTGCAGTGATTGATTATACATAAATCTTTCATTTAGACACCTGTTTTATATATAGCATGAAAGAGTTCAAGAGATTGACTTCGAAAAATGCTAAATTCAATGCTGATAGAGAGTTCAAGAGATTATTGAAAATCAATCCTAGATTTAATCTCGATAGACCCAAAAAACGTGTAGTAAACAGAAACAAATGTCAAAGAGACGGAAACATGAAAGAGTTTAAGAGATTATTAAAAATCAATCCTAGATTTAATCTCGATAGACCCAAAAAACGTCCAATAGACGGAAACAAACGTAACAAACGTCCAAGAGACGGAAACATGAAAGAGTTTAAGAGATTATTAAAAATCAATCCTAGATTTAATATCGATAGACCCAAAAAGCGTAACAAACGCCCAATAGACGGAAACATGAAAGAGTTTAAGAGATTATTGAAAATCAATCCTAGATTTAATCGCGATAGACCCAAAAAACGTAACAAACGTCCAAGAGACGGAAACATGAGATCATCATGGAAGGATGCTCAATTCAATCTTGATATAGTTTCTAATACACCCAAGAATAAAATTCTTGATAAACCCATCAGAGACTGTTTTAATGAATTCAAGCGTGATGGAGCATCTTATTGTTGGTCAACATTTCGAATTGATGGTGTTGTTGACGCTACCATGAATGATGAAAAGGCAGCAGTGATCATTTCACGTATTGGGGAAAAAAGTCATTTTTTCCGAATCAAATTCGTTATCCGTGAAGATGGCAAATGGATTATTAAGGATAAATTTGAACCCATTCTCAGGGGCAAAAAAACTGTCACCGTGAATCAGGATTCCAAACCGGGAATTTTGACTGGAATTGATAAACCCTACTACGAAAAATCTTATCCTGTCACAGCAGTTGTTTACGGGATCTATCCGCTCAATGAAAAACCTGATATTTCAAAACTAGCACCCATGAAATATTCGACAGGGCTCAATTGTGTAGCAGAACGAATAATAGAACACTTCACAAATGCATCCCGGGGAAATAAACTCACTGATCTAAGACGAAAAAAAATAACCGAGTGGGAGTTCACGGTAAAAGAGCATGGGGCAACAATTCAGGATATAACTAAATTAGAAAAATCATTAAGATTTCCAATATCGGTAAGAACAATCACCGGAGAAGTATTATACGAATCGAAATATAAATCACAGGGGGCTCCCATTGAAATTATTGATCATAACACGCACGCGTGGTCATCTGCAGTAACAATATTTCCACGGGATAGAACCGTAAAATATCTATCCCAAACCGAAGAGTTTTTTTCAGAGCAGAAATTATTTGATGCTATTTACCATTTGAGTAAAAACGATCCTGTGTCAGCGTGGCTATTTCATAGTAATTCAGACGAGGAATGCAGATTTGATCAGTTTGTAAGGCCTAACGGAGAATTATACCGTACTGAAGAACTGCAGAATCAAATGAAACAACTAGCTAGTGAGTTTTCTGAGGACGGAGAAGAAGACGATCAATTATTAGCAAACTGTTTTACAGTACCATCCATTGCAGCACATTTTGCTAGAAAGAAAAACGCGTGGAAACCAACACGAAGTGAGTTTTTATCAGATGTCAAATTGTCCTGTCTTGAATACAGCCACGGCGGATTATGGAACACAAAATACACCTCTGATTCCGTTATTTCAGTTGATATGATTGCGTGTTATCCAGGAAGTTTTCTTGGGTATGGAGAATGCGAGAAATATTTCAAACGATTTGGACACCCTACACACGAAATGACCCGTGTTGCTATTAATGGACCACTTCCTGATTTTGATTTAACCGGATTCGCTTGTGTGGTATCATTTGAAATGGCTGAAGGACTTCATCCGTGTAGTTATCTTTGGATTGGTAAACACATGTCTGAAAAACACTGGATGCCAATAGTGTTGTTACGGTATATGCTTGATTGTAAGATGTTAAAATCATTAATTGTCAGTGAAGCAATTATATCCTATCGGGCACAGAAATCAGTCTGGTTACCACAACCTGATCTAGAAAAAATAATTAGCGAAGAGCGAAAACTGTTTCCTGATTTTAATGAACAACAAATCATGGATTGGTCCCAACAGTTATTTGAAATCAGAAACAATGAAGCAAAAAATCTTGGACGAAGAATAATCGGTAAATTTACCCAAGGTGGCAAAGATGATAATACGAAATATTCTTCACGATTGATTATAGACAACGCTGAATACGATTTTGTAATGGCGGATTTAACGAATAAGGGCCTATATGTCAATCGTAAGGACGCATTTATGTCCGATGGAACCAAATTGGGTACAATTGTTACCTACAATGATGGATACCATCCGCAGTACACACACTTAAGAGCTTCTATGCTCGGTTATGCTTCTATCAATCTGTTTTCAATGATCAATAGATTTCCTACCACCGCAGTTAGAGTTGCTACTGATTCATTTTACATAAATAGCAAAATGGCTGATTTTAAGGCTACTGGCAACGAGAAATGGGGATCATGGAGAATTAAGAAAGAAATGATTCATGATTATATTCAATCAGCAGATGTTACCATTGAAAATAATTACTTAGAAAGCAATCAGTGTTCAGAATTTTCTAATGCACCACCGATTTCTGATCCAATATGCCTGTATAAAACAGTTTATTTAAACGGTTGTGGCGGGTCAGGAAAAACAACCCGGGCAATTGAGTTATTTCGTCGTGGAAACGCTAGCGTTTCTAACATGATTGTGCTAACACCAACTCATAGACTTGCAAGAGAAATGATACAGAGAGGGGTAAATGCTTGCACTTATCACAGCTTTTTCCGATGGAAGGGAGATAAATGGACTCCTGAGCGCATGGGAGAGAAATTTATTCCTGAAATAATCATTTGGGATGAAATAGACACAGTGTCAGAAGATGTCTTAAAAATATTTCTTGAGTGGTTGTTATTGAAGAATACAAAAGTCGTCATGTGCGGTGATCACGGGCAACCACCACCATTTGTCGGTGCATCCCCCCATGAATGGCTAAAGGGTTTTGTAGACTATTATGAAGAAATTGATACCGATCATAGATCACTTGATGAAAAATTAAAAGAATTGAAGAAACTAATTAGATTACAACCGGATAGAATCCAGTGTGAAATAACCCGTGAAATAATTTCGGAAACTCCCATGAATGATTTCTGGGAAATGTGGAGACCAAATGATTTAATCATTGCAAGTAGAAAAATAGTCAGGGACACACTTCAGATGAAGTTATTTGAATTGCATAAACAAAAATTTGCAACACTTCCAGTACCGTTATGTTATAGGCCATCGGATACACGAAAACAGAACATCGAAGTTGATATTCCAGGACAAAGTGAAAAACAGAATTTAGTATTAAATGATATTGTGCTGGTTGATATCAATGTTGTTGAAGATGCATTGCGTGCTAATAAATCCCCGTGGACGCTAGGTTATGCAGCGACGATACATTCTTCACAGGGATTGACTATATCGGATACAACTCTTTGGATGGTAGATAATCGCATAGAATGGTCGAATTTAGTCTATCTCGCAGTATCCAGAGTACGAAAAATAAATCAACTTCGAAGAATTGTCTTCGATGATGAAATCATTGGTGGCGATGATGAAATTATTGGTGATGATAATGACACCACAATAGATGATATTATTGATAAAAAACTCTCCGGTTACAAACAGCAGGACAAAAAAAAACAACGAGAATTTGATATTGATGCTGAATTAATAATCACTTTGAAGAAACAACAGAATAATCACTGCGCGAGTTGCAATTGTATAATGCGTTGGCAGTATTCGGATAAGGATTCTCGCCAATTCACCGTAGACAGAAAAAATAACAATCTCGGTCATGTCAGAAATAATGTGATGTTGACTTGTCTTGAGTGCAATAGACGCAAGGGTGCTAGTTAAGCCCATGGGGTGGCAATTGAGTATCCTCGGGTATCACTTGTAATTGTTGTCTAGTAAAACCCCGTTGAGGGGCAGTTGAATCCAGTTTATAGATTGGAGGTCTACCCGTAGATCGTGTTATACTAGATATCTTATGCGTAGTGACGCTCCAAATAGGATCAGTAGCCCTTTTTCTATCCCCTTCAAGCTCTCCTGGTTCGTATAAGTACCTCACAATGACATTACTACCAAGAATTGGTTGGGAAACGCTAGCGTTTCTAGGGAAATCTTTTTGTGGTTTTTCAGGTATCGACTTCTTTTTAATCGCGTTGATAGGTTTCATGTTGATGGTTCTAGTAATCTCGTTATTCAGTGCGGTAACTACACCTGGTAATCTCTTAACCCATTCACGGGATCTTTTTTCTTGGATGAATTCTTTTGCATATTGATATCCAAATAACCGTTCAGCAAGAATCCGATTAAATCGTTCTACAATGGCCTGATCACGATGCAGTGCAGTATGCCCTCGTCTGATAGCGACATTGTGATATTTCATTGTAGATAACACTGCACCCTGAAATTCCTTGCCCGGATCAACTTGTAATAGATTTGGCCAGTGCAGAGGACCTCGTCGATAAATCCTTTCAAATGCAGAAGCGACTTCAGTGGCCGATTTTGTTTTTAACGGTTCTGCTTCTTTGTATCGACTTGCAATATCAACTACAGTTAACGCATATTTGTAACCACGATCATGTGGCAGAAATAATAGATCAGCCTGATGAACTTCATTAGGAAAAGTCACATCAAAATGCGAGAATTGAATTTGTTTAGGCGGTGGTAGATAAATTTGCCATAGTGCCTGTTTGGATAACCAATGAGCCGCAGTGGTTTTTTTCACTTTTGCGGCGCTAGCGAGTTTACTGATTGCAGCGTTACCCTTCCAGTATCCTCTTGGGGAATAGTAAATAGATTCCATGTTGCTATTAATTACCAGCACCTAACATCAATTTACTTTTCATAGCCGATTTTATCAAAAAGGAAGCCAATTTTTCTTTGAAAGATTTATCAGAAATAGCATTTAACGCATGAATTAATTTCACATCTGCTAGATGCCTGTGCTGCAGATTACTGCTTTTATAAGCAACATCATGAAGGTGACAGGCCTTATCAATAGCGTTTATTGGTTCCTCACCGGGTCGGGGCTGATTTTGATCATTGAGTCTGATATCAAGTCTTGTTCCCGGTCCACAATAACTATACCCTGGAAGGTGTTTTTCTCCGGGGTATTTTGCCCATGGGGTTCCAGGGAGTTTTGCTAATTTGGCAGCGATATCACCTCCTCGTTTTTTTTTAAAGGTTCCTTGGGTACCTTGGGTTTAGAAACAAATCTAAATTTCTTTGTACTACATTGTACGCATTTACCAGAAAGCGCTGATCGGTTATTTTTAGTTGTAATCGTCGTCAAGTCATCTGTGCCAGTACGCGCCTTACACTTCACGCAATATAGATCCATAATTTATGTATAGAGATATGAATATAATTGATTTTTCAGCGACTAAAACAAGAGAACCAGTGAAGCATCATGCAGCGCTACCAAACTCTATCCGCGCAATTATAATCGGAAAATCTGGATCCGGTAAAACGCAATTGTTGCTCAATTTAATAATGAGATGGATGAAGTGGGATAAGTTGTATTTAATTGCCCCTAGCGTAGACGACCAACGATGCTATGAAGTGCTAAAAGATTTTAATGAAAACGCTTCAGAGATTGCTGGCGAGGATGTTATTGAATTTATAACCGATATTGACGAGGCGCCATCAGTAGAAGACCTCGATGGAAGTATCAACAATTTAGTTGTATACGACGATGTCATGTTAGATAATCAAAAAAATCCTGCTAGAATATTTTCCAGAGGCAGGCATAAAAACACGGATGTGATCTATGTCACTCAACGCTACACTCAGATTCCAAAAGTGATTAGAGATAACTGTAATATGCTTGCTGTATTCAACGGCGTTGATACACATACGCTACGAAATATTTGGCAGACATGGTGTTCTGATATGGACTTCAATCAATTTAGAAATTTCTTTAGTCATGCTCAGTCTACCCCACACGGATTTGTAACAATAAATTTACATGACCCTCGAACACGATATCGTATCGGACTGGATCAAATATTCGGTTAACCCAGAACTGAAAGTTCTAGCAGCAGAGAGGGTGAGTGACAACGATGTTGTAGTCCCTCTTCCCAAAAAATGTAATAGTTGAAAAGTTTTTGATTTCATTAATTTCATTGATTTTTTCATATTTTTTTTGGGGACCTAATCCATGATTCACACACACGTTGGGACCTGATGTCATTGACTTTGGGGTCTGATGTCATTGGTTTCATTGATTTTAAGCGTGATTTCAGTGAAAACTTGTCTAAAAATGTTGTCTGATTCGCCCCTTCTGCTGCTCACTTTTTAACAGTCTCACTAACTTATGACGCCTAAAAATCGAGGTCTCATTAAATCGCAGTCTCTCTATCCAGCGGTAACTATAAATCGGGTTCTTTATTTTTCTCGAACTCGGTATCTCACATTATTAAACTTGCGTTATCACTAACTCGCGATTTCTTTGTCTGGAGCTGTTCTTCTCTCGCGATCACTCCAGTTTGCGTTCTGTCTTCCTTAGTCAGTAATTCTTTGTTCTACTATATAACGCCAAGGAAGCCGCGTTGCTAATATTTCGCGAACTCCATATTTTGCTGTTTCTCTGTATCACGATTTCAGCACTCCGCGGTGCCTATATTTCGCAAACATTCTATTTTGCGCTTTCCCTACATCGCGATATCAATATTCCGTGGTGCCTATATTTCGCGAACTCCATATTTTGCGGCTTCTTTATATCGCGATATCAATATCCCGCGACTCATATAACTCGCGAATTCTTTTTTCGCGCTTGCTCTATATAGCAATGATGAATATCTGTCACTCTCTCTCTCTTTGTCTGTCTTTAAGCCTATCTCTCTCCATGTCTCTCTCTCTGCCTGTCGCTGTCTCTTTGTTTATAAGAGTGTCTCCAATCTGCTCATGTCTGTTACTCTGTCCAGCCCTCTCTATCCACCAAAGGCCACGAGTTGGCGAGTGGTCTAAAGTGCTCTATGTTACGGATCACTGCCATCTCACCTCTGCGTATTTGTAGTCTCAGACTGGGCCAATGTGGGTATGTGAGAAAGCTTCTCAGTAGCTATCGTGGGTCGCTGGTTCTATCCGGGATTTTTTCCCCAGGTTCTTCCTCCACTATTAAAACTGGCGGCCATGTGTCGCATATCGTGTGCTCAAAAAATGGCGTGAAACACTGCAACAACAAGAACTCTTTATCCACCGCTCTCTATCATTCTCCATATCTATCGAGCTCGTTGTCTCTTTGTCTCTGGATACCTCCATCTATCTCGCGGTCACTCTCACTGCCTCTCTTGTTATGTTTCACTGTCTCACTTACTCTATTTCTATCTGACTGGTTCTCTCACAGTGCTGCTCTCTCTGTAGACGGCGAGAGAACGAGAAACTGTCTCATCGTCTCTCTGATTATATCCTTTTGTGTCTATGTCTCTGAATGTCTCTCTATTTATCTGTTTATGTCTCTAAGTTTCTGTTTCACTGTGTCTCTTAGTGTGTCTTTGTCCGAATCTATCTGTCTGACTCTCTCTGTCTGACTCTCTCTCTGTTTGGCTCTTTCACTTTGCTGCTCTCTGTGTAGCTCTCTCTATCCAGCGCTATGTATAGCTTGCTTACCGTCCAGCTCCCACTTGCTCTATCGCATGTATCACATCGTCTCTCTCTCTTTCTCTCAATTTCACTACCTATCCCTGAGACTGTATTTACATCTCTCTAACTCTGTTTATACGTTTCACTATCTCTGTCTCTCTTTCTCTGTCTCTGCTTTACAATCGTTTTCTGTCTGTCGATATATCGGTCTCTGTCTCACTTTGTCTTTCTAGTTCTCTATGTCTCTTTGTCCATGTCTATCTCTGTCTCACTCTCTCTTTTAGACTGTCTCTCTTTCTGACTTTGTCTGATACTCACTATCTAGCTCTCGCTGTCTTTATCTTATCTAGCTCTCTTTTAAGAACTCACAATATCGCTGTTTCTCTATCACGCGTGCTACCTGTCTTTACCGCTGTCTATGTCACTGACTTTGTCTCTTTCTCTACCATTCTCTGACTCTGACTCAACCAATGACACTGTCTCTACCTCTCTCTCTCTCTCTCTCTCTGTATTTCTATTCACTAGCTCTCCATGTCTCTCCATCTCTTATTGTCTGTCTATCCCTCTCTGTTTATCTGTCTCTCCTTCTCACTAGCTGTCTATCTATCTCTACCTCCATATGTATGTCACTGTCTATGTTTCAATGTCTCTCTAAGTCTCATTGTCTGACTCTCTGTTTGAAGTTCACTCTGTGTTGCTCTCTCTGTCCTGCTCACTGACTCTGTCTCTCACGTTCCCGCTCGCTAACTTTCTCTCTGTATGTTACTATAACTTAATCGTCTCTCTTTCTCGAGGTCTTCACATTTGACGGTCTTTATATGTCACGGTCCCTCAATCTTTCGGTCTAAGATATTCGCGGCCTCTCTATCTGACACTCTCGTTATTTCGGGATCTGACTTTTTAACAGTCTCACTAACTTATGACGCCTAAAAATCGAGGTCTCATTAAATCGCAGTCTCTCTATCCAGCGGTAACTATAAAACGGGTTCTTTATTTTTCTCGAACTCGGTATCTCACATTATTAAACTTGCGTTATCACTAACTCGTGATTTTTTTGTCTGGAGCTGCTCTTCTCTCGCGATCACTCCAATTTGCATTCTGTCTGCCTTAGTCAGTAATTCTTTGTTCTACTATATAACGCCAAGGAAGCCGCGTTGCTAATATTTCGCAAACTCCATATTTTGCTGTTTCTCTGTATCACGATTACAGCACTACGCGGTGCCTATATTTCGCGAACCCTCTATTTTGCGCTTTCCCTACATCGCGATATCAATATTCCGCGGTGCCTATATTTCGCAAACTCCATATTTTGCGGCTTCTTTATATCGCGATATCATTAACCCGCGACTCATATAATTCGCGAATTCTTTTTTCGCGCTTGCTCTATATAGCAATGATGAATATCTGTCACTCTCTCTCTCTTTGTCTGTCTTTAGGCCTATCTCTCTCTATGTCTCTCTATCTGCCTGTCGCTGTCTCTTTGTTTATAAGAGTGTCTCCAATCTGCTCGTGTCTGTTACTCTGTCCAGCCCTCTCTATCCACCAAAGGCCACGAGTTGGCGAGTGGTCTAAAGTGCTCTATGTTACGGATCACTGCCATCTCACCTCTGCGTATTTGTAGTCTCAGATTGGGCCAATGTGGGTATGTGAGAAAGCTTCTCAGTAGCTATCGTGGGTCGCTGGTTCTATCCGGGATTTTTTCCCCGGGTTCTTCCTCCACTATTAAAACTGGCGGCCATGTGTCGCATATCGTGTGCTCAAAAATGGCGTGAAACACTGCAACAACAAGAACTCTTTATCCAATCTCTATATCATTCTCCATATCTATCGAGCTCGTTGTCTCTTTGTCTCTGGATACTTCATCTATCTCGCGGTCACTCTCACTGCCTCTCTAGTTATGTTTCACTGTCTCACTTACTCTATTTCTGTCTGACTGGTTCTCTCACAGTGCTGCTCTCTCTGTAGACGGCGAGAGAATGAGAAACTGTCTCATCGTCTTCCTGATTATATTCCTTTGTGTCTATGTCTCTGAATGTCTCTCTATTTATCTGTTTATGTCTCTAAGTTTCTGTTTCACTGTGTCTCTTAGTGTGTCTTTGTCCGAATCTATCTGTCTGACTCTCTCTGTCTGACTCTCTCTGTTTGGCTCTTTCACTTTGCTGCTCTCTGTGTAGCTCTCTCTATCCAGCGCTATGTATAGCTGGCTTACCGTCCAGCTCCCACTTGTTCTATCGCATGTATCACATCGTCTCTCTCTCTTTTTTTTTGTCTCAATTTCACTACCTATCCCTGAGACTGTATTTACATCTCTCTAACTCTGTTTATACGTTTCACTATCTCTGTCTCTCTTTCTCTGTCTCTGCTTTACAATCGTTTTCTGTCTGTCGATATATCGGTCTCTGTCTCACTTTGTCTTTCTAGTTCTCTATGTCTCTTTGTCCATGTCTATCTCTGTCTCACTCTCTCTTTTAGACTGTCTCTCTTTCTGACTTTGTCTGATACTCACTATCTAGCTCTCGCTGTCTTTATCTTATCTAGCTCTCTTTTAAGAACTCTATCTCTATCTCCATATGTATGTCACTGTCCATGTTTCAATGTCTCTCTAAGTCTCTTTGTCTGACTCTCTGTTTGAAGTTCACTCTGTGTTGCTCTCTCTGTCCTGCTCACTGACTCTGTCTCTCACGTTCCCGCTCGCTACCTTTCTCTCTGTACGTTACTATAACTTAATCGTCTCTCTTTCTCGAGGTCTTCACATTTGACGGTCTTTATATGTCACGGTCCCTCAATCTTTCGGTCTAAGATATTCGCGGCCTCTCTATCTGACACTCTCGTTATTTCGGGATCTCACTTTTTAACAGTCTCACTAACTTATGACGCCTAAAAATCGAGGTTTCATTCAATCGCAGTCTCTCTATCCAGCGGTAACTATAAATCGGGTTCTTTATTTTTCTCGAACTGGGTATCTCACATTATTAAACTTGCGTTATCACTAACTCGCGATGTCTTTGTCTGGAGCTGTTCTTCTCTCGCGATCACTCCAATTTGCGTTCTTTTGCCTTAGTCAGTAATGCTTTGTTCTACTATATAACGCCAAGGAAGCCGCGTTGCTAATATTTCGCAAACTCCATATTTTGCTGTTTCTCTGTATCACGATTTCAGCACTCCGCGGTGCCTATATTTCGCGAACTCTCTATTTTGCGCTTTCCCTACATCGCGATATCAATATTCCGCGGTGCCTATATTTCGCGAACTCCATATTTTGCGGCTTCTTTATTTTGCGATATCAATATCCCGCGACTCATATAATTCGCGAATTCTTTTTTTCGCGCTTGCTCTATATAGCAATGATGAATATCTGTCACTCTCTCTCTTTGTCTGTCTTTAGGCCTATCTTTCTCCATGTCTCTCTATCTGCATGTCGCTGTCTCTTTGTTTATAAGAGTGTCTCCAATCTGCTCATGTCTGTTACTATGTCCAGCCCTCTCTATCCACCAAAGGCCACGAGTTGGCGAGTGGTCTAAAGTGCTCTATGTTACGGATCACTGCCATCTCACCTCTGCGTATTTGTAGTCTCAGATTGGGCCAATGTGGGTATGTGAGAAAGCTTCTCAGTAGCTATCGTGGGTCGCTGGTTCTATCCGGGATTTTTTCCCCGGCTTCTTCCTCCACTATTAAAACTGGCGGCCATGTGTCGCATATCGTGTGCTCAAAAATGGCGTGAAACACTGCAACAACAAGAACTCTTTATCCACCGCTCTCTATCTTTCTCCATATCTATCGATCTCTGTCTCTGGATACCTCCATCTATCTCGCGGTCACTCTCACTGCCTCTCTAGTTATGTTTCACTGTCTCACTTACTCTATTTCTGTCTGACTGGTTCTCTCACAGTGCTGCTCTCTCTGTAGACGGCGAGAGAACGAGAAACTGTCTCATCGTCTTCCTGATTATATTCCTTTGTGTCTATGTCTCTGAATGTCTCTCTATTTATCTGTTTATGTCTCTAAGTTTCTGTTTCACTGTGTCTCTTAGTGTGTCTTTGTCCGAATCTATCTGTCTGACTCTCTCTGTCTGACTCTCTCTGTTTGGCTCTTTCACTTTGCTGCTCTCTGTGTAGCTCTCTCTATCCAGCGCTATGTATAGCTGACTTACCGTCCAGCTCCCACTTGTTCTATCGCATGTATCACATCGTCTCTCACTCTTTCTCTCAATTTCACTACCTATCCCTGAGACCGTTTTTACATCTCTCTAACTCTGTTTATACGTTTCACTATCTCTGTCTCTCTTTCTCTGTCTCTGCTTTACAATCGTTTTCTGTCTGTCGATATATCGGTCTCTGTCTCACTTTGTCTTTCTAGTTCTCTATGTCTCTTTGTCCATGTCTATCTCTGTCTCACTCTCTCTTTTAGACTGTCTCTCTTTCTGTCTTTGTCTGATACTCACTATCTAGCTCTCGCTGTCTTTATCTTATCCAACTCTCATTTAAGAACTCACAATATCGCTGTTTCTCTATCACGCGTGCTACCTGTCTTTACCGCTGTCTATGTCACTGACTTTGTCTCTTTCTCTACCATTCTCTGACTCTGACTCAACCAATGACACTGTCTCTACCTCTCTCTCTCTCTGCATTTCTTTTCACTAACTCTCCATATCTCTCCATCTCTTATTGTCTGTCTATCCCTCTCTGTTTATCTGTCTCTCCTTCTCTCCAGCTGTCTATCTATCTCTATCTCCATATGTATGTCACTGTCCATGTTTCAATGTCTCACTAAGTCTCTTTGTCTGACTCTCTGTTTGAAGTTCACTCTGTGTTGCTCTCTCTGTCCTGCCCACTGACTCTGTCTCTCACGTTCCCGCTCGCTACCTTTCTCTCTGTATGTTACTATAACTTAATCATCTCTCTTTCTCGAGGTCTTCACATTTGACGGTCTTTTATATCTCACGGTCCCTCAATCTTTCGGTCAAAGATATTCGCGGCCTTTCTATCTGACACTCTTGTTATTTCGGGATCTCACTATTTACAGTCTCACTAACGTATGACGCCTAAAAATCGAGGTCTCATTAAATCGCAGTCTCTCTATCCAGCGGTAATTATAAATCGGGTTCTTTATTTTTCTCGAACTCGGTATCTCACCTTTTTAATCTTGCGTCATCACTAACTCGCGATGTCTCTGTCTGCAATTATTCTTCTCTCGCGATCACTCCAATTTGCGTTCTGTCTGCATTAGTCAGTAACGCTTTGTTTAACTATATAACGCCAAGGAAGCCGCGTTTCTAATATTTCGCGAACTCCATATTTTGCTGTTTCTCTGTATCGCCATTTCAGCATCCCGCAGTGCCTATTTTTAGCAAACTCTTTATTTTGCGCTTTCCCTACATCGCGATATCAATATTCCGCGGTGCCTATATTTCGCGAACTCCATATTTTGCGGTTTCTTTATTTCGCGATATCAATATCCCGCGACTCCTTTATTTTACGAATTATTTTTTCGCGGTTGCTCTATATAACGATGATGAATATCTGTCACTGTCTCTCTTTGTCTGTCTTTCAGCTCTCTCCATGTCTCACAGCAGCATTGGGGGGGGGGGGGCGAATCCTACATTTGCTCGAGACATCATTTGCTCTGAATCTAACAAACATCTCGAGAGAATTAATTCGAATCCTTCTTTTTCAACCAAAAAAAGGATTACTTGTTCGAAACATAAGTTTTTCGCAAATCATACTCCAAGACCGTTTTCAGCGTTTAGTGAAAAAACGGTGTCGTCGTGATGTCATCCCCCCCCCCCCCCCCGCTGCTATGAGTTTTTACGATTTTAACCAAATATTTGATCAAGTCCGATACGATATCGTGTCTGAGGACGAAAATCATTTATGATTTCACAAACAAACTAATCGCTAACACCTCATCTTGTAGATCAATGAAATTATTGGATTGGTCAGTGAGTCGAAAATTAATTCTTGTTAGCGAATTATTATGGCATCGCATGTAGACAGGATTAATTGGGTTTTCAATAATTAGGAATCCTGGAGGAGCTGTTGGTGCAAACGAATAAAGAATATATCCCTGCTTAGCTTGATTTGATTGCTCTAGATTAATTTGATAGCTTCCTTCAATTGCATCACATACTAAATTGAGCGCAATCACCGTTGAAATATTTACATTATGCGGGGCAATATGCCTACCGCCTCCATCTGGGTCATTATTATATTTAAGGATAGTTGAATCTTGTACTTGTAATACCTTGATATCATTCCTAACAGATTCTTTTAGTTCCTCAGCGTTGTATCCGCGAAACTTGAAATTACGCAGATCGGCTTCTGTGATATTGTAACCGGTTAGGAATTGTTGTTTATTGTCGCTGTTGTCATTGGTTATTGTTTGAATAATTAGTTCATTGATATATTCCATGTCAGATACAAGCTGATTTAATATTTCAACGTGTTTTCGCGATTTTGTTTGCTGTAGTTGTTCTATTTGTGTTTTATGTAATTGATTAATTTCATTAAAATAACCAGTGATGTCAGTTAGCGTAAATGCGATAGTAACAGATGATTCATCTATTCTTTTAATGATAAAATCCCATTGCAACGTGTTTTTGTTGGTAAATATAAATCTATCGGCGATTTTTACTTTTCTTATATCAGATAAACTATCTCGATATCTGGGATTTTTTTCATGATATGATTGTACGTCCGTGGTTAAGTTGGTGGTGGCTCCGGGTGGTTTTTCAGGCCATCCTAACACTGTTCTTAACGAGCTGTTATATATATCTACAATGTATCCCTCTGTGCTTATTTCGATCGACGACGAGAGCGTCGGTTCATGAAGTTTAATAGCTATTTTTGATTCTTTTCCCGTGATTGATTTTATTCTACGCTGAATTTCAGCATCGATTTGCTCAATTTGGTACGACCCAGTTGGTAACGAAATAACGTTCCAGTCTGGGGTGCCATCGGGTTTATTCTTATGCGAGAACACCAGTGCGTTATTCGGTTGCTGACCGCCAAATGCAACCGATCTGATATTGGGACAACTATGATATACTCGTAATTTTGCCTGCGCGATCTCGCGCACTGGAATCGGAGAGGGGAAGTTTACGCTAAATTGTGGGTTTGTTGATGTTATTGATATCATGCTTGTTCGTATCGGAGTGGTATTCTCCGCGATTCGTTGAAGCAGTTCGAGTGACATTATTGTTAACGCTGTCTTCAATTTCCAATTTCAACATCGCGGAGTTATACAACTGGGTCATCGTGGAAAATGCAACATCGGATATGAACGAATTATCTATCGACAGCGAGATCAACTCGGATAATTTAGAGTACGCGTCAAATACCACCCGGTACCGAGCTGTATAATGAGAACACGATGATAACTTTTTAGTTATCGCGGTGGCGACTGCCGCAATTGTTGTTGCCGCGGAGATAGCGATTGGAACTGCAATCGGAGCCATCATGGTCACCGTCGACAAAATAACCCCGGCGCTGGCCATCACACCGGACACAGAGTACACGGTGATGTCGATGATCGCTACGCTACGTCGGTATTTTTTCATTTTTTCACGATAGCGCTCAGAAAGTGATTTCAAGTTCGCGGAAAACTCTTTCACGGTATCATATCGATATCGATGCGATTGTGATACCTCTGGGACTATTATCGGTTCAATTGATTTCATCGATGTCATTACTATTTTAAACCTGCTAGTGTTTTCAATTATTCGATTGTGTACTCGGATTTATGGTCGGTGGGGGAATACCGGATATAAATTCTAGCGTCCAGGGTAGTGAATCCCTAACCACTGACTCGTCGGATGTAGTTATATCAATCCTAATAGGGTATCTTATTCGGTCGGGTGCTGCTGGTATCATATCGTTTATATACGTCACTGTGTTAACACCGCTTATATATTTTGCCGGGCCGACTCCCAAATCAAATTTATGGCGATGTATTATTGTAAATCGATAACAACCCGGTATACTACCATATTTGCTGTGAAAATGTAAACTATTTTCATTTCCTCGGATCCAATCAAAGGTCCCACTGGCAACTGTGTATACGATGTAACCTACGGTTTTTACGCGGTGTGAAATTTTTACCTTTCCAAAATTTTCTTTTAGTTTAAAGGCATACAACCTAAGTAAAAACGAATGAAATTATATCATTATTTTTTTCAGTTCACGATTACTTAATTAGATGAATAATTACGTTTCAGGCTGTTTCTGAGGCCGAAATCAGGCTAGTATCGGAAATTTTGTGATAATAAACGCGATCATGAACTATTGTCTGCAGACAAAAATTCGCTGTTTGCCACGCCTATATTCATGTAACCTCTGTGTTGATCTCTCCCGAAGATTAAGAATTTTAGCCATGCGCAAACACGTGTTTGCAAAAATAATGGCGTGTTCACAACTAGATCGAAAACCAAAACTTAGATTCTGAAAGGAGGGGAAAAAAAAGCTATTTGGGCAAATTATGGCAGCACACGCATATGTATTGGTGACCAGCAGGAACGATGGAATAAAAAGAAGTCCACTTTGAGCCTGGAAACTAATCCAGAGGTCGCCAAATTCTTGCTGGATATTAGTGAGTCTCAATTTTGCAATGAACAGTCAAGTTTTTATACCGCTATTTTATATCTGCATTGTTAACTCTTTATCAAAACTCTTAAAATAACATATTTTATATAAACTGGCATTATTCCATTTAGCTTGAAATAAAATGTCACAGCCCTGCAACAATATCGCTGAAAACCGCATGTACGTACACCACTGCTGATATTTTTGAGGCTATCAAAGGGACATTAATGATCATCATTTTCGCTCGCAACCATAAGACTTTATTTAGAGTCAAGCAGTCACTTCTGTTTTTTTTTTGTTTTTTTTAAATAAAAAAAATTATATATAATGTAAATGGTGATGGCTGTAAATGAAAGTAATGCAATACAGTTAAGTATATATTATGCATACCATTATTTGTAAAGTATATAATATTATTGTGTCTAATAAAACATTTATTTTCCCATGCTATATTAGGTAATGAATTGAATGGCAGTGCAAGGAAAACATCAGAAAAATGTCACAGAAGACATGGCCACAACTTCTACACCTGGGCCAACAATTCATAGGATACAAATTCCTGCTGTGTCTGATATAACCACATCAGAATCAGATATGGCATCTGTGTAAGTATTACTACATTTTTTAAAATTTTTATGTATATTTATTTACTTGTTTACAAATATTTTGGTTGATGCACATCTAAGGATTTACCTGGAAATGTATCATTCTATATTAGTTTAATATTTTGCAGTTGGTAAAGATTGTACATTTTGTTAAAATCTGGTTTGTTTTATTTAGAATAATATTTTTGTTGTAAATTGTTTGTTGGCATATGTCTATTTTTTGTTATTGATATGTTCCTCATCATTCTGTATGTATTTTAGTTAAAGGGTCTCAAGGGAGAATAGGCTTTGACTAAATTAGTCACCCCTTTAAATAAGTTATTATTATTATTATTTTGTGAAGAATTATCATTCAGGTCATAATAACCAAGATAAATGATAATTCTTTTGATACAAACTAAAGATTCCCAAGTTCAACATTAGTATTTACACATTTAAAAATTTTATTTTAAGGGATTCAGTCTTGTCTGAAGTTGATGGAAAAGTCTAAAACTTTTATCAACCCATTTGAGAAAGTATACTAACAAACAATATTGTGATATATACATAAAAGGGAATATTTGAGTTAAGTATACTAAAAAAACAACCATTATGATACATGCATGATATATGTAATTAAACTAAAAGTAATGTGTAGTATTATATTGGTATTTGTGGATGGTATTTGTGTATGAAACAGAAAGTTGCTCCCACAAAAGCTTTCTTTTCTGTGTATTATCAAAAAAGTAAAAATTGTGTATTTACAATTTATCTTAAATATAGTATCAATGCATAATTGAAATAATGAAGATATACTGGTTATCACAGAAAGAAAATGAATACATTGTATTATAAATACAAACCACACCAAGGTCATAGGTATGGTTTGTTCCTTTAGTACACATGGAGAGGGCAAGGGGGGTTTACCCAAATGCATATGCTTGTGTATGGGGGTGGGTGGTCTACTGATAATATACGTACACATATACCTCGATAGTAATTTGTCTGATATGTAACCTGCTTGACTGGGTTCAGTTGGTGTTTGAGTTTTAGTGGACAATAGACAAAAGTTTTAAAGTTATGCTGCTTATTTCTTTGATGCATCCAGACATTCAACATTGGTGGACTAGCTGTTACATTAAATACATATTATTGTTAATCCTTGATCTTTTCTGTGTGGATTAAATATTGGCTGTTCTACAGAATGGGGAGGGCAATCGCATGTATGCAGATGGTGTGTGTGTAAATAAAAAGTATGCATGTGTAATGGGAGGGAGGGGTCAAGCTTTGCCCGATTTTTGCACATATTTCCATAGTTGATATCAGATTTTGTTTCTGGACTTTTTACTTGTTTGCTTGCAATCTAATTCACACCGGTCTGAGCTATACACATACAGGCGAACAATTGCAAAAGTAGGATAAATTGGGGATGGAAGTAAAAAGTGGCCAGGAGGAAAATGATGGGTCAGAAGAAGAAAAACTTCCACTTTTACCTTTATGCCGAATAATGTTTCTAGCACACCTAGGTGTATATCTAATAAAATCTCTTGGAAACAGATGTATTTCAATGTATTCAAAATTAGCCCACAAATGCGCTCCCTACCCCCAGGTGACAAGGAAAAAAATAGTATGGGTGGAATGAGTTGATTATTCTCTGCCTGTATAATGCTACTGTACATTGGCATTTTCATCGAAACAGATTAATGGGGATTTATAAATGTTAATAGTTCTCTGCATCTGAATCAATGTATTTATTTAGTCATTTTACTTTGTTTCAGAAGTACAGCAGAACTGGAGAATTTCCAGAAGTTTGATTTTATTGTATGCCTCCAAAAGACATTCATATAAGCCATCAGCTTTCAGAGAGCTAGGAATCTGTTGGCAGCTCTTGATTATAACAATCATGTTGACAGAGATGTGATTGTAAACACAGATGGAACAATAAGGTAATAAACTTTATTCTTGTTAACGTAATAATTCATCTTTGTTAAAATATTAATGCTTTACCTGTAAGTTGATAAACCATCTGTTTGTGGTACAATTTTATCTTTTACAGAAGACATTTTTTAAAATAAATTTCAAAAACCAATTTTGGTTAGAATTAGTCTAATGTAATAAGAAAATTCTGTAAAGAATCTAAAAATTTATATGATATATGGGTAAGATACAGATTTGCTATTTTGACATTTTCATCTGTAGCAAAATGATTTGTTACATGTAATTGTATGCAGTTTTTATTTGGACTTTTGAGAATAAAAAAAATATAAAATGACATTGTCAGTGAAATGTTTGCATTTTCTTGTCAGATACCAAAGGTCATTTAACAAAAAAGTGAGAGATGGTCTGCATACCCAAAGAAAGCTGATTAACAGTACCTGTATATTCCAGAAATAAATATGAAAATATTGAAATGAGGTTAGATGATAGAGTTGGCATGAACCAGCCAGTTGTTTTGGTCATAAATGATCCTAGGTGAATATCTGATGTATCTGATCCAATACCACCACCACCTACAGAAGAGATTGTTCCAAAGCAGAAATCTCATTTTAAGTTAAAATGATTTAAGCCTTTTAGTCAGGTAACTCCTGACTAACACAAAGTGTTATGGAGAGACTATTCTAGTGATTGTATGGTAAGAAATGATCCCTACCATGGACCCATATAGACTTTGACTAAGTCTTTCTTAAAGTGCCTACCATGAGCTGAAGTCCAGCATCTGTTTGATTTCCAAGTAGCAGTATATCTTCAGACCACTGTTGATTATGTTCTTAAAGCTTTTAGAAACATGCATTTAAACAACAAGATTCAAGATCTTTTATAACTTTTTATACCCATTGCATATATGCTTGTCTTATATGTATGTTTAGATTGAGGTAAATGCAGTATATTTTTTCCATATGATGTATAAAAAAAGCACAGCAGAGGCTATACATTGTAAATCATTTAATCTTATAGAAGTAACAAGATTAAAATCATGTAATTACAAGTCTGTATTATTGCATAATAAAGTACTTTTTAATAATTTTATTTTCTAAATGTTTTGTGTAAAATTGCAGTCAGAAAGATTTCTAGTATACTTTGAAAAAGAAAAAAATGTACATTGTAGCAAATGACTTCAATATATACTCTTCATCTTGATTTAATTGCTCCCACTAAACATGCCCTTAAAGGTTCACATATTGTTTTAAACTGATTTTATAAAGAAAATAATGCTGTTAACATCTGTCTTTTTTAATTAAAAAAAAAAAAAATTAGAAATGATATTCACCGACTATATTTGTTAACAAATTACTATTTACATACTGGTGTTGACCGTTCCAGTGGCCTAGTGTTAAGTGCATCCACCTCATATGCAAGAGGTTTGGGTCCTTGATCCCTGGCCAAGTCATACCAAACACATAAAAATGGTATTAACAGCTGCCTCATTTGGTGCTCAGCATTAAGAGGTTAGTGTATGGACTGGTCGTCCTAATGTCAGGATAATGTAACTGGGTGGAATGTCATGCTACATGTCTGCGGCATGATGCCTCAGTGCTAGATATCACTATAAACTGCCACACTTCAAAGATCATAGCAATATGACTCAAAAATTGTTCAAGGTATGTTAAAAATCCAAATCACACACACTGTTACAATTTTGAAACAGAATTTGGCATGTTGTCATCACTGTATAGTAGACCCAATTTCATGAACTTGAGCAGTGATATATTGTTGCAAACAGGGTTAATGGTCAATTAGCAATTAAAACACCCCTGTGAATGTGTAAGAGTTTGTTTGTCTGTGTAAGCTAATTAGTATCAACACTGGTAGCATGACCCCTGCATTCCTGAATTTGATATGTATATCTGAGCCAGTTTTGCATTGTACTTCGTACATTATATATACTAATCAGTATATATATATATATATATATATATATATATATATATATATATATATATATATATATATATATATATGTGTGTGTGTGTGTGTGTGTGTGTGTGTGTGTGTGTGTGTGTGCCTAGCTACCCTAATTTTAAAAGAAATGCAATAGGAAACATACATGGGGGTGAGGGAATGGGCTTAATTTCAATATTTGTTTCGCTGCAGTAGTTTGTTTAGGTGATGTACTAAAGTTTGGCATTGAGTAAATGGTAATCACTTTTGTCAAAAGTATAAAAAAAACAAGCTCAAGATACTAAAACATCAATGTAATTTCTATATAACTGTCTAGTACTTTGGAATGGGATGTCTGTAATCAATCTGTTATTAGTAATGGTACACTAGTTTCTCATATAAAATGTCTCTGAGAGACAAAGAGAAAGGAAGAACGGAGGCAGACATTAGACGGACTGCAGGCAATTGGACTACCTGTCCAGAGAAAGATCATACAGATGAGTAGGAACACAGGACAGGAGGAAAATCAATTACAGTCAGATGATAAAATAGGCCATAACTTGGTCAAGTTAAAGACAAGTGATAGGGTTTTAATTTGAATTTCATTTGAGAGATGACTGTTATTTAATGATATTAAAGTGTTGTTTATTTGACTTTCACATTTTGTGTATTCATTAATTTAACTGTCGGCACCTCTATCACTACTTCAGTTCCTCATAAAAACAAGCCGGGAGGTCTTTTGTAATAATTTAAATAATATTGGGAACACCCCACCCAACCTAAATAACACGGAAAATCTCTATATATTATATGCAATAATTATTCTTAGATGATATCCTTCATTTTTATGCCTGACTGTACTCTTGAATTAAAGTTATGTCTGTACATGCACATTTGTACATGTATAAGTTTAGTATAATTCATAATATATAACAGTTTTACAGTGTATGCAGTTGTGTACATTCATCTGGGTATTTATATAAAGGGTATAATTATTTCTATGGTAAATGAACACATTTAAAAAACAGAAAATTTGATGCATTTAATTGGTGTCGAGTATATTTGATTTAGTTGTAATAAGAAGACTGATGATGCACATATTATGTGATAAAAGCATTTAATGTTGCTTTTGATGAATTAGTATTTAAGTCTTAAAAACCTTATTCTGTTTCCAGAGCCAATTTTTTTCACATGTAATTGAAATTAATGAGCAGTATCTGGATAGAATAGTATCCTAGTGTTTGTAGTTCTGTTGATATTTACAAGCCAATCATTATTCATGAAACACTGCAACAAGTTTTGCTTTCTCAACTCATGACTATGCGTTATTCATCATTTAACTTAATGTGTTACTGTATATGCACACTTAAAATCATGTTCACCAGTGTACTTTTGTTGTTTACATCCTTTGCATCCCAAGACAATGCTAGTCAACTTCAATTCATGTTTTTAATAAGCAGTCTCCTCACAGTTGCTTTCAAAACATAGCCATACATATAATCATTCTTTAGTGGGTAGGTAGCTAAAACAATGTTTAAAAAAACTTGTTCATGCAAAATAAATATTGCATACTACAAAAGAAATGCTTTATACAACTTAAAATAAACATAAATTTCATTATTCACACATCATATCATTGGATAGATCACCCCAGTCTTCCTTGATTAAATCCAAAATGGTACTGGCCAAAATTATGTATCCATGACAGCATCCGATGATACACACGTGCTACATGGTTGTTGTCGTAATCAAGTTGTATATCCTCAGAGGGTTTTTGTTGTCCGTTTATTCTCAGTGAAACCTCACTTACTCCTAATTGATCAAATATCATATGACTGCGTTCTTGGGAATCTAATCGATTCCTATTCTGCAGCGCTACAAATATATGACGTGGAGCTGAAACGCCTTGTTTGGCTGCTAAGTGTCATGTAAATGAACCATTAACATTATCATCTTTGGTATCAGTTGTTACTGTTAGCCAACTTAGCAATGATTTGCCACCTGTGTCCATAAATGAAAGTAACCGCTGCTCTATGGTAATTGATGGGGTCATTACTGGCATCCACAATACTATTTTACTCAAAACAACTTTACCATCATCGACACCATTAGCACGCCAAATTGCATTATTGTCATCGCCTTTTCGCACTAACGCGATTGTGTGTTTGGCTCCATAGATGACTTTTCTGACATTTCTGCAGAATCCAAATATGTGATGGAGTGGAATCGCACATGAAAAATATCGTTGTGGTCCGTGCAATGCTCCTTTTCGTGTTGCAAACCCTAGATTGAAATTAATATTGACGCCTTTTATAATGTCAAAATCAGCGCCTTGTCTGGCTCGACGTTCTGGATTAGCTGCTACTTGTTGATTAGCAACTGAAGTTTCTTGCGGTGTTAACAATTTAATATATTGAAGGTGATCGGGGTGATCAGAGGTATCCTTTGCAAACATCATAGATGGACCAACCGACCTTGTATAATCATCAGAATATCTTGCTAGCCCGATTAATATTGTTGCAACATCAACTTCACGGTCTATTGATTCAATTTCTTTTCCATCAATGAGATATCTTGCACTTTCAAATAACGCCATTATGCTGTTGTTGACGAACCCAACTCGGACATTTGCGTTATCTGCATATGGGGTATCAGCTGCAACATTTGTTACGAGTTTTCCCTCGATTTCAATAAATGCTTCACATGGCAAAATGTATTTACTGGTATCTTGAACTTGAAGTTCAATTCGCGATCGTAGGTCGGCTTGTATTGCATGATAGGAATAATATTGATAATCCCGAACTGAATCGTTCTTGGGTACTGGGGCTTCTATATCGAAGGCCGGATCAGCCTGTCGTTTAAACATTATATTAACATACTAGTGTTTTCAATTGTGAAACTCTTTGTAATTATCGTCGTTTTTGTTTTCGTTTCGAACCACTTCCTGCTAACGCGTTCATGATAACGCTATCTGTTACCGGCGAAGCCGTCAATGGCGACGGAGTCACCGAAGCAGTTAACGACGCTAGTTTTTGTTCCACTGCGCTATTTATTGCTTTGCTGACACTTGCAGGCATCACTGCCGTAGATGGCAGCACTGTTGGTTTCACCACCGACTTCGTCGCTGTTGGTTTCTTTCGCACTAATGATATTATTTTATCTTTCGCGGCAGAAAATGCCTTTCCGGCAAGATTTCCAACAGCGCTGATTCCCTTATCACGAATAACATCAATGGCTTTCATTGATAATTGTTCAGCTAACGGCGCCACCTTGGGAACCATTCTTGTAAATAACCCCGCAATGGTATTGCCGAAACCATCTCCGTACCACGCGCGGTAAACAGGCAATCGTGAGTTCACCACGTAGACGCTTACGGGTTTATCATGGTTGTAGTGTATAATCATCTTGTTATAAAAACACTAGTGTTTTCAATGATGAAACGCTAGCATAGTGAATTCCATTGAAAACTCTTTGAGTAATCGCTTGCGATCAATCGCTGCGATAACCATTATTTTAAACGAGTTCGTCGATGAGTTCTCGATATACATTAATGTCCATGATACCGCCGGCAAATAATCGTCTACAGATATCAGCTGCTTCATTAATTATCTCGACGGAGTTGTTTCCGGCTCGTTTTCCCCCGATAAGTACTTCTAACCGTGATATATCACTGAGAATATTACCAGGACATGTCACGCTGGAGTCTACTTTTCTCTGACTCTACCTGTGACTCTCTCTCTCTCTCTCTCTCTCTCTCTCTCTCTCTCTCTCTCTCTCTCTCTCTCTCTCTCTCTCTCTCTAACTTTATTTGCCTCTCCATCTCTAATTGTCTCTATCTCTCTGTATTTCTCTGTCTCTCCTTATCTCCAGTTGTTTATCTATTTCTGTCTCCCTATGTATGTCTCTGTCTACATTTAAATGTCTCTCTAACTGTCTTTTTGTCTCACTCTCTCTGTTTGACGTTCACTCTGTGCTGGTCTTTCTGTCCTGACTTTGTCTCTCTCTTTCCAGCTCGCTACCTCTGTCTCTGTATGTCACTATCACTTAATCGTCTCTCTGTCTCGCGGTCTTTCCTTTTGACGGTCTGTATATTTCGCGGTCCCTCTATCTGTTGATCTAAAATATTCGCGGCCTCTCCCACTCTCGTTACTTCGAGATCTCACTATCGAAAAGTCTCAGTAACTTACGGCGTCTAAAAAAATCGAGGTCTTATTAAATCGCAGTCTCTCTATCTAGCGGTCACTCTAACTCGCGTTCTTCTTTTTTCGCGAACTCGCTATCTCAGTCACTGTTTTTAATCTTGCGGTATCACTAACTCTCGGTGTCTCTATCTGGCGGTTATCTTATCTCGCGATCGCTCTAATTTGCGTTCTGTCTATCTTGCAGTCTCATTAACGCGAGGTTTCTCTATATTGCAGTCTCACTAACTCGAGGTGTCTATATTTCGTTCTAGCTACAATTGTATACAATGACTTAGATGCATATATGTCATGGATAAAAGATAAAAACTCGATAATATATCACAATATGTAGAAAATATATTTAAATGTATGGATGACTAATGGGAATGCGTAGATTGTAAAACGTTCGGAAACGATATTAGTCTCGTATGTTTTAAGAAATTACATATTATATATATATATATATATATATATATATATATATATATATATATATATATATATATATATATATATATATTTATATAATGGGCCAATGGTCTGTATAATCAAAAAAAAAAACATTGTTCTTATATATTTCTACTATTACAAATTATTATGAAGAAGAAGAAGAAGAAGAAGAAGAAGAAGAAGAAGAAGAAGAAGAAGAAGAAGAAATAGAAGAAGAAGAAATACAAATATTTTGCAAAACAAGCAACTGAGAAATTGTTCCATACTATTGTACTCCACATTAAATATGTACTCCACTTTGTACTCCACATACAAAATGATTTTCAAGATAACACAGAATAACGTAGTGGCGTTGATTTTATATCAGATAGATCTGACACTGACATGTCCAAATCAATTAAAAAAGACAATGCACACGAATGTCTTTTGTCCATTACATACAAGATTATGTTATACTCTTCCTTACAAAATTATAAAGACCTAGCCTTTTGTATCCTGGATGTTTTATTTTCCAAATTATCCCTTTTAGATATAATTTTGTAAGTAACCTTTTGAATCACTGCATCTACAACTTCAGATACGTTCATGAGGCCAAACAGCAATGGTTTCGTAAATTTAGACTTCTTTCTTGACATCCTAATAAAGTTTCTCCATGTTCTTGACACTCTGAGGTATAAATTAACAGAGATTGTCTCTCAAACAAGTTATTACAACGTTTATTATTTCATATTCTAATTTTCCATCGCATATATCACAATTATGTTGTGATAATATCTCTCAAGTGCAAATCATAGCTTGTTTGTTCTCAAAACAATACGGTGTTGGTTTTTCCCATCCCAGTTCTTAGCAATGTATTTTTCTTGTGACACTAGTAGTTGGAGAGTGTGCCTTTCTATTCCAGACAAAATTACACACGTGAGCTCATCTGTTTCTACTGACATTATGAATAATTAAAAAAAATCCGCTCTTTTTCTCAGTGCATTATGAATTGACAATAAAATGCATGTAAATTACTTACAGTCCATTAAAGTTTGACAACTGCAGAGAAAAAGAAACATGTACAAGAACTCACAGCTAGACAGTTGTGATTTCGTGCATCGTCTTTGATATTTGGATAGGATTTGCTCCTCATTTATTGATGTTCAATTGAATCAATATGATTATCTCTGACATCTGCTGTCATCACAAAAAGACAAACGAAAACGAAACGTGAGCATGCATAACAGCCCAGGAAATCATAAGAAAGATTATTGATACATACATACATACATACATACATACATACATACATACATACATACATACATACATACATACATACATACATACATACATACATACTGTAATACCATATTGGTACTGTGAATGGAGTTTTGCATACACATTGTCCAGTTAATATTAATGTGTCAAGATTATTTTATGTTCAACGTTGAGATGTTAGATGATGATGAACTATGAGACTTTGGCTTATTTGATCATGCCATTTTTATCTGTCACTGAAAACGGTTATCGTGTGTGAATTACTTCTTCCGTTCCTGAATGTACGCCACCCACCCACCATCATTTAGATCACCGTATGCATCTTTTATAAATATGCATCATGCGTCTTATGCTAAATGTGAGTGTAAAACCTTGCCCTGGTCTGAAGTGTCATGCTGTTATCATGAATATTAACGAATTCGTCGAGGAAGTCATCTAAAGACGTCAACAGTTCTACAAACTGGGACATCAACATTAAGTAGAAAGAAGTTCGCATGTTCGCAGTTATTGTGCCATAGTCATTCCATGTTGAACCATAGGTGTGTCGTGCTGGAATTTGACATGAATAGTTTAGGAAATGAATTATCTTACCTTCCATGTTTTGGGAATATCAAAGCGAGAAAAATGATGTTAGCCCATAAACTTATGAATTCATCCATACGGGGGAGTTTTATTACTGGAACAACAGAGATGCAGGATATTGACGGAATCAATGTGCCCAGCCGAAGAATCACAGTTTCTTGTCAGACTTTTGTTGGACAATAAGTTAGAACTAATGTTACTGTTAATTATTGAAAGTTCTTGGTTATGTAGAAATTGTTGTGTTACTTAGTGTGCAGAATACTTGTAGTATGCAGTTGATAGGGACTATTTCTAACCGTATCACGACTCACTGAATCATCAGTACACACTACTTTGACTCGATTCGCATTGAAATTTACTTGTCCGTTTCTTTCAGTTATACGGAATCATAGGTATGAATATATTTATAAGATTAACAGTAAAAACGCACACCACGGACACTGTGAGGACAACTTAACTCCGTCTAAATTGCACGTTCACAGGGATTTTTCTTACAGTTTGAACAGTTGACTTGGTTACCGCCATGGCTTGCCCTGAGAAGGACAAACATTGATTGGCTAACTAAGGTCATGTGACGTGAATAAGAATCTATAAATACGCGTGCAGACAGTGCATTGGCAGATAGCTGTCAGAGCGGCAAAGTATGAACATCTAAGTAGAAACTAAGTAGAAAAGAATTTCGGCCTTGTATTCTAAAATTATCACTTACGTAATTTTCATAACCGATATTAACTTTGATACTTTAAAATCCAAAACCTGAATCAAATTGTTATAAGAAATATTAAGTAGATTTATTACATGATTTGTAATGAACGTAAATGCCTTATAATTATATAGTGTAATATTCTATAAAGCCGCTGCTATCTCCCACCACACTGCTCAAGTACACTAGATCTAAAATCATTATTTCTATTGAGATCACGCTACTATGTCAGGACGTATTACATCCAATCTAATAAATTAGGCTACTGATATACACATGAATTAAAGAATACCATTAATTTAACTTAACTATTGTATATTATAACGTTCTTTTGACATTTAAATAACCAAGTCTGCTATATATTCTCACAAGTTGATAGTGTTGTGACGGACACTGTGTTTATGTAAAGTCGATTTGCGATATTGTAAAGCATGTTATATCTCAACTTTATTATTTATAAAAAGCTATTTTGTTCCTGAACTCTTGGTCTTTTCGAAATAACACACAGGGTGTTACAATACATACATACATACATACATACATACATACATACATACACATCTCTCTCCCCCCTCTCTCTCTCAACACACACCTCTCTCTCTCTCTCTTCACACACACCTATCTCTCCACACATCTCTCTCTCCACCTCTCTCCCTCCCTCTCCTCCTCTCCCCACACCTCTCGCACTCTCCCCCACCTCTCGCACTCTCCCCACCTCTTGCACTCTCCACCATCTCTCTCCATCTCCCCACTTCTCACCCTCTCCTCACACATCGCACCCTCTCCACACACCTCGCCCCCCCCTCTCTCTCTCTCTCTCTCTCTCTCTCTCTCTCTCTCTCTCTCTCTCTCTCTCTCTCTCTATCTTGTATTGCTTACAAACAAGACAAAACTGCATCTACACACCAAAACGCAAAGACTTTTCAAATTTACAAAAACGTCTGCAAACTGAATACGTTGCAAAACCGGAAATATTGTCTGGCCATAAAGGTTTTCGGTTATTTATTAGCACTTAATATTATTAACGTAACAGAAAGAAATGAAACTGACAAACTTATTAAAACCAACAAATACATTTATTTCTCGAAGTTACAACGTGCTCATTTCTGGACAAGGTACATTAACATGAAAAAAATCCCAAATAATCCTAAATTTATATCGTGTTCCGAATGAATTCCAGTACTGAATGTGTTGACGTACCAACTATCTAGAATTAACTTGTTCGGCAGTATTCTTGATGTTATAAAATGATACACTCGATAATATCCTTGAATTAATTCAGAACGATTACAAAATAGTGATTGAGTACAAAATGTCAATGAACTTGTGTAATTTCACTGAATAATTCTTAAATAAACGATTCCTCTCTAATTGTAGCTGAACACATCAGTAACTATTTTTAAAGTCTTAACATAATACAGGAATGAAGACTGTTGACAAAACCCGATTTTATCTTCACCCTCACCTAACATGTGAGAAACCTGTCACAGCATTTTTTTTTAAAAACAATTAAATCATCTTAATGGAAAAGTTTAACTGCACACAAGTTCGCTTCAAGAAACTGAGGTACAGGTAAAATTACATACTAGACTAAAATGTAAATACAAACCAAAACAAGAACAACAATAATAATTCATTAAATAAGAACACGGCAGTAAAATATACCAAAACAAAGAAAGAGAATCACCGAGATCATTTCGTTTTGGCGCTACCTGAGAAAATGTAAGATTTATATGTTTAACATTGAATTAAAACTTTTAAATACAGTCAAACTGAATTAGCCTTCTTTTTATGCTTTATTGTGGCGAATTTTGTAAGATTATATTAAATTCAAAAGTAGTACAAGTTATAAACATTAATACAATGCTAAACTGTAAATGCGTCAACAAGGAATCAAATCAAGAGGGCTTCCGATTTTCCAACAAACAGATCGGCAAATGTGATGAACTTCAAAAATGAATTCAAGAAGGAACTGTATGGAAAAAAAACTAACGAACATAGTTCGGTAACTATTCGAACCTACACTGTATGAATGAATGAATAATTAATTATTGTATCAACAAATAAATAAATACAATCAATGGCACTATGTTTGTATTTTGACTGATAACACTTATGCAAGCCTCACGCACTGAGCAATGAAAGGTGCGATCAAGATACAAAACGTCGCATACACATCTAATGCAGCAAAGTTGGATGTAACAAATGGTGTGCTCTCTAAGTTAACCCCATAAGTGGTAAACTCGTTCACAGTTTCATTATGTAGCCCAACTGATATAAATGCAACACGTCCTACCCGGATGTCCATTATAACCGCATCAGATAACATTTTTGTTCTTGTAGCTAACAGATCACAAGTGTTCATACGAAAACATCTGTCGATATGACCACCGATCCCGGAGATGTGATAAGAAAACATACAGATGGCCAGTACAGCAATTGTGTAAGGATTAGGGTTAACCCTAACCCTAACCCTCTGAGTCGCTATTAGATCTTAAATCGAAATGTTGCTAAGTTTCATGAATTCCCTCTGTCACATTTTGGATGTATAGTGATAACAATAAACCGTTATCGGACGTCGAACCAGGAAACCCTTGAACCAGGACCATTGCAGAAGATCCTTTGGTATTCGATCACTAGACGAAAAATTTGATTTTACAAGCGTCTATAACTTAATAGAAAGTGGAATCGTGGAAAACTGTAATAGTTCAGCCATTGTTTTTACCACTGAGTAATAATCTATAATCAAATGCAAAGAAGAAGACCTGGGATTTGGCCCCTTGAGACAGTTGTTGAACTTTTGGATAAGGAACAATCTCTAAATTCAATAAGTACTTCATCGTCTATGTTAATAACCTTTTCTCCATTATTACCAGAATGCGTATTTCCAGGGCCCTCTATGTAAAGAATAATAGCATACCATGTAGGTTTAAGAACAATTGGTTCATCGAAGAGTATCTCCTGAAATTTCTCTTCCAATATCAATCTACAGCTTGTCATTGAGAAAATGTTGCATTTTGAGTCATCCAGTAACTGTACTGTAATATTCGAAGTAAAGGATAGGGAAGCAGACGTTCGACGTGGATTACTAAGTGAAATTGTTGCCCCATATATAACGATTCCCGTGAGCAACACTCTCCTGGAACATTTGAATTCTATGGCATGTATGTTTGACGCCGTAGGGCAAGGCAAAGCCAGGCTGGAAAACCTCAAAACTCTCCGCTTCTGTTGGAACAACGGTTTTCTCGCAGTCTTTATGAAGCGTGTAGTGCCAAGACTATCACTGCCAAGAAAACTTCGACTCAACTGCAGTTTCTCTTCTGTGGTTAGTATGTCGTCTACTACGACTCTGTCCGCAAAATACTTTCTGTCCATCAGGGCATATCGAATGTGATTCTGCAGCCCACCAAGTACTTCTCTCATATTATCAGCGCATGGTTTAAGATTCCTTCGAGCACACTCGTTTTGTGCCCAATCCTTGACAGCTTCATATACTTCCTCTTCTTTTGCGCAAAGTTCATCTTGCTTGATTATCAGCTCAACGCAATCTGATGACAAGTCATTGAATGACAACTGCTGAAGGACTGAACGACCGTTGTGCGTTATGAACTCTAAGCATCTGCTGCTTAGATCCGTCTCATCAAGTGCCTGGGCTTGCTGAAAGATATCACACACGTTTTCGACAGTGACTACATCGTTCAGCCACTTCACACACTCTTTAACTAGGAAGTGTATGGCGTACTTCTTAGCAGCATACTGCAGTGCAAGGATGGAGTCTCCATTTGGCTCAAACGCCTCATAGTACATGAACCTCAAACAAAAATTATACATAAAATGTCAAGATTACCAAGACGTGCAAATTCGATTGTAGATTAAAAACAAATTAATATTCGTCAAGGTTCATGTTAACCATAAGAAATACAAGGAATAATTCAATACATTTATCAAACACTTACTGATGTAAGTATTAATAGTATCTTCTGTTTAATTGCAGCAGTCTGTTTCTGATTGCATGGGATGTCATATCATGAGTTACACATAAATGAAGATAAAATGTATTCCATTCAAAATTAAAATCTTAATGTCACAAACACAATTTAACCTATTTTGAATACGACGGTTTTAATTATACACGATTCCGCACAGTTCAAGACGTTTTTTTTATATGATCTTTTCATTCAAATCGAATTGCTATTTCGTTGTCAATCACTACCAGAAACATTATGAAACATACCTCAAAAGCTGCTGGAATACACCTGGCTTAATATCTGGCACGTCTATTGGCCCAGTCTCTTGCAGAGGGCCACACAACATGGCATAAAAAACAGAACTACGACTTACAAGGACGTATTTATGGGCCGTTATTATTTCTCTTTGCTTGCCGACGTAGAACGTGACGTCACAATCCACCTGCTTCTCCAACATGTACCGATTGCTGCCCAGCACCCCTCCCTCGGCTTGCCAGTCTGCATGAACTGTAGCGAAGAAAAAAATCGCTCTACATTATTAAACTGACATCAGGTGAAGTGGATGGTATGTTTTTTCTTTATTGCCCGAAACAGTTTCTTCCTTAGACTCGTTCCGCTTCAAAATATTTTTAATATTGCTAAACTATGGATGCTATAATATTATGTTTTTTAATTAAATTTTTTGTTTGTTAGTTTTAAATTTTGTATTCCATTACATGTTATTGTAATGTAACATTGTATGCTGAACTTTACCGTGTCCAAAATTGAGTTTATTTCTGCTTGACCTGATTGACTTCGCTTATTTTAAATTGCATTTTTGTAAACAACTACTACTAGCTTCATTTTTTTCTGTGTGTATGAGCTTATTATCAGGATTTTTATTCAGGTAAACAACAAAGGAGCAAATATGCTGATCAGGGTCAGGATTTTGGAGATTCATAAGTGATATTTGTAGGCTATTGTGTTGTCTGAATTTGATTATGTTACCTATACAAGAGTTTGTTGTGACATCTATAACAGTATCATAATGAGAAAAATGACGTAAAACTACAAGACAAGAACAGCAACAAAAGAGTATTGCTTATTTGATAGCTGGGTGGGAAAAGGGAACGATATATATATATATATATATATATATATATATATATATATATATATATATATATATATATATATATATATATATATATATATATATATATATATATATATATATTCTACAAGTGTGATTTAAATGCTTAGAGAAGTACGTGCCATAAAAAATGCAATGCAAAGTTTAAAAAACGAAGTAAATAAGTCATTTAAAATTATTTCAGATAACTGCGATTCTCTTGTTGTTATCGGTTTCGACCACACATGTACTTTCAATATGGAAAGTTTGATAGCCATCGGTTTACAGGTATACGTGAAATATGACGCTTCGTCAAGGGGTTGGATTGACTGGATGAGGTCCATATTCGCAGCCCACATTACTTGACCTCGTGTACATTTTCGATGAAACCGAATTCCTCTGAACAGTTAATTGAAAGTTTTATCAGTTAATAATATAAAACTTATTGCGTGCTATTTGTGATATTTAATTACTTTTCCCACCCACCGGTTAAGCCAGTTCGTGATAGCAATAGCCCTTAAATGTATCATGTACATACATTCTGAAATGGCTTAACCATGTCAAACAAGTCCTTTCCACCGTAGATTCACCTATTGTATCAGTAATACTCTGTGTCAAGAATACAGAGCGATAATTCCCATTTGTAATAAAAACTATTTAGCACTTCTGTCTGCGAACAGTTTTATCCCTATGACATCTCAATGTGTTGCATGGTTACAACTCATCACATGGATCTATTCGTTTCGTCAGACACCAGCCGTACAGCCATCAACAAGGTTAGCAATGTTGCCAGATACTTTTTTCAATTCCCGCACGTGTACCTTTAAAATGCAGCCACAAATCGCCCAATTTATATATTAAAATCTGAAGCGCAAATAAGAACCAAATACCATAAATTTAACAATATAAAACACTGATAAAGTGATAATAGAGCATCCGCGCTACAGGCTACAGTTACCAGCATAGATATGCTTTTGAAATGCAAGCTTAATTAAATTTTGAAATTATAAGCACGCATCATTCTTCCGGTTCCGGAATTTTTAAACAAAATTAAGTCTGTGATATACATCTATGAAGATACATCCAGAAAAATGGATTCATTAAGATTTTTAGATATTATCGTCACTAGCGCCAATTTAAAATTGAATGCGCATAATTTAATAGCATTTTTTGATGCAGCCCAAATTACGGCGACACAAATCAGAAACCAGCCATAAAAACCGCAACCCGCAATCTAAAAAATTTTCACGCAACCAAATTTCGAACTGAACAAAATTGGGCGAAAAGAACGCTTATCTGGCAACTCTGAAGGTTAGGTACCTACTGTGATAGAAAGAAGAAACTAGCCTCTTGAGGGGTTCACGCGCTGCCACGTGCAGCTATAAAAAAAAAAAAAACAAACAACAGTCCGCTTCTCGAGTATTATGACTTCAGTGGCGTAGATGCGTATACCTGGCAGTACGGTGGAACGATGGCTGATCTACCAGTCACGCACCGTTGTGAAGGAGTACAAAAAAGGGTCCAGAATTCCGGGAAAACATTACTTTAATTTTCTTGCATACATACATACATAAATACATACATACATACATACATACATACATACATACATACATACATACATACATACATACATACATACATATAGCTTTTTGTTTGATTAGGACTTTTAACGTAGCTTTAACAATTTTTCAGTCATATCGCTACGATGTCTGCAAGCAGGCAGTTTATAGTGATGTCTACCACTGGGGCATCATACCACAGACATGTAGCACGAGGTCCCACCCAGTCACATTATCCTGACACCAGGCCGACCAGTCCAAACACTAACCTCTTAATTCTCAGCGTCAAGCGAGGCAGCTGTTAGCACCATTTTTTAAAGCCTTTGGTATGACTCGGCCAGGGATCGAACCCATAACCTCCCGCTCCCGCGGCAGACACTCTAACCACTAGGCCACCGGAACGATTATATATACATACAGTAGTGAAACGATACACATGCGCCACGTATCGATGCCATTAACAGCCTAGGATATGATACCTTATCGATACACATGAACTTGATGGCCTTTTGCATCTTTAGAAGGTCTGCCAGTAGTAGTTGGTGCCCTTTTGTGATTCTAGTCTTATTTCCAGTATACTAACTACAGACGGGCATATACTCAGCATATGTTTATGAACCAAATTTGTCCATGATATCAAAAATACTTTGAGACTTATTACTCAATGATTTATATTAAACATTTTAGACCCATTTAAGACATCTTCATTTTTAATCAGATGCAGGACTCAATTATGCCAACGTAACGGAGGTATTTCAATCAAATAGATATCTCTACTTTTAATTTATTTATCTTTCATATTTATTCACTTGATCTTAACCCCGATAGAGATATGTTTTTTTTTTTAACCACATGATCCGTCATGGTAAATTGCTTGAGAATAAGAAATGAAAGTTACATTCTACGTTTGAGTTATCTATTATAATTTTGGACTGGAATTTTGCCGTTTGTACATTTGCCTTAAAGGGTAATTGATATTCATGTTATACAGCATGTAAAGCGGCCTCTTACTTAACACCGCTTTCGGGCTCAAAACCAATCACTGGTATCTCCTTTAAAACTTTCCCGAGCTCCAATAATCTGATATACGTCATAACTTCAAATAGGTATAGTCATCTTGACAATCATTAGCACGTAAATCGTCTTCTGTAAACGAACCACGCTGGGTTTTCTACGTAGTCCGTATTTTAAACACGCATTTGAAAACCTTCATTGAGGCATGGCTTAAGCTACGACATTAAGATTTGTTCCCGGGAACAATGTGCCAATGAAATTGAGTTTAAGAACCTTTCATGTGAAGCTTTAGAGCCAAGATGCGTCAATAGTTGCCTTCCTGAGAAACATATATCGCGACAAAGCATTTTAACGTCGAAACGGTTCAATCACAAGAGTGCATCTTCATGTGTGGAAGTTATCGCGCGTTAGTTCAAAGTGCGCGAATTTTCACTTTTGCGTCAAGTTTTTCTATTGCTTTGCCAATGCTTCCTGTTTGTCACGCAGCGAATAAGTTACCTTAAATGCTTATTGGTGGTTATTGTTTAACCTGGACGACAACAAACAATAAACTCCTAAGAGAATTCCATGTAACGTATCACTAAATAGCAACAAATGTGTAGCAATCAAATTCGATCAAAATATATCAGATTCACATCAACAAAAAACGTAATCTGCTTACTAAATGATTAGTAAAATGTCCTCGATTTATCTGTAAACCCATTTGAAATGTCGCCTTTTGCGCTAGCTATTGTGATAATAAAATCACCATTACAATGGCGGGGGGGGGGGGGGGGGGGAGGGGGGCTGAGTGGGGCAATATTAAGAATCACATCACGATCGCGTACAATATTGAAACAAGAAACTATGAATTGACAATAAAATGCATGTAAATTACTTACAGTAATTGTTGGTATTTGTAAGTTTTGTACAAAGTTGAAATTTAACCAGAAGAACGGACCCATCTTCACAATCGTTACATGAGACCGTTTTGCTGTATAGTAATTATAAACCTGGACGATATACAAACTACAGTCCATCGAATATATAACATCGCACACCATAATATGGCCGAATTCTATCATTTATCAAAATGCGACTTCATTTAAAACAAATTATAAACAAATTATATCAGTCACTACCAGTAACAGTATATCATCTCATGGGTATGTGGTTCTTTCTGGGGGTTTTCCAGGATTCTTCCTCCACCAATAATACTTGCCGCCACGTATAGCATATCGTGTGCTGAAAAATGACATTAAACCGTACGACAACAACAACAACAAATACAGCGACAATGTGACAATGCTTGCTGCAGTGATGATAATTTTTTCTCCAAGACCCTCTGTAATTGTAAACCAATCTTTTCCATCTATGTTTTTGTTTGCATGACAAAGACAAAATCTGCATAAAAGGCATTAAATATATACAAATATGAAACAACTCTTACCAGATTTTCGCTCTCCCATGTCCAACATTATTCTTTTGATAACTGTCCAAAGTGATAGGCGTTCTCATTGCTAGCGCATTTTGTACTCTAAGCCGGACGAGTCTATTTTTTGGGGTTCGGTATAAATCCCAACCAGCCACCACCATCAACCCCGAATCGGAAGAGTCTCTGGTCATTCCTATGAAATACTGAAATCATTGTATAATCATGTATATTCTTTATCAAATCATCCCACGTAGACATAATGCACACCATCCAAGCGGCCCCTAAGGGCGGCTCTGCTAAGATGACGCAATGTTAGCCAAAATATTCCCACTTACAGAACATTTTTATTTTCTGAGCGTGTGCAAACAAAGGCTATAAAGGTATTGTGATTATAGAATGACTCGATTTTGCGTGGCGAATCGTAACTCGTGACTTGTATCTGACTAGCATGCATGCAACGTTGGTCCAACGAGTCAGCAAAGGAATAACGAACACAAGATAAAGCTAGACAAGGGATGGTATAATTTTCATTAGCAAAACTATATTTTATGATGACTGTAGGAAACAATGAATTGAGCATAAGTCGTAACATTCAAGTAGTCCTTTCCCTATATAATACAAGTTCCACAAAATATTCAAAAGGACAACAATTATAATGACAAATTACTGGAAAAGAGAGAGAGAGAGAGAGAGAGAGAGAGAGAGAGAGAGAGAGAGAGAGACTATGACAGCAATCACTATTTGAGTAAGTTATTGAAATCATCCAGTATCAGTTACATCTTTACATGTATGATGTAACATTCCATAATCTTCATTTGCATCGCCCTTTACCCTAAGCCGTAAATGTAAGTCAATAGTTTTTTAAATGATATTGACAATAAATTTCTCATTTTTTGTATCTTTCTTTTAGATTCTAAACTTTTCCAATCTGTTTCAAAACAAAGAAATTGCCTAATAGTGTATCTTGGAAGTCTTTTAACTATTCTTGTTACTTCAAGCTGTAGTTTATTCCCAATATTTTTTAATCGATCGATGATCGATGATTAATCGATCCGTTGTAGACTACCTGACATATTCTAAGATAGGCGTGATATAAGTTAGATACATTTTTGATAAAATTGCATGCTAAGATGGTATTCTAGTTATCGAGAATATGCCGTGTTATAAGCTAAATACATTTTTGACAAAATTGCATGCTAAGACGGTATTCTAGTTATCGAGAATATGCCGTGTTATAAGCTAAATACATTTTTGACAACATTGCATGCTAAGATGGTATTCTAGTTATCGAGAATATGCGTGTTATAAATGTTGCCAGTGAGACAAGACCATTTATATGTGATGAAAGTAACAATCCTAGATGGCGATGAGAATCCACATATTTAAATTCGATAGTATCACATGCTTTATCCTGTAAATTATTTGCTACATTTTTATTCGTGAAAAATATAGCCACCGTTACCTTCTCTGGATTGCACTTGAAGAGCCATTGTTCGGACAAGCTATGCCATTTTAGCCGATTGATACACACGACAAGTTCTATTTTAGCACCATTAGGCAATGAACAATGTAGAGATGAGTCAAAATGACCAGGGCCCATGCCATATGGCAATTGCGTTTACATAAATTAGAAACAAGAGTAACCCCAGTACGGATCCTTGTAGTACACAAGGTTTTGTAAATATTTCTTGTGAATAAGTATCGTTTAAATGGACCGTTTGTTTTCTGTTACTTAGATAGCTTTTGAATCATTTTATCAGATAACCCGAGAAACGTTATTCACTCAATTTAAATACGCTTCTGTATCAGACTCGATCAAACGGAATCCTGTCTGATACTTATCTAAAAACGGTCTTTATGAAAGTAATTATAGTATTGTTTTCTTATTAAAATAAAAACATTTTTCAAAGATTTTTGCAACACAGCAAATTATAGAGTTTGGTCTATAAATGATCTATAATTGGCAAGCCCTTGTGAATCGTGTACATAAGATTCCATTTATCAGGAATTTTTTTTTCCTTCAATGAGCCATTCAAAAGCATCGCTTGAGGGACAGCTATCGTTTCACTCAGGCCATTAAGGATTAGATGGCTGACGCAATCAGGCCAAATGTTTTTTCCCCACCAACGTCTCGGTTACCTACGCAATACCAACAATGCCTTAAGCGCGTATATTCAAGATAATAATCTGATTTAATTGTGGATAATGATATTTACTTAGTCGAAATAATACATAGATTAGACTTAAAATTAAGTGTCCCTAGAGCACGAAAATAAAAATAAAACTTGAACTTCTCTAATTTATTTTGAAAGACAATAGTGAAGTTGAACCATAATCGATATTGTTATCAATAGAAATACATTTATGTTTCTTTACAAACAGACAATATACAATATTTTGTATGATTTATCTAAGCTTGCCATTATGGAAGACTTTTTCCAGACAATGACCGTGAGGAAATAATATAAGTTACGGAATTAAAATTTCATGGCATGTGTATTATGCCAGAACCTGGATGTGCAATTTTTTTCGCGAAAACATGTGCTGGTGCCAAAGACAGCTGTTAAACAAATTTTAATTAGTGTGGTCAAATATTGTATTTTGGTGGAGATGATGGACGTATGAAGATATTGAATGAAGTGACTACGGATTAAAAAAGTTTTATCTTTCATTGTATTAAAACGAAACATGTGCTTAACGCAAATTGACTTTGTGCCGAATATCAAAAACTGATTATGCTTTAAATACTTTTTCTAAAATATGAACTTAGATATTAACGATTGTTTATTTTAATTGAACGATTGATTTTAGCCCATGAAAATTAAAAATCATTACTTGTTTATACTTTTTTGTGAATCCATTTATGTATGCATCTGTTTATTGATGGATCTATTTGTTTATGCAAGAAAAAAACAAATTTCAATGTTTACCTTGAAGAGAAAGAAGGAAAAGTCACACATCCAGTCTCGTTCGATTGACATGCACAACAGAATGTAATGTATTAATATATCTTTATGCCCGTATTGAGACGCGCGTTCTTAATTATGTTGGAAGATTAATATCTTTGGTTGCTGGTTTGAGTCTTATCCCCCAAACCTAAAACTATAAAAAAAAGTTAAAAATAATCTGTCTCTACCATTGATCATATTAATACATCAGTGTCCCCAAAAGTAGGATTCTGGAAATGAATTGTCATTTAATGTTTCTAATCTTGTATCATATTCTTGATTCTTCTCTTTGTGCTCTTGTGGCCAATCAACTAAAAGGGACTTGTTTCAAAGAAACTTAGGAGTATATATCAATAAATGTAGGGATTGGAGATAGGGGATAGAATAACTTGCAACAATATAATCCAGTGCAGAAACGAGTCCACGCCCATCGTAATTTCCAATCATACTAGTTCATCCCATTTTGAAATCCTAATAAACACATTTCGCCACGCGGAATCAAGAATATATCAAGTTTCAAAACATCTCAACAGACTTACTGGAGACAAATCGGACAGTACTGGCCGGATACTGCCCTAGCAGAGTCTTATCAAATATTTCTAAAACAAAAATGGTACTAACAGTTGCCTGCAGGCCCGGTCCTAGAGCAAAGCGAAAGCGGCAACAGCCTTGGGCCCCGACTAGCCCATAATGCAATTTATTTCTATTTGGTGCCCCGCTCTCAGCGCTTACTGCCTTAGGCCATGCACATCATAGGGCCGGGCCGGCTGCCTAGCACGACGCTCAGCATTAAGAGATTAGTGTTAGGACTAGTCGGCCTGGTGTCAGGATAATGCGACTGAGGTGGAAATAATGCTACAAAAGGTTAAGGCTGCACAACAGCAAGTTTTGTGCTGTTGCAATCAGTACAATGTAATGTAAACATAGCGTATGGATTTTTGCTGCTTTTCGTGATATAAAAAAAGGCAATTGATACCGTGTGGCACAAAGGAGTGCTTTTTAAATTATTCATGTTGGGAATTGCGGGTAAATCGTTTTTGATACGTTTTAACATGTTCACAAATATACAGAGTAAAGTTCTTGTCAATGGGCAATTTTCAGACTGTTTCTCAATTGGCCAAGGAGTGAGACAAGGTGGTGTTTTGTCAACCTTGATGTACACAATATTTATAAATGACTTGCTGCTACAGTTAGAAAATAGTGGATTTGGAGCAAAGATTGGATCCTTAGCTGTGGGAAATCCAACTTGAGCTGATGATATTTCACTTTTGGCGATATATATCCTAGCAAGTTACAAAAGCTTTTAGCTGTATCATATGACTACAGTATTAAGTGACGATTCGAGCTTAGTGTCATAAAGTTATACATTATCATTTTTGGTCCCAATACAAGAATTATATCAATATGAAATGGTATCTCGGCCCGTCATGTTTGCCGGTTACTGATTCGGAAACACACCTTGGTCACCGGATTAACTCGAATCTGACGACATATGACACAATTTTCGATGCATGCAAGAAAGGAAAAAAATCTTTTCACGGTCTGTTTGGTATTGGCAATAAACCGAATGGTTTAAATCTTTTGGTTGCTGCAAAAGTAATTAGAAAAGTTATTTTCCCTTCAATGTTTTATGGAAGTGAATTATGGTGTAACATTTCAGAAAGTGGCATTGCTTTATTAGATAAAAGTCTGAGGTATTTTGCCAAACATTCATAAGGTTTTCCAACACATACCATATCAGACATCGCCCTGGAAATGCTACGATGGACATCAGCGCAGTCCGAAATTTATACAAGAAAATTGATGTTTTTACATAGATTGTGTTTGCTGCCTGACAATGTACATACTAAACGTGTGTTTATCGTTGAGTTATTTCACTTCATTTTAGCGGATGCATGTCAAGCTAAAGGTTAATTTCAAATTTTTATTACACCTCAAAGATGTTTGACTTCCTCGGGTATCTAACTGATTATTTGAATATTTCTGAAATTCCAGATAAACAGATAAACAAATTTGGAAAGAAATTGTTAGGTCAAAAATTGTCGGTCTTGAAAATAGCCTCTGGAGAGTTCATATGTCTAATCAAGCACATTTTGATAGATTATCTTCTGTACACGAATCCGTACGACCTGCTCATTGTGGCAATGGGCTAAAATCAGACAGCACACTAAGGTATTTACGTATGTAGTTAAACTATGGGCTGCTGTTCCTCAAACACAGCTTGATATGTGTAACAGATATGCAAATGGTTATACAGACTTGATGCTTCGTTGTTGTGTTGCTTGTCATTTTATGACGAATTTCAAAAACTTATTATGGGATTTCCTTACTGATAAATTTCCACTGAGCGTGTACATTATGTTATTTAATCCAGAAGATGAGCTGCAAATGTAATATCTCCTAGGTTTCCAACAGTTAAAATCAACAAAGAAAACTCCACGCTATTCACATTGTACACAGTATACTTTGTCATACAGTGTGCAGGTCACTATTGCAACTAAGGTATTGAAACTTACAAATTATGCAGCTGAGGTACACTTCATTGATCTATAATATACTGTAAGGTTTTTCAATTCTAATATTCAATATGTTTGTTTTGCTTTTTTTTCCATTTCTTTATTTTGGTACTTACTTACATATTGTATTCAGACGATGTATTGTTATATCATGCAATCTTCTACGAAAGAAAATAAAGATGATGATGATCATTATCAAATTGCTAATACACATTTGTACTCCACAATGCCTGCTAGTCATCATTATCAAACAGCTAATGCACGTTTGTACTCCACAATGCCAGCTAGTCATCATTATCAAACAGCTAATACACATTTGTACTCCACAATACCAGCTAGTCATCATGATCAAACAGCTAATACACATTTGTACTCCACAATGCCTGCTAGTCATCATTATCAAACTGCTAATACACATTTCTACTCCACAATGCCTGCTAGTAATCATTATCAAAGTGCAAATACATAGCTGTACTCTGCTATGCTAGCTAGTCATCATTATCAAACAGCTAATACACAGTTGTACTATACTATGCCAGTTAGTCATCATTATCAAACAGCTAATACACAGTTGTACTCTCCTATGTCACGTAGTTATCATTATCAAACAGCCAATACACAGTTGTACTCTCCTATGACAGGTAGACATCATTATCAAACAGCTAATACACATTTAGACTCGACTATGCCAGCTGGTCATCATTATCAAACTGCTAATACACATGTGTACTCCACAATGCCACTTAGTCATCATTATCAAACAGCTAATACACATTTGTACTTCACAATTCCAGCTGGTCATCATTATCAAACAGCTAATACACATTTGTACTCCACAATTCCAGCTAGTCATCATTATCAAACTGCTAATACATATTTGTACTCTCCTATGCCAGCTAGTCATCATCATCAAACAGCTAATACACATTTGTACTCCACAATGCCAGCTAGTCATCATTATCAAACAACTAATACACATTTGTACTCCACAATGCCAGCTAGTCATCATTATCAAACTGCTATTACACATTTGTACTCCAGAATGCCAGCTAGTCATCATTATCAAACAGCTAATACACATTTGTACTCCACAATGCCAGCTAGTCATCATTATCAAACAGCTAATACACATTTGTACTCCACAATGCCAGCTAGTCATCATTATATAACAGCTAATACACAGTTGTAATCTGCTATGCCAGCTAGTCATCATTATCAAACTGCTAATACACATTTGTACTCTGCTAAGCCAGCTATTCATCATTATCAAACTGCTAATACACATTTGTACTCCACAATTCCAGCTAGTCATCATGATCAAACTGCTAATACACATTTGTACTCCACAATGCCAGCTAGTCATCATTATCTAACAGCTAATACACAGTTGTAATCTGTTATGCCAGCTAATCATCATTATCAAACCGCTAATACACATTTGTACTCCACAATGCCAGCTATTCATCATTATCAAACAGCTAATACACAGTTGTCCTATACTATGCCAGTTAGTCATCATTATGAAACAGCTAATACACAGTTGTACTCTCCTATACCAGGTAGTCATCATTATCAAACAGCTAATACACATTTAGACACTACTATGCCAGCTGGTCATCATTATCATAGTGCTAATACACATTTGTACTCCACAATGCCAGCTAGTCATAATAATCAAACAGCTAATATACATTTGGACTCCACAATGCCTGCTAGCCATCATTAATAAACAGATAATACACAGTTGTATTCTCCTATGCCTGCTAGTCATCATTATCAAACTGCTAATACACAGTTGTACTATACTATGCCAGTTAGTCATCATTATCAAACCGGTAATACACAGTTGTACTCTCCTATATCAGGTAGTCATCATTATCAAACAGCTAATACACATTTAGACTCTACTATGCCAGCTGGTCATCATCATCAATCTGCTAATACACATGTGTACTCCACAATGCCACTTAGTCATCATTATCAAACAGCTAATACACATTTGTACTTCACTATTCCAGCTGGTCATCATTATCAAACAGCTAATACACATTTGTACTTCACTATTCCAGCTGGTCATCATTATCAAACTGCTAATACATATTTGTACTCCATAATGCCAGCTAGTCATCATGATCAAACTGCTAATACACATTTGTACTCTGCTAAGCCAGCTATTCATCATTATCAAACTGCTAATACACATTTGTACTCCACAATTCCAGCTAGTCATCATGATCAAACTGCTAATACACATTTGTACTCCACAATGCCAGCTAGTCATCATTATCAAACAGCTAATACACATTTGTACTCCACAATGCCAACTAGTCATCATTATCAAACAGCTAATACACAGTTGTACTCTCCTATGCCAGGTAGTCATCATTATCAAACAGCTAATACACATTTTGACTTTACTATGCCAGCTGGTCATCATTATCAAACTGCTAATACACATTTGTACTCCACAATGCCAGTTAGTCATCATTATCAAACAGCTAATACACATTTGTACTTCACTATTCCAGCTAGTCATCATTATCAAACAGCTAATACACATTTGTACTCCACAATTCCAGCTAGTCATCATTATCAAACTGCTAATACACATTTGTACTCCACAATGCCAGCTAGTCATCATTTTCAAACAGCTAATACACATTTGTACTCCACAATGCCAGCTAGCCATCATTATCTAACAGCTAATACACAGTTGTACTCTGCTATGCCAGCTAGTCATCATTATCAAACTGCTAATACACATTTGTACTCCACAATGCGAGCTAGCCATCATTTTCTAACAGCTAATACACAGTTGTACTCTGCTATGCCAGCTAGTCATCATTATCAAACAGCTAATACACATTTAGACTCTACTATGCCAGCTGATCATCATTATCAAACAGCTAATACACATTTGTACTCCACAATGCCAGTTAGTCATCATTATCAAACATCTAATACACATTTGTTCTTCACTATTCCAGCTGGTCATCATTATCAAACTGCTAATACACAGTTGCACTATACTATGCCAGGTAGTCATCATTATCAAACAGCAAATACACATTTATACTCTACTAGGCCAGCTAATCATCATTTTGCAAATATCTATTTCTATCTAATTCTGCATATAATATCTGGAATTGTTTTCAAATGGCATGCATTTCGAGGTGCATTCAAGTCACCTGTACAGTATTGTAAACAAATCCAAATCAATATCAATATTTCATCACAACCTTTTTTTGTGCTCAGCCGAATTGAAAAGTTTGCGCTTTGTTATCTTGTACTTTGTTGTTAACATGTATTCATGATTATATTGAACACAGTCAGTAGTATAAGATTTATTGTACACGTTGATTTTCAGCAAGATAAATTCTCAGTAATACAATATGGTAAATATTCCTCCCACAAATACGGAAGGTACTCGCCCTATAAGCCATAATGAGTATAATTATTTATTTAAATTGGGAATTTTTCATTTCCAAAAAAAATAAAGGTGATTGACAGAATTGTTTTAATTAAAGTAAAAAGAAATTTATTAAGTAATGATAATTTCGAGAAATTTGGAATATACAGGTTAAATTCAAAATATCTGCATAAATCTAAATGTGTCCCACTGAAATCCTTTCCGATTTTATTTTCTTAACTAAAACACATGGCCAATACACGATTGGTTAATATTTATACCTTATATGAGTAATTTGATTTGTCAGCGATCGTGTGTAACGCTTGAACTGCGATAGTTGATAGGGAATTTTACAAATAATACAAATACAAGCATTTATGGAAGTGCTTAAGTATAGGTTAGATCTTATAACTGATCACATTACTGATCATTATTTTATATCAGCAATTGTGTGAAACGTGTCTATTTTATTAATGAAACTATTATACAATCCTTGAATTAATATTGTTTCTCGAACTTAACCTGACAATCGATTTAAGCGTCAAGGTGAAACGCGATATCGGCTTCAACTAGCCTCAGAATTTTCGAAAATCTTAATATAAACGTAATATGTATGTATTCCATCACAATGTATTGCATTACTATTCCTTATGTGTTTATATGCAACACCGTTTGTATTAGCCTGTACAAATATGATCAGTTAATTTTTCTGCTGAGTCATCGATCTCTCAAGGCGGATTTAGATTTAAAGTTAAGCTTTTTCCACTGATAGCCAATACATTTTTTTGTTTTCGTTCTCTGCGATGGGGATTAACGACATTTATCAGAACAAGATATGATTCACATTGCGCCAGTATCCCTTGTTGGGCTCCATGGTGGGCGGGGAGCATGGGTGCAGAAACTTTAATACAAAATCATGGAAAATTTTAAAAAAAAAACAAAACAAACGAGCGAAATCACTATCCGACTCTGATGAAGAACCATGTGGTGTGGAGTCATTCCCACGCTTCATGGTCATACAGTCTACAGATGCTGAAAAACAAATTGCTGCACTATCTCCTTTTGTAATTGAGAAAACTTTAATGGGGTTGATCGGCACACCAAAAGGTGTAAAACAAAACTAAAATCGGGCTGTCTTCTCGTTGGATGTGAGCGAAGGGGTCAACCGGAAAATCTAAAAAAGATGAAAACATTCTTCGACATTCCAGTGACCTCATTCGCTCACACTTCCTTGAATACGTCCAAAGGCGTGATGCGGTGTCGTGACTTGGCTGCAGTCAACGACACAGATATCATCGAAGGGATGAAACATGAAGGTGTCACTGCAGTGCGAAGAATACGTATTAAACGCAATAACACTTTGCAGGACACCAACACATTTGTACTCACCTTTAATAAACCAATTGTGCCCAAAGTGGTCAAGGTTGGGTTTTTGCAAGTAAAGGCTGAGATCTATATACCAAACCCCCTTCGATTCTATAAGTATCAGAAATACGGCCATCATGAGGACCGATGTTCCAGAGTCAAGGTCTGTGGCCGATGCGGAGACCACTCTCATCAGGAAGCTGATTGTAGAGCGACTCCGCATTGTGCCAACTGTGGCAAAGAACATCACGTCAATTCTAAGGATTGTTATACTTGGAAACAGGAGAAGGAAATTCAGAGGGTAAAGTTTACCTCCTACATACCCTACCCAGAGGACAAAAAACTTGTCCAGGCAAACATAGCCTTTCCTGGCTAATCCTTCTCCACAGTTGTGAAACACACCCAAAAATCACGAAGGACGCACAAACACAGACGGATCAGCCCGATTCAACAACATGTGCCAATATCCCTCATTACCAACCACAGAAAAGCACAACATCAGCGCAGATACCATTTAATAACAAACCACCACCAAAAGCTCCAAGAAATAAACAAAAACCACAAACAAATAAGCAGCAAAGGGGGTCAGATGACCCCATTAAACTTTACAATATGTTTGGAGAACTTGAGAGTATGGATGCAGAAGAAACTGCTCCATGTACTCAAGGTTCCTCTAAACCTAGCAAAACCAAATATACTCCCGTACTTCCTCCAGACAAATAACAACATACATTTTCTGCGCGAATAGTCTTACCTAGATCCTGAATCTCCAGCATAATTTTATAATGAAGAACACCACCAAACAATGGAACTGTCGAGGACTTAAAGCTAACTACAACGATATTCTTCTGCTTTTAAATGAACAAGATCCTGCTGTACTATGTTTACAGGAAACATTCATGAAAGACACAGATAAAATTACATTTAAAAACTTTTCCCTGTTAAACACGTACTTTCAAAACGCTGACAGGGCCTCAGGAGGAGTCTCTGTTGTTGTGAACAATAGAGCCCCTCACAGAGTCATTCCTTTAAATACAAATTTACAAGCTATTGCTGTAAGCGTCACTTTACATCGAGTGATTACATTTTGCTCTATTTACTCACCACCAAACACCAAACTAGTACCAAATGAATTAGACAATATTGTTAAACAACTTTCCACGCCCTTCGTTTTACTCGGGAATTTTAATGCCCATAACATATTATGGGGATCAAATCACGTAAACGACAGAGGCCATAAAGTAGAAGATTTCATTTCTAGACACGATCTGTGTCTATATAATACTAACTTACCGACATATTTACAACCTTGAACGGGTACATACACGTCCATTAATTTGACTATTTGCTCTCCTTTATTGCTGTTGGACGATGAATGGAAGGTCGCTGATGACCTTCACAGCAGTGATCATTTTCCAGTGACTCTTGAAAATAACTCTAAAATTGATGACACAATTCCACAATGGAATATAAAGAAAGCCGACTGGGCTTCCTAAATAATGATACAATATTCAACGCCGTTAATCCTATACAGCATTTTACTTCAATTCTAATTTCAATTGCAGATGAATCTATTCCTAAGTCCTCACCGAACAGTAAAAAACCTCAAAATACCTTGGGTAATCAAGGAATGCAAAGAAGCCATTAGACAACGCCGAGAAGCATTAAAAACATTCAACAATCGTCCAATGCCCGAAAATTTAATCAAATATCGTATTGCCAGGGCTAAAACTCGACGCACAATCAAAGAATGTAAACGTGCATCCTGGAAGAAATATATTTCTTCTTTAAACTCTCGTTCCTCAATGAAACAAGTTTGGGATACTATTCGAAAGAGGAAACACAATTCTATTCGACACCTGAAAACAAACAATAGCAATTTCAGTTCGAAACGTGACATAGCAAATATTCTTGCCGATAGTTTTTCGAAAAACTCATCATGATCTAATTATTCAGATGCCTTTAGAAGATTAAAATCTCAAAAAGAAAAATCACGTTTAAATTTACGTCGAACAACCTTGAAAATTATAACCAGCTGTTTTCTTTATTGGAGCTTAGTGAGGCATTAGACAAGGCCCATGATACATCCGCTGGGCCTGACGAAGTACATTACCAGTTCTTGAAACACCTCCCAGAATCTTCTATGACATTACTTCTTAAAATCTTTAATGATTTATGGATTGCCGGTAATGTACCTAAGAGCTAGAAAGAAGCAACAGTGATACCGATTCCCAAACCAGGCAAAGATAACGAAGATCCTAACAGCTATCGGCCCATTGCATTTACAAGCTGCGTATGCAAAACAATGGAACGAATGATTAATTCTCAGCTTGTATGGTACTTGGAAAGTAACAATTTAATATCTCCTTTCCAAAGTTGCTTCCGTTCTGGACGTAGTACTAACGATTATTTGGTTAGACTGGAAACATTTATTTGCGATGCGTTTATCAAGAAAGAACATTTAGTAGCAGTCTTCTTTGATTTAGAAAAGGCCTATGACAGAACATGGAAATACGGGATACTAAATAACCTGCACGATCTGGGTCTTAAAGGCCATCTGCCCTCTTTCATCTCCAATGTTTTCTCCGACAGAGAATTCAAAGTAAGAGTGGGCTCTACTCTCTCCGATATGCACCAGCAAGAGATGGGTGTGCCCCAGGGCAGTATTTTATTTGTGACACTATTTAATATCAAAATCAATAGCATCACCAAGTGCTTAGCTCCCGGTGTGGACTGCTCTTTATATGTAGACAATTTTTTAATTTGTTATCGATCAAAGCACATGCATACAATTGAAAGGCAACTCCAGCAAAATATCAATAAGATCCAAAGTTGGGCCATTAATGACGGTTTTAAATTTTCTAAATCGAAAACAGTATGCATGCATTTCTGTCAATTGCGAAGATATCACGATGACCCTAAACTCACGCTGGATGGAACACTTATTCCAGTTGTTGAGGAAACAAATTTTTTTTGTATTATCTTCGACAGAAAGCTGACTTTTATACCACACATAAAGAATTTAAAAGCTCAATGCTTAAAAGCTTTAAATTTACTTAAAGTAATTGCGCACACTGACTGGGGTGCTGATAAAAAAAAGTCCTCCTTAATTTGTATATAACATTTATCCGCTCCATACTAGACTATGGATGCATTGTTTATGGTTCAGCTAGGAAGTCCTATTTGAAAATGCTTGATCCAATTCATCATCAGGGAATAAGACTCGCTCTAGGAGCATTTAAGACATCTCCATGTGAAAGCCTTCTCGCGGAAGCGAATGAACCACCTTTATCACATCGCAGAGAAATGCTTTCTGCACAATAAGTTAACTCTTAAGTTAAGATCAAACCCTCGGAACCCTGCTTTTTCGGCTGTTTTTCAACCAAAATATAAACTTTATATGGTAATAAACCAAATACCATACCTTCATTTGGCATTAGAATATCGTCCAGCCTTGACAATATCAAAAGTAATCTCTCTACAATTCAGAAAACGTTTGTCTTGAAAACACCACCTTGGCTCCTTAAGCAACACAAAGTGATTTTTACGTTACACGATGGGAATAAATCTGAGACCAACCCTGTCATATTCCTGAACTCTTATCATGAACTTCTCAACGATTTTACAAATTTCACTAAATTTTATACTGATGGATCAAAGGTTGATGAAAAGGCTGCTGCAGCCTTCGTTAGTGGCAAGCACATAACCAAAGTGCGCTTGCCAAACGATGCGTCCATATTTTCAGCGGAAATCAGAGCAATAGACCTTGCTCTGAAATTTATCGAAGAGAAACGCATTTTAAATAGCATTATCTTCTGTGACTCATTATCAGTGCTTCAGTCACTACACAATAAAAAACTGGATAATCCATTATTAGTCAATATACTCGTCAAAAACTTGGAGCTTAGTACCTCCTACAATATAGTATACTGTTGGACACCTAGCCATATTGGTATTAGAGGTAATGAAGAAGCAGACCGGTCTGCTAAGATGGCTCTATCCCAAGAACCATCGGATTTTAAAATACCGTTTACTGATTTTAAATCTTGTATCAAAAAGTACCTACGTCAGAAGTGGCAAGTGTCATGGGATGATGCAGTCAATAACAAACTTTATGCCATCAAACCAACCCTGGGAGAATGGACTCCTTCCTACAGAACTATCCGTAGGGAGGAGGTTATCATTGCAAGAATCAGAATCGGTCGTACATACATTACCCACTCCCACATACTAAAAGGTGAAGATCCACCAGAGTGCGTTTCTTGCAATGAACCATTTACTATTAAGCACTTTATGACCGAGTGTTCCGACCTGGAACCTACGCGTGACAAATACTATAAAGTACATGACATGAAGGAACGTTTTGATACTTTACAAATCACTAGTATTTTAGATTTCCTGAAGGAAGTAAATCTTTTTTTTAAACTATGACTTGTATGACATCACCTAAAATCATTTTTATCTAATGCAAATACCGCCTCTGATTTACAACATCATATCATCAACATACACCATTTACATCTCCTGTTGATTGGGAAGCTTCATATTTTCCTGTTACTAACATCTTACCATTTTATATTTAACTATTATGGTTTTGTTATATCGCTGGTCGATATTAAACCTTTCTTATTTTTAAACATATAACCTATTGTATGGCGCTAAATAGCCTAAAAGTGCTGGTGCGCCGTTAAAATTCAATTAATCAATCAGTCAATCAATCAATCAATCAAGAGCCAAACAAATGTATTTAAATTTTATTAGAATGCACGGCAGGACAGACAGCTTTCATGAAACGAGAAATGCTATAAATGTGTTTCACTCAAACGAAAATAATATGTATCAAGAATAGCCATGGTAATGATAAAATTATATATGTTATTGTATCTTTCGCCTGTTTGAACTAGTTATTTTATACCGTACTTACATGCATAAATGTTTATGTATATATTTTAAAACAGTTTCACATCGGTCTGTATATTTGGACCTACTCTTAGAGCTGACGACTCATAATCATGGAGGGACATGTAGGCCCATTCTTCATAATATTACATAATAAACCGCAGCGCATCGCCAGATGAATTAGTCCGACACTGCTTTAAAATAAACAATACAAACGTTTTATTAATTTTCAAAGTTTAGACGCTTTCTTGACGTTTACATGTAAAATTCTGCTTATAGATAAGGTATATAAATCAATGCTCAGTTTTTTTTTTGCAGACATTCTCAATTTCTGTTACACTACCTATATTTTGAAACTGTTTTTACTTCAGCCAGGTAATAAATATATGTATGACTCGCACTACGGTAACCACGTCAGAACTATTTTATATCAATAACGTCTGTGTACATGTCACTCACCTACTCTATCATTATCAACAATAGATTGTGTCCTTGAAAATATTTAGCTGTATGCCTGCAAAAAGCAAAATTCATTATTCCTAAGTAACTCGTCAATGTTGCAAGTTTTATCTAGGTCCCAGACGCCCTTGAATAGTATAGGGGCCAATTAAAGGAAAACTGAAAAAGAAAGAAATAATATTTGAAAGAAAAATATAAGATACTCCTGGAATACAATTTATTTTAGAATTGCAAGTGTCTCAATGCTTTTGTTTTGGTCTTACACAAAATGCTTGACAGCGATGTTTGTTTTGTGTATGAAGTAAATTTCGCTTTATCTTCCACATTCTGCCTTCCATACCGTCCGATACTTGTCGATACCTGACATGGTGATATACACAGACGTATCAATACTTGTCGACATGGTGATATACACAGACGTATCAATACTTGTCGATACCTGACATGGTGATATACACAGATGTATCAATACTTGTCGATACCTGACATGGTGATATACACAGACGTATCAATACTTGTCGACATGGTGATATACACAGACGTATCAATACTTGTCGATACCTGACATGGTGATATACACAGATGTATCAAGCAATGTAACAGGTCATCAATCACTATTCAAATATGAATATGCGTAACGATGTATTCCAACCCTTACTTTAGTACAAATTACATATATATGTCTGACAGACACATAATACATTATAGTTTAGTATTTGTATTTGGTGTAGACATAAGTTCTTATTCAACACTGAAGATAAAAAATGAAATATAAAATACAAATATATACTTGTGCTTGAAAATAACTAAGTTATTGATAGCTCATAATATACAAGTGTGCAATTCGCTAACAACTCAAGCCCACAGGTAACTGGAAAATGCTCTTCGTCCTTTCCATAACCAATTGGTTCAACATTTTATCAAACAAGAAGACAAAATGTAGCCAATGAACAGACTAGTCTACAGCCAAATTGCTTCCGAAATAAATATAGTTTGTTTATTAGGATTTTGAACGTAGCTTTAAAAAAAATGTCAGTTTTATCGCTACGATGTCTGCATTGAGGCAGTTTATAGTGATGTCTAGCACTGGGGCATCATGCCGCAGACACGTAGCATCATGTCCCACCCAGTCATATTATCCTGATAACAGGCTGACCAGTCCTAACACTAATCTCTTAATTCTGAGCGTCAACCGAGGCATCTGTTAGTACCATTTTTGTAAGTCTTTGATATGATTCGGCCGTGGATCGAACCCACGACCTCCCGATTCCGAAATAATTAGTAGTCGAACTTTACTAGTTTTCACTGAGAATGAAAAGGGTGCATATAATTGTTGATTGGCTCAAGTTTTAAAGATATGATATTGAGTCAGTATATACGACTATTGACATAGTAATGGCGGATATAAGTGAGTTATAAAGAGACGGATCTTCGTTTAAACCAGAAATGACTAAAATTCATCTTTTGCTGGATCTATCAACATATATATATGACTGGGTTTGGACAGTAATTGCTTTCTAAACAAAACAATGAATGATGCAATCTATACCACTATGGTTAAGATAGTCTATCACCTTTATTTGGAATGCGAAATTGGAGACCAGGACAAGAGTTTGGCTTTATACATATGACGCAACACATCTGCAACAAATCGTCGAAAGTCGTTTAAATAGGAAAGAGAACATATGCCTTTTGCAGTGCCAATCACTTGAAGAGAACCAACAGATCATATCAGCAGTTGCTACTTCTGCATGATGCTTTCCGTTGGGAAAGGATTGTCGAAGACGAACAAGTGAACTGTATATTATCCAAACATTCCATCAGCTATACGCCCAGTACCCCACGGAGAAGGACTGCCGGTTCCTGAAGCACGAAAATAATTCTCACTTGAGTCAGACGAAGACGAGGATGAAAAGTCTAGTCCTGAACCATCAACATCACATAACCCAAACATTTCTCCATTCCTCCTCTTCAGAACCACACTTCATAACACAAGTTGAACTGAATGACTTTGTGAGGGATTTGGAACTATCCAAGAGTAAGGCCAAGCTGGGGTTTTTTAGGGGCGGGGGGGGGGGAGGCCTAGTTTATATTACTTTGTACTTGTAACACATCTGACATTAATCACGCTTTATACTTTCCAAACTTATAAACATGCGCTTTCCGTTGTGTATGTTGTATATTTATAAATCTCTCTCTCTCTCTCTCTCTCTCTCTCTCTCTCTCTCTCTCTCTCTCTCTCTCTCTCTCTATATATATATATATATATATATATATATATATATATATATATATATATATATATATATATTAAATACATTAAATTATATTTGATCACCTAAAGTGTTTTGACTAGTTTATAAATTTAACATTGTGCTTGTTGAGTTTTAGAAATTGGCAAGTATGTTACTTGTGTTCTAGAAATTTGGTCATTGTGTTTTTTTTTTAGTGTTTCATTTGTTTCGATTGCTAGTTTGTTACCTTGGAAAATCTTCGTTAATCCTTCTGCGTAAAAATTGTTGTTTAGTGACTTCCGTGTACCCTACCTTACAGGGTAATGAATACACATTTAAATCTAATCTGACTCGTGGACAAACTAATACTTTTGAAAAACATTACCTGGCCTTCTCATTGTATTATTGTATCCCGGGATGGTCATGTAAATTATATTGAAAATGCAAGGTGTGCTTGTTATGTTCTCTTAAACCATAGCCGTAATTATAATAAAAATTTCTGTATAGTACAAGTAGTGCTCGTAATCTCACGTCGATACTACTGAAATTTATATAGAAGTTAGACGGGTATTTTAGAGTCTAATTATAGCCAAAAGGCTGGAAATTAACTTTTTAAAATAGAACAAGATTTCACGTAAACAAAGATTAGACATATCACGGTTATTTAGCATGAAGATTGATGCAGGTAAGTACTAGCCATGTCAATTCTAAGATATTACTGTTTTAAGAAATGAAATAATTTATTAATTATCGAGGTTGCCTGATTCACCTTAAAGATTTAAACAACAAAGCTGTATAAATCATCTCATTTAATGCAGAGGAACAGATAACAACCAGCATTATCTGTCTGTAAAACAAGTATCTCCGCGCTTTCCAGTTAAGAACTGTTCCAAAGACAAATATGTTTTGGTCATAACTAATTAATATTACACGGTGATAATCCAATAATGTCCAAATTTTGACCCATGTATTTTGTTTTCTAGACTTTAGGAAATGATGAACATGAAGCCAGGATGAGTTATTCGAATGCGTTATCTAAATATTGCTTACGGAGTGAAAGACCCCTTTTTAAAAATAGCATAGGTTTAATAAATATATAACTCTACTTGAAGTTTACTTCTGGTAATTTCATATTGTTTGTCTTTAAATATACGATTACGGTTTAATCTGTATGTACCAGATGGATTGAAAAACACTGCTATACATTAAAACAATTATGTATTTATAAAATAATATACGATATACCCCCACAACGTGATAGAATATGTTTCCCAATGTAAGGAATGGATTATAATATTTAAAAAATGTAAACAAAGCAGATGAAAAATTGTTATTAGTATTTTCTCTTCATTTTATATACACATTCAGAAATGAAGAAAATTGCTTGTTACGGTCTTGTTTAACATACATGTGACACAGACACAGACAAACACACGCTGTCGTACTTACATACATACATACATACATACATACATACATACATACATACATACATACATACATACATACATACATACATACATACATACATACATACATACATGGAACATGAGAACATGGATCAGAACATTTGGTTATTATTATCACTATGGAAATATGTATGTATAGTCACTGCATTGAATGAGGACACCATTCAATATGGACAACATTTACAATGATTATTAAATTTGAATCTGTTAGTTTAGATAATTCAAACTAGCCTCGATTAAAAACTCTTTATGGGTCATCGAGTGCTGGATTCTTCTCTTTCATCAGTTTTCTAAAGATTTTTGTATTTTATTGTGTTTATATTCAGTGATGTAGACAAAGACATTATATATTATCAAGCCAACAACATTTTGTTATAAGATTTTTGTGCAAGGTATAATTAAGTATGTTTTTGTTCACAGATTATGATCCAGTGACGCATTGCAAGTCGACATTGAAAATGACATCCTTACAACGTGTCCTACTGGCTTTTACTTGTGCTTTGATCTTTATTTTGCCAGGAGTTTCGGCAGGTAAGTTAATTAAAGTTGCCAGGAGTTTCGACAGATAGGTCAATTAAATTTGAAGAATCGGTATTAATGGACAGATTATTCTAAACCTTATTCAATGTACTTATTACTGCTTCAATTTATTAATAATGGTCAAACAAAACTCACACTCCAACTTTATGTGCGACACCGCAGACAGATCTATCAAAAAATGAAAATATCGTCAAAAATGGCAACGTGTAGAAACATTAAGTTCCCAAGCTTTTCACGCCATGTTTAAATGATTTCCTTTTATGAGCTATATTAAATAAAATATATAATGCATAGATCGGGGGGGGGGGTGCCTTTCAAAAATTATAAATGGAGTTACCATCATTTATAACTGACACAAGAATAGATAGGTTTTGATTTGTTTCATAACTAATAAAATGATGTAATAGTTCACAAAACAGTGTTAAATAATCTCATTTCCTTTTCAGTCGTTTGTAAAGGAGACCAGTATTTTGACCAAAACACGGGCAACTGCGACCCATGTGCTCCACTTTGTGCTGTCATCAATTGTTCGATCATCTGTCCGAGTACGTGTTTAAGCATCCACTATTTAACACATGTATTTCCAATGTTTCTTCTCGATGATTGTTTTAGCTCTTCTGCAATTTTTCAGACATCGTGCCAAACGACTGCTAATTATTTACAAATAGTCCAACTTTGACACAAGTCCTGCACAGTTATCTCGTGAACGTGTACATTTTATGCATTTAAAATTAGACGCACTTTAAAAATGTTAAATGCATTGCAACTCCTATTGGCACACATGTGATTTTGGTGACCGATACATTTATTAAGAAAGCTTCAGTGTTGAAATAACCATGTCTCATATTAAACTAGTTCAAGTCTTCTCCTCCAAGTAAAGAATTTCGATTTAATGTTTACGGTATTCTATCTTTCCAGATTATCAAATACCGCCGGTGTCAAGTATACAACAACGAGCTGGGACAGTTACAAGTTCATCGTTTATAAATGAATATCTTTCGATTGTACTCCCTGTTATAGCATGTGCTGTTATAATTTCCGCTTTAATTGGATTTATATTTTATAAACATCATCAGAATGCACGTTGGTGTAAAATGAACCGCGAAATTCCGGTGACGACTGACGCAGTACAGGCAACTGAGCTCGACACTGAACGAGTTCCAATAAACAATAATACAGACGAATCTTTTGAAGTTTTGTACATGTAATTTCCTGCCTGTTTTCTTAATTTTTTTACTTATTAAAAAAAATCGGTTTTTTATGTAAATATAAGGTAGTTTGTAATCTTCGAACAGAGATTACAAAATATCGGACAAACAAAATTGATGCTGAGCTTAATTACAAAAGTTTGTCATCGTGATCTTGAAAACAATCAAACGATTAAAAATTAAAATGCCTCTTGAGTTTGAATATGATAGCATGATTATTTTCTGATAGATACATACATAGATGCTCACACACACCTACATAAGGACACATACATACATACATACATACATACATACATACATACATACATACATACATACATACTTTAAACATGTCACAATTTTTGGGAATATGATGTGCGTATGTATATTTCTTTGTACATGCCATTTTTCAAGAGAACAGGAAACATGCATTGGCAACTAGCAGTATTATACTAGCATCGCAATGTAGTTCAAATCCGAAGTAAATAAATATGATATAACATGTGTTCCAATTCGAAGTAAATAAATATGATATAACATAGTTCAAATCCGAAGTAAATAAATATGATATAACATAGTTCATATCCGAAGTAAATAAATATGATATAACATGTGTTACAATACTATTCATAAGAACCTTGTATTTTTGGACATTGTGTCCGTCCTATAACACGTCGATAGGGAAGCTTCATATTTTCCTGTTACCAACATTTTACCATTTTATATTTAACTATTATGGTTTTGTTATATCGCTGGTCGATATTAAATCTTTAGTATTTGTAAACATATAACCTATTGCATGGCGCTAAATAGCCTATCAGTGCTGGTGTGCCGTTAAAATTCAATTAATCAATCAACGTCCCATAACAAGATGGTTTTCTATGTATGACAGCAATCGTATCCATCCGGTTATTGACACGTTATGCACTGCACTTTTTCTGTGCTAAGGAGAGATTCCGGGCAGAAGAGCACTATCCGCGTTCTATTAAACTGGAATCCAGCATAATTAAAAGTTTGGTACTGTAGGAATACCAAAACGATACCCAAAATCATCTAATACAAAGGGAATCTATTTAAATTAATTCCGTTTTTAGTCTGACAAAAGAATCTTCGACAAAATCTGTAACTATAAATGTCAGTAATGGAAAACGTCATATAATGGATACTAGTTTCGACATAACATAAGCTCTTAAACCACGCCAGATACAAGCTCGCCATGCGGAATCGAATGAAAATCATTGAAAATATGTGTTCCTGTTCTTTTTTATAAATTAAAGAGTGAATGCTAGAAGGAATCACAACATTACATTTGTATTCTTAAAAACGGCATTACCTGGGATGAGGCTACTAAAACCTTTGTTACATAATACATGCCTTTTGTCTCAGCTGAACTCAAACCAATATTACAAGGACACTAGGATTCCGAGGGGTGCTAGTACTATAATAGTAAATTAGCACGCTAAATCTTGTCAGGTGTTACACTGCATTAGTTTCCATGACAGTCGATCAAAGCCTAATGGGACCTTGATACCATTTCCGGGTTAACGAACACATCGATCTTGACCATATTTTCGTACTCGCTTTCCATTTACACAAATACCACACTAATTCACAACCACAATGACAAACCATCTCAAAATTAAGAAAGACTCCTTCCATTTCATTCCATGGTACAAATCAGCCTCTGTCATGAATATCTCACAGTGAAAGGTGCAGCTAAAACACATCTAAATTGAAATATAACTACTTGGCTCCACTCCGAAACGGAAACATTTTATTGTGATTTGACTCCATTACTCCTCGGAACCTGTCCGAAAGAAATTAATAATTTGGTGACATACAATTACTAAATAATACTTAAAAAGAAAAATGACACTCACTGAGACTGCGTCAAACAAACGCTCGGTAACTTTCGATATATGGTGGGCGTAATTATTGTTCTCATTTTTGAAATCAGTGACATGCTTGTACTTTCATGTAACGTGATATATATATATATATATATATATATATATATATATATATATATATATATATATATATATATATATATATATATATATATATATATATATATATATATAATGAAACATGAATCAACTTCATGGACATGTTCAAAGTATTGAATAGTTTCTTTTACAGTCCAAGCTTATCATTCATTAGCAGTATATGCTGACAAGGTGAGGGTAGTTCATCAATATAGCATATTCCAGAAGAAAGTAAAAAATAATCCAGGCAGTGTTGAAGTTATTCTTATGTATATTTAGCAAGGTACATTTCTTCTGTCTGCAGTCTTGATGACATCTCTTTGACGGGGTTTTCCCATCCTTTGCAATAAATAACACAATATTTCCAGCCTAAAATTACTTATACTTTCCCTTCCCCATCCAAATGCCAGACTCGGATCGGAGTAGGCACTATATCAATAAAGACGGCTGATTAAATTAATAACAGTAGTCTGCTGAACCAACAGTACTGCCTGCCAGCCACATTTCAAAGAGTTTAAAGGTAAGAGTTTTTTTTAATTAATGAATTCGTAGTTAAAATGTTCAGTCATATTCCACCAGAAACGATTTTTTTCTTGTATTGTTTATAACATTTCAGACATGCATGTCCAAAATAGATTAAAATGTTCAATACAAAAGTACAAATATGTGCCATGAACAAAATTCAGATTTTTTTCTGAATAGAAATGACGCCTATTTTATCAGCAACAATATTACTCATCTAATTTCTAATTAAGAAGACTAATTCGACGAATATAGAGATAAGAAAAGAGTGAGCGATGTAAAGATTATATATATATTGCTACTGTGCGTACACTCTTAGAAGTTTAGTCCAACTTCAAACAAAGTATGCATCATCCGATCTGCCGTCGCCGGATACATTTTTATTGAGGCTATTGATATTCGTTTATATTTGTATTGGTACTGTGCGTATATAACAGAGATATTTCAAAACTACTACTAGTGTCTATTTCATCTGGCCTAGACCCTTTTGCTTAACTACAATCATGACGTCATAAAGCTGCTAAAGATCACATCCTGCATAATTATACAGTACATCTACCTTAGCAGTTGACAACCGCTTAAATAGATACATTTGCAGAGAATGTACAAATTTGATAATAATGAATTGATTGCTTTAATGCAGCGGTTCTTAGCCGGCAACCTAATATATTTTTGTGGTGTTAGCCTTGCGAACCATGAGCATAAGCATAAGAGAGAGAGAGAGAGAGAGAGAGAGAGAGAGAGAGAGAGAGAGAGAGAGAGAGAGAGAGAGAGAGAGAGAGAGAGATGCATTATTTAGCACTGATGTCCCAAACATTGTAAATATCACGGATTCACCTTGTGCACGCATTTCCTGCTATTTTTTTTTCATTGTTTAATTATTTTTCTATTTCAGACAAGCTCAAAATGTCTTTTCTGGGAGTACGAAACTTTCATTCAGGGCAAGCTGTGTCCATGTTGGTCTTATTATTAGGATTGGCTATGAACTGTACTGGGGTTCTTGCACGTAAGTACTCACGATATGACATACTATACACTTTGTCACGTGTTGTCTTGAATGATACATTTGTGTTGGAATGGAGATTCACTTCTTTTACACGAAAACTTTAAATAATCTGTCTTCCTACCGATATTTATCCTTAAACACATGGTAGACACGAACGCACACTGTGCAACTAATACATTTTGATATATAATATCTCTTATATTTAGATCAAGTTCATTCAAACGTTTATGATAAGTTCATAATTTTGTCCATGTTTAATAAAATACATTATCTAATGGTTCTTGCATCCATACACGTAGGTCAAGATGAGTGGTATATAGCCAAAAGCATTATGCAGAAGAAAATTTGTTCCTTCCAGACGTGATAATGTTGACGTTCTGATTGAAAATAACTCTTCAGTGAGCCTCGTTAATTACAAGCACTGTATGATATTACATGCTGTAGAGAACTTGCGTGCTCGTGAACCAATGTTTAGAAGACAACATTCTGTTATAGTGACCTTCAACTTTGACCTTTTGACCCAAATCTTCATACCTCTTCGGTAACCTCAAGTGCAACTATCTACAATGATGGTCAATGTTTTTTGAAACCGTATTCTTACTATTGCGCATGAATTAATTTTCTTTCTTCGGTTTCATTGACCTTGACATGTGGTCTTACGACTCTCATATCAACCGGCTTTTTCCATCCACAAACTGCTTGTTGAGGTATGCGAAAAATAACTAATTTTGCTGAAACCTTTTTTTCATTTCCGAGTACCAATAACCATTGAACTTCGATCTGTTAACCCAGAAATAGACAAATTTCTTTTTTATCCAGCATGCAAGCCAACTGCATAGTTTGGTAACAATACATGGCGGAGATCTGAGTTATTGTGCGGCAACGACATTGGCAATATATTGAATATAACACAGTCCGATCTATGGCTGGCGTATACAGACCTCTTACTAGTGACATCTTGAGTGCATTTTGTCTGTGTGAAGAGATTTAATACGGTAAACGCCGAACTACGATACGACTTCGTACAGCATACAATATATTATCAGATTAATTCTAGACATTAAGTTCGTGCCCTTTAATACCCAGGAAAAATGTTGTATTGTACCTTTATTTGATAATTGTGTGTGTGTGTGTGTGTGTGTGAGAGAGAGAGAGAGAGAGAGAGAGAGAGAGAGAGAGAGAGAGAGAGAGAGAGAGAGAGAGAGAGAGAGACAGACAGACAGAGACAGACAGTTTAGTTATTGTATATGCGTGTGTGTAGCCTTTTAACATTTCCTTAAACGAAAATAGTTTTATATAATTTAAAGAATTGTTTTTATACGTTTGCAATGACAGATTCTCTAGAACGATATCACTCAGATTGAAGCATGTATTGTTGCTATTTTGAGAGAAATTGCAAAGGGGATAAACATATATATGTATATCTAATTATAGCAGTGGCTGGGTAATTTTCAAGTTAATTATATATCGAAGGTGATATACATTGTCTTTAATCAATGGAATTACTGGACACTACTTAAGTTTACTCTCTCTCTCTTTCTGAAGTATATTTTGATCTACGACAGTAAATCGTCACTTCAGTAGCGGGGATATCATTTAAATGTGAAGTTATCTAATGAGTTATTGTTTGCTTCCAATAACAACAAACATTATCATCAAGAACATCAACAAGGAAAGAAAGAGCAAGATATTTTCTTATTCTAACGGATAGGTAAACTAAGATATGTTACTAAATTTACTCAAGGTAGTTCCCCACAGCCTTCTATATTTAGAGGTACATGTACACAATCACGTTTGATGATTTGTCTTTCATCTATTCGTTTGTCATAGCTGCTGGAACTCTATGCTGGTTTGTGTTCTCTCCACGCGATTGATAAGGATAAAAAATATGCTGGCCTGTAGTAAACGTTGACACCGAAAACAAATCTTTCAGATATTGTTACAAACATGCCATAGTATTTCAATACATTGATATTTATCACGGACAAAGATCTTGGCTTGCCAATTCGGATTCTCGATATAACAAAACAAGACTTCCTTGTATTGTCACGGTAAGGTTATCGATTAAGACCATATTACTGTTCTGTCATACCAATATTAAATTATACACCGCAAGTCAAAGATTTATTTTCATATGATTTCATTTTCAGTACATGCAAGAATTTGCGTATATTTCATATTGTATTCAATGCAGCTGTGTACCCATATTCTTAAAATTAGCACCTTTATAAATTATGACTTTATTAATAATAAATGTGTATGTCTGTTGATAAGATATAGAAAAAGTTAACTTTTTAATTTATTGTCTGATATCTCTAATTAACATGTGTATGCGTTGGATATTCTTAAAGTAAGCGCTAGCCCTGCATTGTGGTTATGAGGATGTTCATTTCCAGCTTTTAATTACTTTATTGTGCTTTTCTCGAGAACTATGCTTGTCGGAAATTATTCCGCTGTCGAATAACCAATCCTATAGCAATAACGATATATTTTTAAAAAAATCCTTTAGACACCATTTTGGAATTATATACATGTACAACAAATGCCTAATACGGATCGACCTATTTGTGCCGGACTAAGGGGATGTAGGGGTGGGATGAGGTGGTGGATGGGTGGGGTCTTCATCTGTCCTAACTATTGAGTTTCCTCTAATAAATATCTTAGAGCTGGACAACACCAGTCAAACCAAAATGATGTTGTTTTAAATGAGAAACGATAAGTACGTCCTAGAATATTAGGAGTAGCTCTAGATTATTCAAAGAAGTTAACATGTATTGATTATTTATTCGCAGATTGTGATTGACTGGAATATTTTCTGCAGATGTTGAACATGACAAAAATTTCTTTTATCCTGTTGTGCATCGTTTTCTTTTGGGGAAAAATACTTGCAGGTGAGTTCAGTTTTTCAGTTTAAAGGATAAAAAGCCGAAAGGATATGCCTTCCTCTAGAATATATAAGTTTCTGTGGGGGCTCGATTTCTTGTGGAAGTCAATGAATCTTATCTAGATATACAACAGTAATAACATCAGGCGTTTTCTTTCTTACGGCTTCATACCTTTCTTGGAGATTATTTAATTCTCTCATTTGGGAAGGTGTTCGATTTTTTGTTTAAAAATCAACGAATCTTCCATACATGTCGAAAAAATATCAAGCTTTTCATTGCATTTTGGTCTCTATGAAAGTATTCATGTTCGAACTGGGAGCTATCACACAAAATATAAATCGCACCTGATTCATAACTAGTCCACCTAATATTTATGACGTCATTAAATGTTTCTTTTCATTCTGTAGTCACTGCCATCTCACCTCTATCTGAGCGGGTTCTAGTCTTAGGCACATCTAACGTGGTTACATGTGAAAGCCTTCCAGTAGTTTCTCGTAGGTCGGTGGTTGTTCCCGGCCTTTTCAAAGGTTCTTCCTCCACCAGTTATATTGGCCGCCATGTATAGCCTATCTTGTGCTGAAAAGGGGCATTAAATCCAACAACAACAACAACAAAAAACAACAACAATCTTCTGGGTTTTTTTTATTAATACATTGTCGTAGGTAGTACACTCTGACTTTCACCAAATAGTATACTATTAAAATGCTTTCACAGTAATTTAGCATACAACATGTTTTATTGAGTAATTATATATTAGCCTTCTTTATTACAGTTTTATATATATTAAGACATTTACATTCCATAATTCAAAAGCTTATACGTGCATTTCTTTTTTAAAAAAGGTAATTTAATTTGTTGGCTACTCGTACATTTCAGAAGATGTAATAAAGTGCAAGAGCGACGAATACTTCGACGATAAAACTGGAAACTGTGACAAATGTAAACCTATATGTGATATATCTGACTGTGTACATGTCTGTCCTTGTAAGTATTATACTTTTCGTTATGATATAGAAATCATTTGATATTTCCTAATAATAGAAACTAAATGATAGTTCATAATAATATAAATCATATGATATTTCTCAATAATTGAAATCATAGGATATTTCTCAATAATAAAAATCAGAGGCTATTTCTCAATAACAGAAATCAGAGGTTATTTCTCAATAATAGAAGTCAGAGGATATTTCTCAACAACAGAAATCAGAGGTTATTTCTCAATGATAGAAAACAGAGGTTATTTCTCAATAACAGAAATCATAGGATATTTCTCAATAATATTTGTCAATACTTTCTCTCCTGAAATCAATTTACAAAATTTTCTAGTGATACAAGACCTTGTGCATTTCTGCTCCTTTTCAAATCTTGATATTATACCGCAAATTCATCACCACAACCATCTCTTTTTTTGTGCAGTATATACAACAACTATACCCAATGCAGCTAACGCCCAATACGACTCTCGAATTGTTGGACTAATTATTGGATGTCTCGTGGGAGTCTTTCTCTTGCTGGCTTCTCTGCTTTGGTACTGCTTGTACAAACGTCATTGTAAAATTCGGAACATCCAAAACAAAAACCAACCGAAACCGAAAGAACCAGTACAAGCTACCGAGGATGTGCAGGAGAGACAGATGCTACAAGAGACAGATGCTACATCCGGTTTAGTCTAGCCAATTATACATGGATTTACCCTTCATGACTTGTACACGTATGGACTTCAACTTAAGCCACCAATGGACTGGCTAAAATTTTGTTTGATCGACAAATCAAATGTTTTATATCTAAGCTTAACTTTAGGACTTGTGTTAGCGAAATGAGTGAAAACTTTAATCTTTTCAGTGCGTTCTCGATATTAATTTGCAATATTCTTGTCTTTGTTTTGTGTAATGTACATTGTACCCTTATAAGGAGAACAGGTCGGAAATATCGCTTGGAAATCTATTTATAGTTAAAGTTGCTCAATTATCGCCATACGATATACTAGAAGACTTAAATGTTCACTGATGCTTAAAACTGTCTGTGATTCATGAGGATAGATTAAGCTACGGATATTGTGTACAGAACGGATGTTGTCAGGGTCTGCAAACGTCGACGAGGTTTGCGGAACGGAATACATTTTACACGGATTGCAAGGGGTGTGGGGGAACTCGGTATATGTCGGTGTTACTAAGATTCCTAGCACAACATTACACCCTTCTTACAATTGAAATATGGTATAATACACGTATCAATAAAACAAATACATCGTTGTCTAAGAATTTGCTTCCAAACATTAGTTGGAGGGTGATTATAGATGAGTGTGGTATTGAATTCATCAACCGTATTGCTATTTTCTCCCTAATGATTAATATTTCAAGGACGGTAACTCTTAAGGCACAGTAACAATTGTACATTCGGTTATTTATCGTCCTGCATTTCGTACGTGCCATAATAAAATAAACTCCTTTTTCAGTCTGTATATGTGAATGGTGGCACTACGTTATATCCCTTTACCTTTTCATATGCAATCGTTTCATCCGTATTCTTAAAATGCAAATGTTTATGTGTACGAGATGTTAATCCTTACGAAAATTCGATCATAAGTGAACCAGACTGTTCGCATTATGATGTTATTATTTAATTGAATAATTAGAATGCGTTATAACTATGATTGCATTTTTACATTTTTAAAACTTATTGGCTTGATTCAGTGTGATAAATGCAGATTGAATTGCAAGTACGGTGGACATGTTACTCTTGAACTATTTCTTTACATTATCTATGACGTCACAAAACCACGGGTATGTCTATCATTATATATGCATGTGTTTACAGTTTTGATGTGTGTTTTATATGTCATATTATCTCTGTGTGTGTGTGTGTGTGTGAGAGAGAGAGAGAGAGAGAGAGAGAGAGACAGACAGACAGACTGATATTGTGTTTGCAACGAAGCATGGTAAATGAATTCGTTCGTCACGCTTATAATTAAATAAAGAGACTCGAATTTAAGAAACTGTAATTAAAATGTGTAGTTATTATTATCACCCTGGAATAGGGATAGGTATTTCTTCATTTTATTTTACTTTGATTTGTAATTTTATATTAATAAATCTATTGTACAATGCAAAATATGTATGGTCAAGTAACATTTTTAAAAGCTACAGTTGGCTTGCAATTGTCCAACCAACCATCGCAACTGCATTGGGCGAGTGAGGAGTATTGAGCCAAAATTCTCATCAAGTATATGTTTCTTTGAGAAGGCCGCACGTTTTAGTTTCTGCAAGGGTTGGAAACAGCTTTCTCGCAACGCCGCTCTCAAAATGGTATATAATAGATGAAATATGTTATATTTTTTTAAAACTTGTATATATGTACATTTAACAGTTTTTCTCATTTGATAAGTATTTGTTCTATGTATAAATCTACTTATTCATACGATATAGTCAGAGTTTGTTTCTTGGAGAAAGAGAACAGGTAGTAATAGATTCAGTGCTACAGAACACTTAATAAAGTCTGAGAAATGCAAGAAATCGATTTATTTACTCACCATTCTGTGGAAATATTCTAGATGCACATACGTTTGTGCGAATTAATTTTATCCACAAAATTAATGTATCCGTATAGCTATATACACTTAGAATCCACATATGTATCCGTATAGCTATATACACTTAGAATCCACATATGTATCCGTATAACTATATACACTTAGAATCCACATATGTATCCGTATAAGTATATACACTTAGAATCCACATATGTATCCGTATAAGTATATATACTTAGTATCCACATATGTATCCGTATAAGTATATTTACTTTGTATCCACATATGCATCCGTAGAACGTAATATTGTATCCACACAAGTATCCGCAAAATTATATATACTGTTACTAGTCTGTTTTACAATAAACAATAGGAAGTGAAACCTGCAATTTAAGTGAAAACAACAAGTTGTTTATTTCTCTACAATAGAAAGTGAACTTAAAGTATTGTGAATTAAATGCCATATAATCATAATTGTCCTATCACAAGTTGAAACATACAGAATGTTCCGAATTAATTCCAAAAGACGTTAAAGCATGGTGAATTAAATGCCATATAATCCTAATTGTCTTATCATAAGTCGAAACATACAGAATGTTCCAAATGAATTCCAATAGGCTTAAAGTTTGTGAATTATATGCCATATAATTCTAATTGTCCTCTCACAAGTCGAAACATACAGAATGTTCGAATGAATTCCAATATACTTTAATGCCCTGATAAGCCATAAAAATGCAGTCCATAATGTCTTTGAATGAGTTGACAATAATTTCAAAAATAATGTGCTAATCCAAAATAATTGGGTACTTAGTAATTCCAATGAATGATTTAATTAAAAAGCAATTTTTTAATTATATACCGAATAGTCCATTGTGGGCACTTACACAGAATAAATTAAATCCACGCCGTTTGAACCAGTAGGATCCAAGCACACACATTTTAAATTAGCTTGACCATTAAAGTCCAAGAGCCTGCAATATAAGATAAATAATATAAAAATTCACTTTAAAACTTTTAATATAGTTTATCGCAAAATGTATACATTGTATTAAATACGAATGAATACATTTCAGGAGACACAATCACATTGGAATGTAAATCATACATAAATAAACGTAATATCACCAATGGTTCAGTGAAATGTAATAAATCATACATAAATAAACGTAATATCACAAATGGTTCAGTGAAATGTAAAAAATCATACATAAATAAACGTAATATCACAAATGGTTCAATGAAATGTACTAAATCATTCATAAATAAAATAATATCACAAATGGTTCAGTGAAATGTAATAAATGCTTTCTAGAACATCAGTCACGGAAAGGACCTACCATACCACTTTCATCTTGACCTATTTATCCTCATATATATATATATATATATATATATATATATATATATATATATATATATATATATATATATATATATATATCCACTAAGGACAAGAAAGTACAAAATTATCTCAACAAGAAGCAAGTTCATATGCGGATCAACGTTCACTTTATCTTTTGCAAACAAGCGCGTGATTATTAGGTGGACCTATCAAACATCACAAATACTCGTAAGACCTGACAAGACACGCAAATACAGGGAAGAGACGGCACATATACATTTTAAACTAACAATAATGGGAAATATCTACTGCTGACACAACAGTTAACTAATGAATTTTTAAGAATAAGAAATATTTATTTAGTCTAGGTGTCGATCGCTCGTTGCTTTGAATATATATATATATATATATATATATATATATATATATATATATATATATATATATATATATATATATATATATCTGTAATCAACATATTTACGACTATTTTCAGTTTAAAACGTGAATGCGCCGTTTTTATCTTGTCTTTGACCGTCTTTATCTTGTCTTTGACCGTCATTATCTTGTCTTTGACCGTCATTATCTTGTCTTTGACCGTCATTATCTTGTCTTTGTCTGTCTCTGCGCTTCTTTATATTGTACTTTATGAACTATCAACACATATTAAGATATTCATTCTCTTTATTATAAAAAAATACCAATAACAAGAAATTTTAAGATAAGTAAAGTTTTAAAAAGTCTTTGCGTGCATCTCTTTTCCCAATGCGCACCACATGTATATTAAAATATATGCCACCACAGAATTTAGTGCCTTATTTTTAAAGAGATTAAATATATTACATATAATGATTAGAATAATCAAGTTTGTTGATATAAAATATTTTTGAATACTTATAATAATTTATTACAACCGTGAGTGCAAATATACAATAAAAAACGAACAACGTATGGACAATATACACGTTTCTGTTGTTATATAACTGGAATCAACATTCAGTATTTTCTATTTTCAGTTAAACAAAATATCCATGTATCATTGTTTCCCTGTATTTAAGTGTCCTTGCCGGTCTTTGTCCGTCTTTGCTCTCTTTGCGCAATGTTTAGTCATGCCCTATTTAGGGGGTAATAAGCTCGTGTCGTGCCGTTTAAAAGAGAGAGCAAGATAAATGAAAACCTCACTGTACACTGCAGTGCAGTCACGAAAATTGAATGAAATACATCTAGTCCCTGGTATGTTAAGCGTAATAAATATCGTTGGGCTGCGCTGCTTAGTGATTACTTTACGCTGTGTTAACGCTGTGTTTTGTAACTGTCGTGTTCATATGATAGGACGCTAAAGCCATTTAAGAAATTTTAAGGATACCATGCATGCAGGACAAAGAACAATCAACCTACATCACACACACACACACACACACACACACACACACACACCAGACTAGCAAGATTAATCATGTGAATTGAAACAATATAGATACACGAACATTCACCATATTACTTCTGTAGAAGCATTTAGCCTTATCGATCGTATGAATAAATTTACGTAATATCCGTTAATTGTGAAAATTTGTTCGGCAGCAGGTTTAGCTTTGCTGTCAGTGACGATATTTGAGTAACTCAATATGCGACCATAAAACCTATAATAACGTCATCATTTCCTCAAATTCAAGAATGACATCTCCTAGTTGCAGCTCAAATCACGAGAAGATGTTGTACAGTTTTAAACGGCACTATGAACACATTACAGGTAGCATCATGCCGGGGAAGTCCGAATTAAGTGCTGACCAGAGCAGGTATCGAAACCACGACCCTTCGATCCTTATCCCAACGTTCTACTAATTAAATTACCTTCTCCCCATTGATATCACTGGACAACAAATTTTTACAAAAGTCATGTTACTGAAATAAAATTAGTCAATTCTTATCAATTTTTATGTGATGAACACGAATATGACAGTCAAATTGCAAAATTGGCTCTAGTTTTTTTGTAATCTGCAAGAAATTAATGTTTACATAACGAAATGCATTCCAATAGTAAAAGGTCAACTGTAATAGCCTACCTATAAAAAATCAAGTCATTGACTACATCTTAGGTTTCTTCGCCTGTCTCTTGTACAGCTGTTCGGGAGCATCTCTGAGGAGTGTCCAGCAGTAGTCAGCCAGCATTGTAGTAGACCATTTTCCTTGGTATCTTTGTTCCATTGTTGCGATATCTTGATGAAAACGTTCGCCGTGTTCATCACTAACAATACCACAGTTGCTAGGAAAGAAATCCAAATGGGAATGAAGGAAGTGAATCTTTAGAGACATCTTGCAGCCAAGTTTCTTATACTTCATCAACATGTCTTCTACTAGTTCCTTATAGTTTTCTGCCTTAACATTTCCGAGGAAGTTTGTAGAAACTAGGCGAAAAGCATTCCATGCTTGTTTCGCGTCACCTTCCAGCAAGTTGTTGAACCGGTCATCTTTGAAAAGCTCTCGAATCTGAGGACCCACAAAAACTCCTTCTTTAATCTTTGCTTCGCTGAGTCGAGGGAATTTTTCATGCAGGTATCGGAAGGCTGGCAAAGTCCGGTCAATGGCTTTCACGAAGTTCTTCATCAAACCTAGTTTGATGTGAAGGGGTGGTAGCAAGATTTTCTGAGCCTCAACCAGAGCTGGGTGTTGGATATTCTTCTCTCCAATGGCTACATTCTGCCTGTGAGTCCATTCCTTCCTCATGTAGTGCATTTCCTTTGCTCGGCTATCCCACTCGCATATGAAACACATGTATTTTGTATATCCTTGCTGCAGTCCCATTAAAAGGGCAACTACCTTCAAATCACCACAGAGGTGCCAGCTGTACTTGTTATACTCAATGGAATTCAGTAGCTGCCTTAAGTTATCGTATGTCTCTTTCATGTGGACAGCATACGCTACTGGAATAGATGGAAGAATGTTTCCATTGTGCAAAAGCACAGCCTTGAGACTCAGTTTCGAAGAGTCCACAAATAGTCTACATTCTTGTGGGTCATGAGTGATTTTTAAAGCATTCATGAGGCCCTCAATATTGGAACAGAATATCAGATTACTTTCCTTTCTGAAGAAAGGCTCCAATTGCTGGTGGCGCTTTCGATATGCAGTAATTGTGACATCTTCTTCTAGAAGATTCCATTGTTGGAGTCTTGATCCTAGCGATTCTGCCTTGTTCTTTGATAAGTCCAAATCACGAATCAGGTCATTTAGTTCTTCCTGTGTTATTCTGTGTGGGGTTGATGATGCACCACAGTGAAAATCTGGATCACTGCATGCTGATGGACCAGGAGAAGAACAGGTCCTTTGTCTTCGTCAGATGAATCAAGAGAATATTCTGCTGGAGGTTCTGGAATAGGAAGTCCCTCACCATGTGGAACCGGTCTCAATGCAGACGGAATGTTTGGGTAGACTATTCTCGACTTCTTTCGCTTCGTTATTCCGCCGGAAAGAGGAGGAACCAAGCAGAAGTAACAGTCATTTAGGTGGCTGCTTGGCTCTCTCCACACCATTGGGACTACAAACGGCATTGATGACCTATTGCAATTCAACCACTGTGAAAGCTGTGTTGTACATGTAGCACAGCATATATGAGGAGCCCAAGGCTTGTCTTGGTCACCAACCTTGCATCCGAAGTAAAGATGATATGCCTTCTTCACTTGAGAATTGATACTTTTCTTCTGGTTGGCAAATGTCACTTCCCCACAAATATAGCAAAAATTGTCCTCGGTATTAACACACTTTCGAGGCATTACTGTTCTTTATTGTACGTAAATGGATAAAATAATAAGTTTTATGTAACAGTAGCTTGAACTGTCTCGCACAACGTCTAAAATATTTTAAATGCTGAACCTATCTGATTGGGCTTTATATAGTACACTGCTTACGTCAGCTTCATCAGCCGCCTGGCATTAGTATAATAGGCCTACACATGTATAGTACACAACTGACGTCAACTTACTTCAACAGCCGCATGGCATTAGTATCGCATTGCATCAGAAAATGATGCAATCAACTGTGGATGATGTGAGCATGATGGTATTATGCAATGTTACATCATTATTCCGGATGTTGCTGCAGTCCTACTGGAGAAATTTACACAGTGAAACATAGAAAATGAGGTATATGAATATCTTCAAAACGAGAGCCAATAAAAAAAAATTCACGGTTATATTCGTGTTCGGCACACCAAAATACTACATATTAGGGCCTTTTCAAGTCAGTAATGATTTCACTGTTGACCAGTGTATTAAGAATATCTAATCACAAAAAAATGACAGTTCTAAATAATATATAAATATCTTTAATTTGCATAGATTTTCTTTAAAATACGAAGACAAGTAACCCATTTACAAAATATCAACTGAAGATTCATTTGTGGAAGAGCATTAGAGAACTCATAAGTCAATTATATATATATATATATATATATATATATATATATATATATATATATATCTAAACTACATATTTAAAAGTCACATGACTAACAATTACGACATTAAAAAATATCACATGATTTCATATTCCCTTTCATTTATATTTTGGCTGTTTTAATGAATGACAGTAATGATGAAAACCACACTAGTTATAAATAGTAATCCATGGGTATTTCCTTAGCTTAAAAAGGAAACGGATAACAATGTGTGTATATCACTCAAATGAAGTTCCTCAATGGTAGGTCTTGTGTATTAGAAAAACAGTTCTAGTTTTTCACGCTTTAGCGTTAAAATTAAAAGCAGTTTTGTAACGTTATGTGTATGTGTTATCATAACATAAAGGTAGTATATTTATATGTTGACATTCATTACAGACACACCAGTACCTTCCCCATTACAATATGAATACAATTTTATCCTCGGAGTTCAAATCAATTATATTTAAAATGTCTATACAATATTTATTTCAAATAGTCACATAAATATTTGTAAATTCAAAAACTTTATTTTGTTTACTGTTTGTCTCATCTATGTTGTGTAATTGCATTTGACAATCGGTCAGTGACAGCCGAAAGCACTTAGAAAGTAAAAATTTAGATTTGCTCTGTTCGTAATTAGTTTTGCGCTGTTCGTAATCAGTTTTATTATGCTATCAGGTAACCGCCGTTATAATCCAGATATAATAGGTTTCGTTCTGTATGATGTATATTTGTACCTTACCATTATTTCTGTCTGCCTTGATTTTTACTGGAGGAATCTTGAGTAGTAATTTTATCTTTAGACGAGACTTAAGTAACTCATCGACAAGCTAGTGTCGATATGGGCTTTTGGTACGGCACTGGGGTTAGATACTCAGTAAGGGACTCGTTGTGATTCTCAAACCTGTATGCTAATATATTTTTCTTTGAGTGTGAAATAATAATGAATGTTACACAAACGCTTCATACGATAATATGTTAATTAATTGATACCAATTAGGTAATATATAACACATATTTTGCTTTTACGTGACACATATTTAGTTTTTACAAAGTACATAACCTATATATATGTAATTGATATTTCACATGAATCAACATGTGTGTGTGTGTGTGTGTGTGTGTGTGATTGGGATTTTTAACGTAGCTTTAACAATTTCTCAGTCATATCACTACGATGTTTGCACTGTGGCAGTTTAGAGTGATGTCTAGCACTGGGACATCATGCCGCAGACACGTAGCATGATGTCCCACCCATTCACATTATCCTGACACCAGGCCGACCAGTCATGACACTAACCTCTTAATGCTGAGCGTCAAGCTGTTGGTACCATTTTTGTAAGTCTTTGGTACGACTCGGTCAGGGATCGAGCCTAAGACCTCCCGATTCCGCAGCGGAAGCTCTAACCACTAGGCCACCTGAGCGGTTTTGAGTAGAAATACCACTTCCGGTTGTTTCTTGTGATTATTTTCTTAATTTGGTGAAAATAATTCCATCCGTCGTTTAATTTCTTCAAATTTCAAACCTTTTCATCTTTTTCGTTTGGAATGGTTGCTGTCATTATAATTTGTCAAGATATTTTTTTTCCCATAAAAAAAAATGCAACATGTTTTGGAACCACTTTTGACCGTATTAGTTTTGTGATATATTTTTTAAATCTACTTGTACCAGGTTTTACGATTTACATAATTATTAGGGTAAATATGTTTCGGAAGAAAAAAAAATGGAATGCTCTGGTAAGCTTCCCTCTTCAATATTGTTTTATGTAGGAAATACTGGTATCAATAGATTTATCATTTGACTTCGTTCCAATTCTTGCTTGTTCTGTTTCTGATTAAGATTCTGTTAAACCTTTCACCACGCGTTTGGTCAATACCTTCAAGCATTTCATGCATTGGTTCGGCCTCTCGTAAAAGACTTTCTTTTTTGTTCTTTCTGATATTTTTCCAGCTGCTTTAGCGTGTGTTTTTTTTTTCTAACATAGGAAAGAAGACCTTTGTTAGCCTCTGCAGCTCTTTTAGTAAACATTATAGCATGCTTAAACTACTGCTCTGAAACTTCCACAAAATCTACCTAAGACTCCTGAAAATTTTGTAAGCTTTGCCTACTGAATCACGGACGGGAAGATAGTTCTTGAATAGTTTTTGATTGCTTCTAGTTGCTCTCAAGCTAATCTCGGTCTTTAAGATTCCATAACTAGTACCATATTATTGATATATGATAACGATTTAATTACACACACAGTACAGCTGCAGAGAGGTTGCGACCTCAATGAAGCGATAAGTGGGTATACGAACGCACATACAAATTTTTTTAAAAAAAACCTCTAACAGCAAAAGATAAAGTAACAAAATAAACTAATCCAATTAAGGAAATTTGGTGAGTTAGAGGCATCGGTTTGGCGTTATTACGCTTATATTTTTAATTTCGTAGGAAGCTTTTATTTTCAAAAATGACGTTTCAGCGAAAGGTTTATTCACCATCTCTGTTTCTGCTGTACATATGTGTGATTTGTATACCAACAAATTACAATTTTTGTATTTTTTAAAAAAATATATTAGCATTAAGTTCTATGGGAACTCAATTTGCTGTTTGACCCCTTAATGCCACTTGCATATTTGTTTTTCATTTTCATCTCCCGAACGTTTTACACTTCACTATCATGACTTTCTGTAAACGTTACACCTTTCTGTGTGACAAAACATTCAGCTTACATACTATATAAGAGTTACAGGATTGTGGTTTGCTGTAAACATTATACTTCACTGACATACAACACATTCAGTTCACAGAATATGTTTACTGTATCCTAGCTTGCTTTAAATACTACGCGTTTCTCTCAGACACGCAAAATATTCTGAACACAAAGCTTGTTAAATAATCTCATTTTTTTTTCAGCAGCCTGTAAAGAAGACCAGTATTTTGATCCAAATGCGGGCATCTGCACCCCTCTCTGTGCGGTTACATGTTGTTCTCATATATGTCCTTGTAAGTGTTTGCCAACGAACAGAACAAAACAACTTTGAAAAACCAAACGAAATATTAATGAATTGCTTGTATTTAAACGCTCTCCCAGTAAGTGCTCTAATCGGACTCTCGTTTTTCCGACATAGTCACGGGTTCGTAAAATTTTGCCGAATTGCATCATGAGGTTGTGGGATGGCGGCAAAACGTCAACACTATCTAATTAATTCATGTAATTTAACATATAACATCAGAAAGTTGTTTACTTTTAATTTTTAAAGTTTAATGCCACTATCACTAAAAATTAAAACATATTGCAATACCGCCAACTCATCCTCCACGGTTTTTATACGCATATAATTTCAGTAACTGGTGACTTCAATAGGGGAAAGCTTCTGTAACCAAAACTATCATTTTGTTCAAAATCAGATATACTCCTTCGTCACCAAGAATGCATCTCTCTCTCTCTCTCTCTCTCTCTCTCTCTCTCTCTCTCTCTCTCTCTCTCTCTCTGTCTTAAGATATCTTGCATACAATTGCAATCAGCATTACTAGATGTACATGCAGCTGTATAGTCGACAAAAGTCACATCGATTACTGATTACACACACACACACACACACACACACACATATATCCATCCATAGATGCATTCATGCATACATACATACATACATACATACATACATACATACATACATACATACATACATTAGTGGTTTTGTGGTAATGTTTAACGATCGCTCTGAGGTTTATAATACCAGAACATACAGTATACAATCGTTGTAAATGCACAGTCAACACCCTAGCTAACCTTTGTACCTACAATTTCGCCCACTGACGCGATCATTTTTTATACAACCATTTGTTTAACGAAACAACAATCGACGTTGTATGCTATACGTTATATAGGCCTACATTCTGCTTAAAATAGTATTACCTGCCTTTCCTTAAGTTTGGTGTCATGTTCATAATACAAACACATTCTCTTGTTTTCCATACGTGACGTATTAAATAGAAAATTCTGAAAGATTCAACTTCAGTACATGTAGTGTTGTGTGGTTGTACTGATAGTATTCATGTAACAAGATTTGTCTTGTTAGATGCTTAGTCTAAATGTTTAGAACATTAATGCGTTCCCATAACAATATTTGAATATCTAAGCGTTGCTGTCTACAAAAGTGGAGCAATGGCAGTTGGGTCTTATTAATGATTCACACACACACACACACACACACACACACACACACACACACACACACACACACATTATCTAATATTTTACTTACCTTTTATATTCTAATAATTCAGTATCCCAATTCTTTGTTCCAGATATACCATACTCGTGTGAATAAGGAACAAAATATGCGACAAGCCAGGAAAGATACGTTAGCTTCACTGAGTTTCCAATTATATACCTTTTTTTTTTCTTCCGGCGTCCTTTCCAGAACTTTGGGGCCCTTGGAGGGAACAGTGTACGATATCTGCTATTAGTGGGTACAAATGAGCTTTACCAAGATTTTTAAAAACCGTAATATCAAATTGAACAAAAGCACGACAAACAAATTTTTTTTTTTTAACATTACGACATATAAAACAAAAATGCTATCAAGAAGCAAATTACTGCACATATTCACTAAACAAAGCTCGTATCACCGGTCACAAACACCCAGGCACCGTTTATTGCTTTGTCCTTTGAGAACCATATGTTTGAATGGTTAGGTCGTTGTCATAAACAAATGCATTGAAAATTCACATAGCAAAATTACAATAAAATATAATAGCCATGAATTTTCCCGGGGTTTCCATATATGAGCTATTTGTTTGGTCTAGCGACATTCCCGGAAACTTGGGGCCCCTTTTACGAAATAAAGTGTGAAATGTTTGTAGCAAAATAGATTAAGTTTAAAAATACATTTTAACCTAATCGGACAATGTACAAAATTTTAAAAGTATGATTTGAATATGATCATGTAGATCTACAGTAATATTTGTTGTCTAAAGGGTAATTACTGCATAAAATACCCCAAATAGACCTAGCTTATCACCGGGCACATAATTATGGGAATCGTTTATCTCTTGTGACATACATACGAGATAGCCCTGCGTTCGAAGGTGAAGTCGTTGTTGTTAATACAAGCTGTAAAACCTGCATATATGGAAGATTAGGCCCACAGTGTTGGAACCTGTATACGTGGGTTATTTTATTTCCGATGTTAATGACATGCTAATGAAAACGAAATGATACAATATTGTAATCAAGGAAAATAAGACAAATTAGTTGCATAAATGTACGCAGAAAAACAAAAGATAGACGTACCAGCGACAAAACCTGTGACCTCGCTAACTTGCTGGGAGTGGGCTGAAAATTCGGGTGGTGGTGGAGGGATTGTAGTCTTAACTGAATGGTGGTCTGATTACAGACTTTTTTATTTTGACCATTTTGCCTTGTAGCCAATGATTCTTGAGGAAGATAAACATTAAACATAATTTCGTTTGAGACAAAATACAAAAGATTACAATGATGTCATCATTCTTTAAATTTGTAAATATATAAAATTATAGCAACAATCTTTAACAAATACAATCTCGTCTGCTTTTTTAATCTACCTTCTTTATATATATATATATATATATATATATATATATATATATATATATATATATATATATATATATATATATATATATATATATATATCCTTAAAGTTCCTATATGCCACACGCGGAGAAAACCGTTGACAAAAGAAAACACTTTTGTCTCTGGAAGTTAATACATTCAAGGACAAAACTGAGTTGAAAACTAGTCGTTGATCTGAAGAAATGTCTTTACAAGATTTGTTGCTACATCTCATAATACGGCCCTTGACAGATTGACTTATGTGCATATTTGATAATACGGCCCTTGACAGACTGACTTATGTGCCTATTTCATAATACGGCCCTTGACAGATTGACTTATGTGCCGGTTCTGCTTTCAACTATTTCGGCTACGACGTTATGTTTTGCTGCGTCGTTTTCTAAATTTAGCAAGGCAAAAAAATACAAACAGTAACATCTTAAAACTTGTAAAATAAGAAGAAAATGTTAGAGATGGAACACACATTGAACAAAGAAAGATCCGGATAAGATCCGTATTACACATGCATATACATAGATACGGTCTTGTAGAACAGCAATTACGCAAAATGTGCCAATAATGAGAAATGTACCTGTCCAGTGACAAACATATTTTCTCTGTGTATTTCCATATAATGGAGACTAACATAACACTGAAGTTTCGTCTTGAATTGCACGTAACTTATTTATGTATGTTAGCTTGTGTCCTTCAGTAGTTTTCAGTAGATTTATCTCCCTATTTTTTGATAAAGAATGTTAAGTATATTTCAGTAATTTCGGCAGGCATATATATATATAGGTAGGTGTGGAAGGGTTTTTGGGGTAGAGGGCAAACCCAGTGACAATTCAAACTTTCCATCAAACAACTTTTTCTTCGAGTGGGAGCCACATAATTAAAATTTTCTAGCGTGAGGGTGGCATAATTTCTTGCGAAACAACTGCCTCCAGTTATGATTATTAAGATGGGGATACCGAGTGGTCTAAAGCGTTCACCGTTACAGATCACTGTCATCTCAACTCTGTCTTCATGTATTCGAGTCTCTAGCACGGCCAACGTGTCTACGTTAGAAAACTTGCCAGTAGATTCTCTTGGGTCGGTGGTTCATCCCTGGGTTTTCCGAGATTGTTCCTCTACCTGATATGCTGGTCGTAATATATAGCCTATCCTGTGCTGAAAAATTGCGTGAAACCCAATAATAACAACATAGCATCTTTGAACTGAATCGCCTGTGTCAACTTTACAATCGATCTCAACACGTCCTTGTTTATTAAAAATTACACAGAATATACAGAATTGTGTAGATGATGTACCCAAGCGTGATTAGATGGTATCGTATCATCGATCGACCTACATTATTAAAAGCACTGCAGCGATAACATGATACAACTTAAATATGATACGTTTAGTTTCTTACACTGGATTGTAATAATGATTTTTAATTTTTCAATTAACATGCAGTTTATTATAATGTAGTTCAAAACAGTTGAATTTTTAAAATTAATACTCTGCCACGATAACCTAAAATTATAAGCTATACTCCAAACAGGATACATACAGGGCATTAATATTTATATCTTCTTCAGGTAATAATAACAGATCAACAAGACATTTTTTACAACTGGACCATTGTTGTAGTAGTGTTTAACGCCATTTTTCAGCACAATATCGACTATACTTAGCGGGAAGTATTAATGGTGGAGGAAGAACCCGGGTAAACCCCGGAAAGAACCACCGACCCACGAGAAGCCCCCGACTGGACTTTTAACATTACGTAGGTTTCATAATCTCTTCAAGCCCTATAGGTTCATAAATAAGCTTTCATTCAATTTTGCCGTCGTTAGTGTCGAATTTACTAGAGCCGTGTCGTTATTTGATGTAAATATATATCTTGTTGGCACAATAAAGACTTTACGCTATCGCTGCTACAAATTGGAGAAATATATACATACATACATACATACATACATACATATATATATATATATATATATATATATATATATATATATATATATATATATATATATATATATACACTTTGTGCAGGTGTTGATATTTCCAATCCTGGTGAAACAAATAATTATAATGTAGAAATTTAAGTGTTAGTCATGATACAATATATACCAATTATATATATATATATATATATATATATATATATATATATATATATATATATATATATATATATATATATATATATATATATAAATATATATTCACAAAATGTACAGAAAGATCTGAAGTATATATTCCAGGAACTAGATGAGTTTAGCAGAAATACAAATTATTTAAGGGATTGTTGGAATCTTTATTCAAAAGTATGCAAATAATTACAATAATGTGTAAAATAATATCGTCAAAACAATAAGATCATGCAAGACAATACCGAAAAAAAAATTATGGGCTATCACAACATGCAAAAGTTTTTAAACAACACATACGATTAAATATGCAGCTAAAAAAATAACAAAGTTAGTGCTTAGAATGCCCAGACTTTCTGAAGTAGCACGACTGGATCATTTCATACTTTGTGCAGTGTTGATATTTCCAATCCTGGTGAAACAAAAAATTATAATGTAGAAATTTAAGTATTAGTCATGATACAAACAGAAACTTCAGTAAGGATGAAATGCAGTTAAACATTGACATTCATAACATTTTATTTGATGAAATTGATAAGTGTGAGAACGATCAATTAGTAACCACTTTGTAAAAACCGATATAGTTGTTGTTTTATTGGCGGTGGATGGGCATTAGGTAAACTTCAAAGTTTTTTTGTTTGTTTTTGAAAGCTTCATCTGTCCATGATTTTTTTGTGACGGGTCTGATTTATGCCTAATGGTAGAAAGTCGAAAATCTGGACACAAAGTCCAGTTCTGGAATCGGTTTATTGGTCCTCCAAAAATTTACAATTTTCCTTACACTTACAATCCATGTAAATACATATTCAAATATGGAACTATCATTCCCCACTCCAACACCCTGGGTTTAACAGTAGGCCTAACGATTTGACCCTTGATTTTGCTTATACAGTATGCATTATGTAATTAAGTCTTCAAATGACCTGAAATATCGGTACATTGGAAATCTTCGAACACAGAAAGTAAAATCAATTTAAATTTAAAACCTTTGCATTAGACGAAATAACAATATAGCAAACCTGTTTATTTTCGTTCATTTGTAAGTGCATAATCATAACAGACCATCTTTTTTCATATACTTGTGTTAGAAGAATTAACAAATTCGTAATCTAATGGCCTTTGACCTCTGTAAACCTGCTATGTTTCATCCCTTTTACATTATAAATTATATAATGAGATCTCAAGGATAATTGTGACAAGTTTCATGTTTCTAACGTTTTGCATAAATTGATGGCACTGTTCAGAAAATGCAATGCTCAATTTTAAAATTGATCACTTGGAGATGGGGGCGTGGAAAGAGGTTGGGTTTATGTGGAATGTTGCTACAAATGAATACTGGTTTGTGCAAGAAAGACATTGTGCTGATGCATAATGCCTATATAGAAGCTTGATAGGCAAATGTTACAGTTATACCAGTAAAATTAAATAATACAATAACGATAACTAGTTTGTCTTGATGGTCGCGCATTATGATAATAACTATGACAGACTGACAAGTGTAAGGTGAAGTTCGTTGCATTTGCAACATGCACGAAGGAGAGAAAGTTGATATACCTCTATGTTACACATTTTATTTGTAGAAATCGACTATAATCTAAAACATAGTTGATCGAAAAGGCTGCTTCCATGTGTCCGAAATATCGATCCGAACTATTCGTAAGTACACGCACTTTAGCAGTTGTTAAAATAAGAAAAACACATTTTGCCAGAGTCGGCAATGCCAACTTTCGAAAGAGTGATGGATGAATTACAAAATATATTAACTGTAAACAAAATTATCTTCTCAATTTGTTTACAATTTATATTTGAAGTTCATGAATTTAAAATTGATGAAGTTGAGTTAACATATTTCATTTTAAGCGCGCAGATCTGAAATAGGGCTTAAAACAGGATATTATATAACCTGAATGACATTAATCAATAATACACCATATTATATGGAATTAAAAAGTTTTTTCGTAATTATTAAAATATGCATGGGTTTAATTAAATAGCCAGGCCAACCTTGTAATTTTTTTCCTTTAAAAATCAAAACATATGCAAAGTACGAGACTGTAGAATGCAACCTAGATGGCTACAAGAAGACCAGATTTAGTTTCAGCTCGTTACATGAAGCCTCCGATTGCTAATCCCACTGAGATTGTTCTACTGACTCACCTTTGCGTCAAGCATTGGTAACTTTATTCTTTCTTCGCTCTCTGTATTTGTTACTTATTTGGTTCACCATTGTCTCTCATCATGAACGTATTTCCATATTTGCTGTTTGTATGACGTAATAACATCGATGAATTTTGATTTCTTTTTCAATTTCGTAAGATTCAGCCTCCATGCTCTAAGTTGAGTGAAGTGTATAATTCTCATCTTGTACGTTGCATAACATAATCGTCCTTGATTGTAGTTACTGATAAACAATGACGACCAAGCGTAAAATGTACTTCTTCCTAACCTTTCAAAGTCAACGCAAGCTGGTCTGAACAGCTTGTGGTGCACGATTCTGAGGGAACAATTGAAAAGTTGGGGAAAACGTTCGAGATCTCAGTACTCATATGTCGAAACTCTAAACCTTTGTCCCAACGCTGAATATAGTTGCGAACGAACATTTGACCCTTCCCACATAAGCTTTTCATGGAACATAAGCAATATGGTACATTGGATAAGAACATGTTGCCACCTTCTCATTGGCTGCTAAAGTCGCAGTCGACAAGTCCAATCCGAGAGAGCATATAGCAGATGTTGACTTCAGGCAGTTCTGCACTCGCCTTTGTTGCCGCGTTTCAACTTTTCAACTGATATACAAACATGAAAGACATTTCTTTCAAACGTTTCAGCTGGCGAACATCTTCAAGTACCCAAACAGTATAATGAATGACGATGTAGCCAATTGTCTCCTTCCTAAGCATCCGAAGAAGTGACTACGAATCTCTGATCCTGCCACGCTGACAATATCACCGAAGACAAAAGGCTCCGTCCATATAATTAAGCTTGGCTCCGCCTATTTCTGGACAGGGAATGGGTGATTCGTGTTGTTTCAAGTGGACTTCATATTTCGTTCATTAAGCTCCAGCTCCTTTCGTCCTCCCCTAGGATGTCAGTGGTCCCTTTTATCCCGAGGTAGCGTTAATGTTACTGGAGTAGATCCATACTTTTATCACCAAGAAGACGTTGGGAAAACTGTCAGATGCATAATACATTATTGTCATTGGCAGAAATACATCTTCAGACCCAAAATGAAACGTACAGTGAGTACAGACAACATAACACACGGTTTCAATGCTTCATTTCACCGCAGTAAGCAGCGGCTGGGTGTCAGAGTTCTTCTCTCTTGACCCTTCAAATAAATCACCAGGAAATAAAACTCATAATCAATACCTTTCGTTATTTAGAAACGGTCTTCTATGGAAGATGTTCTCATTATTACAAACAAATGAGTGGTGGTTAATTCCTTCCGGAAACAAGGGGGATAAATAATCATATCGTTACGGCTTGAATGTTTCTTCATCGATGCTCAGGGTAGGGTATCTCTGTACAGACAAGACATATCCCGGACAGGCTTAATGTCATAGCCGACTCTTCAGCAAAGCGATTTGAGACATTTTACACCGACTGGTCTTTCCGTCGATCTCTCTATGCATTACAATCCTTGGCGTCATCCGATGATCGATCATTGTAGGCTGAAAACTTTTGTAATAATAATAATAATAATAATAATAATAATAATAATAATAATAACGAAGACTTTGTATAGCGCCAAATATTTAGAAGCTCTAAGCGCTTTACAACATCTATAATGATATGACTAGATTAAAGATAAACAAATAACAAAAAACATGACAATGGTAAGCATGAAACAAGCTGTTAACATTTAACGTACAAAACATTATTATTTCTCGAAGTTTGTTCCTGCAGTCGACAAAGGTGAGTTTTAAGAATGTCTTTGGGTCTAATTTCAATGGGAACTTTGTTCCATATCGCTGGGCCCTGGTATGCAAAACAACGTTGTCCATATGACGTCCTTTTCATTGTAGGAACAATGAGTATACGATTGTCAGAAGAGGAGCGTAGGTATCTTGCTGCTGTATACACATGGGTGAGGCTGGACAGGTATGTTGGACTGGAGCCTGTCAGTGAAACTTTGCACAAAGAACAAATTTTGTGTTTGATTCTGTATCGAATTGATAACCAGTGTACTCTAAAGATGATCCGAGCAGCTGTGTTTTGAATTTCCGGAGGTTTCTAGAGTAGATATTGTTACGAACCAGACAGAATCGAGTTACAATAGTCCAGTCATAAAAGTACTACAAGTGTTTTAGTGGCATCAACTGAAAGATGTTTGCGCATGGAACTGATGCGTCTCAGCTCAAGATATGCAGCCTTGCATATGTTCGTGACATGTTGGTACAATGTGACTAGTGTCTAGAGTAACGCCTATATTTCGTACTGTCTGTATTAATTTAATGTTGCTGTTGCTGATATGTATTGTCTTAGGTAAATGATGTGAATGAAAACGTCTTTGTGTTGTGATCAGAATGGCCTCCGTTCTATCATCATTATTATGCAGCTTGTTACATGTCATCCATGATTTTACATCAGAAATGCACCTCTCTACTCCATGGACGGTAGCATCAACTTCGGTGGAATGGCTAGACTTGTATATTTGGGTGTCATCAGCGTACAATTGGTAAGACACTGGGCGATGATCTATGGTTCTTGGGAGCGGCTTAGTGTATAGAATAAAGAGAACAGGTCCAAGAACAGACCCTGTGGAACACCACAACATAGATCAACAGGGCTGGAGTTTATTCCATTTGCAGATACAATTTGTGTCCTGTCGACTAAGTAGGGCTTGGACCACTGTAAGGTTGTATTTTGAATGCCAAATGCATGCTGGAGACGGTGAAATAATATATCATGGTATATTGTCTCAAATGATGCAGACAAATCAAGAAGGGTGAGGACTGTAGTCTTTCCACTATCCAAAGCAGAGAGAATGTCATTAACTACCTGGACATTTCACTTTCTATACCATGTTGAGATATCTTAAAACTAGACATTGCAAATATTGGATTCAGATGATACAGGTTTTATTTTTTTTTTTATTTTGTAGTGCTAGTAACTTCATCACTTCAGTACCAGTGATCGGGCTCATGGGGTAAAACTGCAGAAGTTGGGTTTTGATTCTATACATGCACATACATGCACATACATTTAGTGAGGTTTGAGTATCTGCTGCGCACCAAACGGCCAATTTGCATTTGGACTTTATAGCTGCCTGTAACTATCAAACTAACTATCAAAGTCGAACAAACATAAGCTTATTGATCTTTATAAATACTAAAGTTAAATATGGAATATAATGGAAATTTATGGGACCATGATAGATCGCTTGTCTACAGATGAAAGCGGATTAAATGGAACCAATTCGTTAACGATTTAGAGTACATAACAAAATCAAAAGTGATTTGTAGTTTGGAAGAACGACTCGTACTGAATCGTATAATGAAAAGCAACACGCATATATTCGTCAAGTTAAACTAATATAATAAGATCGTCCACGAAACCAATAAATATCCAGTGCCATATGAACAATGAACTGTTTACTTGGTTACGCATGGTACCATGGCCTATGTGGAAATCCACAACTTTTGATTTCGATGAGGTAGCCACATAGTTGTATGACGTTATTAAAATGGTTCAAGGATGGATTCTACTGTCGAATCACGTTTCTAATATTTGAACCGAATTTTTTTATAAACATGAAAAATTGTCAAATGTTTGATTTTTCAGACATCATTATAAAGAACGTTCGTATGTTTTACTTTCCAGTACTCAACAGACGCACTCGTAATATGACATGCCTACCTGCTGCCATTGTGATCGCTCAACAAAACCGTAGAGGAGTGTTTGATTTCATGAATCTGAATAACGTATTGTGTCCTGGTCATTTGCTAACATCCAGTCACTAAATCTGAAAGCGGATTTACAAGTTAGCAAAACCGACTTCTCGGACAGTTTAACGACGTCGATTCACGAATGAGATGGCATAACATGTAACAGATTGTTAATTGTGACTGAATAACGCTATTCTACATCAGATTTTAAAAAAATTCCTTCGGCAACGGCATTGAGATATGTTAGTTGTATACTACAGTGCTACGGTATCACGTTTTTTTAATGTTTGCGATCGAAGAATACGTAAATAAATATATTGTGTATTTGCTGTTCTCTGCTCTGTACTAAAATGCTGTTAATTTATTATTTAAATCAGATGAGTGCGGGAAACGATCGATCAATGGGCGCCATGTAGATTCCAGGTTATGCAAAAGGAGTTACTCTGATATCGCCGTAATGTCGAATAAAATATTTGAACGATGGCATTTTATTGTCCGAATCTTAGGAACTGGTTGCATAAAGTTTAAATTAGCTTGAAAAATGGCCACTCATTCCGCCACCTGTTCCGTCAAACAGAAACTTATCAGAGAATTAAAGAAACTCATCTGTAACCACCTGTGTCGGTGGTGGGATGCGATAATAGTGCAGGAATTGTCGCTGTGAATGGATCACCACATAAGCAACAAAGTGCATGTCGACCTCAGATTGTTTAAACAACTCGTTGTGGGCACCAAAAAGAAATACATTGTGTTACGTGCTTAGGCTCGAATAAGCAGCAACACAGAAAGAGTGAAAACTAACAAGCTTGTAAAACTTTAATAATGAATTTTATTAAGTACAATTATTTTCATAAAATAAAAAAAAATTACGCTTTTAGAGAATCAAATCCAACATTAATCCAATACAGAATTCACAAAAATAATCCACTAATGGAATTTGCAAGAGTCCTGATAAATAAATGTTCTAATAGTTCCAGGTTCGAATCTTGACGATGTAACCCAAAATGGCTGACAATTTTCTTGTTTTATAATCATCCAAATAAAATTATGAATTCAGGTTCTTTTCCAAATAATTCTTCTTGCTATGACGAAATGACACAATGTCCAGAACAAGATAATTAAAATTAACACTCAAACATAAATACACAACTAATAACTTTAAAAGCCCAGATTCTACTGAACTGTTCTATCCCAAACGACAATTTATATAACTGTTTTCATAAGTAAACAAGTGATCGCGTGATTTTATGGAAGTTCATGGAAGGTCACAGAAAGAAGCTACCTTCACCAAGTCACGTATTAATAGAATGATCTAGATATTTCCTACCCCCAAGAACTAAAAATAAAAAGTTGTCCTTAAAATTAACCAATAGTTTTAGAAGCTTGTTGACAATGTGTAAAGCAGGGTCAGGAATAGGTCAACAAGCCAAGGTCAAAACTTGTTTACAGTTAGAGTCTAGGTCAGCCTGAATTTACCAGAAAAATCTACCAATTAATGAATATTAAAGACAAAATGACAAATTTGGATTTAACATTCAAAAATAAATAATTTAAATCCAATAGACGTAACAATTGTGTCCAACAAAATTATTAAATCAAAACCCATCAATTTCCAACACCACCAGAAAACAACAACCGTCAATACCTCACATTTTGATTCCAATTTGCTACCATAGATTCGATGTTTGGTTCTTAACAAATACGGTAATCATTTGATCCAACTCTTGCATAAGATCATTAGACATTATCAGACGACAAACTGGTTAATCGACTTCTTACAATGATAGTTATTTTTATAAAAATATAAATTCATTTGAGGACATTGGGTATGGCCATTATTTGGTATTCATGACTGCAATTTTCGAATAGTGTACTGGTCAGAAATCCCGACGTTTTCCCAAAGAAGATGTTGATGCAGAACTAGTAATTCATGGTCACGTAGTGTATAATATAAGAACAGGAAAGGTGGTGCTAATTAGAAGAAACAAAATACCTGAAACTTCTAATACCGCTATACCATATTTATCGTAAGATGCTAACGTACATATTATCATAATGAATACATGTACATTAGTATGTTACAGGGAAACATTCCCCTATGTGTTCACAGCAAGAAAAGACCATATAAGATAGGATCCTTATGTTGTGATGTATCGTCTAGATTTATATAGATTCAAGGACCTAACTAGAATTACAGTTCTGCAAGTTATGTTTGGAGATTAAATGTGCGTCTATATTTGTTATGATATGCGGCATCATTTATCCTGCATGGCCCACGAAAACCACTCCTCTTTTATTCTCGACTGGATAAAATCGGCTGGGCCAAGTAAGGTGTTACTAGATAGTGTTGATTCACACCTTTAGATTAAATCTGAATGCATCTTTTATTTGTAACAATCGCAGTTTAATATCGCTTAACATTTGACATTCGTCAGTGCAAATAACATATGCCTAATTTGCTTAATTGTTGTCCAGCTAGACATAGTGCGTCCTTTTTTTACACAGATGCCTGCAATAAAATTGACGCTTAAATCGGTGAACTTTATGAACATATTATGTTGCATTTTCACATACATGTTGTTGTATTAAAAGAAGACCTTTTCAGTAATTTAGGCGTTATTTTGACGTGCTGGAGTTTATTTTTCAATGAGCTATCAATCAAATTTATTTGTCAGAAATAAGAGAAGCTATGGTACCGAAAATGTAATATATGTGTCAGTCATATTACTATGATGTCTACAATGTGGCAGTTTATATTGATGTCTAGCACTGGGGTATCATGCATCAGACAAGTAACGTCGTGTCCCACCCAGTCACATTATTCTGACACCGGGCCGATAAGTCCAAACAATAACTTCTTAATGCTAAGCGCCAAACGAGGTTAATGCAAGCACAACTTTTAATTTCTTTATCTAATTGATAGGGTTTCAAGCTGGCGACTTCCGAATCCGTGGCGGGCGCGCTAACCACTTAGGCCACCGGAGCAGTCAGTTCTTTTGGTTGATCACGAATCTTCATTTTAATAACGCCGTTGTGTAGCTTTCTACCATAGAAGCTTGACCGAAATTGCATAATTTAGTACAAAAGTTCATGAAACAGACAGTTGGATTCATTTTTTCTGATTTAAATCACTGACATCTTATTTCGTTCTTATATAAATGTTTGCTAGCTTCTTCATTTTTACGTATATTTAATTTCATTCATTTCACTATATTCTATTATGTTGCAGTTTTACACACATGTTGTTGTATTAAACATTATGTATTGCACTTAACCTTGTCCAAACTCAAGTTTATTTTTTTCTTGACCTGAATCATTGAATTTTTCAATTTTGTAAACAAATAATACATAGAAAAACTGCTCTCTATGTGTATAGGTTTAATATTATTGTCATGATTGATAGAAATAAAAGTGTTCATTTGGGTCTATGTCTAGCTTATTGGGATTCTCCTGGCATACCTGATGACGTCAAGGTTATATATTACAATTCTATTAACAGACTTTCTAATTAGAACTAACATGTTACTTTGTCAAAAAAAAAATTTCCTAGAAGGTTAGTTTCTATTAAGTAATAGTTTTATTTTATAAAATGCTAATTGTGACCAGAGGTCAAGTAGAAGGCTATATAAGATTTTCACTAGAAAAATTACTCATTTGTGCCTTAAGGTCTAGCAGAATTGATTCGTATCATTTTTGTGCTGAGTAGTTATTTTGGACTGTAATTTGTTTCTTCAAATAATTCAAGTGGTTTTTCTCTTGAAATACAGAGAGCACATAAAAAGATAATATTCTTTGACAGAGACATTCGCTGGAATTTTTAGTGATTAATTCAAACTTGGAATTATATTACTACAACAATCTTTTGGCACATCAACACTTTACGAGCGATCAAATATACATCAACACTTTCAGCGTTGGATTTAATTAGGATTTCTCCTAACGTTTATTCAGAACTTTAATTATTAGGAACTGTGTCTGTATTTCTATGATCACTTCGGATTTAATTCGCAATATATGTACTGTAAGTTCGTTTCTTCCACTTCCACCTTGTATTCCAGGGAAACAAACTATTTGTTGAAGGTTACAAAGCTTGTTGCTTTTCATTATTTTTTCTTTTTTTTTTCGTAATTTAAGACCATGACATTATATTTGCTGGCTAAGATTATCAAACTGTTGAATTTAATTCCACTGCTATTCGGAGAGAAAAACTGGAACCAGTTTCAATTAGTGGCTACCTCTCAAGAAGTTTGCACACTTGAGTGCGTGTAATTACGAATTAAACACATTATCTCACCTTTAAAACAACAAGAAATGAAATGAGCCTAGGTCAATCAATTTTTACCCCAAAAGGAATCTCTTCGTACGTTCTCGTGGAGCTTAGTTCATATAATGGATGTATGATCTGCATCTTTATGAATTAGAACCATTCAGACATGACAAGAAAAAAAAACACAAATAGCAGAGAAGTAGCTATATGATGTTTAACATGGTTGCCATTCCGGTCATATTTATGTCCGATCAACATCATTTGAATACTGACCAACAATGCATGATATATGATGCAAACCCTATGTAACCATGGCTATCGGTTTATGAGAAGTGTCGGTAACGAGAATTTGCTGCCTGTTCAGCTTCAGACCAGTAATCTTTTCCCTTAATATCAAGCAGATTTCACAGATCTTTTGGTAATAATCGCATGCAAATATGACCACTCATTGAAAATGTTCAGTAAAAATGATAGCCCAGATGTGTCCCGTGGTCATACTGGATGTCCGATGGGTATCAGTTTCATTTAGATGCATCAGGTTATCATATGAAAGTTGTTAGAAAAACATCTTTGTCAATGGAATTAATATATGTCAGGTCAGCAATAATTTTCATTCGAGACTCAATAGACATAAAGCCTTTGAATTAAAACCACATTACCATGTCATACGGTAACTATGAAAAGATATCTAAGCATGTTCAGCGTGGGTCATTTTAAAATACTACTAATTAGACTCATATTTTTGCGACCAGTCGTTCAGAACAGAAATAACAAGATTTTCAAGATTTATGTCATGGCGGCCGTTAAATGTCGCAGCTCGGCACCGTTTTTAAGTTTGATAAACTAGACAATGTACATAATCTTTAGTTAATAATCATTGTCATTATGATCATCCCTTCAAGAAGAGTAGAGACAATAACAATTTCAAGACTTTTACTCCTAGGTCTAAGGGGCACCATGTTTATATATGATCAACAAGATCTTTTAAGAACCTTTTTATTGAAGCCACTTGTTTGTTACATCCATTTGTTTATGAGTAGTATCAGCAAGTTATGGATGTTCCATCCAAGTGTCCAAGTCAAGAACGAATCATGTAACACAATGATTCGTGTATATTTATGCACCAGTTAGGTAGCCTAGTAATGATATCCATTATAGGTGGAATTTAAAGAGGGATTTGCCTATCAACGGATGTGGTGTGGAGCTGAGCTGTCAAGAGAATTTTAAGCAAACTGAAAAATTCATATTATCGGGTAAGAGATCTCAAAGTTATTCAGATTTGAAAATTTGGATGTTATTTAGGAATGTCTTCTGCATTTATCAGTTCTGAGTTGTTCTATCATTTGACTGATGTGAAAACTCGGCCTTTATCCATTACGAATTCATGAGTTTAGGTCCCAATTGTGATGTATTAACTGTATCTTGTTCTTGTAAATTCACATAGATCCTCATTTGCAAGTTACTCAAATATATATTCACATTATTTTAGAATAGCGAATGGAATGAATATGATTCAAAAGTGTAGAATGCCTAACAGGAAAGACTATGATCATTTCATTTCAAGGTAAGAGACACAATGCTCAATAAAATCACAAAAATCTCACCTATATTACAAGCCGTATATGTGTCCAAAAGAGGGCAGACCACTTAACCAATCGCATGTGAAACACACTTGCTATGAAGAACGATTCACACCCAGGTGGGTACATATATACTTGAGTTTGCCGTGGAATTTAAGTTAGGCTGTGGTAGAGCAGTATTAGTTACATTCATATGAAGAATTTCAGAGCAGGCGCAATCCCATAACTATACGGGACAAAAGAGAAAAGTATATACATCCAGCCATGAAAAGCGCAATCAAATACCTTTATCAAACACGTTCCCTAACCCCATTATGATAAAACACCAAAATCGTCATTCTAAATTCGACCTGAATCAATCTGTAATTACCTAATCTTAATTTGAAATTTCAAGCGAGATCATGAAATGCGAGGAGCAGTTTGTTTCACAAATTGTCAGTATTATTTAGTTTTTTTCTTCTATTGGTCGTTTAATTCTGATATGATTATAATTGTATTTAATAGTAAAGGGAAAACGTTTCTGAAGATAGGAAATTGTCATCGTCTACCGCCTTCTAGAAAGCAGAAGACCGGGAATCTGGCCACTAAAGACATTAGTGTTACCTGCTGACAATGAACTGTCTCTGAATTCAATTGATAGTCCATCTCTTAAGCTAACAACCTTGACACCATATACACCGGATCTAGTCATACAAGATCTTGTTGTATCAAGTGTTATGGTGTACCACATCTTCTTCAGAACAACAGGCTCATCGAATAATACAACCAGTTGTTCGTTTGTCAAGGTTATTTGGCGATTTATCGAAACAATCCTACGGTTGGATTCATCTAGTAACTGTACTACAGTGTTTACGGCAACTGAAACATTCAGGCAGCGAAATACACCCAATACCGTTTCCTCTGGTATTGCCCCATAAATTATAATGCCACGCAGCAACACTTCTTTTGAACACTTGAAATCGATGGCGTCTGGCATTGGTCCTATAGGCAAAGGAGCACCGAAGTTTGGAAACGAAACCACTCTTTTCTTTCCTTGTAACCTTGGTTTTCTCTCTCTTTGTAAACATTTTGTATTTGCACGATTACTACTGCTGAAGAAATGTCGAAAGAGGGACACTTTCTCCTCGGCAGTCAAGATATTGTCCCCAGCAACTTTGTCCGCAAAATACTTTCCATCCATCACTGAAAATCTAATTAGTTTCTTCAACCCACCCAAGACTTGCCTCATGTTTTCGGCACTTGATTGGATATTTATCCGAGTACACTCAGTTTCTGCCCAATCCTTCATCGCTTCATATACCTCGTCTTCCTCTGCACAAAGCTCATCTTTACTTATTACCATCTCCACGCACTCTGATGATAGATTTCTGAATGATGAGTGTTTAAGAACAGAACTTCCATTGTCCATTATCAACTCTAGACATTTGCTCCGAAGATCTTGCTCATCAAATGCGTGTGCTTGCTGAAGAATACTACATACATTATCAACGCAGACTCCCTCTTGCAACCAGCTTACACATTTGTCAACAAGGCTCCCTAACGCATATTTCTTGGCAGCATACAGTAAAGCCAAAATGGAGTCACCGTCTGGTTCAAATGCCTCGAAGTACACGTACCTATAAAATTAATTGCATAAAAAAATCGCATTACAAAACAATTCTAAATTATGAACATGGATATTTATATCAGCATCAAACATTTAATATTTTTCTGAGTTATAATTGCAGTTTTTACACACACACACACACACACACACACACACACACACATATATATATATATATATATATATATATATATATATATATATATATATATATATAGTTGTACCTTATTATATCTTAATAAAAATTATATGACAATCTATTTCTAAGAAGGAAGGAATGATATAGTTTCTTCTATCTAGACGTAATTCCTTCGTCGAAAGGAAGAAACAAGAAAGAAACAAACAATTAAATTAACATTTGTGGGTTTTTTTAATCATTGATTTTACCTTTAACAAGTCAAACATAAAAAATAAACATATTTGCTTGTTGTTACGTTCCTCTCACCTACAGACACGTGTGCATTGCGTGAGATCATTTCCTTCCGATTTTATTGTTGGGATATGTCATTAATTATTTTGTTTCCAGATTTCCTTGAGACAAAACCACTTACGAAATGAATAGGATTGTTCAGCATACCTCAAAAGCTGTTTAAAAACGTCTGGCTCAACATCTGGTATGTTTATTGTTCCAGTCTCTTGAAGAAGGCCGCACAACATGGCGTAAAATACCGAACTACGGCTTATGAGGACATATTTATGCGCTGTCACTTCCTGTCTCTGCTTGCCGATGAAGAATGTGACGTCACAAGCCACGTGGTTCTCAAACATGTAGCGATTGCTACTTAAAACATCTCGTTGTGCTTGCCAGTCAATATCAACTGTAGGGAAAAGAAGAAAGTATTGAAGTGATGCACAATCATTGTAAAACTATATATATATATATATATATATATATATATATATATATATATATATATATATATATATACATGCAGGTTTATTGTCCAAAGCATTCTTAATGCCTGCGGATATCAAGGAACTGTTTAATGTGTCCTATATGTATTCAAGCTAGTAAATAACCGCGTCTACAAAACTTTAAAACTATTCGTTCCATAAAAATTAAAACCGACTTAGCAATTCCTTAAAGCCCGCAGAAATAAAAGATGATTTGAATGATCTTGAGAATAAGGCCCCAATAAAACCTAGCGTTGAAGGAAGTCTTGGTGAGCTGAAGTTATGTAAAACTTACGTCAACTCTGTCAGGAGTTATATGACAGTAAGGTTTAAAATTATACAAATAATCATTTTCTTTATTATCATTCTTTGTTTTAAAGAAAGAATGAATAAATGTATTGGTCACAGATAAAGCTAGTAATGTGCAATGTCAAGCAATTGTCCTGAAATTGAATATTTTATAGAAGACAAATGTATAGTGACATATTGATTAAGCAATAAATTTTGAGAATGAAAAATATATTAATGGATAATTGTGTCATAGCGTACAAATGTTCCAAATAATATACTCTATCCAGCATTATCTTCATTGGTTAACTAGAACTGTACTGTATATTCGCATGCAAGATGTTTTATGAAGTTATTTTGCCTTAATGTTTACTAACTTATTCTGGTTTTAAACCAAAACTGGCAAAGTTACTTGGGTGTAGTTAAGCGCTGATAAAGACAAAAGAGTAGGTAGGCTGCTCGGCTGGTATTTAGGAAACATCAACACTTGAAAGGTTATATCATAACAGGCATTGCATTTGTATGATTTCAAATATGTCACACCGCGGCGATAGTCAACGTGTTCTTCTCTGCAATCACAACCCACATCCTTTTGTCATGAAATAGGATACTCAAATAACTGAGCCACCTCGGCTTGGCAAAAGGATATGCTATACGTTCATATCGATAATTTTATAAGTCGGATCTATATATGCTTATATCTAAAGTAATAAAAATCTCAAGACTGGTGTGGAATGAATAGACGAGTAACCAATCCCACGAAGTGAAATGTTCATGTCATCCTAAGGTTATACTTGAAAGCAGAAGAGAAAGTTTATCAGTTTTATACAATGACGCTATTAACACCCAAATGCATAAGTCCCTCTAAAAAAATTCTGAATATCCACGAACTATGAGACTTTTAACACCCGAATGCAGAAGTCTCTCTAAACCAGGGGTGTCCAAAGTCCGGCCCGCAAGCCAATCACGGCCCGCGGTAAGATTTCATACGGCCCGCAGTTTCGGTCATATAATGTATTATTTATGGCCCGCTAGCACGCGAACCCTTCTCCCGCTCATTTCTGCCATGGCGACTGAAAAGAAAAAATGAAAAGTTGACGGTGACGGCCGACACTTTCAGGAGAGCTGGGAATTACAGTACTTTTTCACTGAAAATCGAAGCAAATGTGTTTGTCTCATTTGTAACGAGACGGTTGCCTTGTTTAAGGATTTCAACGTAAAAGACACTACCAGACTAGACATGCTTTTACACACGACAAGCTAACAGGAAGTGACCGCGCTGAAAAAGTGAAGCAACTCCAAGCTTATCTGGCATCACAACAGTTTTTTCACACGGGCCTGTGAATCAAAGGAAAATATTACCAAAAGCAAACTACGAAGTGGTAATGGTAATTGCTAAAGCTGGAAAATCTTTTACTGAAGGTACATTTATCAAAGACGTGTCATGAAAATGGTGGAGAACATTTGCCCCGAGAAGAAACAATAATTTATGAATGTTTGCCTGGCATGTAACACTGTGGCGCGGAGAGTTGAGGACATATCGTCAGATATTCAGAGACAACTGAGGGACAGGGGAGTGACTTTTGATTATATCTCCTTAGCCTGCGATGAAAGCACCGATGCTTCTGGCACTGCACAGCTCTTGATTTTTTTAAAGAGGAGTTTACGACAACATGAACGTAATAGAAGAGCTGTTTAACCTCCAAAGCCTTAAAGACCAAACTAGAGGAACAAATTTATTCGTTTATGTTTGTGATGCTGTTGATGATATGAAACTACCGCGCAGTAAAGTTTATGGGATCATTACCGATGGTACGCCTGCAATAGCTAGTGAGCGAAGTGGATTGTCCACACTGATCTGCAATAAAGTCACCGAAAAAGGAGGTAACGCTTTTAAACTACACTGTATAATTCATCAGCATGCTCTCTGCGCCAAACATCTCAGATTGGATCATGTTATGAAACCCGTGGTAAAGGCAATCAATTCTATTCGCTCTAACGCTCTACACCACCGACAGTTTCAGCAGTTCTTGCTTGACATCCAAGCTGAATAAGGAGACATAATATATCACAACGATGTGAGGTAGCTAAGTAGGGGGTCTGGAATGCAGCGATTGTTCTCTCTCAGAGAAGAAATAAGACATTATTTTGTGAAAATGGGCAACCGATGGAAGAATTTTCCGATCCTGTATAGCTGGCAGATTTGTCTTTTTTGGTTGACATAACTAAGCATCTAAATGGGCTGAATGTTAATCTTCAAGGACAACATGCAGTGGTGAGCCCGATTATACACTCACGTCAAGGCCTTTGGAACGAAGCTGCAACTTTTCCAAAGACACGTGTCCCAAGCAAAGCCCTGCACCGCGAACTTCCCAGCTTTGAAAGAGGTAATTCACAGTTTCCTATTGGACTACATTTGTGTGCGAGTGAAGATCTATGCAACAGATATCGCATCTCTTTCTGTGGAATTTAACAATGGCTTTCAGGATTTTGCAGCTATTGAAAAGGGCATGTTGCTCTTCTCTTCTCCCTTCTCCATGGACCATGATGATGCTCCTCCACAGCTGCAGCTGAAGCTCATTGAGTTGCAGTGTGACGTGGAGTGGCGCGTCAAACAACAGCAGCTCTCTCTTGTTGAATTTTACGGGCAGCTGGATAACAGCAGATTTCCAGAAATGTGAACATTTGCTAAGAAAATGCTGAGCTTATTCGGCTTCACATATTTGTGTGAGCAGACATTCTCTGTCATGAACTTAACCAAAAACCGATTGAGGTCAAGAATAAGTGACTCCCACTTACGTGACATTTTATGCATCTCAACCACTGCCCTCAAACCAGACCTGGCTTCTTCAGTGAAATCCAGATCTCAGTGTCACCCTTCTCATTAGTGTCAACAACTTATCGGGTTCTTCATCAATCTGAAACTGAGTGTTGTGAACGGTAACATCTGTCATTATTAACAGTGAAAAGCCAAAAGCACACTTATGCACTTGGACTTATGGCACTTATTTTATTAAACACTTGAATAACATTTGGTTATAACGCTTTATGTTACGTACCTGTATATGTGGCACAAACTATTATTTTCTGAAAGATCTTTAAAAAAAAAATCAAAATTCACTTGTTTTAAACTTTAATTATAACAGAAAACGTTGCATTAGTTATAACTTCTGTTTAAAATGACCATGAGTCAAAGATATTCATCTAACTGGTGGATATTTAAGGTATTCCATACCGTTCAATGCTATCTGACTCTCCAGATATGAATGAAAGGCAGAATTGTGTTTATACAGTTGTTCATATCTGCCTGAGTTGCTTATATTTAATTACATTGACATTTGAAAAAATGAAGATAATTTTGACAATGAAAATTGTTTTATTTATTTATTGTTTTCTTTTATTTTAAATTATATATTGTTCCATAACAGTGTATATTTGTATGTAACTTTTGTGGTTAAAAAGACAACAGAAGGAACTATTGGCCCCCAGGCATTTTCACTTTATCAAATCTGACCCTCTTTGTAAAAAATTTGGACACCCCTGCTCTAAACCATGACACTATTAACACCCAAATGTAGAAGTCCCTCTAAATAAATTCTGAATATCCATGAACTATGACATTAACAACCGAATACAGAAGTCTATCTAAATAAATTCTGAATATCCATGAACTATGACACTATTAACACCCGAATACAGAAGTCCCTCTAAATAAATTCTGAATATCCAAGAACTATAACACTATTAACACCAAAATACAGAAGTCCCTCTAAATAAATTCTAAATATCCATGAACACTAACGATTATTTTAGCAAAACGAATATGGCTTCTTTTGATTTCTTTTGATTTCCATTTCAAACCTACGTTCTGCTTCAGGCCTGTAGAATAACGTGTAATTCTGTATTCGATGAACAAAAGCGTAGTGTATACATTCCATGAAATTGAAAGCCATGCCATGAGAGAGACAACAGATAAGATTTCTGATGGTGTCACTTCCGTGTAGATTGTGCCAAACATTTTATCTGGGTTTGGTTTACTCAACGTTTAGTGGAATCGCTGTGAAAACATTATCTATTGTCAACCATGTTCAAAAGCCTGGTAAATATGTTAAGAATTACAATAGTTACCTAGCTTGTATATTGCTGTTGCGACTGTCGTAAGAGTGACATAAAAATAAATAATGCCTCCTAGTTTAAGGACATAATCTTTCACACACATTTCACATCCCATCCACACACCAATCCCCCTGTGTAAACCAGCCAGCTATAGTAACACAGACTTGTAAATGGCTGAAATAGGAGTATCATATTATGATTTACTAGCTCTGAATTAAAGTTTGGACCGAATTATCGCTGATTGCAAATCACTGACATAGCTGAACGTACACATATAAATAGATGTGCATATGATTACATCTGCAAAGGTGACCCGATTAAGATAAGACGTTGTTCTAACATTATTCACAAGGTGTGTGTGCACATGCGTGCGTACGTTCAAGGCTTGCTGGTTGTTGCGAGCTGACAATTCATCATTTAGCTAAATAAGAAGAATCTCATATTGGCGACTTGGCGTTTCGTAAGTTCAAATCAAATTATACCGGGTCATTAAAGCACAGAACTATTATCTTTCTATCAAACATAATGTTTTCAGTGCCGCAATACTTGTATTCATTTCCATAGCCAATGCAGGCGGGTGCAATTAAAGATAAATTCAGAAAGCAAAAATGATTCTTCACGTAAGCGTGGTAGCATTGATATCTGACACTAGATAAAGAGTTTGTTTATATCTGTTACATTTTGCATTTATTAAACTCCCAGCGGAAGAAAAAATATTTAGATGCAAATTAAGCCGAACTGAGATGCATTACTAGTAATTACTGGATTGTCAAGCGAGTTTCGCACCGCTCGCACCACACGCCCCAGAAAAATATAACCTTATAGGAAAGATTAGGTAACATTAGATATGTACGTACATTAGACGTATAATTTTTTAATTTAATAGATCTATGAAGTTTGCAGATATTATTTGTTGATTTAATTTATTCAGCCGGCAAATAACACAACAAGGCATAGTTTGTGATTTGATGGGGATACAACTCTACATTTATTATCAATATAGGTAGCTCCTTCATAATGTACGGTATGTATAAAAAAAGGTATGTATGTAATCAGGTACGTATATAATAAGGTACGTATATAATAAGGTACGTATATAATCAGGTACGTATATAATCAGGTACGTATATAATAAGGTACGTATATAATAAGGTATGTATATAATAAAGTATTATACAACGCTTGCAACTCCATTAGGTCATGCATAAGTAACTGTAGTGGCGTCACTAGGGTTCGTATCAATCAGTGAGGTAACTCATGGAGTCACCACCATGACATCTTTATTGCACAAAAATTCAACAATTGTATAGACAGTCATGTTGGTGTCACATGTGCGGCTCATACCCCAACCCCCCAGTGACGACTCTAAGTAATGCATTCTTCGTAAAATGTAGTTTCTTTATAAATTGATAATTGCGAATAGATTGATGGACATAAAGTCAAATAAATAGATACACTACTTACAAATATGCTGACGTGCGTGCTACTGTATATGAATATCCGATTAATTTGAATCAACATTGTATTGTGTCTGTTTGATGGATAAAATATCTAGGTTTGATGAGTTTCAATTAACATTCAATACCCTACTTATATTCAAACTTGATTCTTGCCCCTAGATCGAAATTGGTAGCGGCCACAAGCAAAATAATAAGCATATTCGATCTCGGTAGAGACCAACCTTTAAATTAGAATGGGAGTGCGTCTGTTGGAGACTACGATATCTGGCATGTGTACACAGAAAGGCTGTTCTGAAAAGTCCGATGTGCATATTGCATAAATTGTGATTGTGACTTTGATCATAACAAAACATTAAATCCTAATATTTCTGAATATCTTGCAAATTGTTGCAAACGCCGTAGTGGCGTTCTAAGGGTAAATGGTGCCAGGGGCGATGATAATGGTTCAAAGGGGTTTTGGCGTTCAAAGATCTCTTGAGCCAGGGTTAACAGTAGCAACAGGGGATGATTTTTTCATAATTATAGAATATATAAAAATAGAATGTTTTCTGCATAATTTGAGTGTGCAGATTTAAAAAATGAACCCATCTTTATACCTTTTCAAATAAATTCACAGGAAGCATTCAAACACATGTACCGTCCACCATTTTTAATATTGGTCTTTGTCAATTTTTGAAAATTCCTAACCTCATGTTTTCTCAAGCTGAAATTTGCATATTTCTTACATATATTTTATATATAAATGTTTTGTGAATATTCAGCTTTAAGAATATATTGACTTTTTCTATGTTCCAGGTAATTCAGAAGCCCCCCTGTACCTTGTTATCACCCCCTCCCCCCCAACATTTATGCAGTAAATACTATATTTTTGAGTCATACACAAGTTGAAATTATATCTTGCTTTTAAAATGGAATGTTTTCTGCTTACCTTGAGTGTGAAAAATTAAAAAATGAACCCATTTTTATGTTATCTTTTCAAATAAATTCACAGGAAGCATTCAAACACATGTACCGTCCACCATTTTTAATATTGGTCTTTGGTCACGTTTTGAAAATTCTTGACCTCGTGTTATTTCATGCTGAAAGTTGCATATTTTTTACATATGGTTATAATTTATATATAAATGTGTTGTGAACATTCAGCTTCAAGAATAAATTCACTTATTTATGTTCTAGATACTTCTGAAGACTTTCTGTGCCTTGTTATCACCCCCCCCCCCAACATTTTTGCATGAAATAAAATAATCATGAGTCATACCAAGTTAAAATTGAATGTTACTCTTACAACCAATAGTGCATATTCATTAGTGTTCTTATAAATATATACATTGATCTTAAATCACAATTTAATACATAACAATTGCTATTTTAGAATTTAATTATCATAAGATATATTTGGTCAGTTTTCATATCTATGAAATAAAATCAATGACAAATGAAAGAAAAAGTGGTATCAGAGACAGAAGAAACTGACACCGAGTTGGTTCTCTAGAGATATTTATGATTATTTGTTTAAATGGAGAAATACTACAGATCGATTCTCTATTAATTGGCTAATGATGACAACATTCTAATTGACATTCACATATTTTAAATGCATTTGTTTTCATTCTTTAAAATTCTAAAAAATGATTTAACTTTGTTTTATTACCTCTTTTCCGTCTCCACTAAATATGAACATTTTCATTTTAATACCAGTGTCTCTGATAATATCCCAGTGATCACAATCACATACATATTATCAATAGTATCACTAAATCAGTGGGTGATACTCCCGTCGAGTCGCTAACATCGAACATATATTACACAACAAACATCGTACAAATATTTTGTAATAAGTTTGGTATCATAAATGCCAGTACGTCTCTATAATCAGATTCCTTGCTATAAACGTCTGCCTTTTCATACAATCAAGTTTGCGTGTGTCTTTTAATCCAGGTTATGTCGTATTGTTGTAATTGTTGACATTTTGTAAGTAAAGAGTTATTGCTCTTACTGGCATGGGTGACCTTTGAAAAAGACGTAATTTGTGGGTTTTCCGCATATATTCACACAACTTTTACCAATATTCTCGTAAAAAGAACTCTAAAGTATTTAAAAAAGATGGCGTAGGTGAGCGTATATGCTCGTTTATTAAGTTTTTTAGCCTTTTGAAAAAATTGGTTTTCGTTTTTTCCGCTGAATAAGTTGTAGAAATGGCCCAATGTGATATACGCTAATTATATACATTTGACCTTTCAACCATGAATAGATTCGAAAGTAATAATGTCGGCATTTTACATATTAAAGCGGAGAACGTACCAGGTGTAATGAGGTTGACCTTTTGAGAAAACGTTAATCTTGATCGCCAGTGCCCTCTAGCGGCGTCCCCTGTTGCTATTAACAGCACGTCCCCCATCCCACCCCAACGTTAATACGCTACACTTAAACGCTACTAAAATGCGCTTGTCCATCAAACCAAATTTATCATCATAAAGATCAGACTCAATCAGGAAAATATTTGTAACAATAAACGCTATTAAAAAAAAGTCTTTGTTCCGTACGGAATCCATTTGTATTAACGATAATGTACCTCAAAATCCTACTTTCGATTTTGATGAAGTAAAATATATCGAAATGACTTCATACCAGCGTTTAAGCAGAAACATTTTACTTTGTCAAACACCTTTTCTAAACTTTGAACTCACATTTCATTAGACAGAAATATAGTTATATGTTTAAAATATTTTCTTCATCTAATCAAAAGAATGACTCGTGGTCTAAGTGGCTTACCTGATGCCATTGTGATAGCTTAAGTGGAATGATGAGGCGTGTTTGATTAAATACATATTTGGTTCAAGGCCTGTTCGTATGTAATCATTGTCAATGGATCTGAAACAGGATTCATAAACAAGCAAAGTCGATTATTGCGATTACAGATGACAAGGATGCCAATGAATATGTTGAGTTAACCTAGATTAGAACTCTATATCAAATTCAGCATGTACATTTGGCATCTACATGAAATCAACATTCACCCAAATGGGTATTTATATTGGTATTACGATATTTGTTATTATGTCATTCCTAAATGATTTTTTTATCTCTTGATAAGAATTATTACAAGTGGAATATACATTGGATTTCGTGTGATTTTTATAACATTTTTCTTTACACACTTGAGGAAATAAGATGAGGACAATGTCATTTGTAGTTGTGTGATTTAATATGCAATATATTTTTAAGAAAAGTGTATCATTGAATAGGAATCATTGCAGTAAACAAGAACAGTGGGCACTGGCAACTACACAGTATGGTTGATATTGACTTTTCAGATTAAAAGGTTCACCCAAATACGTGAGCTACTCAAAACCACGCCACTCATCCTGTGTGTTCTATACGAAGCATGACACCGTCCGATAATGGGCTTGATGTCAAGAAGAGTTTTGTGGAGTTTCATTATATTTTGGTGCAGACGATAACATATATTCATTATTGTAATACATAAATTCATTGTATGAAATTTTCAGATCCGTTGAAAGTTACTGCAAAGAATTTTTAAATTTTTTTATCTATTGTTTCATTATCGTGATCATTGTTAACATGAACAGGCATCCAACAATGAAAGAGACACGTTTTCTCTTCTATCAACTTACATTAAATGAATGCCAAACTTAAATCTTTGCGAATTTTTATTTTAAAGAAACCTCGACATACATAAGAAAATGGTTTATTATCTGATTGGTTGAACGAAAAAATCTAGCGTGGTCCGTCCTAAATATATACTCATAGACCTTTACTTTAACATTGATTCTGCCTTATATACTTCTCCATTCGTTTTGGTAATGGCTTTGGAAAGGATCATGGATGTTTGAGGATCCAAATACAGTGAACATTTGACATTTAAAGGTATGAGATTAAAACTTTTAACATGACACCCCGTGTTAAACACATAGAGGACTTGTATCACTTTTGCTCTAATTGTTTACTAAAGTAAAAAGTCATATAGATCATGTAAGTGTTCAACACCTGCTAAACATCCATATTACTTGGGAAAATCATCATTTACACACCCCGAGAAGTATATATGTCAAAACACATGTACCCTTTACTGTGATGATTAGATGCAAAGTAATCTTTTATTGACCCATTTTAATACCTGACTACCATTTTAAAAATCCATTGCTATCGATAATTCTCGTCTGCAAGTTTTTTGATGATAGTTAAGGTGTATAGCATTCAATAATCAGGACTGAATATGTTTTGGTCAAAAGAATTAATATCAATGTTAAAACATCAATTATTATTTAATTTAAGATAAGTAGATACGAATACATGACCCTATTTGATTTGTAGTATAAGTGTACCAACATTGTTTTTAACACGTGGTAGTTTATTTTCTGAGCACTAGCATTTGACCTTTTTTGTTTTTGGTTTCCAATATTGCCCTCATTGCTAATTTTTTTTTTCTCCAAATATTGTCATCGGTGCTTTCAACTGGTAGTCCAGTCATTGATGGAGATCAACTTCCTTGTTTAAGTTTGTTCTCTAACTACTCTTTTTAAGATATTATCTCAAGATCCAAATAGACACCGCGATGGCCATATTCAATATATATGTGCCCTATTTTCATTTAGAACCATAAAAACAACATAAGAAGTCTTTGAGGGAAACATGTTGATATGACCATCGATTCATGAGGAATAGCGATATTAAGATTTTAAATATGGACACTCTCGTGTCCATGTTGTTAGTACCAGTGGCATATTTTTTCATTAGGTTCAACTACATGATGGCGTAATCTTGTATCAGATGTTTCACATTAATCATCCATTACTTTAGGAGTAGCGGTAACAAACTTGTGCTAACGGACGATGAACGGATCATCAACCTATGACATATTTAAAGATGCCATCTGTCGTGGCCATATTTGACACAAGATCAAGACCAGTTTTATTTTCGATCAATTATTTATCATATAACGTCATAACTCTAACCCCAATTGCAATAACATTGTTCAGGTCTGATTAGCAAGATGATTATAGATATGGCTGATGTGGCTACCATATTGGTTATAAGATCCAACCATTTTAATTCAGAACCTTCGAGACATCAAAACAATCGTTTCAAAAAACCGATCTCAGTATCATCATTGACTAATGAACTGCAGCAATAATGATTTTTTCAACTTGGCCAATGTAAAGGCCACATTTGGACAAAATCTTTGCCTCCTTTTCCTTTATTACAAGCCAGACACCATACTCAGTCTTTCCACTGTATGTTGGCCTGATGGATTTGGAGGAGTAGTGATAATACATTTGTGTTAAAGGACTAACGGACTGACGACACACAACAGACGATTCGGTAAGCTCTTCTCGTATATGACCAGAAGAGCAAAAGAAAGCTAATTTTCCCAAGTTTTTTACATTTATCTACTAAGTGATTGAATAAAAAGATTTTGAGGAAAAATAGTGAAAAAAGTGTATCTCTTCATGCTCTGTGTGTCTGGCTTTGAATCAGGTAAAATATAAATGTTTGTACATCATTAGATGTTGATATTGTGGCGTGATAGATTCGAAGTAGTAGTGATATTAAAATTATGAAACAATTATTTTCATTGAATAAATTGTTTATTTGATAAATAGTTTCAGAAACGTATTTGACATCATGTGTTGTTACACTGAATGACAAATTTACAAAGGCATTTACTAATACTATACCAATTATAGTTACTCATAGATAAAATGATTGTTTTATACTTTAAAAGTCTTTGTAAAACTGTATATGCAGATTAATCATTTATTATCAAACTCAGCTGACAGAAAATTGCATAATATTCCTCAATTGTCATTTGGTAACATATTAATATTCTTAGTTCATTACACACAAAGTGGAAATGAAAATTATAACTTGTGAAGCAAACTAATAAACAATCAACAATACTAACTAAACAAAACTTGTAAAACTTAATTTTGAAAAGTTTTAAAGCTTGAAAGCTCCTGAGCCGGCTATCACAAACAGCGCACACTGTCTTATATTCAAATTGACGAAATCCAGATTTCACTTAAACCCACTGATCCCACACATGTAGAAGAAATAAAGCAATGGAAACTACACTGATAAGAAATACGAGTAAAATTCATTATAACTGGATGCTCGTCTCCTTTGAATAGTATCGCGATATAAGCGAGATATTCCATAGACAATGTGCATTTCATTTTAACTAACCTCTTGATCATAATGCTTGTTTCTCCGCCGGGTTTATCGGGTCCGTGATTCCACGTAATACATTTTGTAGAAGTATACACGCAGCATCTATAATGCAGATTTCGAGTTGATTCATACCCCTTAATCAATCCAAAAGTGAGACTGTACTGTCAAGACAGAACATAATGGTATCTGCAAAATATGAAGAACAATATACATATGATATTAAGTATGAGCACTAATAATTAATGGCGTTTTATAGCTGATAATCAAAGGTAAAAACAAAAAGGATACAAAGAAAGATAATCTGACAATTAGAAATTTTGGACAAATTTTAGCCACAGTTTACAACATAATGGGATGTGAAGTTGTCTTAGACATGACAAACAAATATCGTTATGGCACATCATTAGTTAGTATTTTCATGGCATACAATACTTATAGATGTGATGCCAAAGCTTGACTGAATAGGATAAAGAAGTAAAAATTGGCAGATAGAGACGCTGTGCAATCCAATAAGTTGCATTCAAATCGCATATTGATAGTAAAGACATCGACTGAAAATGTTCAGTATTTTGTGCTGTAAAATACTGATATTGCATGTGCAAATGATCTATATTATCACTGTATGTTGTGGCTGTGCAAGCCTATGCGCGAGTAACAGTCCCTCTTAAAGTTGGTGCAGGCATACTGGGAAGCCTGAGTTGCTGTGGTTGCTGCCACGTGGTTCTTTCTTACACGTTTCACTGCCGCCATCTGGCCTCTCCACATATCAGCGACTGATATGCACTTATTTACGATCAGTCTCCATGTGCTCGGTCCTCTGGCAGCAGTTCTCAGCCATCAGGTGAAAGGTCGCATGCCTTCATGTTCCTCTTGCACACATCCTTGAAACGTAGTGAGGGGCGGATGACTCTTCTCGTGCCAGTGGCCAACTGTCCATATAGTATGTCCTTTGGCAGCCTCCCATCCTCCATGCGTCGGAAGTGTCATAGCCATTGACTTTGCTCAGCAGGGATAACATGCCGGGGTATTTGCACGATGCAGCATTTCGCTGTGTGGGACACGGTCTTGTCAGCTGATTTTCGGGATGCGCTTAAGGTACCGTATATTTAAGGAGTTGAGCAAGCGCACTTTGGGAAAAATGTCAGATGCATAATAGATTATTGCTATTGACAGGAATCCATCTCCAGACCCAAACTAAAAAGTACAGTGAGCACAGACAATATAACGCACGGTTGATGTGCTTCGTTTCACAGCAGTAAGTATCGGCTGGGTGTCGGATAAGAAAACCCTTGAAATAAATCTCCAGGAAACAAAAATCATAATCAATACCATTCGTTATTTAGAGAAGGTCTTCTATGGAAGATGTTCTCATTATTGCAAACAAATGAGTGTTGCTTAATTCCTTCCGGAAACTAGGAAGATAAATAACCATATCGTTACGGCAGGGTATTACTGAATAGACAAAACATACCACGGGCAGGCTTAATGTCATAGCCGACTCTTCAGCAAAGAGATGTGAGACATTTTACACCGATTGGTCTGTCCGTCAATCCCTCTTCGCATTGCATTCCTTGGCGACATCCGATGATCGATCATTGTACACTGCAGGCTACCCACTCTTGTATACACGGTACCGGACCCAAACTATAAGGGAGTGTATAATTCGTAATCATTCACGTTGAATTTGATTTAGGGAGGTGTCTTCACGCAGTGAGTTCTGGTTTCGAGAGGGATTCAGAAAAAATGGAGTCAGAACTGCAATGTGGTTCCAGTCGTGTCGCTGATATGGGACCGATCCTTGACTAAGGATCTACTTGATCAAGCATTAGACGTTCCAGAATGAACCATACGGTTCCCAACTTGATCAAACCTGATCAAACAACTGTGATTTCTGATTTTACACGAATGTCCAGAAACACTTCCCCACGACCAACTCATAGCAGAACCGCCATGCATGGAAAGGAGTTAAGCTCTTCATACGTTCAGCTAGTGGGGCTCTCTACTTTGAGAGCATAGTTTCATCCTTGTGCACGGATAGGAAATACGATCTAAAATTAAGACATATAAGGTGATCCAAACCCCAAGACCAACAGGACTAGCGACACTAGACCGCAACAAAAAAACAAATAAAACAGAGCATTAAGACCCCAAATGTATATCATAAAAGGTGGTCTAAAACAAACGAAGACTAGTAAGACTCGTCACACAAAAGATACCCTGGAGTGCGAAATCGCGTCCCGAGCCAGACAACTTTGCCCCTCCACTGCGACCGAATTTAAACAGACACCCATCGTGCAGTGCACGCCAAAAGGTAGATGAGTGTGTGTTGAATCCAATCCCACTATACGCGGCCGATCGATAGGAACTTAATAGTATCTTGATCTGACGGCCTAATTAATATGTGTTCTGCGGACACATAAACGCCTGGGGGATCTTGCTTTACTTCCTTCCCCCAAGAGTAATTAAAATTTCTGCTTTGCTTAAATTAAATAGTGTTACATGCTCTATATGAGCGCACAGCACTTTAATTCAACGACAACAACAACATAAACCCAGTAGTTGGGTCGCTCAAACTTAATCAGAAGAACATACTATGTAAACAATACCGTGATATCAAAGGGAAGCAACTCTGTCAGGTTTCTTTTATAATTGTCCATGGCCACAACTTGGTAGGTACCAGAATAACTGTATTAAGGGAAGATAAATGTCGTATACTGTTGAAACACTTACTTCAAATTCTTACTATTACTATTATGTACATTGCACACAGGCCTCAAAACTATTTGCCCTTTCTTCATGAGAGGACGGCCGCTGAAGCTAGAACCTTCCGTCAATGTGATCCTGTCGTTATTCTCATAGATTCAACTTACGATTACGATACAAGTATCTTTTCAATGGTAGCGTCGACTTAGTCTTCATACATATGATACGAATAATGAGGTCTTAGCCCATATTGCTACAAGCATATTGTACTAAATAATTGTTATTGTGAAGCTGATTATGTCAGATAACGGGATTCGCTAGATTGATCGCAACTAGTATTTCATCGGAAACTGTAACAGCGAACACGAACAGAGAATATTGAAATGCGTAAGACATGTCAAATAATTCAAGTATAAACCTTTTAAAAAAAAAAACTTTAAGAACGCAGGTTGTGGATCATGCAATCGACATATTGAGATTTTTATCCAGGAAAAGTGACGACAAAACTGTATATCATTTTTTTGTAAGAACTACAGCAGCAGAGTGGGCGAACAGACCAACTTTTATATGCGTCGATTCGGCTAACCGAGGCTTCCTCGTAAATGCTTAAGTGAAGCAAAAAAAAAAAAAAAAGGGACGCCAGTGTCGTTGGCCTCACTCCCTCTGCTGCTATGGGTTAATAATTTTTTTTTAGGATTTCAGAAACAGACTAATTTGTAAAACCTCACCTCGTAAATCAATCAGTTTATTGGATTGGTCGGTGAGTTTAAAAATAATTCTCGTTAACGAATCATTATGACATCTTATGTAGACTGGATTAGTTGGATCCTCAATGATTAGAAACCCTGGCGGAGCTGTTGGTGCAAATGAATATAAAATATATTCCTGCTGAGCTTGATTTAATCGCTCGAGATTTATTTAATAGCTTTCTTCGATAACATCACATACTAAATTCAATGCAGTCACCGAGGATATATTCACATTTTGAGGAGCAATATATCTACCACCGCCGTCTGGGTCATTATTATATCTGAGGATTGTTGTTTGTGATTTACATTTGGCGAGTATCAGAGAAATGCTTTCTTGAATAAGATCGTTAACAGATTTTTTTAGTTCATTAGCGTTATACCCAGGAAACTTGAAATCGGGTAAATCAGACTCTGCTATATTGTAACCAGTTAGGAATTTTTGTTTATCTCCGTTATTGTCATTAATTATTACTAGAATTATTCGTTCGTTGATATATTCCATGTCAAATACAAGTTTAATATCTCAACATATGTTATGATCTCATCACGTGGTATTGTTATATCAGAGAGATGCTCTTGAAAGCTCCGTCGTAGTCGTTCTAGTTGCGTTCCATGTAATCGATTAATCTCTTTCAAATAGTCAATGATGTTTTTTAACGTGAATACAATTGCAGTCGATGAAGTATGAGATTTCTCAACACCAAATTCCATGGTATTGTTATCAAGAAATGTGAATATATCAGTAAATTTTGCATTTTGTATATCAAGTAAATAATTTCGATATGATAGGTTGATTTCATGAGATGATTGTATATCCATAATCAGATTTTTCGGGTTCGGGTATTTGATAAGATGTCCGAGGTGGGATTTGAGGCCAGCCCAGTATTGTTCTTATAGAACTCTGATAGATATCTACAGCAAATCCGGGTGAGTTAATCTCAAACGCAGATGATAATGTCGGCTCGTGAACCGTTATAGCGATTTTTGATTCTCTTCCAGTAATAGATTTTATTCTACGCTGAAATTCAGCATTGACTTGTTTAATTTGGTATGACCCAGATGGTAGCGAAGCAACGTTCCAGTCTGGAGTTCCATCGGGTTTATTCTTATACGCGAACACCAAAGAATTATTCGGTTGTTGACCGCCAAATGCTACCGACCTAATATTAGGCCAACTGTGATATACTCTTAGTTTTGCTAGCGCTATCTCCTTTACGGGAATCGGAGTAGGGAAATTCACACTGAATTCAGGATTGGTTGATGTTATTGAGATCATGCTTGTTTTCACCGGGGTTGTGTTCTCCGATACCTGCCGAATCGGTTCGGTATTTATTACTATCTTCTGAAGTAGGTCTTGCGGTGTCGCCATTGTTATTATTATTGTCGCGCTATAATTCCAACATAGTTGACTCGTACAACTGAACCATTCTCGAAAACTCATCCTCGGTTATTGTCGTGTCGTCGAGCGACGACGCTGTCAACTTAGATAGTTGCGAGTACGCGCGAGATACCACAGCATATCTAACAGTGTAATCCTTCAGTTTTTGTTGAGAACACGATGATATTTTTTTGTTGCTATTGCGTTGGCTATTCCCGCGATGGTTGACACCGCAGCTATACAAGCCGCAATAACAGCCGGAGCGGTCATTGTAATCGATAATATAGCAATACAAGCGCCAGAAACTACACCAGACAGCGAGTACACAGCTACATCGATGGCAGTGATTCTTCGCCGGTATTTTTTCATTTTTGTTCGGTACTCCTCAGAAAGAGTTTTGAGTTTTGTTGAAAACTCTTCGACGGTGTTATATCGATATTGATTCGATGAAATCATCGGTGATGCCATGTTATTTTCAAATCGTTTAAGATTTCAATTATTGTTTACTTAAATCCGCTACGAATTTCACATACCATGTTACTGAAACCCTAGCCAAATTTTAATCAGTGGATGTTATCGTGAACTGTTCAGTTGTATCCTTGTCGATGATTTTTGATATCGTATTGTTGACCTCAGATGAACTCGACGATGAAATATTAAATTGAGTCGGTGTCACTAGTGTTAATCGATAAATACCTTTGACGGTCGCAGTGATATGTAAAATGTTGTTTGTTTTGTTTGTAGGTGTCAACCTAAATGATCCGTATTGAATCGTGTACACGATATTGTTAATATATTCCTTCGTGTGAGGAATGTTTATTTTTTCAATGATTTCTATCATCCTCGTTGCATCATTTTTGATTGCTTCGATGAATTTGTTCGTATCTTCGCGAACAACTTCTATTCGCTGATTAATTGCTGTTATTTCAATGAGTTTTGTGATAATATCATCGAGATCCATTTTAATATCATCGGGTTTCACGTCTTTACCAAAACATTCATCGACGGCGTCATCAGTCTTTTTAAAAATTTTACGCAGATTACCAAATTGAACTACATGAGCGTCATACTCGGATCGCAAGTTTGCTAAATTATAGATAGCGGTTTTTACTTGTATGATATGCAACTCGGGTTGCGAACGTAAATTTAATCAGCTGCAGCAGGATATAATTGATACCATCGAAGCTACGATAAATAACTTCCACGTAAATTATATGATCGTTGTAGTCTGATTGTAGTTTTTGTTAGGCATCCACAATAGTTGAAACAAGTACACCTGGCTTGAGTTTACCCTGATCGGAAAATACCGCGATTGCATTTTCTGCTGAGTCTCGTTGTTTAACTAAAATATCATCCAGGGAAATATTACTAGTTTTCAATTTACCCTGACGATCTTGAAATGCAACTAATTCATTGGGATCACCACTTTATAAGTTCAACATCTCAGCTATTTCATCTTCGATTTTTTTGTTTTATATCACCGGTTGCAGTGCCATCAGCATCGGGTTTCTTCGACGGTGATAGAGGTTGTCCCCAAATATCAATCATGTTATTGTAACACTAATTATTTCTCTAAAATCTACGTTGACGACTTCGTCGTTGCCAGCGACTGCTAGTATATTCATTCACAACCCAATGAGGCAGTTTTTCAGAAGATGAAATAGCGTCAAGGACATTCAATACTTCATTGCCGCATATTGGTGGGTCCTTCATTTGTTGTGTTGGTAGCGTAGAATACCAACGAGGGGTGTTTAAGCGGTTTATATAACGCATGAATTCTTTCCATATGAATCGAAATAAACAATTGCACGTTGATCAATCACGTATGCAACCCAGTGGGTTCCAGGTCCGGTGCTGTTATCAAGATTAATGATACCGTTTTCAACGCTGTTTGATTGTGCCTGTAACTGATCTTTCATAAAGACACCTCTGAAGTTTTTAATCGATAGTTTTTTAGCAGCATCGAGTAAATCAAAATTGACAATGGAACCAAAGGTTCCCGAGGTAATAAACCGGTCCTAGTCTCAGGCCGCTTCCTTTGTACCGTGAATGCGGGGTTCCTGGTAGTCTTAGACCCTTTCCCTTTTTTTATATCCCTTCCCGGCTGCTTTCTTTAGTGCCATCCCTGCCGCGGTACCAACGTCTCCTAACTCCGCCGCTTTAGCCACCTCTGGGGCCGCTGGAATCGCGTCTAACAACGGGAATATACCACCTGATTTTATCATGTTTTTGATCGCAGCTGCAGAGAGTGTAATCTGAACTCCCTTTTTATCTTTTAGCGCGTCATTAAATTGTTTTATCTGACGAGTTGTCAGTGACAATTTATTTTCCCCGCCAGTCATCTGATTGGGTTTCAGCGTTATTGTGGTTCCGCATTTTTTTAGCTGATTCTGATTGCAATTTTTTAATCTGACCGGGGGTTAACGCAATGCTAATATGACTATATGATATTATACAATAACAGATTGATCAAATTGTTACATGTTTTCCACTGGTGCATCTATCACTCTCATTGATTTATCACTGAGAATGACAGCAACTGCTCTATAATTAACACCGACAGGGGCTACACGAGCTCTAAAGTGTATATCAACGACATATTGTCTTGTTAAATCAAGATGTTCCAACGAAAAGTAATAGATCGGATATAGATTTTTGAAATCATATTGTGATATTTGTAGACCAGTATCGATATTTTGATCGCGTGCCAAATATGTCAACAACCGATGATACACACGCGCAATATGGTTGTTATCGTAATCAAGTTGTATATCCTCGGATGGTTCCTGTTGGCCGTTTATTCTCAGCGAGACTTCATTAACACCTAACTGATCAAATATCATGTGACTACGTGCTTGATTGCCTAATCGTGCTGTATCTTGTAACACAATAAATATATGACGCGAGCTTGAAACACCTTGTCGCGCTGCTAGGTGCCATGTAAATGTACCAGTACTATCAGAATCTATAGCATCTCTACTCATTGATAACCAACTTATCAATGATTTTCCTCCTTGGTCCATAAATGATAGTAATCGCTCCTCTGTGGTAATTGATGGAGTCAACACTGGCATCCACAATGACAGTTTTGATAAATAACTTTATCGGCAGCAGCAGCATCACCACGCCAAATTGCGTCATCGTCGGTGCCTTTTCGCACGAGTACTACCGTATGCTTTGCTCCATAGATAACTTTTTGGACATTTCTACAGAATCCAAATATATGATGTAGTGGAATGGCGCATGAAAATCGTCGACGTTCTCCTTTTAGCATTGATTTGCATGTTAAATATCCTAGATTGTATTCGGAATTAGTGCTTCCGACAATATCAAACGCAGCACCTGGTCTACCTCATCTGTGTTCATAGGTATCGGGGTAGTTTAGTGCAACCGCAGTATCTTGCGGTGTCCGTATTTTAATATACGGAGAGTGACTAACGTGATCAGTAATATCCTTAGCAAACATCATAGATGGTCCCGCCGATCTTGTATAATCGACGGAGAATCTTGCTAGCCCTATTATTGTTGTAGCAACATCAACTTTATTCTCAATGGTTTCAATTTCTCTTCCATCAATCATATATCTAGCGCTACTAAATAACGCCATAATCCCATTATTGACAAAACCCACTCGGGGAATTGGGTTAACTGCGTATAGTGTATTGGCTACAACATCTGTTACAAGTTCTCCTTCTACTTCAATAAACGCTTCACACGGTAGAGAATATTTACTGGTATCATGAACCTGTAGTTCAATTCTTGATCGAAGATTTGGTTGTATTGCGTGATAGGCATAAAATTGATAATCACGTACGAAATCATTTTTGAGTACTGGGACGTCCATATCAAACGCTGTATCATGTGACGGTTTGAACATTTTATTATATATTCGTTGATCTAAATCGACGACCTCGTTGTAGGCCACTTCCCGCTATCATATTTGCGGTAATATTATCTTGGGCGTTGGTCACCAGCGACGCTAGTTTCTGATCCACTGCGTTATTTATTATTTTACTAACACTTACAGGCATTTCCGCTGTAGACGGTAGTGGTCCCAAACGCGCTGGTGGTTTCCTTCGCCGCCGAACTAGCGCTGTTAGTTTATCCTTCGTGGCGGAAAACGCCTTCCCGACAACATCTCCAACAGCACTAATACCCTTATCACGAATAACATCAATGGCTTTTATCGATAATTATTTTGCTAGCGGCGCCACTTTTGGAGCCATTCTTGCAAATAACCCTGCAATAGTATCACCGAGACCATCACCATAGTACGTTTCATAAACAGGCAATCGTGAATTAACTACATAGACACTGGTTGGTTTATCGTGGTTGTAGTGTATGATCATTCTTATTCAATTACTATTTATCTAATCGCAAAAATCCTTTGGATTTTCGACGAAGTCATCAAATCAGTCACGGTGGTAACCATGATGCTCAACTAACTCGTCAAGGAAATCTCGATATGTTGCAATGTCCATGATACCGCCTTGAAATAACCGCCTGCAGATATCAGCTGCTTAATTAACTATTTCCGGTGAGTTATTTCCAGCTCGTTTCCCTCCTATGAGAACTTCTAATCGTGCTATATCACTGAGAATATTACCAGGACAACTAACTAGACCGCTACCAGAAATTTTCCTTGGAGTTCCACTTTGAGAAAATCCCTTCCCACTACTACAATAACCAGTTGCACCCTGTGCATCATCATTTTCATCTCGATCATATAGTGAGTGACCAGTCCTTATTCTCCCTATTTTATCCAAACACGATTTATAATTATTACCGTCATTTGAGTTTTTAATTCCACCGTGTTTTGCCAAATATACTTTATTTTTCCAGGTGGTAAAATTTGTTATTGATTTTCTAAAATAATCATTTATATATGTATCCCTTTTCTTTTTTGGAAATGAATCAATAACAAATTTAGCTAATTCATCATCCGTGCGATCTTTAAATTCATTTATCGTTTCTTCCGGAAATATTTCTTGAGGTGTGTATTCCTCTCTCCCCTTCAGAGTTTTTTCTTTAAGCTGTTCTTCTTCTTCTTGTTCAGATGGTTCAGGCGGCGGGGATCTAACATCAATATCACCTAATCGTTCAACTTCTTCCTGAAGTTGTCGGTCTTGTTGTTCTTGTCGTCTTGCAGCAGTTATTATATCACCAGGGTGTGTTTTTAAACATTTGTTTGTTTGTTTAGATCTTTCTGCTATTTTTTCAAGTGTAGGAAGTAGGGGCGTTTTTTTTTCTTTTCTCTTCTTCAGGGATATCTCCATATATTGCTCGCTCAATGGATATTATTACTCCCTTGGTTGCCGTGGTTATTGGTTTAAACAACTCTTCAGATCCGGTGGCAAAATCGGTCTGAAGACTCTGTCTAGCTTGTAGCTTATTTCTGACAGAGTACCGTACGGGTATATACTTTCTAATCGCGACCAGTCTCTCACGAGACAATCTACTCGTTAATGCTTCGCTGGTCATTATTGAAACAGTAAAGCAATTGTCCAATTAGTGTACGATGAGATTTCAATCTAAATGCAGTGATTTTGTCACCTAAAAATAATTCCAGGTCGAAATTCTACGAGAAATTCCATGCAAATTGTGGCCCAACCACGCTGATAAAAAGTGGCTCAACTGTCAAGTAAAATCATTTAAGAAATTTTGTTGAAAAGTTGATTTTCTCTAAGTGAAATCCGGTGTTTTCACCGACGTTTTTTTTTAGTCATTGCTGGTCATATTTTGGCCATTTTTGGCCATTTTTAGTTGTTGCTTGATGAAATTTCGTTGAAAAGTTGATTTTCTCTAAATGAAAGCGGGGGTTTTTGCCCTCAAAAACGACCAAAATCAGTTAAGTCAAAGAACTACTGAAATCAGTCAAAAAACGACCAAAATCAGTCAATAAATGACCATCAACGACTAAAAATCAATAAAAAAAATATTTCAGTAATAAAAAAAAATATTCTACTATAAAAATTGTTACCACAGGGAAGTTGTAAAACATTCATTGATAAATGCCAGTATAAAGTTTCACCGCTATTGTTGACTAAAACTACCTTGTTCTAGTTGAGCGCACATACCTGTATTGTGATACAATACCGTCCAACGAGTATTATACATGTTTGTAGTAAGAATTTTACACACCGTTAGCTTATACAATAGTGGCATCCTGAAGGGGTTTTTCGTGTTGTTCAATTAGCGCTCTTATATTCCTAATTTTCGAATTAACCGACCTTTTGATCTCATATTACCTCCCCAATTCTCTTCTTATCCTTTCCATGATAGTACATAACGGTACAAACACACTAACATCTTCACAGAATACAAGAGAGTCACGGATAGAATTCTGGATTCTTTTTATTAGCGAATACTTCTTTGAAAGGACATATTTGTTATTCATAATAGCAAATTCGCTATCCTGAAGTCGGACATAATTTGATCACAATTTAAACCATCTGATAATTGTATTTTTCGAGATTTCAACCCTGAAATTTTGGTTATGATTTCATTGATATTTTCAGAGTTCATATTATATATAATTATATATATTTCTAATACAAAAAAAATAAATTGGCGGTCAATTTGACCCGTTTTTTAGACAGCACAATGCCGTTACCCCGTTTTGTTAGGGGGTTTCCAGACACACATATACTTAATTAAGGACAGCACAATGCCGTTACCCCGTTTTGTTAGGGGATTTCCAGACACATATATAGTTAATTAAGGACAGCACAATGCCATTACCCCGTTTTGTTAGGGGGTTTCCAGACACACATATACTTAATTAAGGACAGCACAATGCCATTACCCCGTTTTGTCATGGAGGTTTCTAGGCACTACGAGTATACTTAATTAAGGACAGTACAATGCCGTTACACCGTTTTGTTAGGGGGTTTCCAGACACACATATAGGACAGTACAATGCCGTAACTCCGTTTTGTTAGGGAGGTTTCCAGGCACAATTATATACAATTAAAACCCCATTTGGAACCCCTTCGGTATATTTACATCGAAGGCGCCCAGATGTTACATATACGACAACGCTATCACGAAACATCGTTTCCGATAAGATTTCTAACTCGCCAAATAGTGGGGTAGGAATCTAAGAAGGTATGCTTGCCGAATGACGTCACAGGACAATACATATATACAATTACAACTCCACGTTCGAGTTTTATGGCAGTTGTATAAAGAATGACATCAATGGCGTGGTATTTTATACACAATGACAATGAACGGATGATAAAGGACAGTACAATCAATAGATTATAGGATGATATGGTATGTACAATGACAATGAATGACGGGCTATCCTACATTCAAGCGCAACACCAAACCTAATACAAATTGGCGGAGATTAATAAAGAAAGAGGTGTGTGATCTATATGTCTTTCGTGTACTAATACTGATTATTGACAACAATGAAGCAACACCGAGAACTTGAAAAAAAACACTGAAATAAAGAATATAATTGTTTTTGAACACTGCCTATTTGATTCGTTTTTCTTACAAAAACATATAATTGATTATATCCGCTGAGAATCATAACAATTATAATCAGTCAATCAGAAAGGTCATATATCGAAATCAGGTGACACAACCCATTAAGATCATTAACTCCTTTATAAGCTGTACTTATACCTGTACCAGTTATTCTCCTTGGTGTTATATACACATAGTGCAACATGGGATTCAAACATAAACGAATTGAATTTTTGTCCAGTCTTTTTTGAAAAAACCGAACTTTGTACTCGTTCTGTTACTCTTCGTACTGAGGGTATACAAATATCGAAATACCTACCGGCTTCATACATTGATTGGAATACTATTTGCTCGTTATTTTCAGTATTAAATTATTTTACAGGTCTCGCATTGTTTGAATAGTTTCCAGTTTGTCCTCGTTTTAAATTCTCACTTTGTATAATAGCTTGTAGATTTGATAAAGAATTATTCTTTGAATTGGAATCAATGTGATCGATAACAAAACCATCCTTTATTAATCCATTGTGACATTCATATATTATTCTGTGATTAATATGCATTTTCCCTCCGGATCTAAACACTAAATGCCCCATACAATTGTCAGCACCAACTGGTTTCTTCAGTCTTCGGTGTCTGACAATACCATCACGGGATGCCTCATAGTTTGCAATCATAGGTGTGGTCGGAAGTCTTGGTTCATTTATATGCATAATAATATTTGTCTAATTCATTCTTTGGTTGAATTATTACATTACTTGAGAATCTCCCAATATAATCTTGAGGAGTTCTTAAAATTTTGTCATTGACGTTGATGGAGTTTTTAGCTCTCTTGTCATAATAACGCTTCAACTCTCTATATCGTTTGCCACTACAACCGAGACACAACTGTGATATTCCTCTAACCCCTACCCCGCATCGTAGACAGGGTAAAGGGCCAAGACTTCCACGTCGTACGCTTTGTAAATGATATCAACAGAATTCCTTTGTGCATGATTTGTTACACGGGGTTACTGATCCAATCATGAGCTATTTGCAATGATTCATTATATATAAATTCTTTTTTTAAATACTTGTTTAATTATAGCATGAAGGAGTTCGAGAGATTATCGAAAAATTACGCCTTGGAAAAATGCTAAATTTAAACTCGATAGAGTCTCAGATAAGCCAAAGAGTTAGGTGACAGAATCATGTTGGGTAAAATTCGTAATTGTTTTAATGAATTCAAGCGTGATAGAGCATCTCACTGTTGGTCAACATTTCGAATTAATGGTAGCGTTGATGCTACCATGAATGACGAAAAAGCAGCCAGGATAATTTCACATCTTGGGCGGAAAGGTATTTAATGAGTGAAATTCATTATTCGTTCGGAAAACCGAGATTGGATTATTAGGGATAAATTTGAACCAATCTTGAAGGATAAAAAGCTATCACTGTGAGTCAAGATTCCAAACCAGGAATTCTGACTGGAATTGACAAACCATACTACGAGAGATCTTATCCTGTAACAGCAGTTGATTATGGGATATATCCGCTAAATGATAAACCGAATATTAAAAAACTAAAACCAATGAAACTGTATTTGTTGAATTGTGTAGCAGAACGAATAATAGAACACTTCACAAATGCGTTGCGTGGAAACAAATTGACTGATCTAAGACGAAAAAAAATAAACGAATGGGGACTAACAGTGAAAGAGCACGGGGCAACAATTCAAAATGTGGCAGAGTTAGAGCGAATACTAATATTCCCAATATCAATAACGACGATAACAGGTGAGATATTATATGAACCGAAATATAAATCAAGAAGAGCTCCAGTCAAAATTATTGATCATAACGAACACGCGTGGACACCTGCAGTAACAATATTTCATCGGGATAGAACAATAAAATATATACCCACAGAGTTCTCCCCGGAATTCTCTGAGGAGAAATTATTTGATTGTATTCACCAGTAAAGTAAAAACGATCCTGTGTCAGTGTGGTTACTTCACAGTTTTGAAAACTCCGAGGGCAGATTCGTTCAGTTTGTAAGACCCAATGGAGAATTATACCGCACTGAGGCTCTCCATGATGCGATGAAAAAACTAACTAGCGGTTTTTCAACAGAAAACGACGAACAATTACTAACAAATTGTTTTACAATTCCGTATGTTGCAGCTTATTTCACGAGAAAAAAAAAACACGTGGAAACCAACAAGAACTGAATTTCTCACAGACATCAAATCAAGCTGCATTGAGTACGGTCATGGTGGATTATTGAATACAAAATATGACCCCGAAAATATTATTTCGGTTGATATGGTTGCGTGTTACCCCTGGAGTTTTCTCGGGTACGGAGAATGTGCTGAATACTTCAAACGATTTGGACATCCCACACATTAAATGGCCCGTGTTGCGATTAATGTTCCACTGCCTGATTTTGATTTAACCGGATTCGCTCGTGTGGTATCATTTTAATTGGTTACAGGACTTCATCCGTGCTGTTATGTTTGGATTGGTAGACACATCTCTGAAAAAAACTGGATGCCAATATTGTTATTACGGTATATGATTGATTGTAGAATGCTGATATCGCTGATTGTCAGTGAAGCGATTATACCATATCACACGCAAACTGAAGTCTGGTTACCACAACCTAATCTAGATGGTATAATCCGCGAAAACAAAAAACAATTCCCTGATCTCGACGAAGAATATATCTTGAAATGGTCCAAACAGCTATTTGAAATTGAAATTAAACAAGCAAAAGAACTAGGTAGAAGAATAATCAGTAAATTCACTCAGGGTGGCAAATACGACAATACAAGATAGTCTTCACGGTTGATTTTAGATAGCGTTGAGTACGATTTTATAATCGCAGATGTAACATCTAAAGGCATATATGTAAATCGTAAAGACGCTTTCTTGTCCGATGGAACCAAATTGGGTACAATTGTTACTTACAACGATGGATACAGTCTTCAGTATACACATTTGAGGGCATCTATGCTGGCTTATGCTTCTATCAATTTATTTTCGATGATAAATAGATTTCCTGACACCGCAGTTAGAGTAGCCACTGATCATCATTTTATATAAACACGAAACACAGCGTAGCAGTGGCTGAATTCACAAATTCTGACGAGAGTTGGGGATCATGGAGAATTAAGCGGGAAATGCTACATGATTATTCCTATTCAGCAGATGTTACGATTGAAGATAAATACTTGAAAAATAATCAGATATCAGAACTATCTAATGCACCGCCGATATCTGATCCAATATGTAGATATAAAACCGTTTACATAAACGGTTGTGGCGGGTCAGGAAAGACGACTCGTGCGATTGAATTATTTCGTGGGAAAAATCCTACAAACATGATTGTGCTAACACCGACCCACAGACTCGCAAGATAGATGAAATAACGAGGAATTAATGCAGGCACTTATCACAGTTTCTTTCGATGGAAAGGTGACGAATGGACTCCTGATCGAATGGGTAAAAAATGTATTCCTGAAGTCATAATTTGGGATGAGTAATGCACGGTGTCGTTAGATGTATTACAAATGTTTCTCGAGTGGTTATTGCTAGCGAATACAAAAGTAATAATGTGCGGCGATCATGGGCAACCACCGCCATTTGTCTGTTTTTCCCCACATGATTGGCTGAAGAATCATGTAGACTATTATGAAAAAGTTAATACTGATCATAGAGCACTTGATGAACAATTACGCGAATTCAAGAAACTAATCAAAATACAACCGGATAGAATCCAATGTGATAATTTCGGAAACCCCATTAAAATATTTCTGGGAAACGTGGAGACCAAACGATTTGATAGTGGCGAGTAGAAAGATAGTCAGAGACACACTTCAAATGAAGTTATTTGAAACACACAAAGATAAATTTGCAACACCTAAAGTGCCGCTGTGTTATAGACCCAAGGAAACACGAAAACAGAATATCGAAGTTGATATTCCTGGGCAGCGTGAGAAGCAGATTCTCGTGCTAAATGATATTGTGCTGGTTGATATCAATGTCGTCGAAGATGCATTGCGCGCTGATAAACCCCATGGACGCTAGGTTGCGCAGCGACAATACATTCTTCACAGGGATTGACTATATCAGTTACAGTTGTTTGGATAGTAGATAATCACATCGAGTGGTCGAATTTAGTTTATCTTGCAGTGTCCAGAGTACGAAGAATAAATCAGCTTCCAAGAGTTCTTCTAGACTATAACGACACTACAATAAGTAATATTGTCAGCGTTGACATAATCAGATAAAAACTATCTGGTTATAAACAACAGGATAAAAAAAATAAACGAGAATTTGACATTGATGCCGAATTAATAATTCCACTGAAACAACAACAGAATAATCACTGCGCGAGTTGCAATTGTATAATGAGTTGGAGTTGGTCGGATAAAGATCCTCGTTAATTTACCGTGGATAGAAAGAATAGCAGTATTGGTCATACCAACGATAACGTGATGTTGACTTGTCTCGAGTGCAACAGACGAAGAGGTGCTAGTTAAGACCACGCGGAGATAATTGCAGCTGCTCACCAGTAAACCCACGCTGAGGAGCAGTTGAATCCAATCTATAAATTGCTGGTCTACATGTGGATCGTGTTATACTAGATATTTTATGCACGGTGACACTCCAAATAGGATCAGTAGCTCTTTTTGTGCCGCCTTCGAGCTCTCCTGGTTCATATAAATACCTCACAGTGACATTGCCGAGTATTGGTTGTTTTGAAAAATCTTTTTGCGGTGTTTCAGGGATATACTTCTTTATAATCGCGTTGTTAGGTTTCATGTTGATTGTTCGAGTACTCTCGTTATTCAGCGCGGTAATCACAGCTGGTAATATCTTGACCCATTCACGAGATCGTTTATCCTGGATGAATTTCCTCGCGTATTGATATCGAAATAACCGCTCAGCAAGCGTCTGATTAAATCGTTCAACAATTGCCAGATCGCGATGAAGTGCAGTATGCCCTCGTCTGATAGTGACATTATGATTCTTCATTATCGATAGAGCTGCACCCTGAAATTCCTTGCCAGGATCAACTTGTAATAGATTTGGCCAGCGCAGAGGACCCCGCCGATAAATCCTTTCAAACGCAGAAGCAACTTCAGTTGATGATTTTGTTTTTAACCGTTCTGCTTGTTTGTATTGACTCGCAACATCTGCTATGGTTAGCGCGTATTTGTAAACACCATCATGCGGCAGAAATAATATATCAGCTTGATGAATCTCGTTAGGGACGCCTACATCAAAATGCGAGTAGTTAATTTGTTTAGACGGGGGTAGATAAATTTGCCATATCGCCTGTTTAGATAACCAATCCGCTGCTGTAGTATATTTCACCTTTGCGGCGCTAGAGAGTATACCAATTGCTGCTTTACCCCTCCAGTATCCTTTTGGAGAATAATAAAAAGATTCCATGTTGTTATTAATTACCAGCACCTAACAATAATTTACCTTTCATTGCCGATTTTACTAACCATGAAGCCAACTTTTCTTTGAAGAATTTATCAGTGATACAATTCAAGGCGTGAATTAATTTCACATGTCAGTGTTGCAGATTGCTGCTTTTATAAGCAACATCATGAGCATGTCGCGCTTTATCAATAGCGTTTACTGGGTTTTCACCTGGTCGGGGTTGGTTTTGATCATCTAGTCTGATATCGAGTCTGGTCCCGGGTCCACAATAACTATACCCTAGAAGGTGTTTTTCTCCTGGATACTTCGCCCATGGTGTTCCTGGGAGTTTTACTAACTTGGCTGCAATATCACCTCCTCATTTTTTTATAATCCTTAGAAACAAATCTAAATTTCTTTGTACTACATTGTGCACAATTAACATAAAGCGCTGATCTGTTATTGCTAGTTGTAATCGTCATCAAGTCATCTGTGCCAGTACGCTTCTTGCATTTCACACAATATAGATCCATAATATATATATATATATATATATATATATATATATATATATATATATATATATATATTATATGTTATATGGATATGAATGTAAGTGATTATTCATCAACACGAGAACCAGATCCCGTAAAACATGTTATGTTACCAAACTCTATTCGAATGATTATCAGGGAGAGGTAAAACACAATTGTTAATTGATATGATAATTAGATGGATGAAATGGGACAAGTTGTATTTAGTGGCACCGACCGTAGATGATCAACGATGTTACCGGGTGTTAAAAAACTACAACGAAAGAGCCATAGAGATGGCCAGCAAGCTTATAACCGAGACCGAGGAAGCACAGAATACTAATAATACCGATGGAAGTATTAACAATTTAATCGAATACGACGATGACTACGAAAGAGCCATAGAGATTGTCAACGAAGGTGTTATTGGGTTTATAACCGATATCGAAGAAGCACCAAGCATTGATGATATCGATGGAAGTATTAACAATTTAGTCGTATACGATGATGTGATGTTAGACAATCAAAAGAACCCTGCCAGGATATTTTCCAGAGGTAGACATAAAAAAACCGACGTGATATACGCCACTCAACGATACACTCAAATACCAAAAGTGATCAGAGATAACTGCAATTTGTTATGTATGTTTAACGGAGTTGACAATTATACATACGAAATATTTGGCAAACTTGATGCAGCGATATGAATTTTAATCAATTTAAAAATTTCTTTAGTCGCGCCCAATCAAACCCACACGGATTTGTAACGATAAATGTATCAGATCCTCGGACCCGATATCGTATCGGACTTGATAAAATATTCGGTTAGCCCATAGCAGTAGAGGGGGTGAGGCCAACGACATTGGCATCCGTTTTTTTTTTGCTTCTATTACGCATTTACGAGGAAGCCTCGGTTTGCCGAATCGACGCCTATAAAAGTTGGTCTGTTCGTCCCCTCTGCTGCTACTACTACAGATGCAATACTAGATGATCGTTTCTATTAGTGTGAAAGATGATTCTTTATTGCCTGAAGGTATATTCTTGGAATACAATTCGCTTTCAAGCCTGTGGGACAAATTGGGCCAAAATATGACATTGAGACAAACGTACCAAGGCTTTAAACTATGAAAAATTAAGAAAAAGTACCAGTAAATAAAACTGAACACATAATTTATTTCTCTTGAATACAAAGCAAACTTAAAAAAGACACTTACAGTATTGTGAAATAAATCTCTAACAATTTTAATAATAAGTCGCACGTGAAAACGACCGCTCCAGTTGCAGCGGGAGGTCGTGGGTTCGATCCCCGGCTGAGTCATACGAAAGACTTGTAAAAATGGTACTAACGGCTACCTCGCTTGGCGCACAGAATTAAAATGATTGTGTTAGGACTGGTTAGCCTGGTGTCATGATAATGTGACTCGGTGGGACATCATGCTACATATCTGCGGCATGATGCCCCGGTGCTGGAGATCATTATAGACTGCCCAACTGCAGAATCCATAGCGATATGACTGATTTTTTTTAAAGCTACGTTAAAAATCCTAAACACACACACACACACACACACACACACACACACACACGTCCAAACGTATAAAATGTTTAGAGTGAATTCCATTAATACTGAATGACCTTATCAACCACAATGATGTAATCCATCATGTCTTCAAATGATTTTTGATAAGTCCACGTTTGTGTTTTAGTTCAAAAAGCCAACGAACACTTTGTAGTTCCAATGAATAATTGGAATAAAAAATTCTTCGCATTTCTGAACACAAAAATAAGTTATTCCACAGACTGTAAAACATCAATGAATTTGTTTTTCAATTATCAAACATCTTTATATGCTTATTTCAATTGACCTGTGGCGCAATAGATTGTTCGGAAATTCCCAAATTTCTGAAGGACACGTTCCCACAAATGTCAACACGTTTGTTTAAAAAACATTCTAAGCTCGTAAACAAGGTAAAGCTTGAACTCAAATTTGAATACATGTCTTAAGAAAAAAACATAATGAGATTCTGGTTGGCAAACTATTGAACCCTCCACTACGGACATAGGTACAGCACACGATGTAGATAGAATAGAAAAAACACTACTAAAATTTATAGATTGAAAGCTCGGGTCCTTTTGACTAATGATGGCAAGAGTCGCTGTGAACACAAAATGTTGAGCATTCAAGATAATGACAATTAATCAAATACAGTAAGGAAATTAAAGCAACTTTACAAGCTAATAAAATTTTAGTAATACAGTGATATTAAAATTCAAACGTTCGTATGTGTTGACAAATCGTAGAAAGCGTAAGCTCACAGGAGTATAAATCGTGTTCCTAGATTAATTTTTCAATATGAAAATATAAATATAACAGATACCTCTTTCTCGTATCGAAGAAAGCCTTTGATATTTGTATCTTTTAGTGTAATCTATTGCTTGTTTTCTTCTTTCTCACGAATCTGTGTTAAGTTTCTAATTGTTTCTCGCTCTGTTCTACACAAATGCTCCCTATGATGACTCGAGGCTATAAAATATGCCTGCACGGCGTAAAAGGCGACTAATACTATCAATATCCGCAGTGGCTTAATCGTAACTGTGCAAGAATCGCAACACACCGACAGTAATGATCTGCTACCGTGGTGTGTCCTTCGTCAATGAACTTGACTTCACTTGCCTTGGTAATATATGACTTACCTATGTTGTTATGTCGTAAACTACCAAACTAACATGACCACCTTTTATTGATAATGCATTATCTTTTTTTTCTGTGAAAAAATAAAAGTGTCGTACAATAAAATAAATTAGAGAACATTTATGCTACAATAATCAACATTGAACACTAAATTATTTACTCAAAGTTGGATCACAATACAATTGTACAGACCATTAAACAACTTTCAAGATTTAATAATATCTGAACATTGCCATGCCTACTGAAAGACAAAACGTTTAGCTTTAGCTCTACTGTTAATGGGTAGAAAGTCAAACAGTAGCTGGATAAAGAAACCCATTGATAAATCAATAAGTCAAGCACACTATATGACTAAAATTTACATTAGTATTCATACGTTGCTAATACAACATAACATGGAAATAATGATTAACAAAATACCAATAAATACAAATTTACACAAAACAATATTTGACATTCGGAAGTGATTTTAAAATGTTAGTGATTGGGTAAAGCAACACAACATGTAATGATCATGTTAAAGCTGAAAAAGAAGAATTAAGATGAAGAACAAAAGCTCGCAATGCATACGAATATTGCAAACATAAGGCTCAGAAAAAAACTACTCTACGATGTGAAGGAATCTAATCTACTATGTGCAAGTCACATTTCGCTCCATAAATACAATCCGTCTGTAATTATTAGTCAGCGTAGGTGGTTTGTTTCTAAGGTTATTCTCTAAAACCAATTTTTCTGCTTTTGATGACAGTGACCTTGACCTTTTCCCTTTTGACCCAAATTCACGTTTCGTTTCTAAGGCTGTCAGGGACTTTAAAGGTAGGCTCTATGTCGATACCGAAAATATTTGGGCTCAAACTATTTTTCTTCTATTGTCTTAGTGTCCTTGCCCATGGATCTATGACTGAAACGTAAAAAGGTTTTATTATTACCCGAACTGCATATCATTTACAAGATGTTGTCCAGGTCGGTGATTCATAAGTAACGGTTTATCTATTTTCTGTCATAGTTTACTGTGTATCTAATCTTTGATAATTAAATCGGCGAATATTTTGTTATTCAAATTGCAAGCCATTCACGAAGGTTTGTAAATGTAGATGGTAGAGAATTAAGTTATGCTGCATAAACCATTTTTTTCTTTGAATTCACATTTTCATTCAGCATTGATCTTTGACGTCGAAATGTGTCCTTACTAGCGTGCGAAATTGCTGTCAGTTCGCTGGTCCAACGCGTCCTTCGCTGCAAAAATAAGTATCCAGTACCGTTGTATTTTCAGGTATATCAAGTAAACTTAATTTATAAATTGTATATTTTAAAAGTGTAATTTTTTTTTTAAGTGTAAAAGAAGGTCTGCTAGAACTATTTTTCCGCAGAAATAAATGCACTGGGAACCTTACAAACCGCAAGACCAATCCCATATGTGAAGAAACACCATATTTTAAGAAACATTCTGAGGAGAATTTTAGATCTAGCTGTATCGCTAGTTTTCTGAGGGTGCATCCCAAATTTATGTTGTGCTATAGCTTATTAAATATCTCCGCGCGTGGTAGAGAGTTAATGAAACAGACTCAGACAGAGTTTCTCATGGTGTAGGTATATCATTGTCAAGGCAAATTTGCAATTTTATGATCATGCACTTGACGTTCTGTCAGCTGTATCATTATTTCGATGTGAAACAATCTGAAGCTACAGGTTATGGAGTATGTGTTACGAATCTTATATTATGAACAATCGTTTAACTAGATAGCAGGAAATAGGCAAGTAGAGATATAATACCATTCCTGAAAATCTATCCCGTGTGGGCGGCATTTTGCCATACAGTTTTCATATAATAAGTTCTCCACCCTATCCAAGTAATTCCCAGTTTTACTTGAATTTGTAATAATTTTTTTTTCCTCAATATGAATTGCGAAAGCAGAAGACAAGAAATATGATACGTAGTTGCGCCTCGAACGATCAATACTGTTTTAAACTGTATCAATTCTCCACTATCGACAGATCTAGATGTTTTCCTTCTATTAATGAAGCAACCTTATTTTTGAGAATGTTGGAACATGGCATCATCTACTGCCTTCTAGAAAGCAGCAGACCTGGAATCTGGCCACTCGAGACATTAGTATCAGTTGCTGACAATGAACTGTCTCTGAATTCAATTAGCTGCCCATCTCCCAAGCTTACAACGTTTACACCATTTACACCGGACCTAGTTGTACTAGAGATCTACATTACAGTTGTTATGGTATACCAGTTCTTCTTCAGAAGAATCGGATCATCGAACATCACCTCCACTAGTTCGTTTTCAGCAATGGTTCTTTGACATTTCATCGATATGATTATACGTTTGGATTCATCAAGTAACTGTACTACAGTGTCTGATATAACTTCATATATAATTAAACATTCTCGCCAATTCCCACAATCGCGACAGTATTGTCCCCATCGTCTACAATTATTACAATAGTTTGATGTGCTCTTGCACAGGTGTTGCAGTAATATTGCAATGTTAACCCTCCACAGTGAGGGCAGCCGCTTTTGCTTTCCGATAGACCTCCACAGTTATTACAGTAATATTGTTTCAGCATTGCAATGCCACCAAACTTACACATGCTTAGCATTGCCCCATAAAGTATAATGCCATGCAGTAGCACTTCCTTTGAACATCTGAACTCTATGACGTGTCAAATTGAACCTGTGGAAGAAGCAGGACCGTTGGTGGAAAACCTAATGACTCTTTGCATCTCTTGAAACTTTGGTTTTCTCGCGGCATGTAAGTACTTTGCATCATCATTGCTGAGAAAATGTCTCAAAATTGTTACTTTCTCGTCGACAGTTAAAATGTTGTATGAAGCCACTTTATTTGCGAAATACTTTACATCCATAATCGAAAATCTAATTAAATTCTTCCGCTCACCCAAAACTTGCCTCATGTTTTCGGCACTTGATGGGATATTTATCCGAGTACACTCAGTTTCTGCCCAATCCTTCATCGCTTCATAGACCTCGTCTTCCTCTGCACAAAGCTCATCTTGACTTATTACCATCTCCACGCACTCTGATGATAGATTTCTGAATGATTAGTGTTTAAGAACAGAACTTCCATTGTCCATTATGAACTCTAGACATTTGCTCCGAAGATCTTGCTGATCAAATGCGTGGGCTTGTTGAAGAATACTACATACATTAACAACGCTAATTCCCTCTTTCAACCAGCTTACACACTTGTTAACTAGCCTCTCGACGGCATATTTCTTGGCAGCATACAGTAAAGCCAAAATGGAGTCTCCATCTGCTTCAAATGATTCAAAATAGAGGAACCTTTAAACAAATTAACTGATAAACGTATGTATTACAAATTATTTTAGGAAAATGGCAGCTGCAATTTTCACATTATATTTAAAAACGAGCCATCATATCTGCCATCACTATAAACTCCAAACACTAAATAATTGCATATTTATTTTCTGCATTTTTTATATCAGTCATTGCTATTAAATATATTAAAATCGACAAGCGTAAGTAAACTCACAGAGAAATCTACAAAATAAATCATACAATACAAAATATTTAAGTCTAAGTATCGCTACATTTGTCTCACCTACAGATGATAATGCAGTATATGACCATCTTTTAATTTGATCGTAAGAGTTTCTCAGTAATAAAAAAAGCGTGGGCAAATTTAATTTAGCGATAATGTCTTATAAAATGTAAAACATTGTTAAGCATACCTTAAAAGCTGTTTACAAACGTCTGGCTCAATATCTGATATGTTTATTGTTCCTGTCTCTTGAAGTAGGCCGCTCAACATGGCGTAAAATACCGAACTACGGCTGATGAGGACATATTTGTGTGCTGTCACTTCTTGTCTCTGCTGGCCGATGAAGAATGTGACGTCACAAGCCACGTGGTTCTCAAACATGAAGCGATTGCTACTTAGAACATCTCGTTGTGCTTGCCAGTCAATATCAACTGTTGGGAAAAGAAGAAAGTATTGAAGTAATGCCCAATTATTGTAAAACGATATATATATATATATATATATATATATATATATATATATATATATATATATATATATATATATATATATATGAATATACTTACATGCAGAATTATTGTCCAAAGCATTCTTAATGCCTGCGGATATCAAGCAACTGTTCAATGTGTCTAATATGTATTCAAGCTACTAAATACCCGGCGTTGAAAAAAGTCTTGGTGAGCTGACGTTATGTACATCTGACGTCAACTCATTTAGGGAGTCATATGACAGTAAGGATTAAAATTATACAAATATTAATTTTCTTTATTACCATTCTTTGTTTAAAAGGAAAGGATGAATAAATGTATTGGTCACAGATAAAGCTAGTAATGTGCAATGTCAAGCAATTGTCCTGAAATTGAATATTTTATAGGAGACAAATGTATAGTGACATATTGATTAGGTAATGCATTTTGAGAAATAAAAAAATATTAATGGATAATTGTGTCATAGCGTACAAATCTCCCAAAGAGTATACTCTATCCAGTATTTTCTTCATTGGTTTACTAGAACTGTATTGTATATTTGCATGCAAGATGTTTTATGAAGTTATTTTGACTTAATGTTTACTAACTTATTCTGGTTATAAACCAAAACTGACAAAGTTACTTGCGTGTAGTCAAGCGCTGATGAAGACAAAATGATAGTCAGGTTGCTTGATTGGTATTTAGGAAACATCAACATCTTAGAAAGGCATTGGTCTTCTCCGCAATCACAACCCACATCCTTTTATCATCAAATCACTGAGCCACCCCGGCTTGGCAAAAGGTCACGCTATGGGTTCGTTTCGATAATTTTATTAGCCGGTTCTATATATGTTTATATCTAAAGTAATAAAAATCTCAAGACTGGTATGGAATGAATAGGCGAGTAACCAATCCCACGAAAGTGAAATGTTCATGTCATCCTAAGGTTATACTTATCAGCTTTATACAATGCACCATTAACACCCGAATTTAGAAGTCTTTCTAAATAAATTCTTAATATCCATGAACTATTACACTATTAACACCAAAATGCAGAACTCCCTCTCAATAAATTCTGAATATCCATGAACACTAAAGATTATTCAAGTAACACGAATGAGGCTTCTTTTGATTTCCATTTCAAACCTATATTCTGCTTTAGGTCTGTAGAACAACGTGTAATTCTGTATTCGATTAACAAAAGTGGAGTGTATAGATTCCATGAAATTGAAAGCCATGCCATGAGAGAAACAACAGACAAGATTCCTGATGGTGTCGCTTCTGTGTAGATTGTTCCAAACATTATCTCTGGGTTTGGTTTACTAAACGTTTAGTGGAATCACTGTGGAAACATTATCCATTGTCAACCAGTATGCGACGTCATACATTAATCTGTAATTTTATCATTTTGTCATGTAACGCAATATCCGAAATGGGTGTCAAAACATAATTTAAAGTCTTCGTAACCTTATTTGTTTATTTTGTTCTGGCATTTTCAAAAGCCTGGTAAATATGTTAAGAATTACATTAGGTACCTAGATTGCTGTTACGACTGTTATAAAATAGTTACCTAGCCTGTTGATTGCTGTTACGACTATCGTAAAAGTGACACAAAAATAAATAATGTATCCTAGTTTAAGGAGATAATCTTTGATTTACGTTTCACATCCCATCCACACACCAATCACCACCCAACCGAAATAACCGATGGGACTTATTAAGCACGATACTTTCTCTGCAACATATCTATCTACATATCAAACTATCAATCAATCAATCTATCTATCTATCTATCTATCTATCTATCTATCTATCTATCTATCTATCTATCTATCTATCTATCTGTCTGTCTGTCTGTCTGTCTGTCTGTCTGTGTGTTTGTCTGTCTACCTACCTACCGACCTATCTACCTACCCACCTATCTATTTTTCTTTATAAAACACCCAACGGAAAAACGAAACATTTAGTTGCAAATGAAGATTATTATTTCGCCCATGCCTCCGTTTAGAGGCATTACTAGTAGTTACTGGATTGCCAAGCGAATTTCGCACCATACCCACCCCACGCCCCAGAAAAACTGTAATGCCGTCACTATGGTTCGTGTCAAGCAGTGAGGTGACTCATAGTGTCATCACGATGGACCTTCTTCCTGCACAAAGATTCAAACATTGTATATACAGTAATGTTGGTGTCACCCCAACTGATGGTGTTACCTGTACGGTCCGTCCCCCCACCCCCAGTGACGCCACTGAGTAATTTATTCTTTGTAAAATGTAGTATTTTATTATAAAATGATAAATGCGAATAGATAGATGGATATAAACCAAATAGATAGATACACTACTTATAAGCATGCAGACTAGCGTGCTACTGTATATGAATATGCGATTAATTTGAACAAAATACTAGGCTTGATGAGTTTCGATTGACATTCAATAACCTACTTATTTTCAAATTTGATTGTCGCCCCCTAATTCGAACTTGGTAGCGGCCACTAGCAAAATAATAAGCATATGGATCTCGGTAGAGACCAAACTTTAAAGTAGAATGGGAATGCGTCTGTTTGAGACTACGATATGTGACATATCTACACAGACATGCGGCTTAGAGAAAGGCTGATCGGATAAGTCCGATGTGCATATTGCATCAATTGTGATTGAGGCTTTGATCATAATAAAACATTGAATCCTAATATTTCTGAATAATTTGTAAAATGTTACAAACCCCGTAGTGGCGTTCTAAGGGTAAATTATGCCTGGGGTGTTGGTAATGGTTCAAAGGGGTTTTGGCGTTCAAAGATATCTGGTTAACAGCACGTCCCCCATCCCACCCCAACATTAGTACGCTACACATAAACGCTACTGAAATGCGCTTGTCCATCAAACCAAATGTATCATTATAAAAATCAGAGCCAATCTGGAAAAAAATTAACAATGAACGCAACACAAAATCTTTGTACCGCACGGAATCCATTTTTATTAGCGATAATGTACCTGGAAATCCTACTTTCGATTTTGATGAAGTAAAATATATCGAAATGACCTCAAACAAATTGTTTAAGCAGAAACATTTTACTTTTTTAAACCTCATTTCTAATCTTTTTAGCACAATTTTCATTATACAGATATATAGATATATGTTAAATATGTTTTCCTCATCTCATCAAAACAATGACTCGTGATCTAACTGACTTACCTGATGCCATTGTGATAGCTTAAGTGGAATGTTGAGGCGTGTTTGATACAGTACATATTGGGTTCAGTGTACGTTGTATGTTATCAGTGTCAAAGGATCAGAAACAGGATTCATAAACAAGCAAAGGCGATTATTGCGATTACAGATGACAAGGATGCCATTGAATATCACTAGATTTTGAGTTAACGTACAGTAAAACTCTTTGTCAAATTTAGCATGTACATTTGGCATCTACATGAAAGCAACATTCATCCAAATGGGTATTTATATTGGTATGAAGATATTTTTAATTATGTGATTCTTAAATGATTTTTTAAAATCTTTTGATAGGAATTAATACAAGTGGAATATATACTGGATTTTATGTGATTTTGTATATAACATTCGTTTTTACACACTTGAGGAAATAAGATAAGGACAATGTCATTTTTAGTTGTGTGATTTAATATGCAATATATTTTAAAGAAAAATGTATCATTGATTGAGAATCGTTGCAGTAAACAAGAACAGTGGGTACTGGCATAGAACACAGTATGGTCGATATTGACCTTTCACATAATAAGCATGTACCCAACTACTTGAGCTACTCAATACCACGTCACTCATCCTGTGTGTTCTATACGAAGCATGACACCGTCCGATAATGGGCTTGATGTCACGAAGAGTTTTTGTGGAGTTTCTACATTTGGTGCAGACGATAACATATAGTCATTATTGTAATACATAAATTCATTATATGGAATTTTCAGATTTATTCAAAGTTACAGCAAGGAATTTTTAACTTTTTTTATCTTTTATTACATTATCGTAAATGTTAATATGAACAGGAATCCAACAATGAAACAAAAACATGTTTTCTCTTCTATCAACTTACATTAATTGAATGCCAAATTTAAAACTTTGAATTTTGATTTTTAAGAAACCCCTACATGATCTTGTACTACAATGCTGCTGTCGTACTTTTACATATGGCAGAAATCCTATTTATAGAGTGTTTTGTGTCGCTGTCGGAAAATATCGTTTGTACCACATTCTGCAGCTATAACGATTTTTTAAAATCACGCTTGTTGCTCACATTGATTGATGAACATTACAATAAATAACCTATTATTAACGGAGTGTTATGAATGGTTCATTTGACATCGGTAAACCTATCTCCATATACAGCATACATTGTTCTCTATACAATCGAAATCACTTTGTACCTGACTTTATTAAACTCTATTGTTCTACAGATCGATCAAAATAACACTATTTGTCAGTTAGTAATTTGGTCAATTCTGAATAAAATATTTTTAAAAAAAAACTCACTTTACTACTGTGCGAATTTTAATGTAACTGAAAAGAAATATAGAGTGAAAATTATCTCTCGTACTTTATTGTTTCACTTCCACTCTCTTTCTTTAATTAAGCTTGCTTAATTGTTGTTCTTTCGATTCATCTCGTAAGTGTCTCGCTCCATTTTTCTTGTTCGCAGTCTTTAATTCATGGTTGATTTAGATGCAAACTAAATAGAAGCACACGTCATCCTTAAAATCAAACAAGCCCTTGCATGTAAGGTGTACCTAATATATATGCTGATCTGGTGTGTGTGTGTGTGATTTGGATTTTTAAAGTAGCTTTAACAATTTCTCAGTCATGCGATGTCTGCAGTGTGGCAGTTTAGAGTGATGTCTATCACTGGGGCATCATGATGCAGACATACATATAGCATGATGTCCCAACCAGTCACATTATCCAGACACCAGGCCGATCAGTCCTAACACTAACCACTTAATGCTGAGCGCCAAGCGAGGCAGCTGTTATTATCATTTTTGTAAGTCTTTGGTATGACTAGGCCGGGGATCAAACTTAACTGGTTTATATGTCCATAATCTACCTCAACATCGGGTCATGAAATGGGATTATGATGGTGCACCGGTTTTAACCAGTTTATTATGTAATTTTAGATAGGCGTTCGCTTATTAGATAGTGACAAAAGAGTTTTACCAAGAAACAATGTAAATTTAAATGAAGAAAAGTAATTATTCATAACTAATGTCAAAGGCCTAGTATATGACTCTTTACTATGATTCCATGTAATTCATCACATAATCAGCTTTAATTAATTAATTATTGTATCGGGGCTGGCAGGCAGTGAAGATGCGCTTGTCCCCTTAGAGAAGAACCTTGATGAAACAAGTAGTAATATGGGGCGATCTAGCGACAATGGGAAATCCAGTCAAAAAGGTCATGGGCCTGTCTGGCGACAAACATAGTGGGCCTGTCAAGCGACAAAGGAAATTTAACATAGTGGGCCTATCTAGCGACAAGCGAAATTTAACATGGTGGGTCGATCTAGCGACAAGAGGAATTTAACATGGGAGCTATTTGGGACTATATAGCGTCAAGGGAAATTTAACATGGAGAATATTATTTTTATTTGGGACTGTCTTGCAACAAGAGAAATAGAGGGAAAGAAAGCAAATATCTTTTTGAGGTATATGAATGGCCCTGAAAACAAACCACACAATCTCCTATCAAAAAACAGAAGGGAAAGTAAAGAAAATCACACAATGTCCTATACACACAGAAGGAAAGGAAAACAAAACAAGGATAATTAAGAACATCATACATTCTATGTGAAATATGTTCATTGTTTTCATTCATTCATCAATTTAATAAAAAGGTAGTATGATATTTATTGTCGACTGACTTCTTAACATATTTCAAATTTAAGGGATGTCCTGTGTTTCTCAGCACACGCTACAAACAATGTTGCTAAGTTGTAACAAATCTAAGTCGAAGGAGAAAAAAAGCAGCACCAAAATATGCGTTGTTCTATAGACAGTCTAAGATATGTGTTTTGATTTGAAAATCAGAGTTAACCATAGGCAGGGTCATAAAGTGCAATGTCACTCGCGTCAATCATTGTTACATTGTTACACTTCTTCCGAAAGTGTGTTTTGGTTCTGGTATTTTTATTTCAAAGTTAGCCATATTCATGGTTATACAGTGCAAGATCACTTCAAACGGGAACATCTAGTATTAGGATTTCAATCAAACGTATTACGAGAGAGAGAGAGAGAGAGAGAGAGAGAGAGAGAGAGAGAGAGAGAGAGAGAGAGAGAGAGAGAGAGAGAGAGAGAGAGACTATGTTATACCTACTTTCAAAATGAATCAGGACACTTACGCTTGTTTTTGTAGTATATTTTCCCTTAGAAAATTTAAAGAAACACATCCCACTTAGAAAATCAATTCCATAGGTAAGGTCCACGATTTTAAAATTTCACCAGAGTGAACCGATGACAAATACGTCTAAAATGTTCTCACAAAATAGTTAATCCAAATACGCTGTGACGTATTTGACTCTTAAATTGACATAATTTCCGTGGGATCGCCCAGGGTACGATTGTTCTTGATTTAGTTTTACTTCTTTTTTTACATAAATAATTTAGCGGTGAAACACGACCTATATCGAAACCAGTTAAAGAGCTACTGAAGTCAATTCGAAGTGAACGCGGTAAGAAAATTAGTCTAGAAAATGAAATTGTTTATGATGAGTGATGCAGTGCTTTGTACGAAGGTTGTATGGCAAAATAACAAATACGCTCTCAAGTTGTTCCCATTGCAGTGCAGACTGGAATATGAACTTAAATCCCTCCGTTGTGTACTGTAACATTTATTCTTACCACATCAACTACTGAATGGTCACAGTACTCGTACTATTTCTTTTACCACATCAACTACTGAACGGTCACAGTACTGGTTCGCATTTTGAAACTGACAATTTATTTGTATCTCACTTAAACATTTTGACGTACACACATCGGTATAGTCAGGAGTAGTGCAGTATTAAGTGGCATGATTTTTTGTTTCTTTTTTTTCTTCTTTTCTTTTCACACTTGTGAATCTGGGATTTGTACGAATTAACGAAGCAAGTTCAGTGAACCTCAAGGATAAAACCCAAGTTGTCTGTCTATTGATGTGAATATTTACATCAAAAACAATATGACCTGCAAAACACAAAGATATACGGCAAGCATGATTAGAATGAATAAAACAACACCTAACTGTAGTAACAAAGAGATGATTTTCTTCACGTTTGCATAACTTAAAGTTTCAATCCTCTTTCAAGGAAAACTTGGTATCCTTTTGTGAGCGTGAAATTAAAATACTGAAGAAACTTAAGCGCTCTGCTATCGACTATAGTATAGATAATTTCAGCAACAAACTAAACAACATAAAATACCGTTAAAACAATAGAAAGCCCAAATCGTCTATTTAAAAGGAATGCGTTTAAAAAAATAATTAAAGATTAACGATGGCTAAGCAATAAAACCGAATTAATTCTGGTTTCATTTTCATTATCAATTTCACTGGAGGGAGATGCAACTTCAAGAACACTTTCAAGTGAATTGCTTTTGCTTCTTTCATCCATTTTGTTTTCACCACCAATACCAGATTAACAAACAACTACGTACACTTAAAATAAATATATTTAAATTTTAATATTTCATAACATTCTGGTTTTTAATTTTGTTTTCCAGAACCCCACATTTGACACCATTTGTTACGACCGTTTGCTATGGTTCTTTCAGTCATAACTTATTCTGGGTTCGCCTGGTACTGGCCTGAGGTGAAACGAATGTAGCAATCTTATTGTGGTGTTTGCATTTATATTTCTGTATAATAAAAGACTAGAACGACAGAAGAGATTATAGGGGAGAATGAAGAACTGTGTACTATATATGACATGTAAATACAAAATAAATTATGTTTTACTTTATATTGTGTTCTCTCTCTCTCTTTCTCTCTCTCTCTCTCTCTCTCTCTCTCTCTCTCTCTCTCTCTCTCTCTCTCTCTCTCTCTCTCTCTCTCTTATTTTCTTTCTTGAATATATTCACAAGATCACAAGTACATTGACATAATAATTTTAATTTATGACTATACATTTAATATATCCATCAATCTTGTTAGAATACACAATTTTGTATGTATATTTAAAAAGACATCAATTTCAGCATCAATGTTTTATGAACTTGATTTTATACAGATTTTATAAAATAAAGTTAATGTTTTTTATAACATTTAAGATTAATCTTATTGGAGACTGGTACTAATCCTAATTACCGAAACGAGATACATGTGTAAATCCAAATCTGAATTCAGTCATTTCAATAATATATCACTTTCATAGAGGGATTTTTCTTGTATAAAATTATTCACGAATGAGGAAAATCAGAATTTTTCGTTCAATGCAATCAGTCCCCGTCTCTCGTCTGCAATGACGGGAGCTGTGTTTATACTCTCTATACCTTGGAGAACCTCTAATGTTTACATTAACAAACAAAGGAGACATTAGAGATTCTCCGATTCGGGTTAGAAACGGGAACGCTACCACGAGCTAAGCAACATGGTAGACGCCATTACAAAGAAGCGGAGAACGTTCCGGTAGGCACTATTTGATTAAAATACACTGTAAACAAATAAGGCATCATAAAATATCGTCATCTAGTAATACATAAGTTTCTAACAGTTACTTGAAACATAAAGATGAGTTGAAATAATCATCAGAATGGATGAAATGAGGTCGGTCGATCGCATTCAAAGCCGATATGTGCTTTCAACGCGGGACCGTCTGAAGGCAACGTGATAATTGGAAACAAGGTACATGTACAGCAACATTTTAAATAATCATACTAAACGTATGGATAAGGTAAAATTGTGAAACTCGTATAGCAATATATATACACACACACACATACATCTTCCCAATGAAAGGTTTGAACGTTTCCAGGATTCTCTAAACCTTCACGATCTCTCGCCTTCACTTAGGATAAATGCGGTGACATTTCACCGAAGATTGGATCGTTGCAACCAAAGACCAAAACTTGAACATACATCACTTAATGAATGTCCAAAAAAGTTCTGTAATTCGCCGTCATAACAAACATATCAAATTTCACTGGGTGACGACTAGTGATACAACGAGTGAAAACCAATAACTTATGTAAAATTCAACCAAAAGTGTATTCTCGGGAATACAAACATGACAATTTAATAAGAATTTACAATATTGTGACTTAAACCCCAAAGAGTCCTAATCGTTATATCACGAGTCCAAATATATAAAAATTCAACTGAATCCCATTGGTATCAGAAATCAAATATGATACTGAATGTGATAATGTGTTTGTAGTCTTGGACGTGCATATGCGTCAACGGCCTCAACATTGATTATGTAACAAACTTGCTCCAGGATCAAAGTTAATAAGATTCAAACAACTGTATGGCACTGCACGTTCACCTCCAAACTATTTTAGTGAATTCACCATATTTTCATAAGCTGGTCAGGATTGATTGACATTATCTGTCACTTTAAATTACATTTTTGTTATTTTATCTAACCCTATATGATCAGGAATCGAGTACAATTCAGCAATGCGTCGCAGCTAATTTATTGATGTTGATAAATATGGAAAATAACTCCAAAGAGATGTAAACAGCATCTGGTTAACTTTCTTAGTTAAAGGTTGCTTTCTATGTCTTTAATTTGAGTCAGTTTCTTGTTCTATCTCCCAAAGTACTCGTTTTTGTTTCTGCAGGAACAACATTTATGGGCACACAAAATCAGCGTCGCTTGGCATGATGGGATATTTTATATCTTCACATGTAAAAATATTAGGATATATATTTTGCATGTAAAAATATAGGAATGAAACAATATAAACATTATTTAGCCAATAAGTCTCTATATTTGCCACTTAAGTATATAATAAGTCATTTACCCTTTCTCATGAATTTGTGATCACTGTATGACTTATTTCAAGCAATAAGAAACTAAAACATGTGGTTAATATGGAAACAAGCGAGACATTATCAACCTAATGTCCTGTTGACTGACAATAACTAATTTTAAAAAAACTATCACTAAATTTTACATCATCATCCATGCTTTGGTAAGATAACCATCAATAATCAAACAAAATGAATGTAATTTCAATAAATATAAATTAACAAGAAGCAGCTTGTGTTTACTTCAATACAATTGGTGAACTGTTATGACTCTAAGATCAGGAATCCAGTCTTGATTATAGAAACACAAAACACAGTAACCAAGGCAAAACTAGAAACTAGAATTTGGAACAAAGCATAGGATCTGCATAGGACATACTATATCCAAAACAAATATTCTATTTACATTTGAGAAGCAAACTACTCTAAGCTTTGAAATAATCTACTCTATATAAGAAGATAAAAGGATATTAAATAATGAATTAATACAAAGCAGTGTCCAAACGTTTTGAGCCAAGCAAATTTCAGAGGGGGATACTGCACTGGATTAAGAGGTCAAAGCATGGAAGGCAAAAAGCTATGTTTGATTACATCTGAAACAAGAACATACAGTACATCTATAGTAATTTACTCATATAGATTATGACAGCTTGAACAACAATGTAACTGAGGAAAAACTGCGATGAAGTACAATCCGCGCTAGCTGGGAGATTAGATTTGTCAGTCTGACATGGAATTTCCTTTCGACAATCTCCGTGTTAGTGGATTACAAAAGGAGAATATGAAATTAAAAGCAATCACGTAAATATACTTGAGTAAATAGACAAATATAGTAACCAGGTCTGAAAACGCACCCAAATATTTATATTACAGTCATTCACCATATTAGCATGGGAAAACAAATCCTAATTCCCTTTTGTAATTAATTTACGGAATTCCGAAGACGGAAATTAAGAAATGTGAAATGCAGTTTGCGCCTTGATTTAGGAATGCTATGATTATTAAAATGTTTTAACAGCGATTTTCCCATCTGCTGTCATATATCGGCATACATGTTGACAAGATAGGAAAGTGTCATGGTCTACCGCCTTCTGCAAAGCAGAAGACCAGGAATCTGGCCACTAAAGACATTGGTGCCACTTGTTAGCATTGAACTGTTTCTGAATTCAATAGATTGTCCATCTCCCAAGCTAACAACATTTTTACCATTAATACCGGATCTGGTCGTACCAGGGCCTGATATTACAAGCGTTATGGTATACCACGTCTTCTTCAGAACAACCGGCTCATCGAACAATAGCTCCAATAGTTCTACCTCTGTAACACGTATCTGGTGTTTCATCGATGCAATCATGCGATTGGAATCATCTAGTAACTGTACTTCTGTGTCTGAAACAAATTCACCCGTATATTGCCGCCTCCGCATGCCCCCAATCCCCAATATAGTATCCTTTGGAAATGCCCCATAAATTATGATGCCACGAAGCAACACTTCTTTTGAACATTTGAAATCTATGGCATGTAATATAGATCCAATCGACAAAGGGGCACCAACGCTTAGAAACCTATTGACTATTTGCATTTCTTGAAACCTTGATTTTCTCTCAATTTGTATGTATTCTGTATTATCAAACGTATTACTGCTGTGAAAAGTTCGAAACACGGACACTTTCTCGTCAGCAGTCAGGATGTTGTCTGTAGCCACTTTGTCTGCAAAATACTTCCCATCCATCAATGAAAATCTGATTAGATTCTTCAATCCACCCAGCACAAATCTCATGTTTTCGGAATTTGGTTGAATATTTTTCCGAGCGCACTCATTTCCTGCCCACTCTTTCATTGCATCATATACTTCTTCTTCTTTTATCCAAAGCTCATCTTGACTTATCACCATCTCTACACACTCTGATGATAGATTTCTGAATGATGAATGTTTAAGAACAGAACTTCCATTGTCCATTATGAACTCTAGACATTTACTCCGAAGATCTTGTTCATCAAATGCGTGGGCATGCTGCAGAATACTACATACATTATCAGCGAAGATTCCCTCAATCAGCCAGTTAACACACTTGTCAACAAGGCTCCTTACAGCGTATTTCTTGGCAGCATATAGCAAAGCCCAAATAGTGTCTCCGTCTGGTTCAAATGCTTCAAAGTACAAATACCTATAAAACAATTGCATATATGCATCGTATTATAAGACGTTTAAATTATGTCGACCTCCATATTTATATCTGAGATAGTTTTGATATTTCATGCCAGAATGTTCTTAGTTAGCGTCGAACCAAAGTATATAATATCCATTCATTCACTATACGTTGGATGTCTTTAACTATAACGTCTGTCATAGATAGATAGATAGATAGATAGATAGATAGATAGATAGATAGATAGATAGATAGATAGATAGATGGATGGACGAATGGACAGACAGACAGACAGACAGACAGACACATACATACATACATACATACATACATACATACATACATACATACATACATACATACATACATACATAGTTAGATATATTGATGTGCCTTATCATAAGTTAGACAGTACTAAAGTTTCGTTAGAACTGAATGATATCGAATATGGATTGAATAATCATCTAGAAATTATCCCCTCGTCGAAAAAGAAGAAACAAAAACTAAAGACTTGGAAAATAATATATTAAAGGCATACAACCTAAGTAAAAACGAATGAAATTATATATTTTTTTTCTTCGGTTCACGATTACTTAATTAGATGAATAATTACGATTCAGGCTGTTTCTGAGGCCGAAATCAGGCTAGTATCGGAAATTTTGTGATAAAAAACGCGATTCTGAATTATTGTCTGCAGACCAAAATTCGCTGTTTGCTACGCCTATATTCATGTATCCTCTGTGTTGACTTCTCCCGAAAATTAAGAATTTTAGCCATGCGCAAACACGTGTTTACAAAAATAATGGCGTGTTCACAACTAGATCGAAAACCAAAACTTAGATTCTGAAAGGAGGGGGAAAAAAGCTCTTTGGGGAAATTATGGCAGCACACGCATATGTAATGGTGACCAGCATGAACGATGGAATAAAAAGAAGTCCACTTTGAGCCTGGAAACTAATCCAGAGGTCGCCAAATTCTTGCTGGATACTGGTGTCATGGTGAGTCTCAATTTTGCAATGAACAGTCAAGTTTTTATACCGCTATTTTATATCTGTATTGTTAACTCTTTATCAAAACTCTTGAAATAACATATTTTATATAAACTGGTATTATTCCATTTAGCTTGAAATAAAATGTCACAGCCCTGCAACAATATCGCTGAAAACCGCATGAACGTTTTCCACTGCTGCTATTTTTGAGGCCATCAAAGGGGTATTAATGATCATCATTTTCGCTCGCAACCATAAGACTTTATTTAGAGGCAAGCAGTCACTTCTGTTTTTTGTTTGTTTTTATATATAATGTAAATAGTGATGACTGTAAATAGAAGGTCATGCAATACAGTTAAGTATATATTATGCATACTATTATTTGTAAAGTATATAATATTATTGTGTCTAATAAAACATTTATTTTCCCTTGCTATGAATTAAATGGCAGTGCAAGGAAAACATCAGAAAAATGTCACAGAAGACATGGCCACAACTTCTACACCTGGGCCAACAATTCATAGGATACAAATTCCTGCTGTGTCTGATATAACCACATCATAATCAGATATGGCATCTGTGTAAGTATTACTACATTTTTTAAAAAATTTATGTATATTTACTTGTTTACAAATATTTTGGTAGATGCACATCTAAGGATTTACCTGGAAATGTATCATTCTATATTAGTTTAATAGTTTGCAGTTGGTAAAGATTGTACATTTTGTTAAAATCTGGTTTGCTTTATTTAGAATAATATTTTGGTTGTAAATTGTTTGTTGGCATATGTCTATTTTTTGTTATTGATATGTTCCTCATCATGCTGTATGTATTTTAGTTAAAGGGCCTCAAGGGAGAATAGTCTTTGACTAAATTAGTCACCCCTTTAAATAAGTTATTATTATTATTTCTTGAAGCATTATCATTGAGGTCTTAATAACCAAGATAAATGATAATTTCTTTTGATACAAAACTAAAGATTCCCAAGTTCAACATTAGTATTTACACATTTCAAAATTTTATTTTAAGGGATTCAGTCTTGTCTGAAGTTGATGAAAAAGTCTAAAAGTTTTATCAACCCATTTGAGAAGGTATACTAACAAAAAAAATTGTGATACAAACATAAAAGGGAATATTTGATTTAAGTATCCTAAAAAAACAACCATTATGATACATGCATGATATATGTAACTAAACTAAAAGTACTGTATAGTATTGTATTGGTATTTGTGGATAGTATTTGTGTATGAAACAGAAAGCTGCTCCCACAAAAGCTTTCTTTTCTGTGTATTATCAAAAAAGTAAAAATTGTGTATTTACAATTTATCTTAAATATAGTATCAATGCATAATTGAAATAATGAAGATATACTGATTATCAGAGAAAGAAAATGAATACATTGTATTATAAATACAAACCACACTGAGGCCATAGTTATGGTTTGTCCATTTAATACATGGAGAGGGCAAGGGGGGTTTACCCAAATGCATATGCTTGTGTATGGGGGTGGGTGGTCTACTGATAATGTACGTACACATATACCTCGATAGTAATTTGTCTAATAAGTAACCTGCTTGACTGGATTCAGTTGGTGTTTGAGTTTTAGTGGACAATAGACAAACTTTTTAAAGTTATGCTGCTTATTTCTTTGATGCAGCCAGACATTCAACATTTGTGGACTATCTGTTACATTAAATACATATTATTGTTAATCCTTGATTTTTCTGTGTGGATTAAATATTGGCTGTTCTACAGAATGGGGAGGGCAATCGCATGTATGCAGATGGTGTGTGTGTAAATAAAAAGTATGCATGTGTACAGGGAGGGATGGGTCAAGCTTTGCCCGATTTTTGCACACATGTCCATAGTTGGAATCAGATTTTGTTTCTGGACTTTTTACTTTTTTGCTTGCAATCTAATTCACACCGGTCTGAGCTATACACATACAGGTGAACAATTGCAAAAGTAGGATAAATTGGGGATGGAAGTAAAAAGTGGCCAGGAGGAAAATGATGGGTCAGAAGAAGGAAAAACTCCCACTTTTACCTTTATGCCGAATTATGTTTCTAGCACACCTAGGTGTATATCTAATCAAATCTCTTGGAAACAGATGTATTTCAATATATTCAAAATTAGCCCACAATGCGCTCCCTACCCCCAGGTGACAAGGAAAAAAAATAGTATGGGTGGAATGAGTTGATTATTCTCTGCCTGTATAATGCTACTGTACATTGGCATTTTCATCGAAACAGATTAATGGGGATTTATAAATGTTAATAGTTCTCTGCATCTGAATCAATTTATTTATTTAGTCATTTTACTTTGTTTCAGAAGTACAGCAGAACTGGAGAATTTCCAGAAGTTTGATTTTATTGTATGCCTCCAAAAGACATTCATATAAGCCATCAGCTTTCAGAGCTAGGAATCTGTTGGCAGCTCTTGATTATAACAATCATATTGACAGAGATGTGATTGTAAACACAGATGGAACAATAAGGTAATAAACTTTATTCTTGTTAACGTAATAATTCATCTTTGTTAAAATATTAATGCTTTACCTGAAAGTTGATAAACCATCTGTTTGTGTTACAATTTTATCTTTTACAGAAGACATTTTTTAAAATAAATTTCAAAAACCAATTTTGGTTAGAATTAGTCTAATATAATTAGAAAATTCTGTAAAGAATCTAAAGATTTTTATGATATATCGGTAAGATACAGTTTTGCTATTTTGACATTTTCATCTGTAGCAAAATGATTTGTTACATGTAATTGTATTCAGCTTTTATTTGGACTTTTGAGAATTAAAAAAATATAAAATGACATTGTCAGTGAAATGTTTGCATTTTTTTGTCAGATACCAAAGGTCATTCGACAAAAAGTTAGAGATGGTCTGCATACCCAAAGAAAGCTGATCAACAGTACCTGTATATTCCAGAAATAAATATGAAAATATTGAAATGAAGTTAGATGATAGAGTTGGCATGAACCAGCCAGTTGTTTTGGTCATAAATGATCCTAGGTGAATATCTGATGTACTTTCTCCAATACCACCACCACATACAGAAGAGATTGTTACAAAGCAGAAATCTCATTTTAAGTTAAAATGATTTAGGCCTTTTAGTCAGGTAATACCTGTTGATATCGAATTTTTATGGAGAGACATTCTAGTGATTGTATGGTAAGAAATGTTCCCTACCATGGACCCATATAGACTTTGACTAAGTCTTTTTTGAAGTGCCTACCATGAGCTGAAGTCCAGCATCTGTTTGATTTCCAAGTAGCAGTATATCTTCAGACCACTGTTGATTATGTTCTTAAAGCTTTTAAAAAAAACATGCATTTTAACAACAAGATGTAAGACCTTTTCTAACTTTTCATACCCATTGCATTTATACTTGTCTTATATGCATGTTTAGATTGAGGTAAATGCAGTGTATTTTGGCGATATGATGTATAAAAAAGCACTGCAGAGGCTATACATTGTAAATCATTTAATCTTATAGAAGTAACAAGATTAAAATCATGTAATTACAAGTCTGTATTATTGCATAATAAAGTACTTTTTAGTAACTTTATTTTCTAAATGTTTTGTGTAAAATTGCAGTCAGAAAGATTTCTAGTATACTTTGAAAAAAAAATGTACATTGGAGCAAATGACTTCAATCCATACTCTTCATCTTGATTTAATTGCTCCCGCTAAACATGCCATTAAAGGTTCACATACAGTTTTAAATTGATTTTATAAAGAAAATAATGCTGTTAACTTCTGTCTTTTTTTAAGTGAAAAAATAAAAAAATAAGAAATGATATTCACCGACCATATTTGTTAACAAATTACTCTTTACATACTGGTGTTGACCGTTCCAGTTGCCTAGTGTTAAGAGCATCCACCTCGTATGCAAGAGGTTGGGGTCTTTGATCCCTGGCCAAGTCATACCAAACACATAAAAATGGTATTAACAGCTGCCTCATTTGGTGCTCAGCGTTAAGAGGTTAGTGTATGGACTGGTCGTCCTACTGTCAGGATAATGTAACTGGGTTGGATGTCATGCTACATGTCTGCGGCTTGATGCCTTAGTGCTAGACATCACTATAAACTGCCACACTTCAAACATCATAGCAATAATACTCAAAAATTGTTCAAGGTATGTTAAAAATCCAAATCACACACACTGTTACAATTTTGAAACAGAATTTGGCATATTTCCATCACTGTATAGTAGGCCCAATTTCATGAACTTGAGCAATGATATATTGTTGCAAACAGGGTTAATGGTCAGTTAGCAATTAAAACACCCCTATGAATGTGTAAGAGTTTGTTTGTCTGTGTAGGCTAATTAGTATCAACACTGGTATCATGACCCCTGCATTCCTGAATTTGATATGTATATCTGAGCCAGTTTTGCATTGTACTTCGTACGTTATATATACTAATCAGTATGTGTGTGTGTGTGTGTGTGTGTGTGTGTGTGTGTGTGTGTGCCTAGCTACCCTAATTTTAAAAGAAATGCAATAGGAAACATACATGGGGTGAAGGGCATGGGCTTAATTTCAATATTTGTTTCTCTGCAGTAGTTTGTTTAAGTGATGTACTAAAGTTTGGCATTGAGTAAATGGTAATCACTTTTGTCAAAAGTATAAAAAACAAGCACAAGATACTAAAACATCAATGTAGTTTCTATAGAACTGTCTAGTATTTTGGAATGGGATGTCTGTAATCAATCTGTTATAGTAATGGTACACTAGTTTCTCATATAAAATGTCTCTGAGAGACAAAGAGAAGGGAAGAACGGAGGCAGGCATTAGACGGACTGGAGGCAATTGGACTACCAGTCCATAGAAAGATCATACAAATGAGTAGGAACACAGGACAGGAGAAGAATCAATTACAGTCAGATGATAAAATAGGCCATAACTTGGTCGAGTTAAAGACGAGTGATAGGGTTTTAATTTGAGTTTCATTTGAGAGATGACTGTTATTTAATGATATTAAATTGTTGTTTATTTGACTTTCACATTTTGTGTATTCATTAATTTAACTGTCGGCACCACTGACTGGGAGCTCTGAGCATTGCATCTCTCTCTCACTACTTCAATTCCTCATAAAATCAAGCCGGGAGGTCTTTTGTAATAATTTAAATAATATTGGGAGCACCCCTCCTAACCTAAATAACACGGAAAATCTCTATATATTATATGCCATAATTATTCTTAGATGATATCCTTCATTTTTATGCCTGACTGTACTCTTGAATTAAAGTTATGTCTGTACATGCACATTTGTACATATATAAGTTTAGTACATTACATAATATATAACAGTTTTACAGTGTATGCAGCTGTGTACATTCATCTGGGTATTTATATAAAGGGTATAATTATTTCTATGGTAAATGAACACATTTAAAAAACTGAAAATTTGATGCATTTAATTGGTGTCAAGTATATTTGATTTAGTTGTAATAAGACGGCTCATGATGCACATATTATGTGATATAAGCATTCAATGTCGCTTTTGATGAACTAGTATTTAAGTCTTAAAAACCTTATTCTGTTTCCAGAGCCAATTTTTTTCACATGTAATTGAAATTAATGAGCAGTATCTGGATAGAATAGTATCCTAGTGTTTGTAGTTCTGTTGATATTTACAAGCCAATCTTTATTCATGAAACACTGCAACAAGTTTTGCTTTCTCAACTCATGACTATGCATTATTTATCATTTAACTTAATGTGTTACTGTATATGCACAATTACAATCATGTTCACCAGTGTACTTTCGTTGTTTACATCCTTTGCATCCCATGACAATGCTAGCCAACTTCAATTCACAGTTGCTTTCAAAACATAGCCATACATATAATCATTCTTTAGTGGGTAGGTAGCTAAAACAATTTGTAACAAAACTTGTTCATGCAAAATAAAAATTGCATACTACAAAGAAATGCTTTATACAACTTAAAATAAACATAAATTTAATTATTCACACATCATATCATTGGATAGATCACCCAAGTCTTCCTTGAGTAAATCCAAAATGGTACTGGCCAAAATTATTTATCCATTATACGCAATACACAACAGCTTGGAATGACATGTCTATTGCCAGTACTTAGGTATCCATTAAGTCCATAAAATAAATTGCCTATTAGCAGTATGCCATTTCCCCCGGTGGTATTATCTTTTTCTGCTGCCTTTTAATAGTGGTTCTGATTACAATGATACAAATTATCACATTTTTAGTTGGTTTATCTTACAACGTAACACAATCTCACAAACACGACAAGTAAACACTTTCAAGAATCGCCCCTTAAAGGAACCTCTTATTGTCAGAATTTTCCATCGTATTGACTTTTTTGCCTACTTCTTGTAATTTATCATATATAATGAGAAATCTATAAGCAATACATATATTGTGGGTGACTATAATGAACTAAGGAGGACAGACGAAGAATAGGGCAATAATTACTCAAAAGCGAAACATATGCTTGCCTCGCCTTCATGTGACACTGCGACTACGGAGAAGATCGGTAAATTCCGTTTCTGAATAATTAATTAGCAATCCGTACAGAAAATCGTTATATTTTCATTGATTAAACTTACAGATGTACATTTTTTGAAACTGAATGACCTGTAATTACTCATTATTTCTACTATACTTTTCATAATATCATGCAATTGCAAGAACAAAAAAGTCGAAAATCTTAGGTTGTATGCCTTTAAATATACATTTGTTGCTTTTATCTTGTTTTGTATTTAAGAGTATGTATTTTTAAGCCATTTCTTTTACTTACGTTAGAAGAGTCAAACATAACAATAAACATGACTGATTTATTTCAATAATTACAAAGTGCTAACCACTTATGAAATGAAAAAGATTGTTCAGCATACCTTAGAAGCTGTTCAAAGACCGCCGGCTCAATATCTGGTATGTTCAATGGTCCAGTTTCTTGAAGAAGGCCGCACAGCATGGCGTGAAATACTGAACTACGGCTTATAAGGACAAACTTGTGTGCTGTAATATCTTGGCTTTGCTTGCCGACAAAGAATGTTACGTCACAAGCCACGTGGTTCTCAAACATGTAGCGATTGCTGCTCAGAACATCTCGCTGTGCTTGCCAGTCAATATCAACTGTAGGTAAAAAAAAATAACGTATTAAACGTATGCACAATGATTAGAAACAGAGTAAAAAAAACAACGTGAAGCCTTATTGTCCATATCAATTTCAATATCTGCGGATATCAAGGAACTGTTCAATGTGGCATATTTTGTTTCAAATTATTAAATAACCACAGATCAAAACAGGTTCGTCTACAAGAATTTAAACATATCAGTTCAGTGATTATTAAAATTGACATTCCTTAAAGCCCGCATAAATGAACGATGACGTGAATGATCTTGAGAATAAGGCACCCAACACATAACCCAGTGTTGAACGAAGTCTTGGTGAGCTAAATTTAACTATACGTCAACGCAGCTGAGTTATATGACAATATGAATGAAACGTATACAAATATTCATTTTCTTTATTTTCTTTTCATTCCTTGTTACTAAAAAAATAACGAAGAAAAATTATTGGTCACATATAAAGCTAGTAAAGAGCAATTTCAAGCAATTGTCCTGAAACTGGCACATTTTATATCAGGCAAATATGTACTTACTTCTGATTAAGGAATAACTTTTGAGAAACAAACATTAGGCCTAAAATCACGGCAAATAATGGACAACTCTTTAATAGCTGACAAGTATCCCAAGCAGTCCACTTTATTCAGAATTGTTGTCACTGGTAAACTGTAGAAGTAAATTGTATATTTAAGTGCAAAAAGATATTAAATTTGTTTCTGCGTTCATCTTACTAATTTGTTGGAGTTTTAAACCAAAGCTGGCAAATTTTATTGCAGTGCACTTAAGCGCTGATAAAGAAAGAAGAGTGGTTAGGTTGCTTGGTTGGTATTTAGAAAACATTAACACATGAAAGGTTATATTTTGCCAAGGCAACTGAGTTATATGCTTTGATAAATGTTACACCACGGCTGTCGAGTGTGCATTGTCTGCCGGAATCAAATGCAAATCACTAATCAATCGGAGATTCCGAAAGATTATTTTAATTTATTGAAAGGCTGATTCTATATATGTTGTATCTAAAGCAATAAAATATCTGGACTGGTATCAATTGAAAAGATGGGTAACTAACACCACGTGTCAATATTTCGTGGACAAATGCAGAGCGTTTACATTCGATAACATTGAAAATCCTTCAATGAGACAGACATCAGACAGGATTTCTGATGGTGTCACTTTCCGCGTTCTTTGTGCCAAATATTTTCCCTAGTTTTGTTTTATTCAAACTTTTGTGAAATTGCTTAGACTATCAATTGTCAACCTAGCTGGAACTTCAAACATTAATTTGTAATTTTATTATTTTGTCATTCCCCGCAGTAGCTGAAATTGGCATCAATACACGACCTAAAGTAGTTATAACCTTATTTGTTTATTATTGTTGTGGTAATTTTTCGAAAACCCGGTTAATGTTTAGGATTTTAATAAAACATGGCGCATCAATTGCTGTTACTAGTGTTATATAATTGACAAAAAACAAGTTTTTAATGCTTCTTAGTTTAACGGAATAAACTTCTATGCTCGTTGTCAAATGACATCTACACACCAATCCCCTTATTAAAACGTTGGGAGTTATTCAGCAAGATCGTTTCTGCGTTATTTTTATTAATGTTATATATATATATATATATATATATATATATATATATATATATATATATATATATATATATATATATATATATATATATATATATCTAGATGAATTCTTGCAGATTTCTAAAGTGGATGACCAATCTTCATTTTATAGCGAGTAATTTTTTTTCGACTGTCAGGATACGGACTTTTCCTATCCGTTTGCATATTTGGTCTAGACCTCGTAAGAATGATCACGTAGCACCCAGTCCGCCTTAAGACTTGGAGTATAATAGACCATTCGAATGCAGATATAGATGGACTAATTGTTTGCACCAGTTCTGCAGTTTCTATAGCTGTTTATTTTAGTTCTGAATTAGATTTCGGGCCAAAATATCATTTATAGGAAAGAACTAACATGGCTGTACGACACTGTTGAGTTTGTGTGTGCATATATTTATGTCTGCATTGGTGACCTGATAACAAAGTTAGCATGTTGTTCCAACATTGTTAGCTATGTGTGTTTACGTGTGTGCGTATTTGACAGTCTTGACAATCGAGAAAAACTGACAAGTCTTGTTTTAGGTAAGTACAAAAGTTTCTTATACTGGCGCCTTGGTATTTATTAGATTCAAATTACATTGTATCGAGTCTTAAAGCACGGAAACATTATCTTTCGATCATTCATAATGTTTCATTGACGCAGTGCTTCTATTTCACTTCCGTTACCAATGCACGCAGGTGCCATTAAACATAAATTCTCAAAGCAAAAATACGTCTGTACATAAGTACAACAAAGACAAGTGGTACAAAGTGTAGAAACATTCGTATATGACGCTATATAAAGAGTCTGTTTATATCTGTCATATTTTGGATTTATTAAACTCCACACGGAAAAAAAAGAAACATTCAGATACAAATGAAGTCTCAATGGCCAAAGATTACCGTTTCCCCCACATCTCCATTTAGAGGCATTACTAGATATTACTGGGCTGCAAAGCGACATTCTCCCCCAATGTCAACCTAACCACAGAAAAAATAACCGTATTGGATACGTTAAATGACAGAAAATATGTACGTACATTAGACACATGTGTTTTTCTTTGAATGGGTCTTTGACGTTTGCACAGAAAATATGTTGGGGGTTAAAATTATTCTGACGGCAAATTACACTACACGGCATAGTTTGGGGGCTGTGGTGAAGACTACTCTGAATTTATTTTCAATATAGGTAGCTCATTAGGATTGATCTATCTATCTATCTATCTATCTATCTATCTATCTATCTGTCTGTCTGTCTGTCTGTCTGTCTGTCTGTCTATCTATCTATCTATCTATCTATCTATCTATCTATCTATCTATCTATCTGTTTGTCTGTTTGTCTCTCTGTCTCTCTTGCCGATCACTCAACAATGTCACACATTAGCAATTTTGTCAGTTTAATGAATAGAATGCTTAGGTTTGATAAGTTTATACTGACATCCAATACACTACTAGTACAGTAGTATAAGGACTTGATTTTCGCTCAAACTTTTATTTGCTGTCCCAAGGAACATAATAAGCACGTGGATCTCAGTCGCGGCCAAACTTTAACTTATAATATGCGTGCGCATGTTTAAGACAACGATATGTGACCGGTCTAATAAGAAATTTGTCTTTAAAAGATACGGTCACAAGAAGTTCAGTGTGCATATTGCAAAAAATTGTGATTATTGCTTAGAATTTTATGTCATGTTTGATCATAAATGAAAGATTAAATCCTAATATTTCTGAGTACCTTGCAAATTGTTACAAAACTCCTAGTGGCATAGTAGAGGTGAATGGTGCTCGGGCGACGATGATGGCCCAAAGGCGCCAGGGTCAACCGCTATGTCCCCTCACCCCACCCAAACGTTAGTACTCTGCACATAAACGCTATAAAAATGCGCTTGTCCATCAAACCAAATGTATCATTATCAAGATCAGACTCAATCCAGACAATATTTGTAACAACGACCGCTATACAAAATCTTTGTTCCGCACGGAATCCATTTGTATTTGCTATAATGAACCACTTTCGTTTTTGATGAAGTAAAATATATCGAAATGACTTCATTCAAATTGTTTTAGCAGAAACATTTTACTTTTTCAAACCCCATTGCTAATCTTAGAACACAGATTTCATTATAAAGATATATAGATATATGTTAATTATGTTTTCCTCATCAAATCAAAACAATGACTCGTAATCTAACTGACTTACCTGATGCCATTGTGATAGCTTAAGTGGATTGTTGAGGCGTGTTTGATTAAATACATATTTGGTTCAAGGCAGATCATATCTTATCAGTGTCAATGAATCGGAAACAGGATCATAAACATGCCAAGGCTATTAGTGCGATTGCAGAGGACAAGGATGCCAATGTATATCACAATATGTTGAGTTAACGTACAGTAGAACTCTTTATCAAATTCAGCATGTACATTTGGCATCTACATGAAAGCAACATACACTAAAATGGGTATTTATATTGTTATGAAGATATTTGTAATTATGTCATTCCTAAATGATATTTTCTTTTATCTCATTATAAGAATTAATACAAGTGGAATATACACTGTATTTGATGTGATTTTTATAACATTCTTCTTTACACTCTTGAGGATTAAGATGGGGACAATGTCATTTTAGTCGTGTGATTTAATATGCAATATATTTTTAACAAAAGTGTATCATTGGGTGGAAATCGTTGCAAAAAAACAAGAACTGTGGGCACTGGCAAAGAACACAGTTTGGTCGATATTGACCTTTCACATAATAAGCATGTACCCAAATAATTGAGCTACTCGATACCACGTCACTCATCCTGTGTGTTCTATACGAAGCATGACACCGTCCCATAATGGGTTTGATGTCACGAAGAGTTTTTGTGGAGTTTCATTCTACATTTGGTGCAGACGATAACATATAGCCATTATTGTAATACATAAATTCATTATATGGAATTTTCAGATCTGTTGAAAGTTATAGCAAGGAATTTTTAACTTTTTTATCTTTTATTTCAGTATCGTCAATGTTAATATGAACAGGCATCCAACAATAAAACGAAAACATGTTTTCTCTTCTATCAGCTTACATGAATTGAATGCCAAATTTAAAACTTTGCAATTTTGAATTTTAAGAAACCTCGGCATGATCTTGTACTATAAAGTACTGCTGTCGTACTTTTACATATGGAAAAAATCCTAATTATAGAGTGTTTTGTGTCTGTCGGAAAATATTGTTTGCACCACATTCTGCAGATATAACGATTTTTTTAAAATCACGCTTGTTGCTCACAGCGAAGGAAGTTGTTTGATGAACATTAGAATAAATAACGTAATATTAAGGGAGTGTTATGAGTGGTTCATTTGACATCGGTAAACTTATCTCCATAAGAAATATAGAGTGCAAATTATCTCTCGTACTTTATTGTTTCACTTCCTCTTTCTGTCTTTAATTAAGCTTGCTTAATTGTTGGTCTTTCGATTCATCTCGTAAGTGTCTCGCTCCATTCTTCTTGTTCGCAGTCTTTAATTTATAGTTGATTTAGATGCAAACTAAATAGAGACACACATCATCCTTAAATTCAAACAAGCCCTTGCATGTAAGGTGTACCTAATATATATGCTGAGCTGGTGTGTGTGTGTGTGTGTGTGTGTGTGTGTGTGTGATTTGGATTTTTAGAGTAGCTTTAACAATTTCTCAGTTATATCGCTACGATGTCTGCAGTGTGGCTATTTAGAGTGATGTATAGCACTGGGGCAACATGATGCAGGCATACATGTAGCATGATGTCCCAACCAGTCACATTATCCAGATACCAGGCCGACCAGTCCTAACACTAACCACTTAATGCTGAGCGCCAAGCGAGGCAGCTGTTATTATCATTTTTGTAAGTCTTTGGTATGACTAGGCCGGGGATCAAACTGAGCTGGTTTATATGTCCATAATCTACCTCAACATCGGGTCATGAAATGAGACTATGACGTGTGCACCGGCGTTAACCAGTTTATTATGTAATTTTAGATAGACTTTCGCTTATTAGATAGTGACAAAAGAGTTTTACCAAGAAACAATGTAAATTTAAATGAAGATAAGTAATTATTCATAACTAATGTCAAAGGCCTAGTATATGACTCCATGTAAGTCATCACATAATCAGCTTTAATTAATCAATTATTGTATCGGGGCTGGCAGGCAGTGAAGATGCGCTTGTCCCCTTAGTGAAGAACCTTGATGAAACAAGTAGTAATATGGGGCGATATAGGGACAAATGGGAAATCCAGTCAAAAAGAGCTTGGGCCTGTCTGGCGACAAGATTTCTAGCGACAATGGGAAATTTAGTCAAAAAGATCGTGGGCCTGTCTGGCGACAAACATAGTAGGCCTGTCTAGCGACAAGGGAAATTTAACATGGTGGGGCTATCTAGCGACAAGGGGAATTTCACATGGGAAGTATTTGGGACTATATAGCGTCAAGGGAAATGTAACTTGTGACTGTCTAGAAACATGAGAAATAGAGGCGAAGAAAGCTAATATCTTTTCGAGGTATATGAATGGCCCTGAAAACAAACCACAAAATCTCCTATCAAAAAAGAAGGGAAGGAAGATAAAATCACACAATCTCCTATATACACAGAAGGAAAGGAAAACAAAACAAGGATAATTAAGAACATCATATATTCTATGTGAAATATGTTCATTGTTTTCATTCATTCATCAATTTAATAAAAAGGTAGTATGATATTTATTGTCGACTGACTTCTTAACATATTTCATATTTAAGGGATGTCCTGTGTTTCTCAGCACACGCTACAAACAATGTTGCCAAGTTGTAGCAAGTCTAAGTCGAGGGGAAAAAAGCAGCACTAAAATATGCTTCGTTACATCGACAGTATAAGATGTGTGTTTTGATTTGAAATTCTTAGTTAACCATAGGCAGGGTCATAAAGTGCAATGTCACTCGCGTCAATCATTGTTACATTGTTACAATTCTTCCGAACGTGTGTTTTGGTTGTGGTATTTTTATTCCAAATTTTAGCCATAAGCAGGGTTATATAGTGCAAGATCACTTCAAATGGGAACATCTACCATTAGGATTTCAATCAAACGTATTGAGAGAGAGAGAGAGAGAGAGAGAGAGAGAGAGAGAGAGGGAGAGAGAGAGAGAGAGAGACTATGTTCTACCTACTTTTAAAAAGAATCAGGACACTTACGCTTGTTTTTGTGGTATATTTTCCTTTAGAAAAATTCAAAGAAACACACATCCCACTTAGAAAATCAGTTCCATAGGAAAGGTCTACGATTTTAAAATATCACCAGAGTGAACCGATGACAAATACGACTAAAATGTTCTCACAAAATAGTTAATCCAAATACGCTGTGATGTATTTGACTCTAAAATTGACATAATTTCCGTGGGATCGCCCAGGGTACGATTGTTCTTGCTTTAGTTTTACTTCTTTTTTATATAAATAATCTAGCGGTGAAACACGACATATCTCGAAACTAGGTGAAGAAGCTACTGAAGTCAATTCGAAGTGAACGCGGTAAGAAAATTAGTCTCGCCAATGAAATTGTTTATGATGAGTGATGCAATGTTTTGTACGAAGATGGTATGGCAAAATAATAAATACGCTCTCAAGTTGTTCCCATTGCAGTGCAGACTGGAATGTGAACTTAAATCCCTCCGTTGTGTATTGTAACATTTCATCTTACCACATCATCTACTGAATGGTCACAGTACTCGTACTCTTTCTTTTTACCACATCAGCTACTGAACGGTCACAGTACTGGTTAGCATTTTGAAACTGACAATTTAATTGTATCTCACTTAAACATTTTGACGTACACACATCGGTATAGTCAGGTGTGATGCAGTATTAAGTGGCATGGTTTTTTTGTTTCTTTTTTTTTTCTTCTTTTCTTTTCAAACTTGTGAATCTGGGATTTGTTCGAATTCACGAAGCAAGTTCAGTGAACCTCAAGGATAAAAACCCAAGTTGTCTGTCTATTGACCTGAATATTTACATCAAAATCAATATGACCTGCAATACACAAAGATATACGGCAAGCATGATTAGAATGAACACAACAACACCTAACTGTAGTAACAAAGAGATGTTTTTCTTCACGTCCGCGTAACTTAGAGTTTCAATCCTCTTTCAAGAAAAACTTGGTATCCTTTTGTGAGCGTGAAATTGAAATACTGAAGAAACTTAAGCGCTTTGCTATAGACTATAGTATAGATAATTTCAGCAACAAACTAAACAACATAAATACTATTACAACAATAGAAAGCCCGAAATCGTCTATTAAAAAAGAAATGCGTTTTAAAAGATAATTAAAGATTAACGATGGCTAGGCAATCAAACCGAATTAATTCTGGTTTCATTTTCATTATCAATTTCACTAGAGGGACATGCACCTCAAAGAACACTTTCAAGTGAATTGCTTTTGATTCTTTCATCCATTTAGTTTTCACCACCAATACCAGATTAACAAACACATATGTACACTTAAAATAAATATATTTAAATTTTAATATTTCATAACATTCTGGTTTTAAATTTTGTTTTCCAGAACCCCACATCTGACACCATTTGTTACGACCGTTTGCTATGGTTCTTTCAGTCATAACCTATTCCGGGTTCGCCTGGTACTGGCTTGAGGTAAAATGAATGTAGCAATCTTATTGTGGTGTTTGCATTTATATTTCTGTATAATAAAAGACTAGAACGGCAGAAGAGATTACAGAGGAGAATGAAAAACTGTGTACTATCTATGACAAGTAAATACAAAATAAATTATGTTTTACTTTTTATTGTGTTCTCTCTCTTATTTTCTTTCTCGAATATATTCACAAGATCACAAGTACATTGACATAATAATTTTACTTTATGACTATACATTTAGTATCTCCAACAATTTTGTTAGTTTAATACACAATTTTGTATGTATATTTAAAAAGACATCAATTGCAGTATCAATGTTTTATGAACATGATTTGATAAAAAAAAGATTTTATAAAATAAAGTTCATGTTTTTATAACATCAAAGATTAATCTTATTGGAGACTGGTACTAATCCTAATTACCGAAAATATATACATAAACTATAAAAGTCATATCCGAAACTTGTGTAAATCCAAATCTGGAAAATCCGAATTCAGTCATTTCAATAATATATCACTTTCATAGAGTGATATTACCTGTATACAATTATTCATGACTGAGGAAAATTTAGAATTAGAATTTTTAGTTTATGGTCCGAAATTAGACAGGGGGGTGTTGATCCTCGGTACTCTCCCCAGCATATATAGCTGGTTCGAGTTGATTGAGGAACACCGTCGGTTAGCCAAAAATGTCTAAGATGTTGTAGTGTTATCCATGTCCCCATTGTCACAGAATTAGGCGAAAATTGAATTTTTTTTTCTTTCTTAAATTACAAACTAATCTCACCATTTTTTTTTGTTTCGTCGTACATGTATTACCTGGCGTGTAACGATTTGCATGTGCCTTAGATTCACGTAGTGCACGGTAATCTTGCCGTGATTTCTGCTCACCTATTTGAGGGTATATAAGGCAGAATATTTCTGATAAATATTATGGGACCAAAAGTATCTTATCGTAGGAAAGATAGCCTGTCATTCTTTCTCCAGCCAAAGGGGTGAGTGTTAAATTTATATTTCGTTTCATTGTGAATTTTTATTCCGTTTATCATTTCATGCAATGATGCCTTTATTACAATGCAGATTTAAACGTGGAATATTTGGAATTACTAGTCACTATTAGACTTTAAATGTAATAGTGTTATCTAAGTTGTAGATTGTTTTAAGACAACTATTATTAGTCTGGTTTTCTTTATTGTAGCTGATAGCATCTCTGATAGCATCTCTGATAACATCGCTGATAGCATCTCTGATAACGCATCTGATAACATCTCTGGGGACATCTTTGATAACGTCTTTGATATCGTAGCTGATTTGTTGCAGAACATCTCTGAATTATGTGATTGATTGTGCCGTTTAATTGTGCAATCGAATTGAAGTATCTGACTGTCTGTCTGTCGAACTGTCTGTTCGTCTACATCTGTCGTGACGTGTAAATATCCGGAAATCTAGAAGTCCGAGTGTCGGAGCTGTCTAGAGTTGTAAACATCCGGGGTGGCATCTTAAAGTATTTGTGACCGTTGGTTCTAGTAGATGTTGTATGCTGTCTGTACGTATAACTGTGGTGGATCCGTGAAGGGCAAACGGCCGATAAAAGTATTGGTCAACCCTAGGTCTTCCGGGAAACTGGGCGGCGATTCAACTGTTGGTGAATCGTACGGTTATACAGGGTCGAGACACATGTGTGTGTTGCAATTGTAGTACAATTGAATACATTGTTGTATTTACATGGTTACTTCAAATCACAATAGTATTTCAAGGCTTTGCATGAATCTCAATAAAAGCTGGCAACTTGATTGAATACATGTATATGTTCGTGCTAGTTGTCGCAATCCATACGTGCGATAGTATAGTTTGATGTTCGTATGTATTTATCGCAATTTATACTTGCGTTAATATAATTTTTGTAAAGGTTCCTTGGATCTGTGTATAGTCCAAGAGATTCCTTTGTATATGTGTTTTATTTTGTATAAATATTTAATTTATTCATGTATTGTGAATGGTTGTGAGTGTAATTGTGGGTTGAACGCATGAGTTATTGTGTTGATACATCATTATTTTTTCATTAATAATTTATTTCATAAATTTACATTATCTTTCACACTTGTGTTTGTGTTGTTCATTTGATCCACCATCCACTCGGTAACAATTCTGTTACACCCATGAGTGTTAGGAATAATGTTTATTTCTATGTTATTTATTTTAAATTATTACAGTGAATGCAATTAGCAAGTCCTGATTTCAATGCAGTCAGTTTCAGTCTCTCGTCTGCTGATGATGATAAGTGGTTGTTTTAGAGTAGCCACCGACCCGAGGGTCATATGGGCTACTTTTATAGGTACCATATCGGTACCCATTTGAGCAGGGTTGGAGTGCCTACTGCCACTATAGTTGAGTTACTTATGGCGTTCCCCTGTATTACTAAAAAGTAACTAACTGGGGAAATGGAAGCCTATAGGGTGGGTAGGAATAGTACCTACACACACCCACCCCTATCGAATCAAGCCAATCGAACTAAGTAAAGGTAGCGAGGGAAAATGCTTTCTCATTTCGCTAGTAATGTAATTTTTCCGGGAGCGGAAAAGGAGGCAAAGGTCCAGGTCCGGGAGGCGCGGGCGACACAGCAACACACACAGAGCACGCAAGGAGACAGACAGCAAGGCCACGAACGCAGCATGCACCTGAAACGAAAGAGCCCTACTTATTTCAAATTTAGTCCAGTTTTACTATTGGACAAATCTAACTTCCAATAATGTGTTAGCCACCTGTGCAATTACTCAAATATTAAAGTTAAAGAATTGTTATTTATCATCCTATTGTTCTAAAAATCTAGTACATAAGTGTACATAAATTAAGTCCCTAACAATTTAGAAAATTAAAATGTCTAAACGACATATAATAGTGTAGTCAATGGTAGTTTGTTTTTAGTTATGAATTTTGCTGGAGGTACCAAAAAAAGTCATATCAGCTTTCTAGGGCCACAGAATAGTTATTCAAAGAGGGGTACTCGTAACCAACTGAGTCCCCTATTATGGCAGTGATTGAAAGAGCACCTAATTGGGCTTCTTATGGAACGTAGGGAAGTCTCCCACGTCCGCTCTTCATCTCCACCAGTTGATGTGCCGTCCTGTTCTCGTCTCTCCTATTAGGTGCGAAGTCAATGTGATGACATCCAGCGAGATATTCGGCTGCATCTAGAAGATGGGACAGAGGTCTCCCTACATATGCTGCAAGGTAATGCCGCTGTAAAATTGCGCAGGCGAATTGCCACTGGTGCTCTTTCGGGGGCTCACTGTACAGGGCGCGGTAGCCTATATAGGAGACTGCAGAGATGAAACATGCCGCCTTCCGCTTGCTAGTGACAAGTTCCTGCAGTCCTAATTCGCTGCACAGTTTTCCCATGAGTTCGTCCTTGGCATGCTTTGACATCTTGGCCGCCTTCGTTGGTGTTTCCCAAGCGCCCTCTGTAGTAGTAGTGGTGGTGGTAGTCGTTCCCTTCGGTTCCTCTTCTTGCAGGCTCACTGCAATGCCTGGAGATTTGGGTATAGGGGTGGAGGATAATGGCATAATCCTCCCCCCTGTTTCCCCTTTCCTTTACCTTTTTTGCTAGGGGCTGGTGGTGCTGGTGGTGGTGGCAAAGATTCTGTTGTTGGAATTTTAATTGGTGACGTGGCCACATCAACAGTTGGTGCCGCTCCAAGCAACAACAGAATTTACTGAGATAAGACCGCCATTTGGTCTTTTAGGGTCTGAAGTTCCTGTGTGGGCTGCTCCCGCTGGGGTTCCCTTGTTGTAGGCTCTTCAGATACAGGGGTGGGTGGACGGCGTGGTTGTCCGGTTTCCCGCCTTCGCCGTCGGCCATTTTGACCTCGATACTTTGGCTTCCCTGTGTTTTCGACGAGGATTTTTGGTTTTACCCAGGTTAGCAGCAAGGTAGTTCGCTTCCCTGCTGCTCTAAGGCTCCATTTGGTTGCCAGTTTGAGTCCAAGGCTGAATAATGCACTTAGGGCTTCTTCTGGGATGATTTCCATCGCTAGTGCTGCTTCCGCATTCATTTTGCTACGATGTGCACCGTGCAACGTTCACTGCGTCTCGTCTGCAATGACGGGAGCCGTATTTATACTCTCTATACCCTTGGAGAACCTCTAATGTTTACATTAACAAACAGCGGAGACATTCGAGATTCTCCGATTCGGGTTAGAAACTGGAACGCTATCACGCGCTAAGCAACTTGGTAGACGCCATTACAAAGTAACGGAGCACGATCCGGTAGGCACCATTTCAATAAAATGCACTGTAAACAAATAGGCATCATAACATATCATCTAGTAATACATAAGTTTCTAACAGTTACTCGAAACATAAAGATGAGTTGAATTAATCATCAGAATGGATGAAATCAAGGTCGGTCGATCTCATTCAAAGCCGACATGTGCTTTCAACTATGGACCGTTTCAAGGCAACGCGATAAATTAATTCTTCACGATCTCTCGCCTTCACTTTGGATAAATGCGGTGACAATTCACCGAAGATTGGATCGTTGCAACCAAAAACCAAAACTTTAACAGACATCACTTAATGAATGTCAAAACAAAGTTCTGTAACATATCGCTGGGTGACGACTAAGTGATAGAACGAGCGAAAACCAATACGTTATGTAAAATTCAACCAAAAGTGTATTCTCTGGAATACAAGCATGATAATTTAATAAGAACTTACATTATTGCGACTTCAACCCCAAATAGTCCTAAACGTTTTATCACGAGTCCAAATATATAAAAATTCAACTGAATTCCATTGGTATCACAAATCAAATCTGATACTGAATATGATAATGTGTTTGTAGTCTTGAACGTGCATATGCGTCAACGGCCTGAACAGTGATGATGTGATGGAACACAGTTACAAACTTGCTTCAATATCAATGTTAATAAGATTTAAACAACTATATGGCACTGCACGTTCACCTCCAACCCATTTTAGCGAATTCACCATATTTTGATAAGCTGGTCATATAATATACGTAAACTAATAAAGAGGTAGGATTGATTGACATAATCTGTCACTTTAAATTATATTTTTGTTATTTTATCTAACCCTATATGAAAAGAAATCGAGTCCAATTCAGCAATGCATTGCAGCTAATTTATCGTTGTTGATAATTATGGAAAATAACTCCAAAAAGATGTGAACATCATCTAGTCAACTTTCTTAATCAAAGGCTGCTTTCTATGTCTGTAATTTGAGTCAGTTTCTTGTTCTATCTCCCAAAGTACTCGTTTTTGTTTCTGCAAGTACAACATTTATGGGCACACAAAATCAAGCGTCGCATGGCATGATGGGATATTTTATATTTTCACATGTAAAAATATTAGGATATATATTTTGCATGTAATAATATAGCCTTATAGGAATGAAACAATATGAACATTATTTAGCCAATAAGTCTCTATATTTGCCACTTAAGTATATAATAAGTCATTTACCCTTTCTCATGAATTTTTGATCACTTTATCACTTATTTCAAGCATTGTTCAAAGCACTTTCTCTTGAGAATATATTTTCAGTGTATATTTGCTCGACAGCATACATAATATCTAACAATTAATAAAAGTAAAGAATATTCAGGCAACAATATTCATCATAATTCAATGAATGATTTATCCAACGAAGAAAACAATTTATTTTACAGAAATATAGTAAATTTGTATTTCTGATGCAAAACATAGTACCGCATTCGAGCAATAACAAGATGTCTCTTAATAATCAAAGGTGAGAAAAAAACATAAACTGGTGATTAATGGGAAACAAGCGAGACATTATCAACCTAGTGTCCTGTTGACTGACAATAACTAATTTTAAAAAACTAAATGTTACATCATCATCCATGCTTTGGTAAGATAACCATCAATCTTGATTATAGAAACACAAAACACAGTAACCTCGGCAAAAACTAGAAACTAGAATTTGGAAAAATGCATAGGATCTGCATAAGACATAATATATCCAAAACAAATATGATATTTAAATTTGAGAAGCAAACTACTCTATGCTATGAAATAATCTACTCTATATAAGAAGATAAAAGGATATTGCATAATGAATTAATACAAAGCAGTGTCCAAACGTTTTGAGCCAAGCAATCTTCAGAGGGGGATACTGCACCGGATTAGGAGGTCAATGCATGGAAGACAACAAGCTATGTTTGATTACATCTGAAACACGAACATATAGTAGACCTATAGTAATTTACTCATATAGCTTATGACAGCTTGAACAACAATGTAACTGAGGAAAAACTGCGATGAAGTACAATCCACGCTAGCTGGGAGATTAGATTGGTCAGCCTGACATGGAATTTCCTTTGCACAATCCCCGTGTTAGTGGATTACAAAAGGAGAATTTGAAATTAAAAGCAATCACGTAAATATACTTGAGTAAATAGACAAATATAGTAACCAGGTCTGAAAACGCACCCAAATAGTTATATTACAGTCATTCACCATATTAGCATGGTAAAACAAATGCTAATTCCCTTTTGTAATTACGGAATTCCGAAGACGGAAATTAAGAAATGTGAAATGCAGTTTGCGCCTTGATTTAGGAATGCTATGCTTATTAAAATGTTTTAACAGCGATTTTCCCATCTGCTGTCATATCGGCATGCATTTTGACCAGATAGGAAAGGTTCATGGTCTACCGCCTTCTACAAAGCAGAAAACCAGGAATCTGGCCGCTCAAGACATTGGTGCCACTTCTTAGGATTGAACTGTTTCTGAATTCAATAGATTGTCCATCTCCCAAGCTAACAACCTTTTCACCATTAATACCGGATCTGGTCATACCTTGGTCTGATATTACAAGCGTCTTCTTCACAGCAACCGGCTTATCGAACAATAGCTCCAATAGTTCTACCTCTGTAACACTTATCTGGCGTTTCATCGATACAATCATGCGGTTGGAATCTTGTAACTGTACTTCTGTGTCTGAAACAAATTCACCCGAAGATATGTATTGCCGCTTAAATTTATTTTCCTTTGGAATTTCCCCATAAATTATGATGCCACCAACGCTTAGAAACCTATTGACTCTTTGCATTTCTTGAAACCTTGATTTTCTCTCAATTTGTATGTATTCTGTATTATCAAACGTATTACTGCTGTGAAAAGTTCGAAACAAGGAAACTTTCTCGTCAGCAGTCAGGATGTTGTCTGTAGCCACTTTGTCTGCAAAATACTTCCCATCCATCAATGAAAATCTGATTAGATTCTTCAATCCACCCAGCACAAATCTCATGTTTTCGGAACTTGGTTGAATATTTTTTCCGAGCGCACTCATTTCCTGCCCACTCTTTCATTGCATCATATACTTCTTCTTCCTTTGTCCAAAGCTCATCTTGACTTATCACCATCTCTACACACTCTGATGATAGATTTCTGAATGATGATTGTTTAAGAACAGCACTTCCATTGTCCATTATGAACTCGAGACATTTACTCCGAAGATCTTGTTCATCAAATGCGTGGGTATGCTGCAGAATACAACATACATTATCAGCGCAGACTCCCTCAATCGCCAGTTAACACACTTGTCAACAAGGCTCCTTACGGCGTATTTCTTGGCAGCATATAGCAAAGCCCAAATAATATCTCCGTCTGGTTCAAATGCTTTAAAGTACAAATACCTATAAAACAATTGCATATATGCATCGTATTATAAAGACGTTTAAATTATGTCGACCTCCATATTTATATCTGGCCAGATAGTTTTAATATTTGTCCAAGTTTCATGCCAGAATGTTCTTAGTTAGCGTCGAACCAAAGTATATAATATCCATTCATACACTATACGATGGAGGTCTTTAACTATGACGTCTGTCATAGATAGATAGATAGATAGATAGATAGATAGATAGATGGATGGATGGACGAATGGACATACAGACAGACAGACACACACACACATTCATACATACATACATACATACATACATACATACATACATACATACATACATACATACATACATACATACATACATACATTGTTAGATAGATTGATGTGCCTTATCATATGTTAGACAGTTCTAAAGTTTCGTTAGAACTGAATGATATCGAATATGGACTGAATAATGATCTAGAAATGATCCCCGCGTCGAAAAAGAAGAAACAAAAACTAAAGACTTGGAATATAATATGTCAAATATACATTTGTTGCTTTTATCTTGTTTTGTATTTAAGAGTTTGTATTTTTAAGCCATTTCTTTTACTTACGTTAGAAGAGTCAAACATAACAATAAACATGACTGGTTTATTTCAATAATTACAAAGTGCTAACCACTTATGAAATGAAAAGATTGTTCAGCATACCTTAGAAGTTGTTCAAAGACCGCCGGCTCAATATCTGGAATGTTCACTGGTCCAGTCCCTATTAATGAAGCAACCTTATTTTTGAGAATGTTGGAACATGGCATCATCTACTGCCTTCTAGAAAGCAGCAGACCAGGAATCTGGCCACTCGAGACATCAGTATCAGTTGATGACAATAAACTGTCTCTGAATTCAATTAGTTGCCCATCTCCCAAGCTTACATCTTTTTCACCATTTACACCGGACCTAGTTGTACTAGAGATGGACATTACAGTTGTTATGCTATACCAGTTCTTCTTCAGAAGAATCGGATCATCGAACATCACCTCCACTAGTTCGTTTTCCGCAGTGGTTCTTTGACATTTCATCGATATGATTATACGTTTGGATTCATCAAGTAACTGTACTACAGTGTCTGATATAACTTCATATCGAACCAAACATTTTCGCGAATTCCCACAATCGCGACAGTATTGTCCCCATCGTCTACAATTATTACAATAGTTCTCACTTTGATGTGTTCTTCCACAGCGGTTGCAGTAATATTGCAAAGTTAAACCTCCACAGTGAGGGCAGCCGCTTTTGCTTTCCGATAGACCTCCACAGCTATTACAGTAATATTGTTTCAGCATTGCAATGCCACAAAAATTGCACATGCTTAGCATTGCCCCATAAAGTATAATGCCATGCAGTAGCACTTCTTTTGAACATCTGAACTCTATGGCGTGTAAAATTGAACCTGTGGAAGAAGCAGGACCATTGGTGGAAAACCTAATGACCCTTTGCATCTCTTGAAACTTTGGTTTTCTCGCGGCATGTAAGTACTTTGCATCATCACTGCTGAGAAAATGTCTCAAAATTGTTACTTTCTCGTCGACAGTTAAAATGTTGTCTGAAGCCACTTTAGTTGCGAAATACTTTCCATCCATGATCGAAAATCTAATTAAATTCTTCCGCTCACCCAAAACTTGCCTCATGTTTTCGGCACTTGATGGGATATTTATCAGAGTACACTCAGTTTCTGCCCAATCCTTCATCGCTTCATATACCTCGTCTTCCTCTGCACAAAGCTCATCTTGACTTATTACCATCTCCACGCACTCTGATGATAGATTTCTGAATGATGAGTGTTTAAGAACGGACCTTCCATTGTCCATTATGAACTCTAGACATTTGCTCGAAGATCTTGCTCATCAAATGCGTGGGCTTGTTGAAGAATACTACATACATTATCAACGCTAATTCCCTCTTTCAACCAGCTTACACACTTGTTAACTAGCCTCTCGACGGTATATTTCTTGGCAGCATACAGTAAAGCCAAAATGGAGTCTCCATCTGGTTCAAATGCCTCAAAATACAGGAACCTTTAAACAAAACAACTGATAAACGTATGTATTACAAATTATTTTAGGAATATGGCAACTGCAATTTTCACATTATATTTAAAAACGAGCCATCATATTTGCCATCAGTAAAAACTCCAAACACTAAATAATTGCATATTTATTTTTTGAATTTTGTATATCAGTTATTGCTATTAAATATATTAAAATCGACAAGCGTAAGTAAAGTCAGAGAGAAATCAACAAAATAAAACATACAATACAAAATATCCAAGTCTAAGTATCGCTACATTTGTCTCACCTACAGATGATAATGCAGTATATGACCATCTTCTAATTTGATCGTAAGAGTTTCTCAGTAATAAAAAAAGCGTGGGTAAATTTAATTTAGTGATGATTTCTTATAAAATGTAAAACCTTGTTCAGCATACCTTAAAAGCTGTTTAAAAACGACTGGCTCAATATCTGATATGTTTATTGTTCCTGTCTCTTGAAGTAGGCGTACAGCATGGCGTAAAATACTGAACTACAGCTTATAAGGACAAACTTGTGTGCTGTAATATCTTGGCTTTGCTTGCCGACAAAGAATGTTACGTCACAAGCCACGTGGTTCTCAAACATGTAGCGATTGCTGCTCAGAACATCTCGCTGTGCTTGCCAGTCAATATCAACTGTAGGTAAAAAAATAACGTATTAAACGTATGCACAGTGATTAGAAACACAGTTAGAAAAACAACGTGAAGCCTTATTGTCCATATCATTTTCTATATCTGCGGGTATCAAGGAACTGTTCAATGTGGCATATTTTGTTTCAAATTATTAAATAACCACAGATCAAAAAGGGTTCGTCTACAAGAATTTAAACATATCAGTTCAGTGATTATTAAAATTGACATTCCTTAAAGCCCGCATAAATGAACGATGACGTGAATGATCTTGAGAATAAGGCACCCAACACATAACCCAGTGTTGAACGAAGTCTTGGTGAGCTAAATTTAACTATACGTCAACGCAGCTGAGTTATATGACATTTTCTTCATTTTCTTTTCATTCTTTGTTACTAAAAAAATAGCGAAGAAAAATTATTGGTCACATATAAAGCTAGTAAAGAGCAATTTCAAGCAATTGTCCTGAAACTGGCACATTTTATATCAGGCAAATATGTACTTACTTACTGATTAAGGAATAACTTTTGAGAAACAAACATTAGGCCTAAAATCACGGCAAATAATGGACAACTCTTTAATAGCTGACAAGTATCCCAAACAGTCTACTTTATTCAGAATTGTTGTCACTGGTAAACTGTAGAAGTAAATTGTATATTTAAGTGCAAAAAGATATTCAATTTGTTTCTGCGTTCATCTTACTTATTCGTTGGAGTTTTAAACCAAAGCTGGCAAATTTTATTGCGTGCACTTAAGCGCTGATAAAGAAAGAAGGGTGGTTAGGCTGCTTCGTTGGTATTTAGAAAACCTTAACACATGAAAGGTTATATTTTGCCAAGGCAACTGAGTTATATGCTTTGATAAATATCACACCACGGCGGTCGAGTGTGCATTATCTGCCGGAATCAAAATGCAAATCACTAATCGATCGGAGATTCCGAAAAGGACCCGTATACGCTATAGGTTATTTTAATTTATTGAAAAGCTGATTCTATATATGTTGTATCTAAAGTAATAAAATCTCTGGACTGCTATCAAATGAAAAGATGGGTAACCAAGACCACAAAATGAAATGGTCATGTTATCCTAAGGATCTACCTGAATATTTACAAGAAGGATACCATTCTCCGACAATGTTACTATTACCATACAGAAGACCTTCTCATTAAGTTCTGAATATACATGAACACTGAAGACTATTTAAGTAATGTGCAAAAGGCTTCTTTTGATTTCCACCTCAAACTTACTTTCTAATCAGGGCCCGTAGAATAACGTACGTGTCAATATTTCGTGAACAAATGCAGAGCGTATACATTGGACAAAATTGAAAATCCTTCAAAGAGACAGACAGCAGGAAGGATTTCTGATGGTGTCACTTTCCGTGTTGATTGTGCCAAATATTTTCCCTGGTTTTGTTTTACTCAAACTTTTGTAAACTTGCTTAGACCATCAATTGTCAACCTAGCTGGAACTTCAAACATTAATTTGTGATTTTATTATTTTATTATTTTGTCATTCCCCGCAGTAGCTGAAATTGGCATCAATACACGACCTAAAGTAGTTATAACCTAATTTGTTTATTATTGTTGTGGTAATTTTTCGAAAACCCGGTTAATGTTTAGAATTTTAATAAAGCATGGTGCATCAATTGCTGTTACTATTGTTATATAATTGACAAAAATCAAGTTTTTAATGCTTCTTAGTTTATCGAAATAAACTTCCGTGCTCGTTGTCAAATGACATCTACACACCAATCCCCTTATTAAAACTTTGGGAGTTATTAAGCAAGATCGTTTCTCCGTTATCTTTATTAATGTTATATATATATATATATATATATATATATATATATATATATATATATATATATATATATATATATATATGAATTCTTGCAGATTTCTAAATTGGATGACCAATCTTCATTTTATAGCGAGTAATTATTTGTCGACTGTCAGGATACGGACTTTCCCTATCAGTCTGTATATTTGGTCTAGACCACGTAAGCATGGTCACGCAGCACCCAGTCCGCCTTAAGACTTGAAGCATAATAGACTATTCGTATGCAGATATAGATGGACTAATTGTTTGCACCAGTTCTGCAGTTTCTATAGCTCTTTATTTTAGTTCTGAAGTAGATTTCGTGCCGAAATATCATTTATAGGAAAGAACTAACATGGCTGTACGGCACTGTTGAGTTTGTGTGTGCATATATTTATGTCTGCATTTTTTTGATAACCTGATAACAAAGTTAGCATGTTGTTCCAACATTGTTAGCTATGTGTGTTTACGTGTGTGCGTATTTGACAGTCTTGACAATCGAGAAAAACTGACAAGTCTTGTTTTAGGTAAGTACAAAAGTTTCTTATACTGGCGCCTTGGTATTTATTAGATTCAAATTAAATTGTATCGAGTCTTAAAGCACGGAAACATTATCTTTCGATCATTCATAATGTTTCATTGACGCAGTGCTTCTATTTCACTTCCGTTACCAATGCACGCAGGTGCCATTAAACATAAATTCTCAAAGCGAAAATACGTAAGTACGTAAGTACAACAAAGACAAGTGGTACAAAGTGTCGAAACATTCGTATCTGACGCTATATAAAGAGTCTGTTTATATCTGTTATATTTTGGATTTATTAAACTCCACACGGAAAAAATGAAACATTCAGATACAAATGAAGTCTCAATGGCCAAAGATTGCCGTTTCCCCACATCTCCATTTAGAGGCATTACTAGATATTACTGGGCTGCAAAGCGACATTCTCCCCAATGTCAACTAAACCCCAGAAAAAAATAACCGTATTGGATACGTTAAATGACAGAAAATATGTACGTACTTTAGACACGTGTTTTTCTTTGAATGGGTCTTTGACGTTTGCACAGAGAATATGTTGGGGGTTAAAATTATTCTGACGGCAAATTACACTACACGGCATAGTTTGGGGGCTGTGGTGAAGACTACTCTGAATTTATTTTCAATATAGGTAGCTCATTAGGATTGATCTATCTATCTATCTATCTATTTATCTATCTATCTATCTATCTATCTATCTATCTATCTATCTATCTATCTGTCTGTCTGTTTGTCTCTCTGTCTCTCTTGCCGATCACTCAACAATGTCACACATTAGCAATTTTGTCAGTTTAATGAATAGAATGCTTAGGTTTGATAAGTTTATACTGACATCCAATACACTACTAGTACAGTAGTATAAGGACTTGATTTTCGCTCAAACTTTTATTTGCTGTCCCAAGGAACATAATAAGCACGTGGATCTCAGTCGCGGCCAAACTTTAACTTATAATATGCGTGCGCATGTTTAATACAACGATATGTGACCGGTCTAATAAGAAATTTGTCTTTAAAAGATACGGTCACAAGAAGTTCAGTGTGCATATTGCAAAAAATTGTGATTATTGCCTAGAATTTTATGTCATGTTTGATCATAAATGAAAGATTAAATCCTAATATTTCTGAGTATCTTGCAAATTGTTACAAAACTCCTAGTGGCATACTAGCGGTGAATGGTGTCCGGGCGACGACGATGGCCCAAAGGCGCCAGGGTCAACCGCTATGTCCCCTCAACCCAACCAAACGTTAGTACTCTGCACATAAACGCTATAAAAATGCGCTTGTCCATCAAACCAAATGTATCATTATCAAGATCAGAGTCAATGCAGACATAATTTGTAACAACAAACGCTATACAAAATCTTTGTTCCGCACGGAATCCATTTTTATTAGCGATAATGTACCTGGAAATACTACTTTCGATTTTGATGAAGTAAAATATATCGAAATGACATCATACAAATTGTTTAAACAGAAACATTTTACTTTGTCAAACCCCATTGCTAATCTTAGAACACAAATTTCATTGTAAAGATATATAGATATATGTTAATTATGTTTTCCTCATCTAATCAAAAGAATGACTCGTAATCTAACTGGCTTGCCCGATTCCATTGTGATCGCTTCAGTGAAATGTTGAGGCGTGCTTGATTAAATACATATTTGGTTCAAGGCAGATTATATGTAATCAGTGTCAATGAATCGGAAACAGGATTCATAAACATGCAAAGTCGATTAGTGCGATTACAGATGACAAGGATGCCATTGAATATCACAATATGTTGAGTTAACGTACAGTAGAACTCTTAGTCAAATTTAGCATTTACATTTGGCATTTTGGCATCTACATGAAAGCAACATTCACCCAAATGGGTATTTATATTGGTATGAAGATATGTATAATTATGTCATTCCTAAATCATCTTTTCTTTTATCTCATTATAAGAATTAATACATGTGGAATATACATTGGATTTGATGTGATTTTTATAACATTCTTCTTTACACTCTTGATGATTAAGATGGGGACAATGTCATTTTAGTCGTGTGATTTAATATGCAATATATTTTTAAGAAAAGTGTATCATTGGGTGGAAATAGTTGCAGTAAACAAGAACAGTGGGCACTGGCAAAGTATGGTAGATTTTGACCTTTTAGATAATAAGCATATACCCAAATACGCGAGCTACTCAATACCACGTCACTCATCCTATGTGTTCAATACGAAGCATGACACCGTCCCATAATTATCTTGATGTCACGAAGAGTTTTTGTGGAGCTTCATCCTATATATGGTGCAGACCATAACAAAACATGATTTTTTCTTGACCCAGTTCAGTACCTGACTACCATTTTAAAACTCCATTGCTATCGATAATTCTCGTCTCGAAGTTTCTTGATGATAGTTAAGGTGTATCGCATTCATTAATCAGGACTGAATATGTTTTGGTTAAATAAAATTAGTATCAATGTTAATATTTCAATTAATATTTAATTTAAGATAAATAGATACGCATACATGACCCTGTTTGGTTTGTAGTATAGTGTACTAACATTTTTTAACACGTGGTAGTTTATTATACAAAAATAACATCCTTTTCTGAGCACTAGCATTTTACCTTTTTGTTTTTGGTTTCCAATATTGCCCTCATCGCTAATTTATTTTCCAAATATTGTCATCGGTGCTTTCAACTGATATTTCAGTAATTGATGGAGATCGTCTTCCTTTTCTTATAACGAAAATTTTGTAAAAATGTTCAAGTTTGTTCTCTAACTACTCTTTTTAAGAAATTTTCTAAAGATCCAAATATACACCGCGTTGGCCGTATTCAATACATATCTGCTCTATTTTCATTTAGAACCATAACGATGACATAAGAAGTCTTTGAGTGAAACATGTCGATATGACCATCGATTTATGAGGAATCGCGATATTAAGATTTTAATTATGGCCACTGTTGCGACCTTATTGTTAGTACCAGTGGCATTTTGTTTATTAGGTTCAACTACATGATTTCTTAAACTTGTATCAGATGTTTCACGTTAATCATCCAATACGTTAGGAGTAGAGGTAATAAACTTGAGCTAACGGACGATGTACGGATCATCTACCTATGACATTTGACACAAGATCAACACCTGTTTTATTTTTCGATCAATTATACATCATAAGATGTCATAAGTCTAACCCCCAATTGCAATAACATTGTTCGGGTCTGATTAGCGACATGATTATAGATATGGCTGATGTGGCTAACATATTGGTTATAAGATCCATCCATTTTAATTCAGAACCTTCGAGACATCAAAACAATCGTTTTGAGAAAACCCGATGTCAGTAACATCATGGACTGATGAACTGCAGCAATAACGCTGTTTTTCAACATAGCCAAATCGTTTATTATCAAACTTAGCTTACATAAAATTTCATAATAGTCCTGAATTATCATTTGGTTACATATTAATAATCTTAGTTTATTACACACAAATTGGAAATACAAAGTATAACTTATGAAGGAAACTAAAACACAATCAACAATACTAACTAAAAAAAACTTGCAATACTTATTGTTGACAAGTTTTAAAGCTGGAAAGCTCCTGAGCCGGCTATTCACAAACAGCCCACACTTTCTTATATTCATTTGAAAAGGTAAACGGTGAAGTTAAATCAACATTAAACGAATTGCTGGGACAAATATCTTCTAGGGAGATATATATATATATATATATATATATATATATATATATATATATATATATATATATATATATATATATATATATATATTGTTACGTGCTCAGGCTGGAATAAACAGTAATATAGAAAGGGTGAAAATAACAAGCTTGTAAAAACTTAATAAACAATTTATTGAGCACAAATATTTTCCAGAAAAGAAAAATAAACTTAAGGTTTTAAGAATCAAATCGAAAATTAATCCAAAAATAATTCAAATTATAATCCATTAGTGAAATTGGAAAAGTCCTGGTAATAAAATGTCCTAGCAATTCCCAGTTCGAATCTTAGTGAAGCATCCAAGATGGAAGAGGGAGTCACGTGATGAAGTTAGTTCTGACCTAATGAAATTCAATAAGCACAAATGGTTATTTTTACTCTCAAGAACTAAAAACTAGAAAGATGTTTATAACAAAGCTCCATAATATCCTTGGAATCAACGACTCATTTTAAAAGCTTTCTTACAACTCTGAAGCCAGGTCAGAAATGAGGTCAACATCTGGTGTTTATTTGTAGAGTACAGGTCATCCCACTTTTTAAAACGAAATATCTCCCAATGAATGAATGTTAAACTTAAAATGCCAAATTTGAATCTTACAAACAAACAATTATAATAAAAATAAATGACTTAAATGATATATACGTAACAATATATATATATATATATATATATATATATATATATATATATATATATATATATATATATATATATATCACTTTTAATGCATTCCTACTGTTGTTAGCCCAAGAATCTGGTCCGTGCTTCCACGTAGTAAAGTTTGTAGAAGTATACACACAGCATCAATAATGCAGATTTCGAGTTTACCCTTGAATCAATCCAAAGTGAGATTGTGCTGCTAAGCCAGAACATAACGGTATCTGCAAAATATGTAGAACAATATACCAATAATCTTAAGTATGAGTACTACTTAACAATGGCGTTTTTATTGCTGATAATCAAAGGTAAAAAAAAAAGGATACAAAAGAGAGATAATCTGACAATTACACATTTTGGAGAATTTCGAACCGCAGTTAACAACATAATGGGATATGAAGTTGTCTTAGACATGACAAACAAATAACCTTATGGCAAATAATTAGTTAGTATTTTCATGGCATACAATACTAATAGATGTGATGACAAAGCGTGACTGAATAATGATAAAGAAGTAAATAAGTTACAGATAGAGACGCTGTGCAATCCTAGAAGTTGCATTCAAATCGCATATTGATAGTAAAGGCATTGACTGAAAATCTTCAGTGTTCTGTGCTGTAAAATACTGATATTGCATTTTCAAATGATCTATATCATCGTTGGCCACTTAATCTCGAGAGACCATGTGGATAGCGCCCTTGGTGTGTCGTTTGTCTCTGGGGTATTGGCATCGTATGTTGTGGCTGTGCAGGCATATGCGCGAGTGACAGTCCCTCTTGCAGTTGATGCAGAGATACTGGGAAGCCTGAGCTGCTGTGGTTGCTGCCACTTGGTTCTTTCTTACACGTTCCACTGCCGCCAACTGGCCTCTCTTCGTATCAGCGATTGATATGTCCTTACTTACTGTCAGTCTCCAAGTGCCTCGGTCCTCGCGCAGCACTTCCCAGTCATCAGGTGAAATGTCGCATGCCTTCATGTCCCTCTTGCACACATCCTTGAAACGTAATGAGGGGCGGATGACTCTTCTCGTGCCAGTGGCCAGCTGTCCATATAGGATGTCCTATGGCAGCTTTCCATCCTCCATGCGTCGGACGTGTCCCAGCCATCGACGTTTGCTCAGCAGGGAGAACATGCTGGGGGTATTTGCACGCTGTAGGATTTGCTGTGTGGGACACGGTCTTGCCAGCTAATTTTCAGGATGCGTTTAAGGCACCGCATATGGAAGGAGTTGAGCAAGCTAAGGTTGGGAAAAATGTCATACGCATAATAGATTAATGCTATTGGCAAGAATCCATTTTCAGACCCAAACTGAAAAGTACATTGAGTTCTGACAACATAACGCACGGTTGCTGTGCTTCGTTTCACCGCAGTAAGTAGCCGCTGGGTGTCGGAGCTCTTCTGTCTTGGCCCTTCAAATAAATCTTTAGGAAATAAAAATCATTATCAATACCTTTCGTTATTTAGAGTAGGTCCCCTATGGAAGTTTTCCTCATTATTACAAACAAATGAGTGGTGGTTAATTCCTCCCGAAAACTAAGGGAATAAATAACCATATCCTTACGGCTTGAAAGTTTCTTCATTGGTGCTCACGGTAGGGTATCACTGTATAGACCAAACATATCACCGGGCAGGCTTACTGTCATAGCCGACTCGTCAGCTAAGAGATGTGATACATTTTACACCGGCTGGTCTTTCCGTCGATCCCTCTTTTAGATCCTTGTGGACGGATAGGAAATACGACCCCAAATTAAGACATATAAGGTGGTCCAAACCCCAACAGGACCAGCGGCACAAGGCCACAAACAATAATACATACAATGGTGCAACAAGACGTCAAACGTATATCATATAAGGTGGTCTAAAACAAACGGAGACTATCAGGACCCGTCACACAAAAAATACCCTGGAGTGTGAAATCGTATTCCGAGCCAGACACCTTTGCCCCTATGTTGCGAGCGGACTTAAACAAACACCAAACGTGGAGTGCACGCCAAAAAGTAGTTGATCGACTGGAGAAATTGAGTGTGTGTTTAGTCCCACTCTACCTGGCCCTACATTCAAATCGATAGCAGCTTGATCTGACAACCTTATTAATAAATGTTATGTGAACACAAAAAGAGCATGGGGGATGTGGCTCTCCTTCCCTCTTCCAGGAGTAATTAAAAATCCAGCTGTGCTATTTATAGTGCTACATGCTCTATATGAGCGCACAGCACTTTAATTCAACTATAACAACAACAGCAACAACATAAGCCGAGTAGATGTGTCGCTCGAACTTATTCTGAACATCCAATATACACAATACCGTGATATCAAAGAGAAACAAGTATGTCAGGCTGCTTTCATAATTATCTACGGTCACAGCTTGCTGGCTACCAAAATATCGGTATTATGGGGAGACAAATTGTCTTATACTTTTGAAAGACGTTCTTCAAATTGATAATATTACTTTTATCTACATTGGATGCAGGCCTCAAAACTATTTGTGCTTTCTTTATGAGAGAACGGCCGCTGAAGCTAGAACTTCCGTTAATGTTATCCTGTCGTAATTCTCATAGATACAACTGTCGATTACGATAAACATTTTTTTTTTTCAGTGATAGAGTCGACGTAGTCTACATACATATGATACGAATAATTAGGTCTTAGCTACGACGCTGGTGTATTAAATAAGTGTCATTGTGAAGCTGATGATGTCGAACAAGGGGAGGTTCTAAACTGATCCCAGATAGAATTTCATCGGAAACTGAAACAGCGAACACGAATAGAGAATATTGAAATGTGTGATACTTGTCAAATACATTCGAGTATAAGCCTAAAAAAATAATTTGCGAACGCAGGTTGTGGATCATGCAAGCAAATTGAGTTTATGAAATAACTAACCGACACAAAAATATGTACGATTTTTATCCAGGAAAAGTGAGCGAGAAAACTATATCATTTTCTTAAGGACTACTACAGATGTAATAATAGATGATCGCTTCTAGTAGTGTGAAAGAGGATTCTTTATCGCCTGAAAGTATATTCTTGGAATACAACTAGCTTTCAAAATTGTGGGGCAAATATGACCAAAATCTGACACTGAGGCACACATACCATGGCTTTAAACAAAAAAAAAAGTACAAGTAAATAAATTTGAATACATCATTTATTTCTCTTGAATACAAAGTAAACTTAAAAAAGACACTGACAGTATAGTGAAATATATCTCTAACAATTTTAATAATAACGTGAAAACGACTACTCCGGTTGCCTAGTGTTTAGAGCGTCCGTCGCGGGTTTGATCCCCGGTCGAGTCATAAATACTTACAAAAATGGTACTAACAGCTGCCTCGCTTGGCGCACAGAATTAAGATGTTAGTGTTAGGACTGCTTGACCTGGTGTCAGGATAATGTGACTTGGTGGGACATCTTGCTACATGTCTGCGGCATGATGCCCCGGTGCTAGACATCACTATAAACTGCCTAACTGCATAATTCGTAGCGATATGACTGAAAAAGTGCTAAAGCTACGTTAAAAATCCTAATCACACACACACACACATAAACGTCCAAATGTATATAATGTTTAGAGTGAATTCCATTAATCTTTAATTACCTTATAAACCACAAGGATGTAATCCAGCATTTCTTCGAATGAATTTTCGATAAATCCACATTTGTGTTTTAGTTTAAGAATCCAACGAGCACTTTGTAGCTCTAATGAATAATTGGAATAAATAATTATTCGCATATCTGAACACAAAAACAAGTTATTCCACAGACTGAAGAAAACAATATCAATGAATTTTCTTTATCATCAAACATCTATATATGCTTATTTCAATTGACTTGTGACGCAATAGATTGTTCAGGAATTTTCAAATTTCCGACGGAAACGTCCCCACATATTTCAACACGTTTGTTTAAAATCTAACTTCGTAAACAAGGTAAAGCTTGAACTCAAATCTGAATACATGTCTTAAGACAAAAACATAATGAAAGTCTGGTTGGCAAACTATTGAACACTCCACTACGGACATAGGTACAGCACGCGATGTAGATAGAATAGACAAAACACTACAAAAACTATAGATTGAAAGCTCGGGTCCTTTTGACTAATGATGGTAAGAGTCGCGGTGAACACAAAATGTTGCGCATTCAAGATAATAACAATTACTCAAATACAGTAAGGAAATTAAAACAACTTAACAAGCTAATAGGATTTTAGTAATACTGTGATATTAAAATTCACACGTTTGTATGTGTTTATAAATCGCAGAAAGCGTAAGCTCACAGGAGTATAAATCTTGTTCATAGGATTAATTCTTCAATATGAAAATATAAATATAACAGATACCTCTTAAACATATCGAAGAAAGCCTTTGATTTTTGTATCTTTTAGTGTAATAAAATTATTTCGTCTTTCTAAAGGATCTGTGTTCAGTTTCTAGTTCTTTCACGCTCTGTTCTACACAATTTCTCACTATGACGACTCGAGGCTATAGAATAGGCCTGCACGGCGTAAAAAGCAACTAATAATAGCAAGAGTCACAGTGGCTTAATCGTAAGTGTGCCAGACTCGCGACACACCGACAGTAATGATCTGCTACCGTGGTGTGTCCTTCGTCATTGTACTTTTCTTCACTTGCCTCGGTAATAAATGATTTACTTACGTTGCTATGTAGTAAACTACCCAACTAATATGACCGCCTTTTATTGATAATGCATTATCTTTTTTTCTGTGAAAAAATAAAAGTGTCGTACAATAAATTAAATTAGAGAATATTTATGCTACAATAATCAACATTGAACACTAAATTATTTACTCAAAGTTGGATCACAATACAGTTGTACAGACCATTAAAAATCTTTCAAGATTTAATAATATCTGAATACATGCACAGCAAAAAGGCTGTCTATGAACATTGCCATGTCTACTGAAAGACAAAACGTTTAGCTTTAGCTCTACTGTTAATGGGTAGAAAGTCAAACAGTAGCTGGATAAAGAAACCCATTGATAAATCAATAAGTCAAGCAAACTATATGACTAAAATTTACATTAGTACTCATACTTCGCTAACACAACATAACATGGAAATAATGATTAACAAAATCCCAATAAATACAAATCTACACAAAACAATATTTGACATTCGGAAGTGATTTTTAAATGTTTGTGATTAGGTACAGCAACACAACATGTAATGATCATGTTAAAGCTGAAAAAGAAGAATTAAGATGAAGAACAAAAGCTCGCAATGCATATGAATATGGGAAACATAAGGATAAGAAAAAAAAACTACTCTACGATGTGAAGGAATCTAATCTACTATGTGCAAGTCACATTCCGCTCCATAAATGCAATCCGTCTGTAAATATTAGTCAGGGTAGGTGGGTCCGTTCTAAGGTTATTCTCTAAAACCAATTTTGCTGCTTTTGATGACAGCGACCTTGACCTGTTCCCTTTTGACCCTAATTCACGTTTCGTTCCTAAGACTGTCAGTGATTTTAAAGGCAGGAACTATGTTGATACCGAAAATATTTGGGCTGAAACCATTTTTCTTCTTTTGTCGTAGTTTCCTTTCCCATGGATCTATGACTGAAACGTAAAAAGGTTTTATTATTACCCGAACTGCAAATCATCTACAAGATGTTGTCCAGGTCGGTGATTCATAAGTAACCGTTTATCTATTTTCTGTCATAGTTTACTGTGTATCTAACCTTTGATAATTAAATCGGCGAATATTTTGTTATTCAGATTGCAAGCCATTCACGAAGGTTTGTAAATGTAGATGGTAGAGAATTAAGTTATGTTGCATAAACCATTTTCCTCTTTGAATTCACATTTTCATTCAGCATTTACCTTTGACGTCGAAATGTGTCCTTTCTAGCGTGCGAAATTGCTGCCAGTCCGCTGGTCCAACGCCAGTAATTCGCTGCAAAACTCAGTATCCAGTACCGTTGTATTTTCAGGTATATCGAGTAAACTTAATTTATAAATTGTATAATTTAAAAGTGTATTTTTTTAAAGTGTAAAAGAAGGTCTGCTAGAACTTATTTTCCGCAGAAATAAATGCACTGGGAACCTTACAAACCGCAAGATCAATCCCATACATAAAGAAACACGTTAATATGTTAAGAAACTTAGCGAGGAGAATTTCAGATCTAGCTGTATCACTAGTTTTCTGAGAGTGCATCCCATATTTATGTTGTGCTATAGCTTATTAAATATCTCCGTGCGTGGTAGAGAGATCATGTAGCCGACTCAGACAGAGTTCGTCATGGTGTAGATATATCATTGTCAAGGCAAATTTTTAATTTTATGATCATGCACTTGACGTTCTGTCAGCTGCATCATTACTTCGATGTGAAACAATCTGAAGCTACAAGTTATGGAGTATGTGTTACGAATCTTATATTATGAACAATCGTTTAACTAGATAGCAGGAAATAGGCAAGTAGAGATATAATACCATTCCTGAAAATCTATCCCGTGTGGGCGGCATTTTGCCATACAGTTTTCATATATTAAGTTCTCCACCCTGTCCAAGTAATTCCCAATTTGACTTGAATTTGTAATAATTTATTTTCCTCAATTTGAATTGCGAAAGCAGAAGACAAGAAATATGATACGTAGTTGCGCCTCGAACTATCAATACTGTTTTAAACTGTATTAATTCTCCACCATCGACAGATCTAGCGGTTTTCCTTCTACAGGTCAATGCCTAAATATATTAATGAAGCAACCTTATTCTTGAGAATGTTGGAACCTGTCATCATCTACTTCCTTCTAGAAAGCATAAGACCTGGAATCTGGCCACTCGAGACATTAGTATCAGTTGCTGACAATGAACTGTCTCTGAATTCAATTAGTTGTCCATTTCCCAAGAATACAACTTTTTCACCATTTACACCGGACCTAGTTGTACTAGAGATCGACATTACAGTTGTTATGGTATACCAGTTCTTCTTCAGAAGAATCGGATCATCGAACATCACCTCCAGTAGTTCGTTCTCCGCAGTTGTCCTTTGACATTTCATCGATATGATTATACGTTTGGATTCATCAAGTAACTGTACTATAGTGTCTGATATAACTTCATTTGGAACCAAACATTCTTGCCAGAATCTACAATTATGACAGTATTGTCCACTTCGTCTACAATTATTGCAAAAGTTCTCACTTTGACCTGTTCCTCTACAGTAGTTGCAGTAATATTGCAGAGTTAACCCTCCACAGTTAGGGCAGCGGCTTTTGCTTTCCGATAGATCTCCACAGCTATTACAGTAATATTGTTTCAGCATTGCCATGCCACAAGAATTACACTTGCTTTGCATTGCCCCATAAAGTATAATGCCATGTAGTAGCACTTCCTTTGAACATCTGAACTCTATGGCGTGTAAAATTGAACCTGTGGAAGAAGCAGGACCATTGGTGGAAAACCTAATGACTCTTTGCATCTCTTGAAACTTTGGTTTTCTCGCGGCATGTATGTACTTTGCATCATCACTGCTGAAAAAATGTCTGAAAATAGTTACTTTCTCGTCGACAGTTAAAATGTTGTCTGAAGCCACTTTAGTTGCGAAATACTTTACATCCATAATCGAAAATCTAATTAAATTCTTCCGCTCACCCAAAACTTGCCTCATGTTTTCGGCACTTGATTGGATATTTATCCGAGTACACTCACTTTCTGCCCAATCCTTCATCGCTTCATATACCTCGTCTTCCTCTGCACAAAGCTCATCTTGACTTATTACCATCTCCACGCACTCTGATGATAGATTTCTGAATGATGAGTGTTTAAGAACAGAACTTCCGTTGTCCATTATGAACTCTAGACATTTGCTCCGAAGATCTTGCTCATCACATGCGTGGGCTTGTTGAAGAATACTACATACATTATCAACGCTAATTCCCTCTTTCAACCAGCTAACACACTTGTTAACTAGCTTCTCGACGGCATATTTCTTGCCAGCATACAGTAAAGCCAAAATGGAGTCTCCATCTGGTTCAAATGCCTCAAAATAAAGGAACCTTTAAACAAAACAATTGATAAACGTATTTATTACAAATTATTTTAGGAATATGGCAACTGCCATTTTCACATTATATTTAAAAACAAGCCATAATATTTGCCATCAGTATCAACTCCAAACACTAAATAATTGCATATTTATTTTCTGCATTTTGTATATCAGTTATTGCTATTGAATATATTAAAATCGACAAGCGTAAGTAAACTCAGAGGGAAATCTACAAAATAAAACATACAAAAAAAAAATATCCAAGTCTAAGTATCGCTACATTTGTTTTATCTACGGATGATTGTGCATTATAAGACCATCTTCTAATTTGATCGTTAGAGTTTCTCAATAATAAAAAAGCGTGAGCAAATTTAATTTAGCGATGATTTCTTATAAAATGTAAAACATTGTTCAGCATACCCCAAAAGCTGTTTAAAAACGTCTGGCTCAATATCAGGTATGTTTATTGTTCCAGTCTCTTGAAGAAGGCCGCACAACATGGCGTAAAATACCGAACTACGGCTTATGAGGACATATTTGTGTGCTGTCACTTCTTGTCTCTGCTTGCCGATGAAGAATGTGACGTCACAAGCCACGTGGTTCTCAAACATGTAGCGATTGCTACTTAGAACATCTCGTTGTGCTTGCCAGTCAATATCAACTGTAGGGAAAAGAAGAAAGTATTGAAGTGATGCACAATCATTGTAAAACTGTGTATATATATATATATATATATATATATATATATATATATATATATATATATATATGCAGCTTTGTTGTCCAAAGCATTTTTAATGCCTGCGGATATCAAGAAACTGTTCAATGTGTCCTTCATGTATTCAAGCTACTAAATACCCGCGTCTACAAAAATTTAAAAATATTCATTCCGTGCAAATTAAAACCGATTCAGCCATTCTTTAAAACCGTCAGAAATTAATGATGACTTGAATGATCTTGAGATTAAATCACCTAACAAAACCCAGTGTTGAAAAAAGTCTTATGTAAAACCTACGTCAACTCATCTAGGGAGTCTTATGACAGTAAGGATTAAAATTATACAAATAAGCATTTTCTTTATTACTATTCTTTGTTTAAAAGGAAAGGAAGAAGAAATGTATTGGTCACAGATATAGCTAGTAAAAAGCAATGTCAAGCAATTGTCCTGAAATTCAAATATTTTATATGAGACAAATGTATAGTGACATAATGATTAGGCAATAAATTTTGAGAAAGAAAAAAATATTAATGGATAATTGTGTCATAGCGTATAAATGTCCCAAATAGTATATTCTATCCAGCATTATCTTCATTGGTTAACTAGAACTGTATTGTCTATTTGCGTGCAAGATGTTTTATGAAGTTATTTTGCCTTAATGTTTACTAACTTATTCTGGTTTTAAACCAAAACTAGCAAAGTTACTTGCGTGTAGTTAAGCGCTGATCACCGCAATCACAAACCACATCCTTTTGTCATGAAATCACTGAGCCACCCCGGCTTGGCAAAAGGTCACGCTATGGGTTCGTTTCGATAATTTTATTAGCCGGTTCCATATATGTTGATATCTAAAGTAATAAAAATCTCAAGACTGGTATGGAATGAATAGGCGAGTAACCAATCCCACGAAAGTGAAATTTTCATGTCATCCTAAGGTTATATTTATCAGCTTTATACAATGCACCATTAACACCCGAATTTAGAAGTCTTTCTAAATAAATTCTTAATATCCATGAACTATTACACTATTAACACCAAAATGCAGAACTCCCTCTCAATAAATTCTGAATATCCATGAACACTAAAGATTATTCAAGTAACACGAATGAGGCTTCTTTTGATTTCCATTTCAAACCTATATTCTGCTTCAGGTCTGTAGAACAACGTGTAATTCTGTATTCGATTAACAAAAGTGGAGTGTATAGATTCCATAAAATTGAAAGCCATGCCATGAGAGAAACAACAGACAAGATTCCTGATGGTGTCGCTTCTGTGTAGATTGTTCCAAACATTATCTCTGGGTTTGGTTTACTCAACGTTTAGTGGAACCACTGTGGAAACATTATCCATTGTCAACCAGTATGCGACGTCATACATTAGTCTGTAATTTTATCATTTTGTCATGTAACGCAATATCCGAAATGGGTGTCAAAACATAATTTAAAGTCTTCGTAACCTTATTTGTTTATTTTGTTCTGGCATGTTCAAAAGCCTGGTAAATATGTTAAGAATTACATTAGGTACCTATCCTATTGATTGCTGTTACGACTGTTGTAAAATAGTTACCTAGCCTGTTGATTGCTGTTACGACTATCGTAAAAGTGACACAAAAATAAATAATGTATCCTAGTTTAAGGAGATAATCTTTGATTTACGTTTCACATCCCATCCACACACCAATCACCACCCAACCGAAATAACCGATGGGACTTATTAAGCACGATACTTTCTCTGCAACATATCTATCTACATATCAAACTATCAATCAATCTATCTATATATCTATCTATCTATCTATCTATCTATCTATCTATCTATCTATCTATCTATCTATCTATCTATCTATCTATCTATCTATCTATCTGTCTGTCTGTGTGTTTGTCTGTCTACCTACCTACCGACCTATCTATCTACCCACCTATCTATTTTTCTTTATAAAACACCCAACGGAAAAACGAAACATTTAGTTGCAAATGAAGATTATTATTTCGCCCATGCCTCCGTTTAGAGGCATTACTAGTAGTTACTGGATTGCCAAGCGAATTTCGCACCATACCCACCCCACGCCCCAGAAAAACTGTAATGCCGTCACTATGGTTCGTGTCAAGCAGTGAGGTGACTCATAGTGTCATCACGATGGACCTTCTTCCTGCACAAGATTCAAACATTGTATATACAGTAATGTTGGTGTCACCCCAACTGATGGTGTTACCTGTACGGTCCGTCCCCCCACCCCCAGTGACGCCACTGAGTAATTTATTCTTTGTAAAATGTAGTATTTTATTATAAAATGATAAATGCGAATAGATAGATGGATATAAACCAAATAGATAGATACACTACTTTTAAACATGCAGACGTGCGTGCTACTCTATATGAATATGCGATTAATTTGAACAAAATACTAGGCTTGATGAGTTTCGATTGACATTCAATAACCTACTTATTTTCAAATTTGATTGTCGCCCCCTAATTTGAACTTGGTAGCGGCCACTAGCAAAATAATAAGCATATGGATCTCGGTAGAGACCAAACTTTAAAGTAGAATGGGAATGCGTCTGTTTGAGACTACGATATGTGACATATCTACACAGACATGCGGCTTAGAGAAAGGCTGATGGGATAAGTCCGATGTGCATATTGCATCAATCGTGATTGAGGCTTTGATCATAATAAAACATTGAATCCTAATATTTCTGAATAATTTGTAAAATGTTACAAAACCCGTAGTGGCGTTCTAAGGGTAAATTATGCCTGGGGTGTTGATAATGGTTCAAAGGGGTTTTGGCGTTCAAAAATATCTGGTTAACAGCACGTCCCCCATCCCACCCCAACATTAGTACGCTACACATAAACGCTACTGAAATGCGCTTGTCCATCAAACCAAATGTATCATTATAAAAATCAGAGCCAATCTGGAAAAAAATTAACAATGAACGCAACACAAAATCTTTGTACCGCACGGAATCCATTTTTATTAGCGATAATGTACCTGGAAATCCTACTTTCGATTCTGATGAAGTAAAATATATCGAAATGACCTCAAACAAATTGTTTAAGCAGAAACATTTTACTTTTTTAAACCTCATTTCTAATCTTTTCAGCACAATTTTCATTATACAGATATATAGATATATGTTAAATATGTTTTCCTCATCTCATCAAAAGAATGACTCGTGATCTAACTGGCTTACCTGATGCCATTGTGATAGCTTAAGTGGAATGTGGAGGCGTGTTTGATACAGTACATACTGGGTTCAATGTACGTTGTATGTTATCAGTGTCAATGGATCAGAAACAGGATTCATAAACAAGCAAAGGCGATTATTGCGATTACAGATGACAAGGATGCCATTGAATATCACTAGATTTTGAGTTAACGTACAGTAAAACTCTTTGTCAAATTTAGCATGTTCATTTGGCATCTACATGAAAGCAACATTCATACAAATGGGTATTTATATTGGTATGAAGATATTTTTAATTATGTCATTCTTAAATGATTTTTTAAAAATCTTTTGATAGGAATTAATACAAGTGGAATATATACTGGATTTTATGTGATTTTGTAAATAACATTCGTTTTTACACACTTGAGGAAATAAGATAAGGACAATGTCATTTTTAGTTGTGTGATTTAATATGCAATATATTTTAAAGAAAAATGTATCATTGATTGAGAATCGTTGCAGTAAACAAGAACAGTGGGTACTGGCATAGAACACAGTATGGTCGATATTGACCTTTCACATAATAAGCATGTACCCAACTACTTGAGCTACTCAATACCACGTCACTCATCCTGTGTGTTCTATACGAAGTATGACACCGTCCGATAATGGGCTTGATGTCACGAAGAGTTTTTGTGGAGTTTCTACATTTGGTGCAGACGATAACATATAGTCATTATTGTAATACATAAATTCATTATATGGAATTTTCAGATCTATTCAAAGTTACAGCAAGGAATTTTTAACTTTTTTTTATCTTTTTTTTCATTATCGTCAATGTTAATATGAACAGGCATCCAAAAATGAAACAAAAACATGTTTTCTCTTCTATCAACTTACATTAATTGAATGCCAAATTTAAAACTTTGAATTTTGATTTTTAAGAAACCCCTACATGATCTTGTACTACAATGCTGCTGTCGTACTTTTACATATGGCAGAAATCCTATTTATAGAGTGTTTTGTGTCGCTGTCGGAAAATATCGTTTGTACCACATTCTGCAGCTATAACTATTTTTTAATATCAAGTTTGTTGCTCACAGCGAAAGTAGTTCTTTGATGAACATTACAATAAATAACCTATTATTAACGGAGTGTTATGAATGGTTCATTTGACATCGGTAAACCTATCTCCATATACAGCATACATTGTTCTCTATACAATCGAAATCACTTTGTACATGATTTTATTAAACTCTATGGTTCTACAGATCGATCAAAATAACACTATTTGTCAGTTAGTAATTTGGTCAATTCTGAATAAAATATTTTAAAAAAATAACTCACTTTACTACTGTGCGAATTTTAATGTAACTGAAAAGAAATATAGAGAGCAAATTATCTCTCGTACTTTATTGTTACACTTCCACTTTCTGTCTTTAATTAAGCTTGCTTAATTGTTGTTCTTTCGATTCATCTCGTAAGTGTCTCGCTCCATTTTTCTTGTTCGCAGTCTTTAATTGATGGTTGATTTAGATGCAAACTAAATAGAAGCACACGTCATCCTTAAAATCAAACAAGCCCTTGCAAGTAAGGTGTACCTAATATATATGCTGAGCTGGTGTGTGTGTGTTTTTTTTTTTTTTAAAGTAGCTTTAACAATTTCTCAGTCATACAATGTCTGCAGTGTGGCAGTTTAGAGTGATGTCTAGCACTTGGGCATCATGATGCAGACATACATGTAGCATGATGTCGCAAACAGTCACATTATCCAGATACCAGGCCGATCAGTCCTAACACTAACCACTTAATGCTGACTAACCACTTAATGCTGACTAACCACGTAATGCTGAGCGCCAAGCGACGCAGCTGTTATTATCATTTTTGTAAGTGTTTGGTATGACTTGGCCGGGGATCAAACTGAGCTGGTTTATATGTCCATAATCTACCTCAACATCGGGTCATGAAATGGGACTATGACGTGTGCACCGGTGTTAACCAGTTTATTATGTAATTTTAGATAGGCTTTCGCTTATTAGATAGTGACAAAAGAGTTGTACCAAGAAACAATGTAAATTTAAATGAAGAAGAGTAATTATTCATAACTAATGTCAAAGGCCTAGTATATGACACTTTACTATGATTCCATGTAATTCATCACATAATCAGCTTTAATTAATTAATTATTGTATCGGGGCTGGCAGGCAGTGAAGATGCACTTGTCCCCTTAGAGAAGAACCTTGATGAAACAAGTAGTAATATGGGGCGATCTAGCGACAATGGGAAATCCAGTCAAAAAGGTCGTGGGCCTGTCTGGCGACAAACATAGTGGGCCTGTCTAGCGACAAGGGAAATTTAACATAGTGGGCCTATCTAGCGACAAGCGAAATTTAACATGGTGGGCCTATCTAGCGACAAGAGGAATTTAACATGGGAGCTATTTGGGACTATATAGCGTCAAGGGAAATTTAACATGGAGAATATTATTTTTATTTGGGACTGTCTAGCAACAAGAGATATAGAGGCAAAAAAAGCAAATATCTTTTCGAGGTATATGAATGGCCCTGAAAACAAACCACACAATCTCCTATCAAAACAGAAGGGAAGGAAAATAAAATCACACAATCTCCTATACACACAGAAGGAAAGGATAACAAAACAAGGATAATCAAGAACATCATACATTCTATGTGAAATATGTTCATTGTTTTCATTCAGTCATCAATTTAATAAAAAGGTTGTATGATATTTATTGTCGACTGACTTCTTAACATATCTCAGATTTAAGGGATGTCCTGTGTTTCTCAGCACACGCTACAAACAATGTTGCCAAGTTGTAAAAAATCTAAGTCGAAGGTAAAAAAGCAGCACCAAAATATGCTTTGTTCTATCGACAGTCTAAGATGTGTGTTTTGATTAGAAATTCAAAGTTAACCATAGACAGGGTCATAAAGTGCAATGTCACTCGCGTCAATCATTGTTACATTGTTACAATTCTTCCGAACGTGTGTTTTGGTTCTGGTATTTTAATTCCAAAGTTAGTCATAAGCAGGGTTATACAGTGCAAGATCACTTCAAACTGGAACATCTAGCATTAGGATATCAATCAAACGTATTACGAGAGAGAGAGAGAGAGAGAGAGAGAGAGAGAGAGAGAGAGAGAGAGAGAGAGAGAGAGACTATGTTATACCTACTTTTAAAAAGAATCAGGACACTTACGCTTGTTTTGTGGTATATTTTCCCTTAGAAAATTCAAAGAAACACATATCCCACTTGGAAAGTGGATTCCATAGGTAAGGTCCACGATTTTAAAAAATCACCAGAGTGAACCAATGACAAATACGACTAAAATTTTCTCACAAAATAGTTAATCGAAATGCGCTGAGATGTATTTGACTCTTAAATTGACATAATTTCCGTGGGGTCGCCCAGGGTACGATTGTTCTTGCTTTAGTTTTACTTCTTGTTTTACATAAATATTGTAGCGGTGAAACACGACCTATCTCGAAACCGGGTGAAGAGCTACTGAAGTCAATTCGAAGTGAACGCGCTAAGAAAATTAGTCTAGAAAATAAAATTGTTTATGATGACTGATGCAATGTTTTATACCAAGGTAGTATGGCAAAATAATAAATACGCTCGCAAGTTGTTCCCATTGCAGTGCAGACTGGAATGTGAACTTAAATCCCTCCGTTATGCATTGTAACATTTCTTCTTGCCACATCAACTACTGAACGGTTACATTAATGGTTCGCATTTTGAAACTGACAATTTATTTGTATCTCACTTAAACATTTTGACGTACACACATCGGTATAGTTAGGAGTGGTGCAGTATTAAGTGGCATGTTTTTTTTTTCTTTTTTTTTTCTTTTCTTTTTAAACTTGTGAATTTGGGATTTGTACGAATTAACGAAGCAAGTTCAGTGAACCTCAAGGATAAAACCCAAGTTGTCTGTATATTGATGTGAATATTTACATCAAAAACAATATGACCTGCAATACACAAAGATATACGGCAAGCATGATTAGATTGAACACAGCAACACCTAACTGTAGTAACAAAGAGATGTTTTTCTTAACGTTCGCGTAACTTAGAGTTTCAATCCTCCTTCAAGACAAACGTGGTATCCGTCTGTGAGCGTGAAATTAAAATACTGAAGAAACTTAAGCGCTTTGATATGGACTATAGTATAGATAATTTCAGCAACAAACTAAACAACATAAATACCGTTACAACAATAGAAAGCCCGAAATCGTCTATTAAAAAAGAAATGCGTTTTAAAAAATAATTAAAGATTAACGATGGCTAAGCAATAAAACCGAATTAATTCTGGTTTCATTTTCATTATCAATTTCACTGGAGGGAGATGCACCTCCTAGAACACATTCAAGTGAATTGCTTTTGCTTCTTTCATCCATTTTGTTTTCACCACCAATACCAGATTAACAAACAACTATGTACACTTAAATAAATATAATTAAATTTTAATATTTCATAACATTCTGGTTTATAATTTTGTTTTCCAGAACCCCACATCTGACACCATTTTTTTACGACCGTTTGCTATGGTTCTTTCAGTCATAACCTATTCTGGGTTCGCCTGGTACTGGCTTGAGGTGAAATCAATGTAGCAATCTTATAGTGTTTGCATTGATATTTCTATATAATAAAAGACTTGAATGACAGAAGAGATTATAGAGGAGAAAGAAGAACTTTGTACTATCTATGACAAGTAAATAAAAAGTAACTTATGTTTTACTTTTTGTTGTGTTCTTCCTCTCTCTCTCTTGTTTTCGTTCTCGAATATATTCACAAGATCACAAGTACATTGACATAATAATTTTACTTTATGACTATACATTTAAAATATCCAACAATCTTGTTAGTTTAATACACAATTTTGTATGTATATTTAAAAAGACATCAATTTGATCATCAATGTTTTATAAAAATAAAGATTTAAAAAAAATAAATTTAATGTTTTTATAACATCAAAGAATAATCTTATTGGACACTGGTGCTAATCCTAATTACCGAAACTATATAAATGAAATTTTGTGTAAATCCAAATATGGAGAAATCCGAATTCAGTCAGTTTCAATAATATATCACTTTCATAGAGGGATTTTACCTGTTTACAATTATTCATGACTGAGGAAAATTTAGAATTAGAATTTTTAGTTTATGGTCCGAAATTAAACAGTTCTGATTTCAATGCAGTCAGTCTCAGTCTCTCGTCAGGAATGACGGGAGCCGTATTTATACTCTCTATACCCTTGGAGAACCTCTAATGTTTGCATTAACAAACAACGGAGACATTCGAGATTCTCCGATTCGGGTTAGAAACGGGAACGCTACCACGCGCTAAGGGGGCAGGGTCCAGTTTTAATGTACAAATTTAATGTCGCATGCACCTGCCTAATATAAAATATCATTAAAAATATAATACGTCAGTGAGGTAAAAAAAGGTCCATATTTCTGGATAGGTATTATGTAGCGCAACATAATCATATCACACACTTGACCTGACAAGTCTACTGAAGTTCTTAGAATAAAATGTTTATGTACCCCAACCCTTATTTTATACATGCATTTTTCACATCTGAAGGCCATTTTTTACAGCATGTGGTGCTTACAATGCAAATGCAAGGCCTTTCCCTGGATGAAAATTTTGAAACACATTGTCTACTAAATAGCTTGATGCAATTCATAATAGTTTTCATCCAAGCCATTTTTTTTAGATCTTCTACTTGCCTTGAACACACGTGTCTACTGCTATGGGAGGCTAGCTCTTCTTCCTAGCCGACTATTGGTATTTCACTATCAACATACTGCAGAGTAACTCTGGAAAGTGTACATGTCTGACATCAATTTCAAGAACAACACAAGCCTGAAACACCTAGTTCACAAATTTATTCATATCTTTAATTATTACACAATAGTAGCTCAAAAACTCACACCATACCCTTAAGTTAAGAAATTTGCGAAACTGGACCCTGCCACCTAAGCAACATGGTAGACGCCATTACAAAGTAGCGGAGCACGTTCCGGTAGGCACTATTTGATTAAAATACACTGTAAACAAATAAGGCATCATAAAATATCGTTATTTAGTAATACAAAAGTTTCTAAAAGTTACTCGAAACATAATGATGAGTTGAAATAATCATCAGAATGGATGAAATGAGGGTCGGTCGATCTCATTCAAAGCTGACATGTGCTTTCAACGAGGGACCGTCTGAAGGCAACGCGATAATTGGAAACAAGATACATGCACGGCAACATTTTAAATAATCACGCTAAACATATGGATAAGATTAAATTGTGAGACTGGTATAGCAATATATATATATATATATATATATATATATATATATACACACACACACACAAACACACACACATATTCCCATTGAAACGTTTGGACGTTTCCAGGATTCTCTACTAAACCTTCTCGACCTTTCGCCTTCACTTAGGATAAATGCGGTGACAATTCACCGAAGACTAGATCGTTGCAACCAAAACCAAAACTTTAACCGACATCGCTTAATGAATATCATAAAACGTTCTGTAATTCGTCGTCATAACAAATAAATCAAATTTCACTGGGTGACGACTAAGTGATACAACGAGTGAAAACCAATACCTTATGTAAAATTCAACCAAAAGTGTATTCTCGGAAATACAAACATGACAATTTAATAAGAACTTACAATATTGCGACTTAAACCCCAAATAGTCCTAAACGTTATATCACGAGTCCAAATATATAAAAATTCAACTGAATTTCATTTGTATCACAAATGAAATATGATACAGAATGTTATAATGTGTTTGTAGTCTTGAACGTGCATAAGCGTCAACGGCCTGAACAGTGATGATGTGATGGAACACAGTAACAAACTTGCTCCAGGATCAAAGTTAATAAGATTCAAACAACTATATGGCACTGCACGTTCACCTCCAACCCATTTTAGCGAATTCACCGTATTTTCATAAGCTGCTCATAAAATATACGTAAACTAATAGAGAGGTAGGATTGATTGACATAATCTGTCACTTTAAATTACATTTTTTTCATTTTATCTAACTCTATATGAAAAGAAATCGAGTCCAATTCAGCAATGCATCGCAGCTAATTTATCGTTGTTGATAATTATGGAAAATAACTCCAACGAGATGTGAACAGCATCTGGTCAACTTTCTTAATCAAAAGTTGCTTTCTATGTCTGTGATTTGAGTAAGTTTCTTGTTCTATCTCCCAAAGTACTCGTTTTTGTTTCTGCAGGAACAACATTTATGGGAACACAAAATCAAGCGTCGCATGGCATGATGGGATATTTTATATTTTCACATGTAAAAATATTAGGATATATATTTTTCATGTAAAAATATAGCCTTATAGGAATGAAACAATATGAACATTATTTAGCCAATAAGTCTCTATATTTGCCACTTAAGTATATAATAAGTCATTTACCCATTCTCATGAATTTGTTGTCACTATATAACTTATTTCAAGCATTGTCCAACGCACTTTCTCTTAAGAATATATTTTCAGTGTATGTTTGCTCGACTGCATAAAAAATATCTTACAATTAATAAAAGTAAAGACTATTCAGGCAACAATATTCATCATAATTCAATGAATGATTTATCCAACCAAGAAAACAATTTATTTTACAGAAATATAGTAAATTTGTGTTTTTGATGCAAAACATAGTACCGCATTCGATCAATAACAAGATGTCTCTTAATAATCAAAGGTGAGAGAAAAAAAAACTAAAACTGGTGGTTAATGGGAAACAAGTGATAGATTATCAACCTAATGTCCTGTTGACTGACAATAACTAATTTAAAAAACTGTATCACTAAATGTTACATCATCATCCATGCTTTGGTAAGATAAACATCAATAATAAAACAAAATGAATGTAATTTCAATAAATATAAATTAACAAGAAGCAGCTTGTGTTTACTTCAATACAATTGGTGAACTGTTATGACTCTAAGATCAGGAATCCAGTCTTGATTATAGAAACACAAAACACAGTAACCAAGGCAAAACTAGAAACTAGAATTTGGAACAAAGCATAGGATCTGCATAAGACATAATATATCCAAAACAAACTTGCTATTTAAATTTGAGAAGCAAACTACTCTAAGCTATGAAATAATCTACTCTATATAAGAAGATCAAAGGATGTTGCATTATGAATTAATACAACGCAGTGTCCAAACGTTTTGAGCCAAGCTTCTTCAGAGGGAGATACTGCACCGGATTAAGAGATCAATGCATGGAAGGCAAAAGGCTATGTTTGATTACATCTGAAACACGAATATACAGTACACCTTTAGTAATTAACTCATATAGCTTATGACAGCTTGAACAACAATGTAACTGAGGAAAAACTGCGATGAAGTACAATCCCCGCTAGCTGGGAGATTAGATTGGTCTGACATATAATTTCCTTTGGACAATCCCCGTGTTAGTGGATTACAAAAGGAGAATTCGAAATTAGAAGCAATCGCGTAAATATACTTGAGTAAATAGACAAATATAGTAACCAGGTCTGAAAACGCATCCAAATATTTATATTCCAGTCATTCACCATATTAACATGGTAAAACAAATCCTAATTCCCTTTTGTAATTAATTTACGGAATACCGAAGACGAAATTTAAGAAATGTGAAATGCAGTTTGTGCCTTGATTTAGGAATGCTATGATTATTAATAAGTTTTAACAGCAATTTTCCCATCTGCTGTCATATATCGGCATGCATTTTGACTAGATAGGAAAGTGTCATGGTTTACCGCCTTCTACAAAGCAGAAGACCAGGAATCTGCCACTCAAGACATTGGTGCCACTTGTTAGCATTGAACTATTTCTGAATTCAATAGATTGTCCATCTCCCAAGCTCACTACTTTTTCACCATTAATACCGGATCTGGTCGCACGTGGGTCTGATATTACATGCGTTAGGGTATACCACGTCTTCTTCAGAACAACCGGCTCATCGAACAATAGCTCCAATAGTTCTACCTCTGTAATACATATCTGGCGTTTCATCGATGCAATCATGCGGTTGGAATCATCCAGTAACTGTACTTCTGTGTCTGAAACAAATTCACCCGAAGATTTAGAAAAACACCGATGGTTATTATATAGAGTACCCTTTGGAACTGCCCCATAAATGATGATGCCACGAAGCAACACTTCTTTTGAACATTTGAAATCTATGGCATGTAATATAGATCCAGGGTCACCAACGCTTAGAAACCTATTGACTTTTTGCATTTCTTGAAACCTTGATTTTCTCTCAATTTGTATGTATTCTGTATTATCAAACGTATTAGTGCTGTGAAAAGTTCGAACCACGGACTCTTTCTCGTCAGCAGTCAGGATGTTGTCTGTAGCCACTTTGTCTGCAAAATACTTCCCATCCATCAATGAAAATCTGATTAGATTCTCCAATCCACCCAGCACAAACCTCATGTTTTCGGAACTTGGTTCAATATTTTTCCGAGCGAACTCATTTCCTACCCACTCTTTCATTGCATCATATACTTCTTCTTCTTTTATCCAAAGCTCATCTTGACTTATCACCATCTCTACACACTCTGATGATAGATTTCTGAATGATGAATGTTTAAGAACATAACTTCCATTGTCCATTATGAACTCGAGACATTTACTCCGAAGATCTTGTTCATCAAATGCGTGGGCATGCTGCAGAATACTACATACATTATCAGCGCACACTCCCTCAATCAGCCAGTTAATACACTTGTCAACAAGGCAACTTACGGCGTATTTCTTGGCAGCATATAGCAAAGCCCAAATAGTGTCTCCGTCTGGTTCAAATGCTTCAAAGTACAAATACCTAAAAAACAGTTGCATATATGCATCGTATTATAAAGACGTTTAAATTATGTCGACCTCCACATTTATATCTGGCCAGATAGTTTTAATATTAGTCCAAGTTCAAGCCAGAATGATCTTAGTTAGCGTCGAACCAAAGTATATTATATCCATTCATACACTATACGTTGGAGGTCTTTAAGTATGACGTGTGTCATAGATAGATGGATGGATGGATGGATGGATGGATGGACGAATGGACATACAGACAGACAGATACATACATACATACATACATACATACATACATACATACATACATACATACATACATACATAGTTAGATCCATAGCTAGATAGATTGATGTGCCTTATCATATGTTAGACAGTTCTAAAGTTTCGTTAGAACTGAATAATATCGAATATGGATTGAATAATCATCTAGAAATTATCCCGTCGTCGAAAAAGAAGAAACAAAAACTAAAGACTTGGAAAATAATATATTAAATATACATTTGTTGCTTTTATCTTGTTTTGTATTTAAGAGTTTGTATTTTTAAGTCATTTCTTTTACTTAGGTTAGAAGAGTCAAACACGACAATAAACATGACTGATTTATTTCAATAATTACTTCACTAACAAAGTGCGAACCACTTATGAAATGAAAAAGATTGTTCAGCATACCTAAGAAGCTGTTTAAAAACCGCCGGCTCAATATATGGCATGTTCAATGGTCCAGTTTCTTGAAGAAGGCCGCACAGCATGGCGTAAAATACCGAACTGCGGCTTATGACATATTTGTGTGCTGTAATATCTTGGCTTTCCTTGACGACAAAGAATGTTACGTCACAAGCCACGTGGTTCTCAAACATGTAGCGATTGCTGCTTAGAACATCTCGCTGAGCTTGCCAGTCAATATCAACTGTAGGTAAAAATAAGAACGTATTAAACGTATGCACAATGATTAGAAACACAGTAAAAAAACATTACGTGAAGCCTTATTGTCCAAATCGTTTTCAATATCTGCGGGTATCAAGGAACTGTTCAATGTGGCATATTTTGTTTCAAATTACTAAATAACCACAGATCAAAAAGGGTTCGTCTACAAGAATTTAAAAATATCAGTTAAGTGATTATTAAAATTGACATTCCTTAAAGCCCGCAAAAAATGAACATGACGTGAATGATCTTGAGAATAAGGCACCCAACACATAACCCAGTGTTGAACGAAGTCTTGGTGAGCTAAATTTAACATGTCAATGCAGCTGAGTTATATGACAATATGGATGAAAAGTATACAAATATTCATTTTCTTTATTTTCTTTTCATTCTTTGTTACTAAGAAAATAACGAAGAAAAATCACTGGTCACATATAAAGCTAGTAAAGAGCAATTTCAAGCAATTGTCCTGAAACTGGCACATTTTATATCAGGCAAATATGTACTTACTTACTGATTAAGGAATAACATTTGAGAAACAAACATTATGCCTAAAATAACGGCAAATAATGGACAACTCTTTAATAGCTGACAAGTATCCCAAACAGTCCACTTTATTCAGAATTGTTGTCACTGGTAAACTGTAGAAGTAAATTGTATATTTAAGTGCAAATATTTATTCAGTTTGTTTCTGCGTTCATCTTACTATTTCGTTGGAGTTTTAAACCAAAGCTAGCAAATTTTATTGCGTGCACTTAAGCGCTGATAAAGAAAGCAGGGTGGTTAGGTTGCTTCGTTGGTATTTAGAAAACATTAAAACATGAAAGGTTATATTTTGTCAAGGCAACTGGATTATATATTTTGATAAATGTCACAGCACGGAAGTCGAGTGTGCATTGTCTGCCGGAATCAAAATGCAAATCACTAATCGATCGGAGATTTCGAAAAGGACCCGTATACGCTATAGGTTATTTTAATTTATTGAAAAGCTGATTCTATATATGTTAAATATATGTTGTATCTAAAGCAATACAATATCTGGACTGGTATCAATTGAAAAGATGGGTAACTAACACCACGTGTCAATATTTCGTGGACAAATGCAGAGCGTTTACATTCGATAACATTGAAAATCCTTCAATGAGACAGACATCAGACAGGATTTCTGATGGTGTCACTTTCCGCGTTCTTTGTGCCAAATATTTTCCCTAGTTTTGTTTTATTCAAACTTTTGTGAAATTGCTTAGACTATCAATTGTCAACCTAGCTGGAACTTCAAACATTAATTTGTAATTTTATTATTTTGTCATTCTCCGCAATAGCTGAAATTGGCATCAATACACGACCAAAAGTAGATATAACCTTATTTGTTTATTATTGTTGTGGTAATTTTTCGAAAACCCGGTAAATGTTTAGAATTTTAATAAAACATGGTGCATCAATTGCTGTTACTATTGTTATATAATTGACAAAACACAAGTTTTTAATGCTTCTTAGTTTAACGAAATAAATGCTCGTTGTCAAATGACATCCCCTTATTAAAACGTTGGGAGTTATTCAGCAAGTTCGTTTCTCCGTTATTTTTATTAATGTTATATATATATATATATATATATATATATATATATATATATATATATATATATATATATATATATGTATATATATATGAATTCTTGCAGATTTCTAAAGTGGATGACCAATCTTCATTTTATAGCGAGTAATTATTTTTCGACTGTCAGGATACGGACTTTCCCTATCCGTTTGCATATTTGGTCTAGACCTCGTAAGCATGATCACGCAGCACCCAGTCCGCCTTAAGACTTGAAGCATAATAGACTATTCGTATGCAGATATAGATGGACTAATTGTTTGCACCAGTTCTGCAGTTTCTATAGCTGTTTATTTTAGTTCTGAATTAGATTTCGGGCCTAAATATAATTTGTAGGATAGAACTAACATGGCTGTACGGCACTGTTGAGTTTGTGTGTAGCAGCAGAGAAGGTGAATCCTACAACTTTCCGAGCGTCGATTCGGAAATCTGAGGCTTCTACCAAATAGTAAAAAAAATGGCGTCTATTCGATAAAATAAGATTTCCTTATATACGCCAACGTCGTTGTCACTCACCCTCTCTGCTGCTATGGGTTAACAAACATAATAAATGATTTTAACCGAATACACTGGTCAACAGTGAAATCATTACTGACTTGAAAAGGCCCTAATCTGTAGCATTTTGGTGTGCCGAACACGAATATAACCGTGAATTTTTTTTTTATTGGCTCTCGTTTTAAAGATATTCATATACCTCATTTTCTGTTTCACTGTGTAAATTTCTCCAGTTGGACTGCAGCAACATCCGGAATAATGATGTAACATTGCATAATACCATCATGCTCAAATCATCCACGTTGATTGCATCATTTTCTGATGCAATGCAATACTAATGCCATGCGGCTGCTGAAGTATGTTGACGTCAGCTGTGTACTATACATGTGTAGGCCTATTATAATAATGCCAGGCGGCTGCTGAAGCTGACGTAAGCAGTGTACTATATAAAGCCCAATCAGATAGGTTCAGCATTTAAAATATTTTAGACGTTGTGCGAGACAGTTCAAGCTACTGTTACATAAAACTTATTATTTTATCCATTTCCGTACAATAAAGAACAGTAATGCCTCGAAAGTGTGTTAATACCGCGGACATATTTTGCTATATTTGTGGGGAAGTGACATTTGCCAACCAGAAGAAAAGTATCAATTCTCAAGTGAAGAAGGCATATCATCTTTACTTCGGATGCAAGGTTGGTGACCAAGACAAGCCTTGGGCTCCGCATATTTGCTGTGCTACATGTACAACACAGCTTTCACAGTGGATGAATTGCAAAAGGTCATCAATGCCGTTTGCAGTCCCAATGGTGTGGAGAGAGCCAAGCAACCACCTAAATGACTGTTACTTCTGCTTGTTTCCTCCTCTTTCCGGCGGAATTACGAAGCGAAAGAAATCGAGAATAGTCTACCCAAACATTCCGTCTGCATTGAGACCAGTTCCACATGGTGAGGGACTTCCTATTCCAGAACCTCCAGCAGAATATTCTCTTGATTCATCTGACGAAGACAAAGGTGAGTCGACATGTTCTTCTCTTGGTCCATCAGCATGCAGTGATCCAAAGTTTCACTGTGGTGCATCATCAACCCCACACAGAATAACACAGGAAGAACTAAATGACCTGATTCGTGATTTGGACTTATCAAAGAACAAGGCAGAATTGCTAGGATCAAGACTCCAACAATGGAATCTTCTAGAAGAAGATGTCACAATTACTGCATATCGAAAGCGCCACCAGCAATTGGAGCCTTTCTTCAGAAAGGAAAGTAATCTGATATTCTGTTCCGATATTGAGGGCCTCATGAATGCTTTAAAAATCACTCATGACCCACAAGAATGGAGACTATTTGTGGACTCTTCGAAACTGAGTCTCAAGGCTGTGCTTTTGCACAATAGAAACATTCTTCCATCTATTCCAGTAGCGTATGCTGTCCACATGAAAGAGACATACGATAACTTAAGGCAGCTACAGAATTCCATTGAGTATAACAAGTACAGCTGGCACCTCTGTGGTGATTTGAAGGTAGTTGCCCTTTTAATGGGACTGCAGCAAGGATATACAAAATGCATGTGTTTCTTATGCGAGTGGGATAGCCGAGCAAGGGAAATGCACTACATGAGGAAGGAATGGACTCACAGGCAGAATGTAGCCATTGGAGAGAAAATATCCAACACCCAGCTCTGGTTGAGGCTCAGAAAATCTTGCTACCATCCTTTCACATCAAACTAGGTTTGATGAAGAACTTCGTGAAAGCCATTGACCGGACTTTGCCAGCATTCCGATACCTGCATGAAAAATTCCCTCGACTCAGCGAAGCAAAGATTAAAGAAGGAGTTTTTGTGGGTCCTCAGATTCGAAAGCTTTTCAAAGATGACCGGTTCAACAACTTGCTGGAAGGTGACGCGAAACAAGCATGGAATGCTTTTCGCCTAGTTTCTACAAACTTCCTCGGAAATGTTAGGGCAGAAAACTATAAGGAACTAGTAGAAGACATGTTGATGAAGTATAAGAAACTTGGCTGCAAGATGTCTCTAAAGATTCACTTCCTTCATTCCCATTTGGATTTCTTTCCTAGCAACTGTGGTATTGTTAGTGATGAACACAGCGAACGTTTTCATCAAGATATCGCAACAATGGAACAAAGATACCAAGGAAAATGGTCAACTACGATGCTGGCTGACTACTGCTGGACACTCCTCAGAGATGATCCCGAACAGCTGTACAAGAGACAGGCGAAGAAACCTAAGATGTAGTCAATGACTTGATTTTTTTATAGGTAGGCTATTACAGTTGACCTTTTACTATTGGAATGCATTTCGTTATGTAAACATTAATTTCTTGCAGATTACAAACAAACTAGAGCCAATTTTGCAATTTGACTGTCATATTCGTGTTCATCACATAAAAATTGATAAGAATTGACTAATTTTATTTCAGTAACATGACTTTTGTAAAAATTTGTTGTCCAGTGATATTTGATCGAGTCCTAGGACTTTACAAATAGACTAATCGCTAACACCTCATCCTGCAGATCAATCAAATTATTTGACTGGTCAGTGAGTTTGAAATTAATTCTCGTTAACGAATTATTATGGCATCGCATATAGACAGGATTAACTGGGTTTTCAATAATTAGGAATCCTGGAGGAGCTGTTGGTGCAAATGAGTATAGAATCTATCCTTGCTGAGCTTGATTTGATCGTTCGAGATTAATTTGATAGCTTCCTTCGATAACATCACATACTAAACTGAGCGCAATCACTGAGGATATATTCACGTTGAACGGAGCGATATGTCTGCCGCCACCGTCTGGGTCATTATTATGTTTGAGGATTTTTATTTCCGATGATGCTGTTTTTCTCCATGCATCATGAATTATTTTAAAACCAATATCGATGGTGTCACTGAGAAGTTTTTTTAGTTCTGGTACGTTATATCCGGGTAGTTTAAATGTTGGAATATCCTTAACGGGAAAATTATATTTTTTTGCAAATATTATTCTCGACATGGGGAGATCATCATCTAGTATATCCTGAATAATTTTCAAATTAAATGTTTCCATATCGTCGATAATTTTATTGCATGTTTCTACGACACTGATAAATTCATCTCGGGTGAGAGAGCCGGATTTAAGAGATATTAACAACAGTGAAAAATCATTATTCATCGCTGTAAAATTTTCAATGATTTTAGGTTCGTTAATAAAATGATATCTTTCTAAGGGATCCTTCTCCTTCCCTCTCTCAGGTGGTAGGTATCCCAACCCAAAAAAATCTATAGTGACTTGGTGATCTTTATAACTTTTTATTGGATTATCAGGTTTTATCCTGTCGGTGATATAATCAGTTTTTTGTGGTTCGGGTATATCAACGAGTTTTCCTCGGGGTGGTTTTTCAGGCCATCACTGTTCTTAACGAGCTGTTATAGATATCCACGGCATACTCAGGAGAGTTTATTTCGATCGACGACGAGAGCGTCGGTTCATGAAGATTAATAGCTATGCTTGATTCTTTTTCAGTATTTGATTTTATTCTACGCTTAATTTCAGCATCGATTTGCTCAATTTGGTACGACCCAGTTGGTAACGAATCAGTTTCCCACGCTGGAGTACCATCGGGTTTATTCTTATACGAGAACACCAGTGTGTTATTCAGTTGCTGACCGCCAAATGCAACTGATCTGATATTAGGCCAGCTATGATATACTCGTAATTTTGCCAGCGCGATTTCGCGTACTGGAATCGGACAAGGAAAGTTCACACTAAATTGTGGGTTTGTTGATGTTATTGATATCATGCTTGTTTGTATCGGAGTGGTATTCTCCGCGATTCGTTGAAGCAGTTCGAGTGACATTATTATTAACGCTGTCTTCAATTTCCAATTTCAACATCGCTGAGTTATACAACTGGGTCATCGCAGAAAATTCAACATCGGATATGAACAAATTATCTATCGACAGCGAAATCAACTCGGATAATTTCGAGTATGCGTCAAATACCATTCGGCACCGAGTTGTAGCGTCGCTGATTTTTTTCTGAGAACACGATGATAATTTTTTAGTTATCGCGGTGGCAACTGCCACGATTGTTGTTGCTGCCGAGAACGCGATTGGAACTGCAATCGGAGCCATCATGGTCACCGTCGACAAAATAACTCCGGCGCTAGCCATCACACCGGATACCGAGTACACGGTTACATCGATGACGGTAATTCTTCTGCGTATTTTTTCATTTTTTTCACGATAGCGCTCAGAAAGCGGTTTTACGTTTGCGGAAAATTCTTTTACGGTGTCGAATCGATATTGCAATGATTGATTCATCATCGTCATCGTTATTTTAAACCCGCTGGTATTTTCAATTATCCGATTATTGAACTAGTTTCAGGATTGGACGGGGGGATACCAGATACAAATTCTATTATCCAGGGTAGCGACTCCCTAACCACGAATTCGTCGGGATTATTTATAGTGATTGTCAGAGTGTTTGGTGGTATGTTATTGAATATAAATATCAATTTGTTAACACCGCGTATACCTGTTGAGTTGAATTCCAAATCAAATTGATATTTATGTATTATTGTAAATCGGTAGCAACCTGGTACTACACTACCAGGTTGATGGCCAACACGTAAAATATTTTCATTTCCTAGGACCCAATCAAAGGTCCCACTAGCAACTGTGTATACGATGTTATTAACGGCGCTCGCGTTGTGTGGAATTTTTACTCTGTTGGTAACCGCGCCAATCTCCGCGAGGGTCGGGCCTTTCAGAGATTCGAGGTCAGATGAAGGTTCTACCCCAAAAAGCTTTTTCACGGCGTCGTTAAATATCATTTGTCTCGTTATGGACATACTAATATCAGCGAGAGACAACGCAGTTGTACTCCCCCCCCCCCCCGCGGTGATAAAAGAAACCATCAACGAGTTCAAGATTGCGAGTATGTTTTTTAATAAACTTATCAACGGTTTCGTTGATGGGCTTTTGTACCCTTTCAAAATCTTCTTTTAGTTTAAGAAGATCATTGTAAATACTGAGATATTTTGCCTTGATTTCTTCAGGACTCATTATTTTATTCGTGCTTGTGTTATAAAAGAATAAATTCAGTAGGTCTTTGATTTCAGCGAGAGTCATACTAACCGCAGGTGGGGCTCCAAAGAACTTACCAACGATATTTCTTCGAAAAGCATTATAACACCGAAGATGATCATCTAGCTCACGGTCGTGTTTGGCAATCGCGTCGGTGATCGTAGAAACGAGTGAACCTGGCTTAAGTCGTCCATCGCTGGAATACAGCGCAATAGAGTTTTCAGCGGCGTCGCGCTGCCGTATCAAAATTTCATCCGCGGATATATTACTGGATTTCAATTTACCCTGGCTATCTTGAAATACAACTATTTCGTTCGGGTCAACACTTGTTAAATTTAACGTCTCAGCGATTTCATCTTTAATTATTTTTTTTACATCCTCGATAGAACCCGCAGATGTTTTCGGAGTGGGTTTCGACATTGACAGAGATCGTCCCCAAATATCAATCATTATTGTTAGCGCAACTTGGGTTTTCAATTTATTGATTCTCTAAAAATTACCCTGCAATTTCCCACTCGTGTATTTATTTACAACCAGACGAGGTGTTTTCTGTGACGATGAAATCTCCACAAGGACATTCAATACTTCACGACCGCATATCGGTGGATCATTTAATTGTTGTGTTGGCAGCGTGGAATAAAAAATCGGAATTGATTGATTCTTTGAATTTATATACCGCATAAACTCGCTCGGTGGGGCTAACCCATATGAATCAAAATAAACAATCCCACGCGGATCAATCGCGTATGCAACCCAGTGAGTTCCCGATCCGTTACTGTTATCAAGATTGATTATTCCGGTTTCAACGCGTTTAGGTTTTCTCGGTAATTGATCTCTCATAAAAACCCCTCTGAAGTTTTTTATCGCTAGTTTTTTAGCAGCATCAATTAAATCAAAATTGGACATAGGAAGAATTGGGTTTTCAACTGATAAACCGTTCCTGGTATTCTTAGACCTGATCCGTGAACGGATCTGCCGCTGTACCATGAATACAGGGTTCATGGTAGTCTTAGACCCTTTCCCTTTTTTTTATACCCGCTCCGTGTTGCCTTTTTCAATGCCATCCCTGCTGCGGTACCAACGGCTCTCAACGCCGCCGCTTTCGCCACCACTGGAGCAGCCGCTGCAATCAATGCTGGTATTGCGGCTAACAATGGAAATATACCGCCTGATTTTATCATGTTGGCGATTGCGGCTTTCGAAAAATCAATTTGAACCCCTCGCTTATTTTTCGTTGCATCATTGAAATGTTTTATTTGACGATCCGTTAATGATATTTTATGTGTACCGCCGGACATCTGCGCTGCTTTCAACGTTATTGTGGTTCCACATTCTTTAGCGGATTTTGATCGCAATTTCTTGACCTGACCATCAGTCAGCTTGACACTAACAACACTATATGGCATTTTATTGTACAACAAATTTATGCTTTCAATTGATCTAATTGTGAATTGTTTACATATTCTCCACTGGTGCATCAACGATTCTCATTCGTCCGCCAACCCCTTCTAACAACATTGATTTGTCGCTGAGAATGACAGCAACCGCTCTATAATTAACACCACCAGGAGCTATACGAGCCCTAAAATGTATGTCAACAACGGATTGTCTCATTAAATCAAGATGTTCCAGCGAAAAGTAATAAATCGGATACAATTTCTTAAAATCGAGTTGCGATATTTGTAAACCAGTATCAACGTTTTGATCACGACCCATATATGACAGCATCCGATGATATACACGTGCTATATAGTTATTGTTGTAATCAAGTTGTATATCCTCGGTTGGTTCTTGTTGTCCGTTTATTCTCAGCGAAACCTCACTTACCCCTAATTGATCAAATATCATATGGCTGCGTTGTTGATTACCAACTCGATCCTGATTCTGCAGCGCTATAAATATATGACGCGGAGCTGAAACGCCTTGTTTTGATGCCAAGTGCCATGTAAATGTAACATCAACATCATCCTGTTTGACATCAGTCGTTGTTGTTAGCCAACTTAGCAATGATTTGCCGCCTGTGTCCATAAATGAGAGTAGCCGCTCTTCTCTGGCAATTGATGGGGTCAGTACTGGCATCCACAATACTAATTTAGTTATTTTAACTTTACCATCAGCGGCACCAGTACGCCAAATTGCATCGTTGTCATCGCCCTTTCGCACTAACGCGATTGTGTGTTTGGCTCCATAGATGACTTTTCTGACATTTCTGCAGAATCCAAATATGTGATGGAGTGGAATTGCACATGAAAACTTTTTCTCTTGTCCTTGCAATGCTAATTTTCGCATTGCAAACCCTAGATTGAAATTACCATTAACACCTCCAGGAATATCAAACGCAGCTCCGGGTCTAGCTCGACGTTCTGGATTAGCTGCTTCTTGCTGATTAGCAACTGAAGTGTCTTGCGGTGTTAACACTTTAATTTATTGAAGGTGGTCAGCGTTATCATTAATATCCTTTGCAAACATCATAGACGGACCAACCGATCTTGTATAATCATCAGAATATCTCGCTAGTCCTATTATTGTTGCTGCAACATCAACTTCACGGTCTATTGATTCAATTTCTTTTCCATCAATGAGATATCTTGCACTTTCAAATAACGCCATTATGCCATTATTAACAAAACCAACTCGGATATTTGGGTCATCTGCATATGGTGGATCGTTATGAACAGCATCATTTGTTACGAGTTTTCCCTCGATTTCAATAAATGCTTCACACGGTTAAAAGTATTTCCTGGTATCTTGAACTTGAAGTTCAACTCGCGATCGTAGGTCGGGTTGTATTGCATGATAGGAATAGTATGGATAATAGCGGACGGAATCGTCTTTGCACACTGGGGCTTCCATATCGAACGCGGGATCAGCTGTTCGTTTAAACATTTATAACACACTAGTGTTTTCAATTGCGAAACTCTTTGTAATTATCGTCGTTTTCGTTTTCGTTTCAAACCACTTCCTGCTATCGCGTTCATGATAGCGCTATCTGTTACCGGCGAAGCTGTCAATGGCGACGGAGTCACCGAAGCAGCCAACGACGCTAGTTTTTCTTCCACTGCGCTATTTATTGCTTTGCTGATTTTTGCAGGCATCACTGTAGTTGATGGTTGTACTGTTGGTTTCCTTCGCACCAATGATGCTATTTTATCTTTCGCAGCAGAAAATGCCTTTCCGGCAAGATTTCCAACGAAATCTCCGATTTTGCTGGGTCCCTTATCACGAATGATATCAATGGCTTTCATTGATAATTGTTTAGCTAACGGCGCCACCTTGGGAGCCATTCTTGTAAATAACCCCGCAATGGTATTGCCGAAACCATCTCCGTACCACGCGCGGTAAACAGGTAATCGTGAGTTCACCACGTAGACGCTTACGGGTTTATCATGGTTGTAGTGTATAATCATCTTGTTATAAAACTAGTAGTTTTTCAATTATTAATCAATCGCTAGCGTCCATTTGTCCATAGGATTTTCATCATAACGTAAGGCGTCTCTGTGATTTTCAACTAATTCAGCAATGAGTTCTCGATATACATCAATGCCCATGATACCACCGGCAAATAATCGTCTACAGATATCAGCTGCTTCATTAATTACTTCCGGTGAGTTATTTCCGGCTCGCTTTCCACCCATAAGTACTTCTAACCGTGATATATCCGAGAGAATATTACCAGGACGTGTCACGGTTGCGTTGAAATCTAAAGGAGTTTTAATTGAATATCTCTTTCCGCTTGTTTTCTTAGAACCGGCTTCTGCTTTTATGTCTATTTGTTCCGGGATTGGATCCTCCATATAAGGTGGTGGTTGTGGACCGCCTTTAACCACAGCTAGAAAGTTATTATAACCAGGGTGATGCAACGCTGAGATTTTATCCCCGCCATATTTCGCTAAATATAGTTTTGATGCCCAAGTGTCTCTGTTTCTTATAAAATCTTTAAACTCGTCTTTTAATCAATTCTCTCTTATACCCATTGGAAAATTGTTTCAAGCAAAATTAGCTAATTCGGAATCCGTATGTTTTCCTCTAATTTCATTTAATGCTGCGACTGTAAATATACTTTCAGGTGAATAGTCTCTTCCTGCAGCTGCACCTCCTTGTTCTTCTTCGCGTTCTTCAATTTCGCGCTGAGTTTTTATATCACTGGATAGCTGTTGTATCCCTGCGCGTGTTTGTCCGGTCTCTGCTGCTATCTTTTCAAGCACACCAAGAACAGGCACTTCTCGTCGCTTGCCTTCCTCAGGAATATCCCCAAATATTGCTCGTTCTGTAGCAGTTTTCACATCTTTGGTCTCACTTGTTATCGGAGTAAACAGTTGTTCACTTGACACAGAAAAGTCAGTCTGCGCTTGTTGTCGTTGTTGAAGTTTTTCGCGAAGTCTGTCTCGAACCGGGATAAACTTTTTAATTGCTGCTAACCGCTCTCGGGCTAATCTAGTTGTAAGCGATTCACCTACCATATATTGTTTGTGAACTGAGTTTTTAAATGTGAACTATCACAATTGAAAGCTGAGTTATTAGATAATGTACCAGCAAGCTAACGTATCCATCTCCGACAAGGTTAAACTGTACGACGCTATCCGCGAGTGTTTCAGAAATAACATCGCTGGGGGTTTCAGAATTGTAATATCTGAGAACGGAAATGAACGATTTTTGTTAACGACGCGTCAACAACAACAACTACGTGAAAATGGAGGCATCGCGGTGATTACTTGCTACCACGACCAGATCCTCCAGTATGCACATAACTGCATGAGCAAACCCAAACTGCTAAGTATTCTTTCAGGAGAAAATCCTATGTAGTTACAAAAAACGCTAAAAAAAAAAAAATTTAATAAATTATTTTATAGTAACGCTCACGTGTTTAAGATACTGGTTTTTCCTCGTTTAATATTTTTCTAAGATCACGAACTTTAGAACTAATTTCAGCTCGTTTTTGATACTCTTGGCCGAGCTTTTGACGTATTGCTTCAACGGTGCTAAATAGCGTTATGAATACAGTAATGTCGTTACCGTACAAACAGGCATTGATGGATTTTTGAATTCCTTTCACGAGCCTGTACATCCTAGGTAAAACATAACGACCCTTACTAGACTGATACTCAATATCTTCATATTCCGAGGTAATCTTGTCAGAGTCGTGACCTTCAGATAATATTATCCCGATATTTTGTAACTTTGAGATTTCGGTAATTATAGCATTTACATCGCTGATATCCATATTTTTATAGTATACCGTATCTCTAATTATTAAAAAAAAAGTAACATTCATTTGGCAATCTCGCTGGCGCCCTATCACGTCACAGAGACCCAGAAGTTACTTTAAAAGTTAATTAAGTCCATATATATGCTGTACTGAAAACCCCATTTGGAAACCCCTTTCGATTCAAATAACGTACAAGAGACCCAGAGGTTATACGACAACATACTTGGAACTCCTTGGTTGCCTTCACATCCAAGTAAGCGCAAGAGGACCCGAAACATACATCTCCGGAAGGGAGGCCTAAGGTGACAAACATCATCTTAGTCCGCCCAGAAGATATGCTTGAGGTACGTACATGTACTTAATTACCTTAATGAAACGATGATGGTAATGAATCTCCGCTCGAGTGTTGAGGCAGATATAATTCAATGAAACGATGATGATAATGAATCTCCGCTCGAGTGTTGCGGCAGATAGTAGGCGTGTATGTACTTAATTAACTTAATTAAGGATGGATTATAATTCAATGGATGATAATGAATCTCCGCTCGAGTGTTGTGGCAGATAGTAGGCGTGTATGTACTTAATTAACTTAATTTTGGATGGATTATAATTCAATGGATGATAATGAATCTCCGCTCGAGTGTTGCGGCAGATAGTAGGCGTGTATGTACTTAATTAATTTAATTAAGGATGGATTATAATTCAATGAAACGATGATGATAATGATGTGGGACGGCACAGGACAGCACAAACATGAAACGACGGGGCGGATTTTTCTACGGCCAATCCAACCAATCAAAAGCAACCCAATTAAATTAACCCGGTTGCATGATTGACAAAAATCAACCACACTCCCGTGTTAATGGCGTGGGTTGCTTTTGATTGGTCGGAATTGGCTTTCGAAAGCCCCAAACTTTATACCTTTCAAATGCGATATAAAGCGACTAATATGACAGCGTTGATTCACAAGTGTGTTATTTTATTTCCTTGAATTACTTATTAAAGCCGTTTCACAACATTTAAATGAGACAAAATAGTTTAATAAAACACTACACAAAAGAATATAATTGTTAGATAACTACGTGTATTTACTCTGTTCTAATCCTGTAGACAAATGCGTTATCGATTAGGCCACAAATAGCTGTATACAGAAGGATTTCAACCACGCCCACCTACTTCAATGAATGGGAAACACTAGTTCCGGCTGAGCAAACACAGGTATCTCGTTAGATTATAAAGATCTTGTACTGAAAGTGTATTATAGATGGTCTAAATAAATACAACTGTTTAAATAAATGCAGTTTTAGCCCAAGCGACAATAAAAGGTTTTAGAAATTGTTAAGAATACAACTACCGAAGCTATATATTACTCCATTACAGTCACGTGGGCGCGCACATGTCATTATACCTCTCTCTACAGGTAATAGCAGACGACACATAATACAAGGGAACTTAGCAGATAGAGTGTATTGAGTCATTGGATTAATACTTAAAGGATTTATCTCTCTTAAATCGTTTCAAGTGTATACGAATTTTATTTTATGATTTGTCTTTTTTGACAGAGCTGTTTTAATTATATTTCCCGCTACTCTTTGTATCAAAGGTCTACAAATATCAAAGTATCTACCGGCCGAATTTATTGATTGAAAGATTCTCTCCTCGTTGCTTTCTAAATCAAACGATTTGACCCCCCTAGGGCGTTTTGAGTGCCTACCAGCGTTGCTTTTTAAAAGGTTATCGCGCTGCAAAATGGCTTGAAGATTCTCAGGACAATTATCAGTCTTGACGCCATTTATGTGATCAATAACAAGGCCGTCTTTGATCGGTCCATGAAATACTTCATAGATTATTCTGTGATTAAGATATTTCTTCTTCCCGGCTGCAAACATCAAAAGTCCCATATTATTCAGAGATCCAACCGGTTTCGTTAGTCTGCAATTTCTAACAACACCATCACTTGAGGCTTCATAATTAACAAGCACCGGATGGGGTCTGAAATCTTGACTCATTTGTATAATAATACTATTTGTCTAATTTATATCTGCTTTAATTATAAACCTCTTGATATAATCTTGAGGGTTTTTTATGATTTTGTCGCTGACGGAGTCATCAGTAGGGTCAATGATTGCATTTTTTATTCGTTTGTCATAATAGCGTTTTAGTTCCCTGTATCGTTTACCCCCACAAGGAAGACACAACATCGATTTTCCCCTTACCCCAGCCCCACATCGGAGGCATGGGAGAGGGCCAAGGGAACCGTTGCGAACGCTTTGTAAATGATAGCCACAGAATTCGCCTCTGCATGATTTGTTACACGGGGTTGTTGATCCAATCATAAGCCATTTGCAGTGATTCATTATATACAAACTTTCTATTTAAATACTTGTTTTAATTATATGAATGAGGAATTCGAGAGATTATCAGCGATTAAGCCCTACAAAAATGTAGTCTCTAATACACCAAAACGTCTAATCGGTGATAGAACTATACTGAAAGAATTCCAAAGATTATCGAAAATTAAGCCTCGGAAAAATACTAAATTCATTGATTATACCATGAAAGAATTCCAAAGATTATCGAAAATTAAGCCTTGGAAAATTACTAAATTCAATCTTGATAAGGAGTTCCAAAGATTATCGAAAATTAAGCCCTGGAAAAATGCTAATTTTAATCTCGATAGAGTCTCTAATACACAGAAACGTCTAATCGGTGATAGAATTATACTGGGTAAAATCAGGGAGTGTTTTAATGAATTCTACCGAGATGGTGCAGTACACTGTTGGTCGACATTTCGAATTATCAACAACATCGAAGATGTCGGTGTCAATGTACCAATCATCGATGCTACTATGAATGATGAAAGAGCAGCTGAGATAATTTCACACCTTGGTGGGAAATCCAAAGGATTTTAATTGCAAAGCAATTCCAAACAGAAGTATTTTTTCAGAATAAAATTCATTATCGAATTCGAAGGCAAATGGATTATCAAGGATAAATTTGAACCAATCCTCAAGAATAAAAAAGCTGTCATTGTGAGTAGAGATTCCAAACCAGGAATTCTAACTGGAATTGACAAACCATACTACGAGAGATCTTATCCTGTAACAGCAATCGTTTATGGAATATATCCGTTAAATGATAAACCCGATATTGCAAAACTAGCTCCTATGAAATATTCTAGTTCACTGAATTGTGTAGCAGCACGGGTAATGGAACACTTCACAAATGCATCCCGAGGAAATAAACTAACTGATCTGCGACGTAGGAAAATAACCGAATGGGAACTGACAGTGAAACAGCACGGTGCAAAGATTTCTGACATAGCTAAATTAGAAACATTATTAAGATTCCCAATAACCGTTATGACTATAACCGGAGAAGTATTACACGAACCGAAATATAACAAAAATGGAGCGCCAATACCAATTATTGATCATAACGAACACGCGTGGACACCTGCAGTAACAATATTTCCACGACATAGAACCGTGAGATATATCCCCGAAGAATTCCTCAAGGATGTTTTCTATGAAGAGAAATTATTCGATGCTATTCACGCGTTGTGTAAAGATGATCCTGTGTCAGTGTGGTTACTTAGTAGTGCTGGTTCCGAATCAGGATTTGATCAATTTGTAACACCAAATGGTGAATTATATCGCGTTGAAGAGTTAGATACTAGAATGAGAAAAATCGCTAATGATTTTTCACCGGAGAGTTTCCATGAAAAACTATTAACGGATAGTTTTACTATTCCATCAGTGGTAGCTAACTTTGCAAGAGAAAAAAACTCATGGCGTCCAACACGAAGTGATTTTCTCGAGGACGTTAAATTGAGTTGCGTCGAATTTGGTCATGGACGACTGTGGAATACAAAATACTCACGTGATGGTATGATTTCAATTGATATATCCGCGTGTTATCCTGGAAGTTTTCTCGGGTATGGGGAATGTAGTAACTATTTTAAACGATTTGGACACCCCACGCATGAAATTACTCGTGTTGCGATTAATGGTCCATTGCCTGATTTTGATTCAACTGGATTCGCTCGTGTGATATCATTCGAATTAGCTACAGGGTTACATCCGTGTAGTTATGTTTGGCTTGGTAGACATATATCTGAAAAGGCGTGGATGCCAATACTGTTACTACGATATATTATCGATTGTGGTATGTTGATATCCTTGATTGTTAGTGAAGCGATTATATCCTATCGAGCTCAGAAAGAAGTTTGGCTACCACAACCCGATCTAGATGGAATAATTAGCGAACAGCGAAAACAATTTCCTGATTTCAGCGAGGAAGAAATCATGAATTGGTCTAAGGAGTTATTTGAAATTAAAAAAGAACAAGCAAAAGATTTTGGACGAAGAATAATCGGTAAATTTACCCAGGGTGGAACATACGACAATGCAAAATACTCTTCGCAGTTGATCATAGACGTCGCTGAATACGATTTTATTGTAACGGATTTAACGAAACAGGGAAAACTTGTATCCCGTAAGGATGCTTTTCTATCCAATGGTGAGAAATTGGGTACGGTTGTTACCTACTGTGATGGATATAATTCCCAGTACACACATTTGAGACGTTCTATGCTAGCCTATGCTTCTATTAATCTATTTTCGATGATAAATAGATTTCCTAATACCGCGGTTAGAGTAGCTACTGATTCGATGTAGATACACAATAAATACAAATCAGCAGTGGCTGAATTCACATCCCCGGAGGAAGCGTGGGGACGTTGGAGATTTAAAAAGGAAACACTATATGAGTATTGTGAATTCGCAGACGTTGCCATGGATGATAAATATCTTTGTTGTAACCGTATTGAAATTCAATCAGAATTTTCTAATGCACCACCGGTATCTGATCCAATATGTAGATACAAGACAGTTTATTTAAACGGTTGTGGTGGGTCAGGAAAGACAACTCGTGCAATCGAATTATTTCGTCGGTCAAACATGATTGTCCTAACACCAACTCACAGACTCGCCAGAGAGATGAAACAACGAGGGGTAAATGCCTGTACTTACCATAGTTTCTTTCGATGGAAAGGCGATGAATGGACCCCTGATCGAATGGGTGATAAATTCATTCCTGAAATCATAATTTGGGATGAAATATGCACAGTGTCATTAGATGTATTACAAACATTTCTTGAAAGGTTGTTAAACAAAAACACAAAAGTCGTTATATGCGGTGATCACGGCCAACCACCACCATTTGTCGGTGCATCCTCACATGAATGGCTAAAGGGCTTTGTAGACTATTATGAGGAAATTAACACTGATTATAGATCACTTGATGAACAATTACGAGAATTCAAAGCGCTAATTAGATTACAACCGGATAAAATCCAGTGTGAAATAGCGCGTGAAATAATTTCAGAAACTCCAATGAATGATTTTTGGGAAACGTGGAGACCAAACGATTTGATAATTGCAAGTAGAAAAATTGTCAGAGACACACTTCAGATGAAGTTATTTGAATTGCATAAAGAAAAATTTGCAACACTTCCAGTGCCTCTTTGTTATAGGCCTACGGATACACGAAAACAGAATATAGAAGTTGATAATATTTCAGGCCTGACAGAGTCAGGGCGTGAAAAACAAATTCTCGTATTAAATGATATTGTGCTGGTTGATATCAGCGTCGTTGAAGATGCATTGCGCGCTAATAAATCCCCATGGACGCTAGGATACGCAGCGACGATACATTCTTCACAGGGATTGACTATCACAGACACAATTGTTTGGATGGTAGATAATCGCATCGAATGGTCGAATTTAGTCTATCTCGCAGTATCCAGAGTACGAAAAATAAATCAGCTTCGAAGAATTGTCCTGACAGAGTCAGGCGATGATGACACCACAATGGATGATGCTAGCATCGTTGATGTTAAAACTATTGATAAAAAACTATCCGGTTACAAACAACAAGACAAAAAAAAAAAACAACGACAATTTGACATTGATGCTGAATTAATAATTACGCTGAAACAACAACAGAATAATCACTGCGCAAGTTGCAATTGTATAATGCGTTGGCGTTATTCGGATAAAGATCCTCGCCAATTTACCGTAGACAGAAAGAATAGCAGTCTCGGTCATATCAGAAACAATGTGATGTTGACTTGTCTTGAGTGTAATAGACGCAACGGCGCTAGTTAATACCCCGCGGTGGTAATTGAGTATCGTCAGGAATTACTTGTAATTGTTCGCGTGTAAAACCCCGCTGAGGGGCAGTTGAATCCAATTTATAAATTGGAGGTCTACCAGTTGATCGTGTTATAGTAGATATCTTGTGTGCAGTAACACTCCAAATAGGATCAGTAGCCCTTTTTGTGCCACCTTCAGGCTCTCCTGGTTCGCATAAATACCTAACAGTGACATTACTACCAAGAATTGGTTCTTTGAAATCTTTTAGTGAAATTCCTTGGATTTCCATTTTTGGTATAGACGCTTTCTTAATCGCGTTGACAGGTTTCGTGTTAATTGTTCGAGTAATCTCGTTATTGAGCGCGGTAATCACAGCTGGTAATCTCTTAACCCATTCACGAGATCTTTTATCCTGAATAAACTCCTTCGCGTATTGATATCCAAATAACCGCTCAGCAAGAGTCCGATTAAATCGTTCAACAATTGCCTGATCGCGATGTAGCGCAGTATGCCCTCGTCTGATGGTGACATTGTGATGTTTCATCGCTGATAAAACAGCGCCTTGAAATTCCTTGCCAGGATCAACCTGCAATAGATTTGGCCAGCGTAGTGGGCCTCGTCGATAAATCCTTTCAAACGCAGAAGCTACTTCCGTTGATGATTTTGTTTTTAGCGGTTCTGCTTGTTTGTATCGACTCGCAACGTCAACTACGGTTAGCGCGTATTTGTAACCGTTGTCATGTGGTAAAAACAATAAATCAGCTTGATGAACTTCATTGGGTCCGGTAACATCAAAATGCGAGAAATTGATATGTTTTGGACGCGGTAGATAAATTTGCCATATAGCCTGTTTGGATAACCAATTAGCCGCAGTGGTTTTTTTCACTTTTGCGGCGCTAGCGAGTTTATTGATTGCAGCGTTACCCCGCCAGTATCCTTTTGGAGAATAATAAATAGATTCCATGTTGTTATTAATTACCGGCACCTAACATCAATTTGCCTTTCATAGCTGATTTTACCAACCATGAAGCCAACTTTTCTTTGAAAGACTTATCAGGAATAGCATTTAACGCATGAATTAATTTCACATCCGCGAGATGCCTGTGTTGCAAATTGCTGCTTTTATATGCGACATCATGAGCATGACACGCCTTATCACTAGCGTTTATCGGTTCTTCACCACGTCGAGGTTGATTTTGATCATCAAGTCTGATATCTAATCGTGTTCCGGGGCCACAGTAGCTATATCCTGGAAGGTGCTTTTCTCCGGGGTACTTTGCCCATGGGGTTCCAGGGAGCTTTGCCAATTTGGCTGCGATATCACCTCCTCGTTTTTTTTTAAAGGTTCCTTGGGTTTACCAAGGGAAACAAATCTAAATTTCTTTGTACTACATGTACGCATTTACCAGAAAGCGCTGATCGGTTATTTTTAGTTGTAATCGTCGTCAAGTCATCTGTGCCAGTACGCGTTTTACACTTCACACAATATAGATCCATAATTTATGTATAGAGATATGGATATAATTGATTTTTCAGCGACTAAAGCAAGAGAACCAGTTAAGCATCATGCAGCGCTACCAAACTCTATCCGGATGATTATAATCGGGCCATCTGGATCCGGCAAGACGCAATTGTTGCTCAATTTAATAATGAGATGGATGAAGTGGGATAAGTTGTATTTAGTTGCTCCTAGCGTAGATGATGAACGATGCTATGAAGTGCTAAAAGATTTTAACGAGAATGCATCAGAAATTAAAGGTGAGAACGTCGTTGATTTTATAACTGATATTGACGAGGCACCATCCGTGGATGACCTTGATGGAAGCATTAACAATTTAGTCGTATACGACGATGTGATGCTGGATAAACAAACAAACCCAGCTAGGATATTTTCCCGAGGCAGGCATAAAAACACCGACGTGATATATGTCACTCAACGCTACACTCAGATTCCAAAAGTGATCAGAGACAACTGTAATATTCTTGCTGTATTCAACGGCGTTGATGCACATACATGTCGAAATATTTGGCAGACATGGTGTTCCGATATGGACTTCAATCAATTCAAAAACTTCTTTAGCATAGCTCAATCAAACCCGCATGGATTTGTAACAATAAATTTACATGAACCTGTGACAAGATATCGTATTGGACTCGATCAAATATTCGGTTAAAATCATTTATTATTTTTGTTAACCCATAGCAGCAGAGAGGGTGAATGACAACGATGTTGGCGTATATAAGGAAATCTTATTTTATCGAATAGACGCCATTTTTTTTTTTGCTGTTTGGTAGAAGCCTCAGATTTCCGAATCGACGCTCGGAAAGTTGTAGGATTCACCCTCTCTGCTGCTTGTGTGCATATAACTATGTCTACATGGGTGACCTGATAACAAAGTTAGCATGTTGTTCCAAAATTATTAGCTATGTGTGTTTACGTGTGCGCGTACTTGACAGTCATGACAATCGAGAAGAATTGACAAGCTTTGTTTTCAGTAAGTGCAAAAGTTTCTCATACTGGCGCCTTGGTATTTATTAGATTCAAATTAAATTGTATCGAGTCTTAAAGCACGGAAACATTATCTTTCGATCATTCATAATGTTTCAGTGACGCAGTGCTTCTATTTCACTTCCGTTACCAATGCACGCAGGTGCCATTAAACAAATTCCCAAAGCGAAAATACGTCTGTATGTAAGTACAACAAAGACAAGTGGTACTAAGTGTCGAAACATTCGTATCTGACGCTATATAAAGAGTCTGTTTATATCTGTCATATTTTGGATTTATTAAACTCTACGCGGAAAAAAAGAAACATTCAGATAGAAATGAAGTATCAATGACCAAAAATTACTGATTCCCCCACATCTCCATTTTAAGGCATTACTAGATATTACTGGGCTGCAAAGCAACATTCTCCCCCAATGTCAACCCAACCCCAGAAAACATAACCGTATTGGATACGTTAAATGACAGAAACTATGTATGTACATTAGACACATGTTTTCTTTGACGTCTGCACAGAGATTATGTTGGGGGTTAAAATTATTCAGACGGCAAATTCACTACATGGAATAGTTTGGGAGCTGAGGTGAAGACTACTCTGAATTTATTTTCAAAATAGGTTGCTCCTATGTGATTGATCTATCTATCTATCTATCTGTCTATTTGTCTGTCTGCCCTGTCTGTCTGTCTGTCTGTCTCTCTCTCTCTCTCTCTTTCTCTCTCTCTCTCTCTCTCTCTCTCTCTCTCTCTCTCTCTCTCTCTCTCTCTCTCTCTCTCTCTCTCTCTCTCTCTCTCTCTCTCTTGCCGATCACTAAACAAAGTCATACATTAGCAATTTTGTCAGTTTAATGGATAGAATGCCTAGGTTTCATAAGTTTATACTGACATCCAATACACTACTAGGACAGTAGTATAAGGACTTGATTTTCGCTCAAACATTCAGTAGCAGTCCCAAGGAACATAATAAGCACGTGGATCTCAGTCGTGACCAAACTTTAACTTATAATATGCGTGCGCATGTTTAAGACAACGATATGTGACATGTCTAATAAGAAATTCGTCTTAAACAGAGGTTGTCCTGAGAAGTTCAGTGTGCATATTGCAAAAAATTGTGATTGTTGCTTAGAATTTTATGTCATGTTTGATCATAAATGAAAGATTAAATCCTAATATTTCTGAGTACCTTGCAAATTGTTACAAAACTCGTAGTGGTATACTAGGGGTGAATGGTGCTTGGGCGACGACGATGGCCCAAATGCGCCAGGGTCAACCGCACTGTCCCCTCACCCCACCCAAACGTTAGTACTCTGCACATAAACGCTATAGAAATGCGCTTGTCCATCAAACCAAATGTATCATTATTAAGATCAGAGTCAGTCCAGAAAATATTTCTAACCACGAACGCTATACAAAATCTTTGTTCCGCACGGAATCCATTTGTATTAGCGATAATGTACCTGGAAATACTACTTTCGATTTTGATGAAGTAAAATATATCGAAATGACTTCATACAATTTGTTTAAGCAGAAACATTTTACTTTGTCAAACCCCATTGCTAATCTTAGAACACAAATTTAATTATAAAGATATAAAGATATATGTTAATTATGTTTTCCTCATCTCATCCAAAGAATGATGCGTAATCTAACTAGCTTACCTGATGCCATTGTGATAGCTTAAGTGGAATGTTGAGGCGTCTTTGATTAAATACATATTTGGTTCAAGGCAGATTATATTTTATCAATGTCAATGGATCAGAAACAGGATTCATAAACAAGCAATGTCGATTATTGCGATTACAGATGACAAGGATGCCAATGAATATGTTGAGTTAACCTACATTAGAACTCTATATCAAATTCAGCATGTACATTTGGCATCTACATGAAATCAACATTCACCCAAATGGGTATTTATATTGGTATCAAGATATTTGTTATTATGTCATTCCTAAATGATTTTTCTTTTAATACTTTGATAATAATTAATATAAGTGGAATATACATTGGATTTTATGTGATTTTGTATATAACATTCGTTTTTACACACTTAAGAAAAGAAGATGAGGACAATGTCATTTTTAGTTGTGTGACTTAATATGCAATATATTTTTAAGAAAAATGTATCATTGGGTGAGAATCGTTACAGTAAACAAGAACAGTGGGCACTGTCAAAGTACACAGTATGGTCGATATTGACCTTTGACATAATAAGCATGTACCCAAATACTTGAGCTACTCAATACCACGTCACTCACCCTGTGTGTTCTATACGAAGCATGACACCGTCCCATTATGGGCTTGATGTCACGAAGAGTTTTTGTGGCGTTTCATTCTACATTTGGTGCAGACGATAACATATAGGCATTATTGTAATATATAAGTTCTTAATATGAAATTTTCAGATCCGTTGAAAGTTACTGCAAAGAATTTTTAAATGTTTTATCTATTGTTTCATTATCGTGATCAATGTTAATATGAACAGGCATCCAACAATGAAAGAGACACGTTTTCTCTTCTATCAACGTACATTAAATGAATGCCAAATGTAAAGTTTTGCAATTTTTATTTTAAAGAAACTTCGACATACCTAAGAGAATTATCTGATTGGTTGAAAGAGAAAATCTATCGTGGTGCGTCATAAATATATACTCAAAGACCTTTACTTTAACATTTATTCTGCCTTATATACTTCTCAATTCGTTTTGGTAATCGCTTTGGAAAGGATCATGGATGTTTGAGGATCCAAATACAGTGAACATTTGACATTTAAAGGTATGAGATTAAAAAATTTAACATGACACCCCGTGTTAAACGCATAGAGGACTTGTATGACTTTTGCTCTAATTTTTACTAAAGTAAAAAGTAATATCGATCATGTACGTGTTCAATACCTAGTAAACATCCATATTACTTGGAAAAATCATTATTTACACACCCCAAGAAGTACATACGTCAAAACTCATGTACTCTTTACTGTGATGATTAGATTCTTGACCCAGCTTAGAACCTGACTACCATTTTAAAAATCCATTGCTATCGATAATTCTCGCCTGCAAGTTTTTTTTATGATAGTTAAGGTGTATAGCATTCAATAATCAGGACTGAATATGTTTTGGTTAAATAGAATTAATATCAATGTTAAATTTAGTTTAATTAATATTTAATTTAAGATAAGTAGATTCGCATACATGACCTTGTTTGATTTGTAATATAGTGTACTAACATTGTTTTTAACACGTGGTAGTTTATTATACAAAAATAAAATCATTTTCTGAGCACTAGCAGTTGACCTTTTTTGTTTTTGGTTTCCAATATTGCCCTCATCGCTAATTTATTTTCCAAATAATGTCATCGGTGCTTTCAACTGATATTTCAGTAATTGATGGAGATCGTCTTCCTTTTCTTATAACTGAATTGCGTTAAAAAAATGTTCAACTTTGTTCTCTAACTACTCTTTTTAAGAAATTTTCTAAAGATCAAAATATACACCGCGTTGGCCATATTCAATATATATCTGCCCTATTTTAATTTAGAACCATAAAGATAACATAAGAAGTCTTTAAGTGAAACATGTCAATATGATCATCACTTCATGAGGAATCGCTATATTAAGATTATCAACATGGCTACTGTTGCGGCCATATTGTTAGTACCAGTAGCATATTTTTTTTTATTAGTTTCAACTACATGATGGCGTAAACTTGTATCTAATGTTTCATATTAATCATCCAATACTTTAGGAGTAGCGGTAATACAATTGTGCTAACGGGCAATGGACTTTTCATCAACCTATTACAATTTTTAAGATACCATCTGTCGTGGCCATATTTGGCACCAGATCAGCACTAGTTTTATTTTCGATCAATTATACATCATAAGACGTCATACGTCTAACCCCCAATTGCAATAATATTGTTCAGGTCTGTTTAGCGACACGATAAAAGATATGGCTGCTGTGGCTACCATATTGGTTATAAGATCAGACCATTTTAATTCAGAACCTTCGAGACATCAAAACAATCCTTTTGAGAAAACCCGATGTCAATATCATGATTGACTTATGAACCGCATCAATAACGCTGTGTTTCTACATGGCCAATGTAAAGGCAATATTTGGACAGACACCATACTCAGTCTATCCACTGTATGTTGGCCTGATAGATTTGGAGGAGTAGTGGTAATAAATTTGTGTTAAAGGACTAACGGACTGACGACACACAACAGACGATCATATAAGCTCTTCTCGTATATGACCAGAACAGCGAAACCAAATCTCAATTTCCCAAACGTTTTGACTTTTATCTTTCTCTAAATGTATCTCATTTGTTTGTACGTCTGTATCTGAGATACAAAATACAAAAAAGTGATTGAAGAAATAGTTATCCAGGACAAAAGACTGAGAAAGGTTTATCTTTTTATGCTGTGTGTTTGCTTTGAATCAGGTAGATGTTGATAAAGTGACCTGATAGATTCGGAGGAGAAGTGATAATAAAATTATGAAACAATTATTTTCACTGAATAAATTGTTTATTTGCTAAATAGTTTCAGAAACGCAATTGACATCATAGTTGTTAAATTGAATAACGAATTTACAAAGGCATTTACTAATACTATACTAATTATAGTTCCTCATAGATAAAACTATTGTCTTACACATTTAAAGTTATGCAAAACTGTATGCACAAATTTTCCATGTATTGCCAAACTCAGCTTACATAAAATTTCACAATAGTCATGAATTATCATTTAGTTAAATATTAATAATCTTCGTTTATCACACACAAAGTGGAAATAAAAATCATAACTTATAAAGGAAACTAATAAACAATCAACATAACTTAGTAAATAAAACTTGCAATACTTATTTTTTTACGAGGTTTAAAGCTTGAAAGCTTCTGAGCCGGCTATTCACAACCAGCCTACGCCGTCTTATATTCATTTTCGAAACCCGGATTTCACAAAAGCCCACTGATTCCACACACTTAAATGAAATAAAGCAATGTAAACTACACTAATAAGAAAAATGCATTATAACTGGATGCTCGTGTCCTTTGAATAATATAGCGATATAAGCGAGATCGCGTTAAAAACGTTTCTGAAACAATATTCCATAGACAATATATATATATATATATATATATATATATATATATATATATATATATATATATATATATATATATATATATATATATATATATATATATATATATATATATGATAATGATAATCTCTTTCCATGCAGATATGAAGGGAACAGTCCTGTATGATGGATCCTCCTCAACCTCCTTCCCAGTTAACAGCGGTGTGAAGCAGGGCTGAGTTCTGGCACCAACCCTATTCGGGATCTTCTTCTCCTTGCTTCTGTCCTACGCCTTTGACTCGTCCACTGATGGCATATATATACACACCAGGTCCGATGGGAGGCTGTTCAATCTGGCACGACTGCGCTCAAAGACAAAAGTGAGGGCTGTGCTCATCAGGGAGATGCTTTTTGCAGATGACGCGGCTCTTGTGGCACACACTGAGGAAGCTCTTCAGAAACTGGGAGACCGTTTTGCTGATGCCTGCATGCAGTTTGGACTCACCATCAGCCTGGAAAAAACAAAGGTCAGCGCGCAAAATACCACCATTGCCCCTACAATCAAAATCAACCATGTCACCTTGGAAGCAGTCAACAACTTTACCTACCTGGGGTCAACCATCAGCAACACTCTCTCGCTCGATAAGGAGCTGGACAGTAGGCTTGGAAAGGCAAATACCATCATGTCACGATTGACCAAGAGGGTGTGGGAAAACAACGCGCTGACAGTGCAAACCAAAGTCAAAGTTTACCAAGCCTGCATTCTCAGCACCCTTCTATATTGAAGTGAGACCTGGAATACCTACATGAGGCAAGAGCGTCGACTCAACTGCTTCCATATACGGTGCCTTAAAGGCATCTTGAAAATCAGCTGGCAAGACCGTGTCCCAAACAGCGAAATCCTGACGCGTGTAAACACCCACAGCATGTTCTCCCTTCTGAGCAAACGTCGCCTTCAATGGCTGGGACATGTCCGACGCATGGAGGATGGGAGGCTGCCAAAGGACATCCTATATGGACAGCTGGCCACTGGCACAAGAAGAGTCAGCCGCCCCTCACTCCGTTTCAAGGATGCATGCAAGAGAGACCTGAAGGCATGTGACATCGCACCTGATGGCTGGGAAGTGCTGGCTGAGGACCGAGGCACCTGGAGACTGACAATAAATAAAGGTATCTTAGTTGCTGATACGAGGAGAGGTCAGTCGGCAGCGGATAAACGTGTCAGAAAGGGCCACGTGAGAGCAACCACAGGAACTAGGGCTTCCCAACATGTCTGCACAAACTGCAAGAGGGACTGTCACTCACGAATAGGTCTCAGACGATGCCAACAACCCAGAGACGGACGACACACCAGGACGCTATCCTGCATGGTCTCCCGAGACTAAGGCGCCAATGATGATATATATATATATATCACTTTTGATACATTACTACTGTCCTGTCCTTAAATCGTTCACTGAGACACTGCAGCCATCTACCGATATTGTTAGCCCAAGAATCTGGTCCGTGTTTCCACGTAAAATGTTTTGTAGAAGTATACACACAGCATCTATAATGCAGATTTCGAGTTAACCCCTGAATCAATCCAATGTAAGACTGTGCTGCCGAGACAGAACATAACGGTATCTGCAAAAATGTAGAACAATACACATATGATCTTAAGTATGAGTACTAATTTTTAATTGCGTTTTTATAGCTGAAAATCAAAGGTAAAAACAAAAAAAGGATACAAAGAGAGATAACCTGACAATTACACATTTTGGAGAATTTTTAGCCACAGTTATCAACATAATGGGATGTAGACATGACAAACAAATAGCCTTATGGCACATAATTAGTTAGTATTTTTATGGCATAAAATACTAACAGATGTGACGTCAAATCTTGACTGTATAGGATAAATAAGTAAAGATTGGCAGATAGAGACGATGTGCAGCAGTTATGAACAATCTAAAATAAATAGGATAATTCTTGGAAAAATAATATTAGCTAATAGTTTTGGAAAATATATAGGACCTTTTCCACACAACCACAACTGCTTCCACTGTAACGTACAGGAAGATATTCAATATCGGTAACAATACGCAAAAAGAAAGAGACCTATTTATAACTAAACAATTAGAACTTGCCGCACCAAGTACATATCCAGAAATAATTCAATTATGCAACAAAAACCCTCAAGGAATATACTATAATATAATTGAATTTCTTATAACTACGGGTCTAATGGATAGAATATAAGTATCACACCATATCATCCAAAAATGAAATGAATGTTTTACTGGTACTTAAATATGCATAAAGTAATATTGTTTTAAGGGGTGAGAAGCGTACGGGGCCAAAAGGGATTCGTTACCCTTAAGGGAGCCCACCTACACTACGCTGGGTATAACGTTAATCATGGCGGCTCCGCAATAAGTATCGGCTGGGTGTCGGATAAGAGGACCCTTGAAATAAATCTCCAGGACAAAAAAAAAATCATAATCAATACCTTTCGTTATTTAGAGACGGCCTTCTATGGAAGATGTTCACATTATTACAAACAAATGAGCGGTGGTTAATTCCTTCCGGAAACAAGGGGGATAAATAATCATATCGTTACGACTTGAAGGTTTCTTCATAGGTGTTCACGGTAGGGTATCACTGTATAGACAAGACATTTCCCGGACAGGCTTAATGTCATAGCCGACCCGTCAGCTAAGAGATGTGATACATTTTGCACCGACTGTCAGTCGATCCCTCTCGCATTGCATTCTTTAGCGACATCCGATGATCGTTCATTGTAGACTGCAATCTAACCACTCTTTTAAACACGGAACCGGGCCCAAACTATAAGGGAGTGTATAATTCGTTGTCATTCACGTCGAATTTGATTTGGGGAGGTGTCTTCACTCAGAGAGTTCTGGTTTCGAGAGGGATTCAGAAGAATTGGAGTCAGAACTGCAATGTGGTTCCAGTCGTGTCGCTGATATGGTACAGATCCTTGACTAAGGAACTACTTGATCAAGCATTAGACGTTCAAGAATGATCCATACGGTTTCCAACTTGATTAAACCTGGTCAAACAACTGTGATTTCTGGTTTTACACGAATGTCCAGAAACACTTTCCCACGACCAAGTCATAGCAAAACTGCCATGCATGGAAAGGAGTTAAGCTCTTCATACGTTCAGCTAATGTGGCTCTCTTCTTTGAAAGCGTAGTTACATCCTTGTGCACGGATAGGAAATATAACCCCAAATTAGGATATATAAGGTGATTCAAGCCCCAAGACCAACAGGACTAGCGGCACTAGGTCGCAACACAAAAACACATAAAATAGAGCAGCAAGACCCCAAACGCATTTCAACATTCTCTGTTCGTGTACGCTGTAAACTTTTCCGATGAAATACTAGCTGCAATCAGTCTAGCGATTCCTCTTCATTGACATCATCAGCTCATCATCACACAAAAGATACCCTGGAGTGTAAAATCGCATCCCGAGCCAGACACTTTTGCCACTCCACTGCGACCGGACTTAAACAGACACCAAACGTGCAGTGCAGTGAACGCCAAAGGTAGTTGGTCGACCGGAGACGTTGAGTGTGTGTTGAATCCAATTCCACTCTACGCAGCCGATCGATAGGAACTTAATAGTATCTTGATCTGATTAGTGTGAAAGATGATTCTTTATTGCCTGAAAGTATATTCTAGGAATTCAATTCGCTTTCAAACCTGTGGGGCAAATTGGGCCAAAGTCTGACACTGAGGCACACGTACCAGGGCTTTAAACTATGAAAGAAAAAAAAACAAATACCAGTAAATAAAATTGAATACATAATTTATTTCTCTTGAATACAAAGTAAACTTGAAAAAGACACTTATAGTATTGTGAATTAAATCTCTAACAATGTTAATAATAAATTGCATGTGAAAACGACCGCTCCGGTTACCTAGTGTTTAGAGCGTCCGTCACGGAAGCTGGAGGTCGTGGGTTCGATCCTCGGCTGAGTCTTACCAAAGACTTACAAAAATGGTACTTACAGCTGCCTCGCTTGGCGCACAGAATTAAGATGATTCTGTTAGGACTTCTTAGCCTGGTGTCAGGATAATTTGACTCGGTGGGACATCATGCAACATGTCTCCGGCATGATGCCCCAGTGCTAGACATAATTATAAACTTCCTAACTGCAGAAACCATAGCGATATGACTGATTTTTTTTAAAGCTACGTTAAAAATCCTAAACACACACACACACTCACACACACATACGTACAAATGTATAAAATGTTTAGAGTGAATTCCATTAATCTTGAATGACCTTATCAACCACAATGATGTAATCCAGCATGTCTTCGAATGATATTTGATAAATCCACATTTGTGTTTTAGTTCAAAAAGCCAACGAGCACTTTGTAGTTCCAATGAATAATTGAAATATATAATTCTTCGCATTTCTGAACACAAAAATAAGTTATTCCACAGACTAAAAAATATCAATGAATATATTTTTAATTATCAAACATTTTTATATGCTTATTTCAATTGACCTGTGGCGCAATAGATTGTTCGGAAATTACCAAATTTCTAAAGGAAACGTCCCCACAAATGTCAACACAAGAAAAAAACATCATAAGAGTCTGGTTGGCAAACTATTGAACCCTCCACTACGGACATAGGTACAGCATACAATGTAGATATAATAGACAAAACACTACTAAAACTATAGATTGAAAGCTCGGGTCCTTTTGACTAATGATGGCTAGAGTCGCGGTGAACACAAAATGTTGAGCATTCAAGATAATAACAATTACTCAAATACAGTAAGGAAATAAAAACAACTTTAAAAGCTAAGAGGATTTGAGTAATACTGTGATATTAACATTCACATGTTTGTATGTATTTATAAATCGTAGAAAGCGTAAGCTCACAGTGAGTATAAATATTGTTCCTATGATTAATTCTTCAATATGAAAATATAAATATAACAGATACCTCTTTTTCTTATTGAAGAAAGCCTTTGATATTTGTATCTTTTAGTGTAATATATTAAAGTTATTTTGTCTTTCTAAAGAATCTGTTTTCAGTTTCTAATTCGTTCACGCTCTTTTCTACACAATTTATCAATTGGCTTAATCGTAAGTGTGCCAGACTCGCGATACACCGACAGTAATGATCTGCGACCGTGGTGTGTCCTTCGTCAATGTACTTAACTTCACTTGCCTCGGTAATAAACGACTTAATTATGTTGCTATGTCATAAACTACCAAACTAATATGACCGCCTTTTATTGATAATGCATGATTTTTTTTTTTTGTTTCGACGATATGAAATAATAAAAGTTCCGAAGTATCGTACAAGGAGTAAAATTAGAAAACATTTATGCTACAATAATCAACATTGTACAATAAATTATTTACTCAAGGTGGAATCACAATACAATTGTACAGACCATTAAACAACTTTCAAGATTTAATAATATCTGAATACATGCACAGCATCAAAGAATGTCCATAAACATTGCCATGCCCCCTGAAGGACGAAACGTTTAGCGTTAGCTCTGCTGTTAATGGGTAGGAAGTCAAACAGTAGCAGCATAAAGAAACCCATTGATAAATCAATAATTCAAACAAAGTGTATGACTAAAAGTAAACATAATTTGCTAATACAACATAGCATGGTAAAAATGATTAACAAAATTCCGATATATACAAATCTACACAAAAGCAATATCTGACATTCGGAAGTGATTTAAAAATGTTGGTGTTTGGGTATGGCACACAACATGCAATGATGATGTTAAAGCTAAAAAAGAAGAATTAAGATGAAGAACAAAAACTCGCAATGCATACAAATATGGCGAAAATAAGGTTAAGAAACAAACTACTCTACGATGCGAAGGAATATAATCTACTATGTGCATTTCACATTCCGCTCCATAAATGCAATCCGTCTCTAATTATTAGTCAGCGTATGTGGTTTGTTTCTAAGGTTATTCTGTAAAACCAATTGTGCTGCTTTTGATGACAGTGACCTTGACCTTTTCCCTTTTGACCCAAATTCACGTTTCGTTCCTAAGACTTACAGAGACTTTAAAGAAGGTACATGGTCGATACCGAAAATATTTGGGCTCTAACCATTTTTCTTCTTTTGTTGCAGTGACCTTGGCCATTGATCTATGACTGGAACGTAAATAGGTTTTATTATTACCCGAACTGCAAATCATCTACAAGATGTTGTCCAGGTCGGTGATGCATAAGTAACTTTTATCTACTTTCTATCCTAGTGACTGTGTATCTAACCTTTGTTAATTAAATCTTCGAATATTTTTGTATTTAAATTGCAAGCAATTCGCGAAGGTTGGTACATGTAGATGATAGAGAATTAAGTTGTGTTGCATAAACCATTTCCTCTTTGAATTCACATTTTCATTGAGCATTGACCTTTGACGTCGGAATCGTCCTTAATAGTGTGCAAAATTGCCTCCAGTCCGCTGCTCCAATTCCAGTCAACTTCGCTGCAAAAATGAGTATCCAGCACCATTGTATTTTCAGGTATATCGAGTAATTTAATTTATAAATGGTATATAATAAAAGTGAAAAAGAAGATCTGCATCAACTTATCTTTCCGCAGAAATAAACGCACTGGTAACAAACCGCAAGACCAACACCATATGTGAAGAACGTTTGCGATGAGAATTTCAGTTCTAGCTGTATTATTAGTTCTCTGAGAGTGCAACCCAAATTTACGTTATGCGAAAGTTTATCAACTATCGCGTGGCAGAGAGATCAAGTAGATGTATGTGTAGAAACACCATGTTATGAAACAGACAGAGTTCGTCATGGTGTAAGTATATCCCTGTCAAGGCAAATTTGCAATTTTATGATCCTGCATATGACGTTCTATCAACCGCATCATTACGTCGATGGGAAACAATCTGAAGCTACAAGATATGGAGTATGTGCTAAGAATCTTATATTATGAATAATCGTTTAACTAGATAGCAGGAAATATATAGGCTAGTAGAGATATGATACCATTCCTGAAAATCTCTCCCATATGGGCGATATTTTGCCATACAGTTTTCATATAAGTAAATAAGTTCTCCACCCCATCCAAATAATTCCCAATTTCACTTGAATTTTGTAATAATTTATTTTTCTCAATTTGAAATGCTAAAGTAGAAATCAAGAAATGTGATGTGAATTTGCGCCTCGAACTGATAAAGCTTGTTTTAGCTGTATTAATTCTCCACCATTGACATATCTAGCTGTTTTCCTTCTACTGGTCAATGCCTAAAATATACTAATGAAGCAGCATAATTTTTGAGATAATAGGAACCTGTCATCATCTACTTCCTTCTAGAAAGCAGAAGGCCTGGAAATTGGCCACTCAAGACATTAGTATCAGTTGCTGACAAAGAACTGTCTCTGAATTCAATAAATTGTCCATCTCCCAAGCTTACATTTTCTGCACCCTTTCCACCGGACCTAGTAGTACCAGAGCTCGACATTGTAATTGTTATGGTATACCAGTTCTTCTTCAGAACAATCGGATCATCGAACATCACCTCTTGTAGTTCGTTCTCCGCAGTTGTCCTTTGACATATCATCGATATGATCATACGTTTGGATTCATCAAGTAACTGTACTACAGTGTCTGATATAACTTCATCTGGAACGAAACATTCTTGCCAGACTCCACAATTATGACAGCATTGTCCCCTTCGTCCACAATTATTACAAATGGCCACACTTTGACGTGTTCCTCCACAGTAGTTGCAGTTATATTGCAGAGTTAACCCTCCACAGTGAAGGCAGCGGCTTTTGTTTTCCGATATACCTCCACAGCTATTACAGTAATATTGTTTCAGCATTGCCATGCCACAAGAATTACACTTGCTTTGCATTGCCCCATAAAGTATAATGCCATGCAGAAGCACTTCCTTTAAACATCTGAACTCTATGGCGTGTAAAATTGAACCTGTGGAAGAAGCAGGACCATTGGTGGAAACCTAATGACTCTTTGCAACTCTTGAAACTTTGGTTTTCTAGCGGCATGTAAGTACTTTGCATCATCACTGCTGAGAAAATGTCTGAAAATTGTTACTTTCTCATCGACAGTTAAAATGTTTTCTGAAGCCACTTTATTTGCGAAATACTTTTCATCCATGATCGAAAATCTAATTAAATTCTTCCGCTCACCCAAAACTTGCCTCATGTTTTCGGCACTTGATTGGATATTTATCCGAGTACACTCACTTTCTGCCCAATCCTTCATCGCTTCATATACCTCGTCTTCCTCTGCACAAAGCTCATCTTGACTTATTACCATCTCCAAGCACTCTGATGATAGATTTCTGAATGATGAGTGTTTAAGAACAGAACTTCCATTGTCCATTATGAACTCTAGACATTTGCTCCGAAGATCTTGCTCATCAAATGCGTGGGCTTGTTGAAGAATACTACATACATTATCAACGCTAATTCACTCTTTCAACCAGTTTACACACTTGTTAACTAGCTTCTCGACAGCATATTTCTTGGCAGCATACAGTAAAGCCAAAATGGAGTCTCCATCTGGTTCAAATACCTCAAAATACAGGAACCTTTAAACAAAACAATTGATAAACGTATTTATTACAAATAATTATAGGAATATGGCAACTGCCATTTTCACATTATATTTAAAAACGAGCCATAATATTTGCCATCAGTATCAACTCCAAACACTAAAAAATTGCATATTTATTTTCTGCATTTTGTATATCAGTCATTGCTATTAAATATATTAAAATCGACAAGTGTAAGTAAAGTCAGAGAGAAATCTACAAAATAAAACATACAATAAAAATTATCCAAGTCTAAATATCACTACATTTGTCTTATCTACGGATGCTAATGCGGTATAAGACCATCTTCTAATTTGATCGTTAGAGTTTCTCAATTATAAAAAAAAGCGTGGGCAAATTTAATTTAGCGATGATTTCTTATAAAATGTAAAACATTGTTCAGCATACCTCAAAAGCTGTTCAAAAACCTCTGTCTCAATATCTGGTATGTTTATTGTTCCAATCTCTTGAAGAGGGCCGCACAACATGGCGTAAAATACCCAACTACGGCTGATGAGGACATATTTGTGCTGTCACTTCTTGCCGATGAAGAATGTGACGTCACAAGCCACGTTGTTCTCAAACATGTAGCGATTGCTACTTAGAACATCTAGCTGTGCTTGCCAGTCAATATCAACTGTAGGGAAAAGAAGAAAGTAATGAAGTGATGCACAATCATTGTAAAACTATATATATATATACATGCAGGTTTATTGTCCAACGCATTCTTAATGCCTGCGGATATCAAGGAACTATTCAATGTGTCGACATGTATTCAAGCTACTAAATACCCGCGTCTACAAAAATTTAAAAATATTCATTCCGTGAAAATTAAAACCGATTCAGCCATTCTTTAAAGCTGTCAGAAATTAAAGATAACTTGAATGATCTTGAGATTAAAGCACCCAACAAAACACAGCGTTGATAAAACTTTTGGCGAGCTGAAGTTATATAAAACTTACGTCAACTCATCTAGGGAGTCATATGACAGTAAGGATTAAAATTATATAAATGTTCATTTTCTTTATTACCATTCTTTATTTAAAAGGAAAGGATAAAGAAATGTATTGGTCACAGATAAAGCTAGTAATGAGAAATGTCAAGCAATTGTACAGAAATTCAAATATTTTATATGAGACAAATGTATAGTGACATACTGATTAGGCAATAAATTTTAAGAAAGAAAAACATATTAATGGATAATTGTGTCATAGCGAACAAATGTCCCAAATAGTATACTCTATCCAGCATTTTCTTCATTGGTTAACTAGAACTGTACTGTGTATTTGCGTGCAAGATGTTTTATGAAGCCATTTTGCCTTAATGTTTACTAACTTATTCTGGTTTTCAACCAAAACTGGCAAAGTTACTTGCGTGTAGTTAAGCGCTGATAAAGACAAAAGGGTAGTTAGGTTGCTTGGTTGGTATTTAGGAAACATCAACACTTGAAAGGTTATATCTTAGAAAGGCATTGGTCTTCTCCGCAATCACAACCCACATCCTTTTATCATCAAATCACTGAGCCACCTCGACTTGTCAAAAGGTCACGCTATAGGTTCGTTTCGATAATTTTATTAGCCGGTTCTATATATGTGTATATTTAAAGTAATAAAAATCTCAAGACTGGTATGGAATGAATAGACGAGTAACATATCCCACGAAGTGAAATGTTCATGTCATCCTAAGGTTATACTTAAAAGCAGAAAAGAAAGTTTATCAGCTTTATACAAAGACACCATTAACACCCGAATTAAGAGTACCTCTAAATAAATTCTTAATATCCATGAACTATTACACTATTAACACCCGAATGCAGAAGTCCCTCTCAATAAATTCTGAATATCCATGAACACTAAAGATTATTCAAGTAACACCAATGAGGCTTCTTTTGATTTCCATTTCAAACCTACGTTCTGCTTCAGGTCTGTAGAACAACGTGTAATTTTGTATTCGATGAACAAAAGCGGAGTGTATACATTCCATGAAATTGAAAGCCATGCAATGAGAGAAACAACAGACAAAATTTATGATGGTGTCGCTTCTGTGTAGATTGTTCCAAACATTTTCTCTGGGTTTGGTTTACTCAACGTTTAGTGGAATCATTGTGGAAACATTTTCCATTGTCAACCAGTATGCGACTTCATACATTATTCTGTAATTGTATTATTTTGTCATATAACGCAATATCCGAAATGGGCGTCAAAACATAATTTAAAGTCTTCGTAACATTATTTGTTTATTTTGTTCTGGCATGTTCAAAAGCCTGGTAAATATGTTAAAGGCATACAACCTAAGTAAAAACGAATGAAATTATTTTGTTCTTTTTTCAGTTCGTGATTACTTATTTAGTTGAAAAATTACGATTCAGGCTGTTACTGAGGCCGAAATCAGGCTAGTATCGGTAATTTTGTGATAAAATACGCGATTTTCAATTATTGTCTGCAGACAAAAATTCGCTATTTGCCACGCCTATATTCATGTAACCTCTGTGTTGACCTCTCCCGAAGATTAAGAATTTTAGCCATGCGCAAACACGTGTTTACAAAAATAATGGCGTGTCCGCAACTAGATCGAAACCAACAATTAGATTCTCAAAGGAGGAGGGAAAAAAAGCTGTTTGGGCAAATTATGTCAGCACACGCATATGTATTGGTGACCAGCATGAACGATGGAATAAAAAGAAGTCCACTTTGAGCCTGGAAAATAATCCAGAGGTCGCCAAATTCTTACTGGATACTGGCGAGTCTCAATTTTGCAATGGTCAAGTTTTTATACCGCTGTTTTATTTCTGTATTGTTAACTCTTTATCAAAACTCTTAAAATAACATATTTTATATAAACTGGCATTATTCCATTTAGCTTGAAATAAATGCCACAGCCCTGCAACAATATCGCTGAAATCCGCATGTACATGACATACAGCAGCTGTTTTTTGAGGCACCAAAGGGGTATTAATGATCATCTTCATTTTCGCACGCAACCATAAAACTATTTAGAGGCAAGCAGTCAACTACTGTTTTTTTTTAAAATACAAATTATTTATAATGTAAATAGTGATTGCTGTAAATAAAAGTAATGCAATACAGTTAAGTATATTTTATGCATGACCAAATTAAATAGCACACTATGTGTGCATAAACGCTCGTGGGGATGTGGCATCATTCCTTACCCCACGGGAAAATTAAAAAACTTTCTTTTGAAAGATAAAACAGTGAATAATGACCCACCGGGGCCGGTTCACTTTAATTTAACATTCATTCATTCACTATTATTTGTAAAATATATATTTTTTGTGTCTAATGAAATATTTATTTTCCCTTGCAATATTAGTTATGAACTTAATGCCAGTGCAAGGAAAACATCAGAAACAGAGGATTGTCAAAGAAGACATGGACACAACTTCTACACCTGGGCCAACAATTCATAGGATACAAATTCCTGCTGTCTCTGATATATACACATCAGAATCAGATATGGCATCTATGTAAGTATTACTACATTTTATTAAATTTTGTGTATATTTACTTGTTTACAAATATTTTGGTAGATGCACCTGGAAATGTATCATTCTATACTAGTTTAATATTTTGCAGTTGGAAAAGATTGTACATTTTGTTAAAATATGATTTGTTTTATTTAGAATAATATTTTTGTTGTAAATTGTTGGCACATGTCATTTTTGTTATTGATATGTTCCTCATCATGCTGTTTGTATTTTAGTTAGTCTCAAGTGAGAATAGTCTTTGACTAAATGAGTCACCCCTTTAAATAAATTATTATTATTATTATTATTATTATTATTATTATTATTATTATTTCTTGAGGCATTATCATTCCCGTTATAATAACCAAGATAAATGATAATGCTTTCTTTTGATACAAAACTAAAGATTTCCAAGTTCAACATTAGTATTTACACATTTCAAAATTTTATTTTAAGGGATTCAGTCTTGTCTGAAGTTGAAAAACGTAAGGAGAAGGAAAGTGTAATGATGGAAAAGTCTAAAAGTTTTATCAACCCATTTGAGAAAGTATACTAACAAAAATAATTGTGATACATACAAAAAAGGAGAATATTCGTGTTAAGTATACTAAAAAGCAATGTGTAATTACAATATATCTTAAATATAGTATTGATGCGTAATTGTAAAAATGAAGATATACTAGTTATCATTGTAAGAATATGAATACATTGTATTATAAATACAAACCACACTAAGGCCATAGTTATGGTTTGTCCGTTTAGTACACTTGGAGAGGGCAAGGGTGGGTTTACCCAAATGCATATGCTTGTGTATGGGGGTGGGAGGTCTGCTGATTATGTATGTACACATATACCTTGATAGTAATTTGTCTAATATGTAACCTGCTTGACTGGGTTCAGTTGGTGTTTGAGTTTTAGTGGACAATCGACAAACTTTTTAAAGTTACACAGCTTATTTATTTGATGCAGCCAGACATTCAACATTGGTGGACTATCTGTTATATTAAATACATAATATTATTAATCCTTGATCTTTTCTGTGTGGATTAAATATAGGCTGTTCTACAGAATGGGGAGGGCAATTGCATGTACGCAGATGGGGTGTGTGTAAAAAATAAAGTATGCATGTGTACAGAGAGGGAGGGGTCAAGCTTTACCCGAGTTTTGTGCACATGCCCATTGTTAGAATCAGATTTTGTTTCCGGAATTTTTACTTTTTTGCTTGCAGTCAAATTCATATCGGTCTGAGCTATACACAGTCAGATAAACATTTGCAGAAGTAGGATAAATTGGGGATTGGAAGTAAATAGTGGCCAGGAGGAAAACGATGGGTCAGAAGAAGAAAAAAACTCCAACTTTTACCATTATGCAGATGCCGAATGATGTTTCTAGCACACCTATGCATATATCTAAGGAAAAAATTCTTGGAAGCAGATGTATTTCAATGTATTCAAAATTAGTCCACAAATGCATTCCCTACTCCCATTTCAGGTGACAAGGAAAAAAATTTGTAGGGGTGGAATGAGTTGATTATTCTCTGCCTGTATAAAGCTACTGTACACTGGCATTTTCATCAAAACAGATTAATTGGGATTTATAATTTTGAAATAGTTCTTTGCATCTGAATCAATTTATTTCTTTAGTCATTTTACTTTGTTTCAGAAGTACAGCAGAACTGTAGAATTTCCAGATGTTTTATTGTATTGTATGCCTCCAAAGAATATTCATATAAGCCACCAGCTTTCAGAGCTAGGAATCTGTTGGCAACTCTTGATCATAACAATCATATTGACAGAGATGTGATTGTAAACACAGATGGAAAAAAAAGGTAATAAACTTTATTCTTGTTTGTTAACATAATAATTCATTTTCGTTAAAATATTAATGCTTTACCTGAAAGTATATAAGCCATCTGTTTGTGGTACAATTTAATGTTTTACAGAAGAAATTTTTTAAAATAAATTTCATAAACCAATTTTGGTTAGAATTAGCCAAATGTAATTAGAAAATTCTGTAAATAATCTAAACATTTTTATGATATATGGGTTAGATACAGGTTTGCCATATTTACATTTTCATCTGTAGAAAAATGATTTGTTACATGTAATTGAATGCAGTTTTTATCTGGACTTTTGAGAATTAAAAAAATATAAAATGACATTGTCAGTGAAATGTTTGCATTTTCTTGTCAGATACCAAAGGTCATTCAACAAAAAAGTGAGAGATGGTCTGCAAACCCAAAGAAAGCTGATATTGAAAATGAGGTTAGATGATAGAGCTGGAATGAACCAGCCAGTTGTTTTGGTCATAAATGATCATAGGTGAATATCTGATGTACTTGCTCCAATACCACCACCACCTACAGAAGAGATTGTTACAAAGCAGAAATCTCATTTTAAGTTAAAATGACTTAGGCCTTTTAGTCAGGTAACACCTATTGATATCAAATTGTTATGAAGAGACTATTCTAGTGATTGTATGATAACAAATGATCCCTACCATGGACCCATATAGACTTTGACTAAGTCTTTCTTGAAGTGTCTACTATGAGCCAAAGTCCAGCATCTGTTTTATTTCCGAGATTCAGTTTATCTTCAGACCGCTGTTGATTATATTCTTAAAGCTTTTAAAAAAACATGCATTTGAACCACAAGATGTAAGACCTTTTCAAACTTTTCATACCCATTATATTTATACTTGTCTTATATGTATGTTTAGATTGAAGTAAATGCAGTGTATTTTGGCCATATGATGTATTAAAAAAAAGAACAGCAGAAACTATTCATTGTAATTCATTTAATCTTATAGGAGTAACAAGATTAAAATCGTGTAATTGCAAGTTGGTATTATTGCATAATAAAGTACCTTTTAATAATTTTATTTTCTACATGTTTTGTGTAAAATTGCAGTCAGAAAGATTTCTAGGATACTTTGAAGAAGAAAAAATGTACATTGGAGCAAATGACTTCAATCCATGTATGTATGTATGTATGTATGTATGTATGTATGTATGTATGTATGTATGTATGTATGTATGTATGTATGTATGTTCATGAAAATGAATTAAATCAGAAAACAGCATTGAGCTTAACAACATTGTTTCGAATTCCACAACATAGTATTGTCCCATATTTCTTATTTCATTATTAAATATTTAGGCTAAATTTTCTAACACAAAATATTTAGACTTTGTTTTAATTAAATTATATATTTTCCTGAATTTATTTGCCCAATTTTTTAAGAATACAATGTAATGAAGTGGTTTATCACAGGTGCAGCGATGTCTGCTATTACCGGTTCACATACAGTTTCAAACTAATTTTATAAAGAAAAAAATGCTGTTAAGTTCTGGGTTTTTTTATATAAAAAAGAAATCAATTAAAAATGATCTTTACTGATTATATTTGTTAACAACAAATTACTATTTACATACTGGTGTTGACCGTTCCAGTGGCCTAGTGGTAGGAGCATCCACCTTAGATGCAAGAGGTTGTGGAGGCCTTGATCCCTGGCAAGGTCATACCAAAGACATAAAAATGGTATTAACAGCTGCCTCATTTGGTGCTCAGCATTAAGAGGTTAGTGTATGGACTGGTCATCCTACTGTCAGGATAATGTAACTGGGTGGGATGTCATGCCACATGTCTGCGGCATGATGCCTCAGTGCTAGATATCACTATAAACTGCCACACTGCAAACATCGTAGCAATATGACTGAAAAATTGTTCAAGGTATCTTAAAAATCCAAATCACACACACTGTTACAATTTTGAAACAGAATTTGGTATATTTTCATCACTGTACGGTAGGCCCAATTTCATGAACTCAGCAGTGATATATTGCTGCAAACAGGGTTAAAGGTCAGTTAGCAATTAAGACACCCCTGTGAATGTGTAAGAGTTTGTTTGTCTGCATATGCTAATTGGTATCAACACTGCATAAATACATGTTGCCTTGGATTAAAACACTGCCAGAACTTAATGGGTACATCGAGGAAGGTATAAAGTACAACCAGTCATTTTACGTCTAAAAAATCAAGAGGTCAAAGTCTCCTCGCCTGGTAACATGACCCCTGCAGTCCTGAATTTGATATGTATATCTGAGCCAGTTTTGCATTGTACTTAGTACATTATATATATTATTCCGTATATATATATATATATATATATGTGTGTGTGTGTGTGTGTGTGTGTGTGTGTGAATGAGTACCTAGCTACCCTAATTTTAAAAGAAATGCAATCGGAAACATACATGGGGTAGGCTTAATTTCAATATTTGTTTCTCTGCAGTAGTTTGTTTAAGTGATGTACTAAAGTTTGGCATTGAGTAATTGGTAATCACTTGTGTCAAAAGCATAGAAACCAAGCACAGGATACTAAAACATCAATGTAATTTCTATAGAACTGTCTAGTATTTTGGAATAGGATGTCTGTAATCAATCATTTATAGTAATGGTACACTAGTTTCTCATATAAAAGTCTATGGGAGACAAAGAAAAAGGAAGAATGGAGGCAGAAGTGTGATGGACTGAATGGAATTGAACTACCAGTCCAGAGAAAGATCATACAGACGAGTAGGAACACAGGACAAGAGGAAAATCTATTACACTAAGTCAGATGATAAAATAGGCCATAACTTGGTCGAGTTAAAGACGAGTGATAGGGTTTTAATTTGAATTTCATTTGAGAGATGACTGTTATTTAATGAGATTAAATTGTTGTTTATTTAACTTTCACATTTTGTGTATTCATTAATTTAACTGCTGGCACCACTGACTGGGGGCTCTGAGCACTGCATCTGTCTATCACTACTTCAATTCCTTACAAAAACAGTCCAAGGGGGTCTTTTGTAATAATTTAAATAATATTGGGAGCACCCCATCCAACCTAAATAACATGGAAAACCTCTATATATGTCATAATTGTTCTTAGATGATATCCTTCAGTTTTTTAGGCCTGACTGTACATGTACTCTTGAATTAAAGTTATACCTGTACGTGCACATTTGTACAGCAGCAGAGGGGGTGTATCGGACAACATTTTTAGACAAGTATTCACTGAAATCACGCTTAAAATCAATGAAACCAATGACATCAGGCCCAAAAGTCAATGACATCAGGTCCCAAATGTGTGTGTGAATCATGGATTAGGTCCAAAAAAAAATATGAAAAAATCAATGAAATTAATGAAATCCTCCATCGATTTTTGGGAAAAAAGGGACTACAACATCGTTGTCACTCACTAGAACTTTCAGTTGGGGTTAACCGAATATTTGATCCAGTCCGATACGATATCGTGTTCGAGGGTCATGTAAATTTATTGTTACAAATCCGTGGGGGGCAGACTGAGCATGACTAAAGAAATTTCTAAATTGATTGAAGTCCATATCAGAACACCATGTCTGCCAAATATTTCGTAGCGTATGTGTATCAACGCCGTTGAATACAGCAAGCATATTACAGTTATCTCTAATCACTTTTGGAATCTGAGTGTAGCGTTGAGTGACATAGATCACATCCGTGTTTTTATGCCTGCCTCTGGAAAATATTCTAGCAGGATTTTTTTGATTATCTAACATGACATCGTCGTATACAACTAAATTGTTGATACTTCCATCGAGGTCTTCTACTGATGGCGCCTCGTCAATATCGGTTATAAATTCAATAACATCCTCGCCGGCAATCTCTGAAGCGTTTTCATTAAAATCTTTTAGCACTTCATAGCATCGTTGGTCGTCTACTCTAGGGGCAATTAAATACAATTTATCCCACTTCATCCATCTCATTATTAAATTGAGCAACAATTGCGTTTTACCGGATCCAGATGGTCCGATTATAATTGCGCGGATAGAGTTTGGTAGCGCTGCATGATGCTTCACTGGTTCTCTTGTTTAGTCGCTGAAAAATCAATTATATTCATATCTCTATACATAAATTATGGATCTATATTGCGTGAAGTGTAAGGCGCGTACTGGCACAGATGACTTGACGACGATTACAACTAAAAATAACCGATCAGCGCTTTCTGGTAAATGCGTACAATGTAGTACAAAGAAATTTAGATTTGTTTCTAAACCCAAGGAACCAAAGGAACCTTTAAAAAAAAACGAGGAGGTGATATCGCAGCTAAATTAGCAAAACTCCCTGGAACCCCATGGGCAAAATACCCCGGAGAAAAACACCTTCCAGGGTATAGTTATTGTGGACCGGGAACAAGACTTGATATCAGACTCAATGATCAAAATCAGCCCCGACCCGGTGAGGAACCAATAAACGCTATTGATAAGGCCTGTCACCTTCATGATGTTGCTTATAAAAGCAGCAATTTGCAACACAGGCATCTAGCAGATGTGAAATTAATTCATGCGTTGAATTCTATCACTGATAAATCCTTCAAAGAAAAATTGGCTTCCTTTTTGATAAAATCGGCTATGAAAAGTAAATTGATGTTAGGTGCTGGTAATTAATAGCAACATGGAATCTATTTATTATTCCCCAAGAGGATACTGGAGGGGTAACGCTGCAATTAGTAAACTCGCTAGCGCCGCAAAAGTGAAAAAAACCACTGCGGCTCATTGGTTATCCAAACAGGCACTATGGCAAATTTATCTACCACCGCCTAAACAAATTCAATTCTCGCATTTTGATGTAACCGGACCCAATGAAGTTCATCAGGCTGATCTATTATTTCTGCCACATGATCGTGGTTACAAATATGCGTTAACTGTAGTTGATATTGCAAGTCGATACAAAGAAGCAGAACCGTTAAAAACAAAATCGGCCACTGAAGTCGCTTCTGCATTTGAAAGGATTTATCGACGAGGTCCTCTGCACTGGCCAAATCTGTTACAAGTTGACCCGGGCAAGGAATTTCAGGGTGCAGTGTTATCTACAATGAAATATCACAATGTCGCTATCAGACGAGGGCATACTGCACTGCATCGTGATCAGGCCATTGTAGAACGATTTAATCGGATTCTCGCTGAACGGTTATTTGGATATCAATATGCAAAAGAATTCATCCAAGAAAAAAGATCCCGTGAATGGGTTAAGAGATTACCAGGTGTAGTTACCGCACTGAATAACGAGATTACTAGAACCATCAACATGAAACCTATCAACGCGATTAAAAAGAAGTCGATACCTGAAAAACCACAAAAAGATTTCAAAGAACCAATTCTTGGTAGTAATGTCATTGTGAGGTACTTATACGAACCAGGAGAGCTAGAAGGGGATAGAAAAAGGGCTACTGATCCTATTTGGAGCGTCACTACGCATAAGATATCTAGTATAACACGATCTACGGGTAGACCTCCAATCTATAAACTGGATTCAACTGCCCCTCAACGGGGTTTTACTAGACAACAATTACAAGTGATACCTGAGGATACTCAATTACCACCGCATGGGCTTAACTAGCACCCTTGCGTCTATTGCACTCAAGACAAGTCAACATCACATTATTTCTGACATGACCGAGATTGTTATTTTTTCTGTCTACGGTGAATTGGCGAGGATCCTTATCCGAATACTGCCAACGCATTATACAATTGCAACTCGCGCAGTGATTATTCTGTTGTTTCTTCAAAGTGATTATTAATTCAGCATCAATATCAAATTCTCGTTGTTTTTTTTTGTCTTGCTGTTTGTAACCGGAGAGTTTTTTATCAATAATATCATTATCATCGCCAATGATTTCATCATCGCCTGACTCTGTCAGGACAATTCTTCGAAGTTGATTTATTTTTCGTACTCTAGACACTGCGAGATAGACTAAATTCGACCATTCTATGCGATTATCTACCATCCAAAGAGTTGTATCCGATATAGTCAATCCCTGTGAAGAATGTATCGTCGCTGCATAACCTAGCGTCCACGTGGATTTATTAGCACGCAATGCATCTTCAACAACATTGATATCAACCAGCACAATATCATTTAATACTAAATTCTGTTTTTCACTTTGTCCTGGAATATCAACTTCGATGTTCTGTTTTCGCGTATCCGATGGCCTATAACAAAGAGGCACTGGAAGTGTTGCAAATTTTTGTTTATGCAATTCAAATAACTTCATCTGAAGTGTGTCCCTGACTATTTTTCTACTTGCAATGATTAAATCATTTGGTCTCCACATTTCCCAGAAATCATTCATGGGAGTTTCCGAAATTATTTCACGGGTTATTTCACACTGGATTCTATCCGGTTGTAATCTAATTAGTTTCTTCAATTCTTTTAATTCATTATCAAGTGATCTATGATCGGTATCAATTTCTTCATAATAGTCTACAAAACCCTTTAGCCATTCATGGGGGGATGCACCGACAAATGGTGGTGGTTGCCCGTGATCACCGCACATGACGTCTTTTGTATTCTTCAATAACAACCACTCAAGAAATATTTTTAAGACATCTTCTGACACTGTGTCTATTTCATCCCAAATCATGATTTCAGGAATAAATTTCTCTCCCATGCGCTCAGGAGTCCATTTATCTCCCTTCCATCGGAAAAAGCTGTGATAAGTGCAAGCATTTACCCCTCTCTGTATCATTTCTCTTGCAAGTCTATGAGTTGGTGTTAGCACAATCATGTTAGAAACGCTAGCGTTTCCACGACGAAATAACTCAATTGCCCGGGTTGTTTTTCCTGACCCACCACAGCCGTTTAAATAAACTGTTTTATACAGGCATATTGGATCAGAAATCGGTGGTGCACTAGAAAATTCTGAACACTGATTGCTTTCTAAGTAATTATTTTCAATGGTAACATCTGCTGATGGAATATAATCATGAATCATTTCTTTCTTAATTCTCCATGATCCCCATTTCTCGTTGCCAGTAGCCTTAAAATCAGCCATTTTGCTATTTATGTAAAATGAATCAGTAGCAACTCTAACTGCGGTGGTAGGAAATCTATTGATCATTGAAAACAGATTGATAGAAGCATAACCGAGCATAGAAGCTCTTAAGTGTGTGTACTGCGGATGGTATCCATCATTGTAGGTAACAATTGTACCCAATTTGGTTCCATCGGACATAAATGCGTCCTTACGATTGACATATAGGCCCTTATTCGTTAAATCCGCCATTACAAAATCGTATTCAGCGTTGTCTATAATCAATCGTGAAGAATATTTCGTATTATCATCTTTGCCACCTTGGGTAAATTTACCGATTATTCTTCGTCCAAGATTTTTTGCTTCATTGTTTCTGATTTCAAATAACTGTCTGGACCAATCCATGATTTGTTGTTCATTAAAATCAGGAAACAGTTTTCGCTCTTCGCTAATTATTTTTTCTAGATCAGGTTGTGGTAACCAGACTGATTTCTGTGCTCGATAGGATATAATTGCTTCACTGACAATTAATGATTTTAACATCTTACAATCAAGCATATACCGTAACAACACTATTGGCATCCAGTGTTTTTCAGACATGTGTTTACCAATCCAAAGATAACTACACGGATGAAGTCCTTCAGCCATTTCAAATGATACCACACATGCGAATCCGGTTAAATCAAAATCAGGAAGTGGTCCATTAATAGCAACACGGGTCATTTCGTGTGTAGGGTGTCCAAATCGTTTGAAATATTTCTCGCATTCTCCATACCCAAGAAAACTTCCTGGATAACACGCAATCATATCAACTGAAATAACGGAATCAGAGGTGTATTTTGTGTTCCATAATCCGCCGTGGCTGTATTCAAGACAGGACAATTTGACATCTGATAAAAACTCACTTCGTGTTGGTTTCCACGCGTTTTTCTTTCTAGCAAAATGTGCTGCAATGGATGGTACTGTAAAACAGTTTGCTAATAATTGATCGTCTTCTTCTCCGTCCTCAGAAAACTCACTAGCTAGTTGTTTCATTTGATTCTTCAGTTCTTCAGTACGGTATAATTCTCCGTTGGGCCTTACAAACTGATCAAATCTGCATTCTTCGTCTGAATTACTATGAAATAGCCACGCTGACACAGGATCGTTTTTACTCAAATGGTAAATAGCATCAAATAATTTCTGCTCGGTAAAACATTCTTCAGGTCCCAACCCCCCTGGGGATAGATATTTTACGGTTCTATCCCGTGGAAATATTGTTACTGCAGATGACCACGCGTGCGCGTTATGATCAATAATTTCAATGGGGGTTCCTTTTGATTGATATTTCGATTCGTATAATACTTCACCGGTGATTGTTCTTACCGATATTGGAAATCTTAATGATGTTTCTAATTTGGCTATATCCTGAATTGTTGCTCCATGCTCTTTTACCGTGAACTCCCACTCGGTTATTTTTTTTCGTCTTAGATCAGTGAGTTTATTCCCCCGGGATGCATTTGTGAAGTGTTCTATTATTCGTTCTGCTACACAATTGAGCCCTGTCGAATATTTCATGGGTGCTAGTTTTGAAATATCAGGTTTTTCATTGAGCGGATAGATCCCGTAAACAACTGCTGTGACAGGATAAGATCTTTCGTAGTAGGGTTTATCAATTCCAGTCAAAATTCCCGGTTTGGAATCCTGATTCACGGTGACAGTTTTTTTGCCCTTGAGAATGGGTTCAAATTTATCCTTAATAATCCATTTGCCATTCTCACGGATAATGAATTTGATTCGGAAAAAATGACTTTTTTCCCCAACACGTGAAATGATCACTGCTGCCTTTTCATCATTCATGGTAGCGTCAACAACACCATCAATTCGAAATGTTGACCAACAATAGGATGCTCCATCACGCTTGAATTCATTAAAACAGTCTCTGATGGGTTTATCAAGAATTTTATTCTTGGGTGTATTAGAAACTATATCAAGATTGAATTGAGCATCCTTCCATGATGATCTCATGTTTCCGTCTCTTGGACGTTTGTTACGTTTTTTGGGTCTATCGCGATTAAATCTAGGATTGATTTTTAATAATCTCTTAAACTCTTTCATGTTTCCGTCTATTGGGCGTTTTTGACGTTTTTTTGGTCTATCGAGATTTAATCTAGGATTGATTTTCAATAATCTCTTAAACTCTTTCATGTTTCCGTCTCTTGGACGTTTGTTACGTTTGTTTCCGTCTATTGGACGTTTTTTGGGTTTATCGATATTAAATCTAGGATTGATTTTTAATAATCTCTTAAACTCTTTCATGTTTCCGTCTCTTGGACGTTTTTGACGTTTTTTTGGTCTATCGAGATTAAATCTAGGACTGATTTTCAATAATCTCTTGAACTCTCTATCGGCATTGAATTTAGCATTTTTCGAAGTCAATCTCTTGAACTCCTTCATGCTATTTAAAAAACAAACATTTAAATGAAAGTTTTATGTATAATGAATCACTGCAAATGGCTCATGATGGGAAATGTAACCCCGTGTAACAAATCATGCAGAAAAAATGAATACTGTAGGTATCATATGCAAAGTTTTCGACGTTGAAGTCTTGGTCCGTTACCCTGTATTCGATGTGGAGTTGGAGTTAAGGGAAGATCACAATTGTGTATTGATTGTGGTGGTAAGCGATATAGGGAATTGAAGCGTTATTATGATAAAAGAATAAAAAATGGACAATCCATCAGAAATTTTGACCCTGAAAAAGCCCTTGACCCTGACAACATCAAGGATAAAATCATAAGAACCCCGCAAGACTATATCGAAAGATTTTCCAGTGATGTAATTATTGAACCAAACACTGAATTAGACAAACAATAGAATAGTATATATGGACCAAGAATTCAGACCACATCCAGTGATTACAAAATATGAAGCATCCAGTGATGGTACTGTCAGAAACCGTAGACTAAAGAAACCGGTCGGTGTTGTGAATAATCAAGGGTATTTGAAGTTTACTGTTGGCGGGGGAAAAGAAACGAAAACTTATCTCAATCATCGTTTCGTGTATGAATGTCATTATGGATTGATCAAAGATGGTTTTGTTATTTATCACAAGGATTCTAATCCAAAGAATAATTCTGTATCCAATCTGCAGGCTATCACACTGAGTGAGAATTCCAAACGAGGAAGAGCTGGCACTTGCAAAACGGTTTGGAAGAGACCTGTGACATCTTTGAATACAATAACTAATGAAGAAAAAATATTTTCATCTATGAATGAAGCCGGAAAATATTTCAATATCTGTCCGACTTCTGTACAAAAAGTTGCAGGGAGGATTTATCGATCGGCTATTTAAAAAAAGACGGGGCAAAAATTTCAATTTAGTTATGTCTAATGCGTCATAATTTCCAATTAGAGATATGTCATACTTATAGAATAATGAATTCTGAAAACATGAATAGCATCATAGTTGAAATAGCAAAATTGAAAAATCAGGATATCAAACTATCAGATGGATTAAATCCTGATCAAATTGTGTCTGATTTTCAGGATATAGAATACGGGGTTAGCACTAACAAATATATGCTACCCAAGAAATATGCACTCATCAAAAAAATTCAGAATTCTATTAAAGACTCTCTTTCATTTTCCAGTGACATCAGTGTGTTCGTCCCGTTCTATACTATCGTAGAAGGAATACGAAAAGAATTGGGGTACGAATACGAATTGAAAAAAGAAGTCAACTCTAAAATTAGAAACCTACGAGCATTAATTCAAGAAAATGAACAATTTTAATTGCCCGACCATTAATCATTTTTTGATTGCCCGACCATTATCATTTTTTGATTGCCCGACCATATCATTTTTTTTAGCCGACCCTCAAGGGGTGTCAAAAATCGATGGACGATATGTCAGATTGATCAATGGAAAAGTGAGGAAAGTCACAGTATTATTAATTTTATATACAATTATGTGACTTTCCTCATCACTGATAGAAGGTGTCTCACGATGAAATAACGCTTCCATGACTGTGTTAAAAATCATCCGACATGTCAAGTGTTTTACAATTGAAAAATGGTTTCTGATTTCAAATAATGGTCAATGAAGCATTAACGACCCGATTGGCTCGTGAGCGACTAGATGCAATTAAGAAATTTATACCAATTCGCGACTCTGTAAGAAATAAACTGCAACAACGACAGAGTTTACAAACTGATTTTGCTCTGGGGTCTGAAGAGTTGTTTAAACCAGTAGCCACAGCAACGAAAGGAGTAGAGCGTGCTTTACTGGGAGATAGTCCCGAGACGGGGAAATCTGTTATTGGTGAACTTGAAAAACTAGCAGCGAAAACTGAACAAACTGAAAAAACTGATCCGAAAAAAACGACTGTTTCTCTGTTGAATAAATTTACTGATCATGCTAAAATATTAATAAAAAAACCTAGTTTATTGAAATCAAAGGATTATCAAGCCTTTGGTAATTTTGCTGCTCAAAGCTATAATTCAAAAAAAGATTTTTTAAAGGACGAGTATAAAAATGATAGAATATCAAGTAATGATTGGTTCGATTATTTGTATAAACTAAATAAAGGGATTGGTCGTTTGAATAAGGATGAGATAGGATACAAGGAATTTCAAAGGGGGATTAGTAATTATAAAAGAGAACAAATAGAAGAGCGACAACGAGAAATAGAAGAACGGCAAGAACTAAAACGTCAAACACCAACACGTAGACAAACAAGAAGACAAAAAAAACAACAACTGCCACCTGATGATGGTGATGATTTAGAAGAACGACGTCAAACACCAACACGGAGACAAAAAAAAACAACAACTACCACCTGATGATGATGATGATACTCTTGATTATTTACAAACCCCGGATACAGACAAACTAGATGAAGCAGCTGGCTATAGCGGAAGTGGATTAGGAAATCCAAGGATTGGAAACATTTGTCCTGATAGTGTTATCAATGATATATCACGATTAGATGTTCTCATCGGAGGAAAACGAGCTGGAAATAACTTTCCAGAAATAATTAATGAAGCAGCTGATATCTGTAGACGGTTATTTGCCGGCGGTATCATGGATATCAAAACCTATCGAGATTTCATTGACGAGTTAGCAAATGGGTATCATAGTGATTAAATAACAATTGAAAACACTATTGTTTTTATAATAATGATCGTACACTACAATCATGATAAACCAACCCTCGTCTATGTAGTTAATTCACGGTTTCCAGTTTATAGAGCATACTACGGAGATGGCCTCGGCAATACCATTTTAGGATTCTTTTCAAGAATGGCCCCAAAAGTAATGCCGTTAGCTAAACAATTATCAATGAAAGCCATTGATGTTATTCGTGATAAGGGTATTAGTACTGTTGGAGATCTTGCCGGGAAAGCGTTTTCAACTGCGAAGGATAAAATAACATCATTAGTGGGGCGAAAAAAGAAACCGTTACCGTCTACAGAAGAAATGCCTGCAAGTGTTAGTAAAATAATAAATAACGCAGTAGATGAAAAACTAGCGTCGATGGTAAATCAAGGGGACCAAAGCAATATTGCAAACATGATAGCAGGAAGTGGCCTTAAAAAACTACGTCGATGAAAATGGAAAAATCGTTTACGATTTCACTATTTAGACTCTGATAAATAGAATAAAATGTTCAAAAAATCATCTGATCCAGCATTTGATATAGACGCCCCAGTCCCCAAGAATGATTCTGTACGCGATTATCAATATTACGCCTATCATGCCATAGACTCAAATAGTCGAGCAAGAATGATCTTCAAGTCCATGATACCAGTAAATACTTTTTGCCCTGTGAAGCATTTATTGAAGTAGAAGGAGAAATTGTAACAGCTGCTGATACTACTGCTGTACCAGCACCGTATCCAGCTGGTACTCAAGTCGGTTTTGTCAATAATGGTATTATGGCGCTATTTGAGAGTGCTAGATATCTCATTGATGGAAAAGAAATTGAGTCCATAGATCGTGATGTTGATGTGGCCACAACAATAATCGGGTTAGCGAGATATTCTGATGATTATACAAGATCAGCAGGACCTTCTATGATGTTTGCAAAAGATGGTAAGAATACCGCTGGAGGAAATCCATTTATTATAAGACAACCAAGGGATCGTACTGCTCCTAACCCTGCTAATGTTGCTGGTATCGAGGATATGATTATAAACAACGATCCTAATTTCAATCTAGGAGCCGCAACACGAAACGCAATGTTGGGAGTAGGGCGTAAATCATTTTCATGTGCGATTCCACTGCATCATATTTTTGGATTCTGTAGAAACGTCAGAAAAGTTATCTACGGGGCGAAGCATACAGTATCGCTTGTACGAAAAAGTGATGATAATGATGCAATTTGCAGGATTCCAGCAAATGCTGCAAATCCAGATGCTGATGCTGGTAAAGTCAATTTAACAAAAATATCATTGTGGATGCCAGTGTTGACTCCAGCAATCACCGCAGAAGGACGATTACTATCATTTATGGACCAAGGAGGAAAGTCGTTGTTGAGTTGGCTAACCGTGAGTACAGATGTGAAACAATCAAATATCAACGGGTTATTCACTTGGAACCTAGCATCAAATCAGGGCGTTTCTGCGCCACGTCATATATTTATTGCGTTACAGGATACCGCACGAGTTGGCAATCAACGTTTCAGTCATATGATATTTGATCAATTAGGTGTGAAAGACGTCTCACTGAGAATAAACGGCCAGCAGGAACCATCTGAGGATATACAACTTAATTACACAGAAAATCATATTGCACGAGTTTATCATCGTCTGTTGTCATTTATGGCACGCGATCAAAATGTCGATACTGGTTTGCAAATATCACAATTTGATTTTAAAAATCTGTATCCGATCTACTACTTCTCACTGGAACATCTCGATTTGACAAGACAGTCAGTTGTTGATATACACTTTAGAGCTAATGTGACTCGTGGTGCTATTGCTGATTATAGAGCGGTTGCTGTCATTCTCAGTGATAAATCAATGCTACTCGAAGGTGTTGGTGGAAGAATGAGAGTGGTAGATGCCCCAGTAGAAAATCTTTGAACGATTTTTCTCGATTTTTCATTGAATTAGAATCAATCAATTATATATAATGTCATATAGTGTTATTAGTGTTACGTTAACTCCTGGTCAAATCAAAAAATTGCAATCAGAATCGGCTAAAAAATGTGGAACCACAATCACGTTGAAACCCAGCCAAATGACTGGTGGTGAAAATAAATTATCGCTGACAACTCGTCAGGTGAAACATTTCAATGATGCTTTCAAGGATAAAAAGGGAGTTCAGATTACTCTCTCTGCGGCTGCTATTAAAAATATGATGAAAACAGGCGGTATATTTCCATTGTTAGCTGCAATACCAGCATTGATTGCAGCAGCAGCCCCAGCGGTGGCTAAAGCAGCAGCGTTAGGAGCCGTTGGTACTGCAGCAGGAATGGCACTAAAAAAGGCAACTGGACAAGGATATAAAAAAAAGGGAAAGGGTCTAAGACTACCAGGAACCCCGTATTCTTGGTACAGCGGAAAAGGTCTAAGACTACCAGGAACCCCGTATTCATGGTACAGCGGGAGATCCGTTCACGGATCAGGCCTGAGACTACCAGGAACGGTTTATTAATTCAGAAATCTTCGATGGTTCCAATGTCCAATTTTGATTTAATGGATGCTGCTAAAAAACTAGCGATTAAAAATTTCAGAGGTGTTTTTATGAAAGATCAATTACCACATCAACCAAACAAAACTGAAACAGGTATTATTAATCTCGATAACAGCACCGGACCTGGAACTCACTGGGTTGCATACGCTATTGATCCACGTGGGATTGTCTATTTTGATTCATATGGATTAGCCCCACCAAAAGAGTTTATGCGGTATATAAAAACCCTTCCAATGAAGACTTGGTATTCTACGTTACCAACACAACAAATCAATGACCCACCAATATGCGGCAGTGAAGTATTAAATGTCCTTGACTCTATTTCAGCATCTAGAAAACCACCTCATATTGTCGTTAATGACTACACTAGTAATCGCTTTTTAGAGAGAGAAAGAGTTTTACAATAACATGATTGATATTTGGGGGAGATCTTTGAAACCCAAACCCGATGACACTGCAACCGGTGATATAACAAAAAAAATTAAAGATGAAATCGCTGAGACGTTGAACTTAACAAGTGTTGACCCGAATGAAATAGTTGTATTTCAAGACAAACAGGGTAAATTGAAATCTAGTAATATCTCTCTGGATGATATTTTAGTTAAACAACAAAACGCAATCGAGGATACTATCGCGTTATTTTCCGATCAGGGTAAACTCAAACCGGGTGTACTTTTTTCGACGATTACAGATCGATTTAAAACTCTCAACGATTCTGCGTTAGAACTAGTAACACTTCAATCTAAAACCGAAGAACACATAAAACAGTTTACCGCATTTCGTAGAAATATCATTGATAAATTTATTGGAACTACATTCGATAAAATTGAACTAAAACTCCCTGATATTAAAAAATCCATCGATGAGACGAAAACTTCCATCGAAGGCATCAAAGGTGATCTTTCGAGGATGATAACATCCATTGAAAAAACAAAAATTCCTCATGAGAAAACCAACAACGTAGTATACACAATCCAACACGGATCATTTGAGTGGACACCTACAAACAACACATTAGATATCACTGCAACCGTTAAGGGTATTTATCGATTAACACTAGTAACACCATCGTCTCAATTTAATATTTCATCGTCCAGTTCATCTGGGGTCAATAATACGATTTCAACGATCATCGACAAGAATACAACTGAAAAGTTTACAATCACATCTACTGATAAACATTTGGTTAGGATCTCAACAACGTGGTATGTGGAATTCGTAGCGAATTTAAGTAAATCGTAATTGAAAACGATAGCATATTTAAAATAAAAATGATTTCATCATCGCAATATCGCTATGATCAGGTCAGAGAGTATCAAACTAGACTCAAAACCTTGTCTGAGGAGTATGAATTGAAAATTAAAAAATATCGCAGGAGAATTACCGCAATTGATGTTACTGTGTATTCAGTGAGAGGTGTAATCACCGGAGCCGGTATTATACTGTCTTCAGTGACAATGATGGCTCCGATAGCTGTTCCAATTTGCATTTCTGCAGCAACAACAATCGCTGGAATTATTTCAATAATCACAAAAAAAATATCCTCATGCAGCCAACGGAAACTACAAGACTACATAATTCAATTTCATGTTGTGTCCACTGCATACTCGCAATTATCCTCATTGATATCGTCATCGCTCGATGATACAATTATATCAGAGAGTGAGTTTTCAGCGATGGTAGATATATATGATTCTGCGATGTCAAAATTAGAAGTACAAAAACATGAGTATAATAACAATGACAACACAGATGGAATTACTTCAACAAATAGTGGAGAACACAAACCCAGTACAAACAAGCATGATCTCAATAACCTCAACGAATCCAGAATTCAGTGTGAATTTCCCCTCTCCGGTCCCAGTGAAGGAGATAGCGCTAGCAAAATTACGAGTATACCACAGTTGGCCAAATATTAGGTCAAAATCATTTGGTGGTCAACAACCCAATAATTCACTGGTATTTGCAAATAAGAATAAACCCGACGGTACCCCAGACTGGAATGTTGTTTCCATACCAACCGGATCATATCAAATTGAACAAATCAATGATGAATTCGCGCGTAGAATAAAATCGGTTACTGGAAAAGAATCAAAAATAGCTATAACAGTTCATGTGCCGACACTATCATCTGCCATTGAAATAAGCACAGAAGGATACGTCGTAGATATCTATCAGAGTTCTATTAGAACCGTACTAGGATGGCCTGAATTACCACCCGGTGGAAAAACCGTTAAATTACCAGAACCACAAAAAACCGATTATATCACAGACAGGATAAAATCTGATAATCCAATAAAAAGCTATAGATATTAAGATAAGTCATATTTTTTCATTAGAGTAGAATATGATGAAAGAGCACGACTTATTCATCATCTTGCTAACCGGGATAAAATCACTGAAAATTTCACAGCTTTCAATAACGATATTTCGTTGTTGTTTATATCACTTAGATCCGGCACTCTCACCCGAGATGAATTTATCAGTGTCGTAGAAACATGTAACAAAATCATCAATGACATGGAAACATTTCATTCACAAATTATTCAAGAAGTATTAGGTGACAGTAGTCCTAAAACAAGAGATTTATTTGCAATAGAATATAGGATCCGCATAGGAGATATTCCAACATTCAAACTTCCAGGATATAATATCTCAAAACTACAAAAATCTCTCGATGATGCCATCGATGAAGGTTTCAAAAAAATCCATGATACGTGGAAAAAAACACCATCACAACCACAAACAACTATCCTGACCCATAATAATGACCCAGATGGTGGTGGTAGGCATATTGCTCCGTTCAATGTGAATATTTCAACGGTGATTGCGCTCAATTTAGTATGTGATGTAATCGAAGGAAGCTATCAAATAAATTTAGAACGATCAAATCAAGCTCAGCAGGGATATATTCTTTATTCATTTGCACCAACAGCTCCTCCAGGGTTTTTAATAATTGAGTCCCCGGTGAATCCAGTCTATATGCGATGTCATAATAATTCATTAACCAGAATTAATTTCAAACTCACTGACCAGTCTAATAATCTGATTGATTTACAAGAGGAGGTTTTACAAATTAGTCTGTTTGTGAAATCCTAAGGATTTTCGTCGTAGTGATTTACATGACCCTCGAACACGATATCGTATCGGACTGGATCAAATATTCGGTTAACCCCAACTGAAAGTTCTAGTGAGTGACAACGATGTTGTAGTCCCTTTTTTCCCAAAAATCGATGGAGGATTTCATTAATTTCATTGATTTTTTCATATTTTTTTTTGGACCTAATCCATGATTCACACACACATTTGGGACCTGATGTCATTGACTTTTGGGCCTGATGTCATTGGTTTCATTGATTTTAAGCGTGATTTCACTGAATACTTGTCTAAAAATGTTGTCCGATACACCCCCTCTGCTGCTTGTACTTATATAAGTTTTGTACATTTCATAATATATAATAGTTAGTTTTACAGTGTATGCAGTTGTGTACATTCATCTGGGTATTCATATAAAGGGTATAATTATTTCCATGGTAAATGAACACATTTTAAAAAACTGAAAATTTGATGCTTTTAAATGGTGTCGAGTATATTTGATTTAGTTGTAATAAGATGGCTTTTGATCCACATATGTGATATAAGCATTCAAGGTTGCTTTAGATGAACTAGTATTTTAGTCTTAAAAACCTTATTCTGTTTCCAGAGCCATTTTGTATTACATGATATTGTAATTGATGAGCAGTGTCTGGATAGAATAGTATCCTAGTGTTTGTAGTTCTGTTGATATTTGCAAGCCAATCTGTATTCATGAAACACTGCAACAAGTTTTGCTTTCTCAACTCAATATGAATATGCGTTATTTATCATTTAACTTAATGTGTTACTGTATATGCACGATTAAAATCATGTTCACCAGTGTACTTTTGTTTTTTATATTCTTTGCATCCAAGACAATGCAAGTCAACTTCAATTCATCCTATGTTTTTAATAAATAGTCTCCTCACAGTTGCTTTCAAAACATAGCCATACATATAATCATTCTTTAGTGGGTAGGTAGCTAAAAAAATGTTTAACAAAACTTGTTCATGCAAAATAAAAATTGCATACTACAAAAGAAATGTTTTATACAACAGAAAATCAACATAAATTATATTATTCACACATCATATATTTGGATAGATCATCCAAGTCTTCCTTGTGTAAAGCCATGGTACTGGCCAAAATTATTTATCCATTATACCCCATACACAACAGCTTGGAATGACATCTCTGTTGCCAGTACTTAGGTATCCGTTAAGTCCATCAAATAAACTGCCTATTAGCAGTATGCCTTTTCCCCTGGTTGTAATCATTATCTTCTTCTGCTGCCAGGACATCTTGAATATACCTCTGTGCAACAAGGAGCACGACTTCATCTAAAACAACCAGGTCGAAGTCCTGCAGAAATTTTTTAAAAATTGTCAGTAAAAAAAATTCCAAATAAAATAAATCCATTAAATATTATGTGGGAAAATATTAATTTTTGTGTTATGCAATGAAGCAAACGTGTAAATATACAAACAAATGCGCAAATCACATCGACTATCGGATACGTGAACGTAATGTGGTAATGCAACTGCCCAAGAAGATCAAATTTATTCTGAGCCAGAGAAGTGACTTTAGCGAGACCTTTTAATAGCGGTTCTGATTACAATGATACAAATTATCATATTTTTAGCTGGTTTATCTTACAACGTAACAGAATCACACAAACACGAGAAGTAAACACATTCAAGAATGGCCCCTTAGGAACCCCTAATTGTCAGGATTTTCCATCATATTGACTTTTTTGCCTACTTCTTGTAATTTATCATGTATAATGAGAAATCTATAAGCAATACATATATTGTGGGTGACTATAAAGAACTAAGGAGAAGGACAGACGAAGAATAAGGCAATAATTACATCAAAAGAGAATCACAGGCTTACCTCGACTTTCATTATTTGTTGACGCGCGTCACTTTACACTGCGACTTCGGAGAATATCGGTAAATTCCGTTTCTGCATAATTAATTAGCAATCCATACAGAAAATCGTTATAATTTCATTGATTAAACTTACAGATGTACATTTTTTTAAACTGAATTACCTGTAATTACTCATTATTTCTACTATACTTTTCATAATATCATGCATTTGCAAGAACAAAAAAGTCGAAAATCTTAGGTTGTATGCCTTTAAGAATTACAATAGTTACCTAGCTTGTTGATTGCTGTTACGACAATCGTAAAATAGTTACCTAGCCTGTTGATTGCTGTTACGACTGTCGTGAAAGTGACACAAGAATTAATAATGCATCCTAGTTTAAGGAGATAATCTTTGATGTACGTTTCACATCCCATCTACACACCAATCCCCCCGAAATAACCGTTGGGACTTATTAAGCACGATACTTTCTCCGCAACATATCTATCTAGATATGCCTGCCTGATTGTCTATCTATCTATCTATCTATCTATCTATCTATCTATCTATCTATCTATCTATCTATCTATCTATCTATCTATCTATCTATCTACCTACCTACCAACCTACCTACCTATCTATCTTTCTTTATAAAACACCCAACGGAAAAACGAAACATTTAGATGCAAATGAAGATTATTATTTCGCCCATGACTCCATTTACAGGCATTACTAGTAATTACTGGATTGCCAAGCGAGTTTCGCACTGTACCCACCCCACGCCCCAGAAAAACTGTAGTGCCGTCACTACGGTTCGTGTCAACCAGTGAGGTGACTCATAGTGTCATCACAATGGACCTTCTTCCTGCACAAAAATTCAAACATTGTATAGACAGTAATGTTGGTGTCACCCCATCTGATGGTATCACCTGTACGGTCCGTACCCCAATCCCCAGTGACGCCACTGAGTAATTTATTCTTTGTAAAATGTATTTTTTATAAATTGATAAATGCGAATAGATTGATGGACATAAAGCCAAATAGATAGATACACTACTTACAAATATGTTGACGTGCATGCTACTGTATATGAATATGCTATTAATTTGAACAAAGTACTAGGTTTGATGAGTTTCAATTGACATTCAATAACCTAATTATTTTCAAACTTAATTGTCGCCCGCTAATTCGAACTTGGTAGCGGCCACTAGCAAATAATAAGCATATGGATCTCGGTAGAGACCAAACTTTAAATTAGAATGAGAGTGCGTCTGTTTGAGACTACGATATGTGACATGTCTACACAGACATGCGGCTTAGAGAAAGGCTGTTCGGATAAGTCCGATGTGCATATTGCATCAATTGTGAATGTGGCTTTCATCATAATAAAACATTAAATCCTAATATTTCTGAATATCTTGAAAAATGTTAGAAAACCCGTAGTGGCGTTAATAGGGTAAATTGTGCCTGGGGCGTTGATAATGGTTCAAAGGGGTTTTGGCGTTCAAAGATATCTAGAGCCCGGGTTAACAGCACGTCCCCCATCCCACCCCAACGTTATTACGCTACACATGAGCGCTACTAAAATGCGCTTGTCCATCAAACCAAATTTATCATTATAAAGATCAGAGTCAATCCAGAAAATAATTGTAACAATGAACGCAATACAAAATCTTTGTTCCGCACGGAATCCATTTTTATTAGCGATAATGTACCTGGAAATACTACTTTCGATTTTTATGAAGTAAAATATATCGAAATGACTTCATACAAATTGTTTAAGCCGAAACATTTTACTTTGTCAAACCCCATTGTTAATCTTAGAGCACAAATTTAATTATAAAGATATATAGATATATGTTAATTATATTCTCCTCATCAAATCAAAAGAATGACTCGTAAACTAACAGGCTTACCTGATGCCATTGTGATAGCTTAAGTGGAATGTTGAGGCGTGTTTGATACAGTACATATTGGGTTCAGTGTAGGTTGTATGTTATCAGTGTCAATGGATCAGAAACAGGATTCATAAACAAGCAAAGGCGATTATTGCGATTACAGATGACAAGAATGCAAATGAATATCATAATATGTTGAGTTAACGTACAGTAGAACTCTTCATCGAATTCAGCATGTACATTTGGCATCTACATGAAATCAACATACACCCAAATGGGCATTTATATTAGTATGAAGATATTTTTAATTATGTCATTCCTAAATGATTTTTTAAAATCTTTTGATAAGAATTAATTCAAGTGGAATGTACATTGGATTTTATGTGATTTTGTATATAACATTCGTTTTTACACACTTAAGGAAAGAAGATGAGGACAATGTCATTTTTAGGTGTGCGATTTAATATGCAATATATTGTTAAGAAAAATGTATCATTGGGTGAGAATCGTTGCAGTAAACAAGAACAGTGAGCACTGGCAAAGAACACAGTATGGTCGATATTGACCATTCACATAATAAGCATGTACCCAAAAACGTGAGCTACTCAATACCACGTCACTCATCCTGTGTGTTCTATACGGAGCATGACATCGTCCCATAATGGGCTTGATGTCAAGAAGACTTTTTGTGGAGTTTCATTCTACATTTGGTGCAGACGATAACATATAGCCATTATTGTAATACATACATTCATTACATGGAATTTTCAGATCTGTTGAAATTACAACAAGGAATTTTTAACTGTTTTATCTTTTATTTCAGTATCGTCAATGTTAATATGAACAGGCATCCAACAATAAAACAAAAACATGTTTTCTCTTCTATCAACTTACATTAATTGAATGCCAAATTTTAAACTTTGCAATTTTGATATTTAAGAAACCTCGATATGATCTTGTACTATTATAGTATACTGCTGTCGTACTTTTACATATAGCAGACATCCTAATTATAGAGTGTTTTGTGTCGCTGTCGGAAAATATTGTTTGCACCACATTCTGCAGCTATAACGATTTTTTAAAATCACGCTTGTTGCTCACAGCGAAGGTAGTTCTTTGATGAACATTAGAATAAATAACGTATTATTAAGGGAAGCAGCAGAGAGGGCGAACCTCACAACGTTTTGAGACAAAATTTTGATTGAAATCTTAAAACGAGCCTTCCTACGATCTCATTTTAACCAAAAAAAGGGCGAACCTCACAACTTTCCGGCAAAAAAAATCGATTGAAAAATCTCATATTTTAACTAAAAAAAAATATCTCCATTTGCCATATGGAGATTTTACGATTTTTTAATCAATTTTGGTCGCAACGTTGTTGTCACTCACCCTCTCTGCTGCTGAACTTTCAGTTCTGGTTAATAATTTTTTTACGATGAAAATCACTAAGATTTCACAAACAGACTAATCGCTAAAACCTCATCTTGTAGATCAATCAGATTATTGGACTGGTCAGTGAGTTTGAAATTAATTCTCGTTAGCGAATCATTATGACACCGCATATAGACTGGATTAACCGGAGACTCAATTATTTAAAATCCTGGAGGGGCTATTGGTGGAAATGAATACAAAATATATCCTTGCTGAGCTTGATTTGATCGTTCGAGATTTATTTGATAACTTCCTTCGATAACATCACATACTAAATTGTGCGCAATCACTGAGGATATATTCACGTTGAACGGAGCGATATGTCTGCCGCCACCGTCTGGGTCATTATTATGTTTGAGGGTTTTTATTTCCGATGATGCTGTTTTTCTCCATGTATCATGAATTATTTTAAAACCAACATCGATGGCATCACTGAGAAGTTGTTTTAGTTCTGGTACGTTATATTCTGGTAGTTTGAATACTGGAATACCTTTGACGGGAATTTTATATTTATCAGCAAATAAATCTCTTGTTTTAGGATTACTGTCACTTAATACCTCTTGAATAATTTGTGAATGAAATGTTTCCATGTCACTGATGATTTTGTTACATGTTTCTACGACGCTGATAAATTCATCTCGGGTGAGAGAGGCGGATTTAAGGGATATTAACAACAGTGAAAAATCATTATTCATTGCTGTGAAATTTTCGGGAACATTGAAGTTAGGTCTATGAAATTCGTCTCCACTTGGATGTATTATACCGATTGCGAAAAATTTCGGTTTGTCATAGTCGCTATAGCTTTTTACTGGATTATCAGATTTTATCCTGTCGGTGATATAATCAGTTTTTTGTGGTTCAGGTGGTAAATTAACGGGTTCTCGTTGAGGTGGTAATTCAGGCCATCCTAGTACGGTTCTAATAGAACTCTGATAGATATCTACGACGTATCCTTCTGTGCTTATTTCAATTGCGGATGATAGTGTCGGCTCATGAACCGTTATAGCGATTTTTGATTCTTTTCCAGTAATCGATTTTATTCTACGCGCGAATTCATTATTGATTTGTTCAATTTGATATGATCCGGTTGGTATTGAAACGACGTTCCAGTCTGGAGTCCCGTCTTCTTTATTCTTATTCGCGAAAACCAAGGAATTATTCGGTTGTTGACCACCAAATGATTTTGATCAGATATTAGGCCAACTGTGATACACTCGTAGTTTTGCTAGCGCTATCTCCTTCACGGGGACTGGGCTAGGAAAATTTACACTAAACTCGGGTTTCGTAGATGTTATTGATATCATACTTGTTTGTACTGGGTTCGTGTTCTCCACTATTCGTTGAAGTAATTCCATCGGTGTTGTCATAGTTGCTATACTCATGCTGTCGCTCTAATTTTGACATCGTGGAATCAAAAATACTGACCGTCACTGAGAACTCAGTATCCGATATCGTTGATATCGTTAATGTTATTGAGATCATTCTGGTTTTTGGGTTCGTGTTTTCTAATTCCATCGGTGTTATACTCATGCTGTCACTCTAATTTTGATATCGCGGAATCAAAAATACTGAGCATCGCTGAGAACTCACTATCTGATATATTTGTATTATCGAGTGACGACGATATCATCGAGGATAACTGCGAGTACGCGGTTGATACAATATGAAATTGAATTAAGTAATCTTGCAGTTTACTCTGGCTGCATGATGATATCTTTTTTGTTATCCCAGTTGATATACCGGCGATTGTAGCCACCGCAGAAATGCAAATTGGAACTACGACCGGGGCAATCATTGTGTAACAGATGCTAGTATTATTCCGGCACCAGCGAGAACGCTTGACACCGAGTACATAGTAATATCAATCGCGGTGATTCTTCGTCGGTATTTTTTTATTTGTATTTGATACTCCTCGGCGAGGGTTTTGAGTCTAGTTTGAAATTCTCTGACCTGATAATAGCGACATTGCGTTGATGAAATCATTTTTATTTTAAATCCGCTAGCGTTTTCAATTGTGAAGTTCGAAGGATTTTCCTTTCAGTTGAAACCACTAGTGGCTTTATTTACTTAAATCCGCTACGAATTTTAAGCACCAGGTTATTTCTTTTCTAATCGTACTATCAACCGCGACAATCTCAAATTCTTCTTCACCCCGGATAATTACTGTTGCGGTGCCACCAAAGTAGGTTTTACCGCTCACGATGATATCAAATTGCTTGTCAGAGATTAACGTCATCCTGTAGATACCATGAGGCCACTTCTCGATATTGACTTTCAATTTAGCATTAGATTCTTTTACCCAATCAAAGGTCCCATGCTTTACCCCTTCAGATTTTTCTTTTAGTTTAAGAATATCGTCGTAAATGTCGAGATAGGGTTTTTTGATTTCGGTATATTTCATCATCGTTCCATCGCGGCGACTGAAAAATGAAATCAAAAGGAATTCAAATTCCAAACTTTTTTGTAAGCCATAATACCTGTTGAGTTGAGAATATGTCGTCGTGATATTATAACTTTCAGAGCCCTCAAAGAAATTTTTAGCCATTTCGCTGATGCGTTTTTGTTCGTCAAACGCGCTTTTAATTTCAGCGAGAGTCGGGCCTGTCAACGATGTGGTTTCAGAAACAGGTTTTCCCCCTAAAAATTTATCAACGATGGTATTAAGTGTTGTTTGTCTCACCATAAACATATTAATATCTTTGAGAGTCATTGTAGATGTAACCGGGACACCAAAGAAATTATTAGCGACGTAGGCATTATGAGAATGCTTGCCGATAAACTCGTTGATTTCAGCGAGAGTCATGGCAGCCACAAGTGGGGTTCCAAAAAACTTAACAACGACGTCGTTAGTGGGTTTTTGCACTCTTTCAAGATTTTCTATTAGTTTAGAAATATCATTGTAAATATCAAGATAATTTTCCTTGATTTAATTTTCATTCATCATCCTCTCCGCGTCCTTGTTAAAAAAGAATAGCGATAGAAAGTTTTTGATTTCAGCGAGAGTCATGCCAACCACAAGCGGGGTTCCAAAGAATTTATGTACGACATTTTTGCGAAAATTATTATAACCTCGTATATGATCATCCAGATTACGGTCGTGGGCAGCAATTGCGTCGGTGATCGTAGACACAAGTGCGCCTGGTTTAAGTCGTCCGCCGCTGGAATACAACGCAATAGAGTTTTCAGCGGCGTCGTGTTGTCGTATCAAAATATCATCCAACGACACATCACTAGTTTTCAATTTACCCTGATCGGAAAATAACGCGATAGTATTCTCGATTGCGTTTTGTTGTTTAACCAAAATATCATTCAACGACACATTACTGCTTTTTAATTTACCCTGGAGATCTTGAAATACAACTATTTCATTGGGATCAACATCTGTTAAATTTAACGTCTCAGCGATTTCATCTTCGATTAGTTTTTTTATATCCTTGTTAGAATCACCGGTTGCAACGCCATCGGGTTTAGGTTTCAGAGGTCTTCCCCAAATATCAATCATATTATTGTAAAACTCTCTCTCTCTCTCTAAAAAGCGATTGCTGGTGTATTCATTCACGACAACATGAGGTGGTTTTCCCCTTGGGTTACCCAAGGAGTTAGAAATAGCGTCAAGGATATTTAATACTTCACTGCCGCATATTGGTGGATCATTCATTTGTTGTGTTGGTAGCGTAGAATACCAAGTCTTCATTGGAAAAGTTTTTATATAACGCATGGATTCCTTCGGCGGTGCTAATCCATATGAATCAAAATAGACAATCCCACGTGGATCAATAGCGTATGCAACCCAGTGAGTACCAGGTCCGGTGCTGTTATCGAGATTAATGATGCCTGTTTCAACACTGTTGGGTTGTGTCGGTAATTGATCTTTCATAAAAACACCTCTGAAGTTTTTTATAGCGAGTTTTTTAGCAGCATCAATTAAATCAAAATTGGACATAGGAACCATCGGTTCCCGAGTTAATAAACCGGTCCTAGTCTTAGACCTGATCCGTGAACGGATCTCCCGCTGTACCACGAATACGGGGTTCCAGGTAGTCTTAGACCCTTTCCACTTTTTTTATAACCCTTCCCCGTTGCTTTCTTTAATGCCATTCCTGCCGCGGTACCAACAGCCCCTAACGCTGCCGCTTTAGCCACCGCTGGGGCTGCTGCCGCAATCAACGCTGGAATCGCAGCTAGCAACGGGAATATACCGCCTGTTTTTTCCATGTTTTTGATAGCAGCCGCAGAAATAGTAATCTTAACACCCTTTTTTGCTACAAGTGCATCATTGAAATGTTTTACTTGACGAGTTGTAAGCGATAATTTATTCGCCCCGCCAGTCATTTGATTGGGTTTCAGCGTAATTGTGGTTCCACATTGCTTAGCTGATTTGGATTGCAATTTTTTTAATTGACCAGGTGTCAACGACACATTGATATTACTATACGACATTATACGTAATAGATTAATTCTAAATAGAGGATTTCAATTACATGTTTTCCACTGGCGCATCTACCACTCTCATTCTTCCTCCAACACCTTCAAGTAGCATTGATTTATCGCTGAGAATGACAGCAACCGCTCTATAATTAGCAATACCACCACGAGTCACATTAGCTCTAAAGTGTATATCAACGACGGATTGTCTTGTTAAATCGAGATGTTCCAGCGAAAAGTAATAGATCGGATACAGATTCTTAAAATCAAATTGTGATATTTGCAAACCAGTATCGACATTTTGATCGCGTGCCATGAACGACAACAATCTATGATACACGCGTGCAATATGATTTTGACCGTAATCAAGTTGCACATCTTCGGATGGTTCCTGCTGGCCGTTTATTCTCAGTGAGACGTCTTTAACACCTAATGGATCAAATATCATATGACTGAAACGTTGATCGCCAACTCGTGTGTTATCCTGTAGCGCTACAAATATATGACGTGGAGCAGCAACACCTTGGTTTGATGCTAGATTCCAAGTGAATAACCCGTTCAGACTTGATTGTTTAACATCTGTACTCACGGTTAACCAACTTAACAACGACTTTCCTCCTTGGTCCATAAATGATAGTAATCGTTCTTCTGCAGTGATTGATGGAGTCAACATTGGCATCCACAATGATATTTTTGTTAAAATAACTTTACCGGCATCAGCATTGGGATTTGCATTGTCTGCTGGAATCCTCCAAATTGCGTCATTATCATCACCTTTTCGTACAAGCGCTACTGTATGCTTCGCCCCGTAGATAACTTTTCGGACGTTTCTACAGAATCCAAATATGTGATGCAGTGGAATCGCGCATGAAAATGATTTACGCGTTCCTTGCAACATTGGCATACGTGTTGCGGCTCCTAGATTGAAATTAACGTCGTTGCTTATAATCATATCCTCGGCATCAATATTAGCAGTGCCAGCATTATTCTTTGGTCGTCTTACAACAAATTGAATTCCTCCAGCGGTATTTTTAACATCTTTTGCAAACATCATAGAAGGTCCCGCCGATCTTGTATAATCATCAGAATATCTCGCTAACCCGATTATTGTTGTAGCCACATCAAAATCGCGATCTATAGACTCGATTTCTTTTCCATCAATGAGATATCTTGCACTCTCAAATAACGCCATAATACCATTATTGACAAAACCGACTTGAGTACCAGCTGGATACGGTGCTGGTACAGCAGTAGTATCAGCAGCTGTTATAAGTTCTCCTTCTACTTCGATAAACGCTTCAGCGGGTAGAAAGTATTTACTGGTATCATGAACTTGAAGTTCAATTCGCGATCGACTATTTGAGTCTATTGCATGATAGGCGTAATATTGATAATCGCGTACAGAATCATCCTTGCCAACTGGGGCGTCTATATCAAACGCCGGATCATGTGACTTTTTCAACATTTTATTCTATTTATCAGAGTCTAAATCGTAAAATCGTAAACGATTTTCATCGTGAAAAACGCTAGCGTGAAAATCCGTAGGATTTCAACGACGTGGTTTTTTAAAGCCGCTTCCTGCTATCATATTTGCAATATTGCTTTGGTCTGGAGTTATCAACGATGGTAAAGCCATCGACGCTAGTTTTTCGTCTACTGCGTTATTTATTATTTTACTAACCCGTGCAGGCATTTCCGCTGTAGACGGTAACGGTTTCTTTTTTCTTGATTTCACCAATGATGTTAATTTATTCTTCGCGGCTGAAAACGCTTTCCCGGCAAAATCTCCAACGAAATCTCCGATTTTGCTGGTACCCTTATCACGAATAACATCAATTGCTTTCATTGATAATTGTTTAGCTAACGGCATCACTTTTGGAGCCATTCTTGCAAATAACCCCACAATGGTATTACCTAAACCATCACCATAGTATGCTTTATAAACTGGAAACCGTGAATTAACTACATAGACGGGGGTTGGTTTATCATGATTGTAATGTATGATCATTATTTGAAATCAGAAACAATTTTTCAATTGTAAAACAATTTGTCAATTGGAAACGCTAGCGTTTTTATTCAATCACGGTGATTAATCACTATGATAATCTTCCACTAACTCGCCAATGAAATCTCGATATGTGCTGATATCTATGATACCGCCTTGAAATAAACGTCTACAGATATCAGATGCTTCATTAATTATTTCCGGTGAGTTGTTTCCAGCTCGGAAACCTCCTACAAGAACTTCTAATCGTGATATATCACTGAGAACACTACCAGGACATGAAATCCAAGGATTTTCCCTCGAAGAGTTTCCAACGCTAGCGTTTGCAATCCACTTCCGCTATAACCAGCTGCTTCATCCAGTTTTTCTAAATTGGTTTCTTGGAAATAATTAAGAAAATCATCATCTCGATCAGGTGGTAGTTGTTTTTTAGGCGAGTAGACTACTTTCTTTGCAGGTTGCTGTCGCCTTCCTCGCAATTTTCGCGGTTTTTGTTGTTGTATAAACTCTTCGTATCGTTTATACACTATATCCACCGCATTGGTATATTCAATGTATGATGCATTATCCTTCTTAATTCTTGTTTTTTCAGTTTTGATTTTGCAGAATATATCAGCTCAATGATCTAAATTTCTAACAAACTTATGATATTCTGGTTTCAACATATTTTTCCTGTTTTCATAAGTCATAACAACAAGCGTAGGAATTTCTGTTGGATCAGTCTTATTAATCGCTGCTAACCCCGCCTCGTTAAATATCACGCGTAAATCATCTACTGTTTCTTTTGATTCCATTTTTTGTACAGCCTGTTTTGTTTGTTCAGTTTTCGCTGCTATTTTTTCGAGTTCACCGATAACAGATTTCCCCGTCTCGGGAACATCTCCCAGTATAGCACGCTCTACCCCTTTCGTTGCTGTGGTTACTGGTTTAAACAATTCTTCAGATCCCACAGCAAAATCCGTTTGTAAACTTTGTCGTTGTTGCAGTTTATTTCTTACAGAGTCGCGAATTGGTATAAATTTCTTGATTGCATCAAGTCGTTCACGAGCCAATCGGGTCGTTAATGCTTCATTGACCATTATTTGAAATCGTAAACAATTTTTCAATTGTAAAACAATTTTCAGTTAATTCAACACTTCGGATGATTTTTAACACGATCATGGAAGCGTTTTAAGGGCGTTATCAGTGATGGGGAAAGTGTCCAAATTGTATATAAAATAAATAATACTGACACTTTCCCCGTTTTTTGTTACATGTCAGATTATTTTTAACACGATCATGGAAGGGTTATTTTGTTATTTTAACAGCTCTAGCATTGATGAGGAAAGTGTCCAAATTGTATATAAAATAATAATTATGACACTTTCCTCATTTCTACGCTGATCAATCTGAACAGTCGTATCGGGAAAACCAACCATTAACGGTCTATCGACTTTTAATTCAGTGTGTGTGAAATATTTTTTATTCACTGATTGTGTTGTTTTCAATCAAAAAATGCTAAAAAAATGAAAATCTCTCTGAGGGTCGGTCACGGACAAAATCTCTTTGAAGATCGGTCACGGTCAAAATTTTTCATTTTCTTGAATTAACGCTCATAGGTTTCTAACTTTAGAATTAACCTCTTTTTTCAATTTGTATTCGCTACCCAATTCTTTTCGTATTCGTTCAACGATAGTAAATAACGGAACGAACACACTTACGTCACTGGAAAATGAAAGAGGGTCTCGAATAGAATTCTGAATTCTCTTGATTAGCGCATATTTCTTGGGCAGCATATATTTGTTAGTGTTAACTCCGTATTCTATATCCTGAAAATCTGACATGATTTGATCAGGATTTAAACCATCTGATAGTTTGATATCCTGACTTTTCAATTTTGAAATTTCATCAATAATGCTATTCATTTTTTCAGAATTCATTATTCTATAACAATTATATATTTCTAAATGAAAAATATGACGCATCAGACATAACAAAATTTAATTTTCTGTCCGCGATTTTTTGAAAACGCAGATCGATAAACCCCCTCTGCAACTTTTCGTACTGAGGCTCTACAAATATCGAAGTGCCCACTGGCTTCACATATCTATTGAAATATTTTTTCCTCATTAGTTGCCGTATTAAAAGATTATACGGGTCTCGCTTTTTTTGAGCAAGTACCAGTCTTTCCTCGTTTCAAATTCTCACTTTGTGTAACAACTTCTATATTTGATAAAGAATTATTCTTTGGATTAGAATCCTTATGATCAATAACAAAACCATCCTCGATTAATCCATGGAAACATTCATACACGAAACGATGGCAGTAATAATTTTTTCTTTCCAGCACCAAACATCAAATACCCTTGATTAGTCACAAAACCAACTGATTTCTTCAGTCTACGGTTTCTGACAGTACCATCACTGGATGCTTCATAATTTGTAATCACAGGGTGTGGTCTGAATTCTTGGTTCATTCGTATACTAATACTATTTGTCTAATTCATTGTTTGGTCTAATGATTACATCTTTGGAAAATCTTTCGATGTAGTCTTGGGGGGTTCTTATGACTTTATCCTTGACTTTGTCAACGTCAAGGACTTTTTCAGGGTCATAATTTCTGATTGATTGTCCATTTTTTATTCTTTTGTCATAATAACGCTTCAATTCCCTATATCGTTTACCACCACAGCGTAGACATAACTGCGATTCCCCCCTGACCCCAACCCCACATCGTATGCAGGGTAATGGACCAAGGCTTCCACGACGAAAGCTTTGCATATGATACCCACAGAATTCCTTTCTGCATGATTTGTTACATGGAGTCGTTGATCCAATCATGAGCCATTTGCAGTGATTCATTATATATAAATCTTTCATTTAAATGCTTGTTTTAATTATAGTATGAAGAAGTTCGAGAGATTATCGAAAATTAAGCCTTGGAAAAATGCTCAATTCAATCCTGATAAAGAGTTTAAGAGATTATTAAAAATTAGTCCTAGATTTAATCTCGATAAACCAAAAAAACGTCTAGTGGACGGTAACATGAAAGAGTTTAAGAGATTATTAAAAATCAGTCCTAGATTTAATCTCGATAAACCTAAAAAAACGTCTAGTGGACGGCAACATGAAAGAGTTTAAGAGATTATTAAAAATTAGTCCTAGATTTAATCTCGATAAACCAAAAAAACGTCTAGTAAACGATAAACCAAAAAATCGTCTAGTGGACGGCAACATGAAAGAGTTTAAGAGATTATTAATAATTAGTCCTAGATTTAATCTCGATAAACCAAAAAAACGTCTAGTAAACGGTAACGGTAAACCAAAAAAACGTCTAGTAAACGGTAACGGTAAACCAAAAAAACGTCTATTAAACGATAAACCAAAAAAACGTCTAGTGGACGGCAACATGAAAGAGTTTAAGAGATTATTAAAAATTAGTCCCTGGAAAAATACTAATTTTAATCTCGATAGAGTCTCTGATACATCAAAACGTCTAATCGGTGATAGAACTATACTGGATAAAATCGAAGAGTGTTTTAATGAATTCTACCGAGACGGTGCAGCACACTGTTGGTCGACATTTCGAATTATTGATGTCGGTGTCAATGTACCAATCATCGATGCTACTATGAACGATGAAAAAGCAGCCGATGTGATTTCACACCTTGGTGGGCCAAGCAATTCTTAACAGAAGTATTTTTTCAGAATAAAATTCATTATCGAAGTCGAAGGCAAATTGATTATCAGGGATAAAGTTGAACCAATCCTTAGGAATAAAAAAACAATCACACTGAGTAGAGATTCCAAACCAGGAATTCTAACTGGAATCGACAAACCATACTACGAGAGATCTTATCCTGTAACAGCAGTTGTTTATGGGATATACCCGTTAAATGATAAACCTGATATTACAAAACTAGCTTCTATGAAACTATCTTCGACGTTGAATTGTGTAGCAACACGGGTAATGGAACACTTCACAAATTCATCCCGAGGAAATAAACTAACTGATCTGCGACGTAGGAAAATAACCGAATGGGAACTAACAGTGAAACAGAACGGTGCAAAGATTTCTGATATAGCTAAATTAGAAACATCATTTAAGTTCCCAATAACCATTATGACGATAACCGGAGAAGTATTACACGAACCGAAATATAAATTACAAGGAGCGCCAATACAAATTATTGATCATAACGAACACGCGTGGACGGCTGCAGTAACAATATTTCCACGAGATAGAACCGTGAGATATATCCCCGAAGAATTCCTCAAGGATGTTTTCTATGAAGAGAAATTATTCGATGCTATTCACGCGTTGTGTAAGGATGATCCTGTGTCAGTGTGGTTACTTAGAAGTGATGAAGATCCCGAAATAGGATTCGATCAATTTGTAAGACCAAATGGTGAATTATATCGCATTGAAGAGTTAGATAACAGAATGAGAAAAATTGCAAATGATTTTTCACCGGAGAGTTTCCATGAAAAACTACTCACGGATAGTTTTACTATTCCATCAGTGGTAGCTAACTTTGCAAGAGAAAAAAACTCATGGCGTCCAACACGAAGTGATTTTCTCGAACACGTTAAATTGAGTTGCGTCGAATTTGGTCATGGCGGATTGTGGAATACAAAATACTCACGTGATGGTATGATTTCAATTGATATATCCGCGTGTTATCCTGGAAGTTTTCTCGGGTATGGAGAATGCGCTGAGTACTTTAAACGATTTGGACACCCCACGCATGAAATGACTCGTGTTGCGATTAATGGTCCATTGCCTGATTTTGATTTAACTGGATTCGCTCGTGTGATATCATTCGAATTAGCTACAGGGTTACATCCATGTAGCTATCTTTGGCTTGGTAGACACCTATCTGAAAAGGCCTGGATGCCAATAGTGTTATTGCGGTATATGATCGATTGTGGTATGCTAATATCGTTAATTGTCAGTGAGGGGATTATATGCTATCGAGCTCAGAAAGAAGTTTGGCTACCACAACCCGATCTAGATAGAATAATTAGCGAACAGCGAAAACTGTTTCCTGATCTCAACGAGGAAGAAATCATGAATTTGTCTAAGAAGGTATTTGAAATTAAAAAAGAACAAGCAAAGGATTTTGGACGAAGAATAATCGGTAAATTTACCCAGGGTGGAAGATACGACAATGCAAAATATTCTTCGCGGTTGATCATAGACGTCGCTGAATACGATTTTATTGTAACGGATTTAACGAAACAGGGAAAACTTGTATCCCGTAAGGATGCTTTTCTATCCAATGGTGAAAAATTAGGTACGGTTGTTACCTACTGTGATGGATATAATTCCCAGTACACACATTTGAGAAGTTCTATGCTAGCCTATGCTTGTATTAATCTATTTTCGATGATTAATAGATTTCCTAATACCGCAGTTAGAGTAGCCACTGATTCGATGTATATACATAATAAATACAAATCAGCTGTAGCGGCATTCACAGATCCCGAGGAAGCGTGGGGACGTTGGCGATTTAAAAAGGAAACACTATATGAGTATTGCGAATCCGCAGACGTTGCCATGGATGATAAATATCTTTGTTGTAACCGTATTGAAATTCAATCAGAATTTTCTAATGCACCACCGGTATCTGATCCAATCTGTAGATACAAGACAGTTTATTTAAACGGTTGTGGTGGGTCAGGAAAGACAACTCGTGCAATCGAATTATTCCGTGGGAAAAGTCCTACGGATTTCACAAACATGATTGTGCAAACACCGACTCACAGACTCGCCAGAGAGATGAAACAACGAGGGGTAAATGCCTGTACTTATCATAGTTTCTTTCGATGGAAGGGTGACAAATGGACTCCTGAGCGTATGGGTGATAAATTCATTCCTGAAATCATAATTTGGGATGAAATATGCACAGTATCATTAGATGTATTACAAACATTTCTTGAGTGGTTGTTAAACAAAAACACAAAAGTCGTTATGTGCGGTGATCACGGCCAACCACCACCATTTGTCGGTGTATCCTCACATGAATGGCTAAAGGGTTTTGTAGACTATTATGAAGAAATTAACACTGATTATAGATCACTTGATGAACGATTACGAGAATTCAAAGCGCTAATTAGATTACAACCGGATAGAATCCAGTGTGAAATAGCGCGTGAAGTGATTTCAGAGACTCCAATGAATGATTTTTGGGAAACATGGAGACCAAACGATTTGATAATTGCAAGTAGAAAGATAGTCAGAGACGCACTTCAGATGAAGTTATTTGAATTGCATAAAGAAAAATTTGCAACGCTTCCAGTACCGTTGTGTTATAGACCCTCGGATACACGAAAGCAAAATATAGAAGTTGATATTCCTGGACAGAGTGAAAAACAAATTCTTGTATTAAATGATATTGTGCTGGTTGATATCAGCGTCGTTGAAGATGCATTGCGTGCTAATAAGTCCCCGTGGACGCTAGGATACGCAGCGACGATACATTCTTCACAGGGATTGACTATATCGAATACAATTGTTTGGATGGTAGATAATCGCATCGAATGGTCAAATTTAGTCTATCTCGCAGTATCCAGAGTACGAAAAATAAATCAACTTCGAAGAATTGTTGTTGACGAAGTCAATGATGACGATAATGACACAACAATGGATGATATTGATGTTAAAATTATTGATAAAAAATTATCCGGTTACAAACAAAAAGACAAAAAAAAACAACGAGAATTTGACATTGATGCTGGATTAATAATCACGCTGAAACAACAACAGAATAATCACTGCGCAAGTTGCAATTGTATAATGCATTGGCAGTATTCGGATAAGGATCCTCGCCAATTTACCGTAGACAGAAAGAATAGCAGTCTCGGTCATATCAGAAACAATGTGATGTTGACTTGTCTTGAGTGCAATAGACGCAACGGCGCTAGTTAAGACCCTGTGGTGGTAATTGAGTATCGTCAGGAATCACTTGGAGTTGTTCGCGTGTAAAACCCCGCTGAGGGGCAGTTGAATCCAGTTTATAGATTGGAGGTCTACCAGTTGATCGTGTTATAGTAGATATCTTGTGTGCAGTAACACTCCAAATAGGATCAGTAGCCCTTTTTGTGCCACCTTCCAGCTCTCCTGGTTCGTATAAATACCTAACAGTGACATTACTACCAAGAATTGGTTCGGAAACGCTAGCGTTTCTAGAAACATCTTTTTGTGAAATCCCATGGATTTCCATTTCTGGTATAGACGCTTTCTTAATCGCGTTGATAGGTTTCATGTTAATTGTTCGAGTAATCTCGTTATTCAGTGCGGTAATCACAGCTGGTAATCTCTTAACCCATTCACGGGATCTTTTATCCTGAATAAACTCCTTCGCGTATTGATATCCAAATAACCGCTCTGCAAGAGTCCTATTAAATCGTTCTACAATTGCCTGATCACGATGTAACGCTGTATGCCCCCGTCTGATGGTGACTTTGTGATGTTTCATCGTTGATAAAACAACGCCTTGAAATTCCTTGCCAGGATCAACCTGCAATAGATTTGGCCAACTCAGAGAACCCTTTCGATAAATCCTTTCAAATGCAGAAGCGACTTCAGTTGATCATTTTGTTTTCAGCGGCTCTGCTTCTTTGTATCGACTCGCAACATCAACTACGGTTAACGCGTATTTGTAACCACGATCATGTGGCAAAAATAATATATCAGCCTGATGAACTTCATTAGGGACAGTCACATCAAAATGCGAGTAATTAATTTGTTTAGGCGCTGGTAGATAAATTTGCCATATAGCCTGTTGGGATAACCAATTAGCCGCAGTAGCTTTTTTCACTTTTGCGGCGCTAGCGAGTTTATTGATTGCAGCGTTACCCCGCCAGTATCCTTTTGGAGAATAATAAATAGATTCCATGTTGTTATTAATTACCGGCACCTAACATCAATTTGCTTTTCATAACCGGTTTTATTAACCATGAAGCTAATTTTTCTTTGAAAGATTTATCAGGAATAGCATTTAACGCATGAATTAATTTCACATCTGCGAGATGTCTTTGCTGCAAATCGCTGCTCCTATATGCAACATCATGAGCATGACACGCCTTATCAATAGCGTTTATCGGTTCTTCACCACGTCGAGGTTGATTTTGATCATCAAGTCTGATATCTAATCGTGTTCCTGGGCCACAGTAGCTATATCCTGGAAGGTGCTTTTCTCCGGGGTACTTTGCCCATGGGGCTCCAGGGAGCTTTGCCAATTTGGCTGCGATATCACCTCCTCTTTTTTTTTTAAAGGTTCCTTGGGTTTACCAAGTGAAATAAATCTAAATTTCTTTGTACCACATTGTACACATTTACCAGAAAGCGCTGATCGGTTATTTTTAGTTGTAATCGTCATCAAGTCATCTGTGCCAGTACGCGTTTTACACTTCACACAATATAGATCCATAATTTATGTATAGAGATATGGATATAATTGATTTTTCAGCGACTAAAACAAGAGAACCGGTTAAGCATCATGCAGCGCTACCAAACTCTATCCAGATGATTATAATCGGGCCATCTGGATCCGGCAAGACGCAATTGCTGCTCAATTTAATAATGAGATGGATGAAGTGGGATAAGTTGTATTTAATTGCCCCAAGCGTAGATGATCAACGATGCTATGAAGTGTTAAAAGATTTTAATGAAAACGCTTCAGAAATTAAAGATGAAAACGTCGTTGATTTTATTACCGATATTGACGAGGCGCCATCAGTAGAAGATCTCGATGGAAGCATTAACAATTTAGTTGTATACGACGATGTAATGTTGGATAAACAAACAAACCCAGCTAGGATATTTCCCCGAGGCAGGCACAAAAATACTGACGTGATATATGTCACTCAACGCTACACACAGATTCCAAAAGTGATCAGAGATAACTGCAATTTATTGTGTGTATTCAACGGAGTTGATACTCATACGTTACGAAATATTTGGCAAACTTGGTGCTGCGGTGATATGGATCATAATCAATTTAAAAATTTCTTTAGTAACGCTCAGTCAACCCCGCACGGATTTGTAACAATAAATTTACATGAACCTCGGACACGATATCGTATCGGACTTGATCAAATATTCGGTTGAAATCTTAGTGATTTTCATCGTAAAAAAATTATTAACCAGAACTGAAAGTTCAGCAGCAGAGAGGGTGAGTGACAACAACGTTGCGACCAAAATTGATTAAAAAATCGTAAAATCTCCATATGGCAAATGGAGATATTTTTTTTTAGTTAAAATATGAGATTTTTCAATCGATTTTTTTTGCCGGAAAGTTGTGAGGTTCGCCCTTTTTTTGGTTAAAATGAGATCGTAGGAAGGCTCGTTTTAAGATTTCAATCAAAATTTTGTCTCAAAACGTTGTGAGGTTCGCCCTCTCTGCTGCTAGGGAGTGTTATGAATGGTTCATTTGACATAGGTAAACCTATCACCATATAAAGCATACATTGTTCTCTATACAATCGAAATCACTTTGTACCCGACTTTATTAAAGTCTATGGTTCTACAGATCCATCAAATTAACACTATTTGTCAGTTAGTAATTTTGGTCAATTCTGAACAATAAAATATTAAAAAAAATAACTCACTTTACTACTGTGCGAGTTTTAATGTAACTGAAAATAAATATAGAGTGCAAATTATCTCTCGTTCTTTATTGTTACACTTCCACTTTCTGTCTTTAATTAAGCTTGCTTAATTGTTGTTCTTTCTATTCATCTCGTAAGTGTCTCGCTCCATTTTTCTTGTTCGCAGTCTTTAATTCATGGTTGATTTAGATGCAAACTAAATAGAAGCACACGTCATCCTTAAAATCAAACAAGCACTTGCATGTAAGGTGTACCTAAATATATATGCGGAGCTGGTGTGTGTGTGTGTGTGTGCGTGTGTGTGTGATTTTGATTTTTAAAGTAGCTTTAACAATTTCTCAGTCATACAATGTCTGCAGTGTGGCAGTTTAGAGTGATGTCTAGCACTGGGGCATCATGATGCAGACATACATGTAGCATGATGTCTCAACCAGTCACATTATCCAGATACCAAGCCGACCAGTCCTAACACTAACCACTTAATGCTGAGCGCCAAGCGAGGCAGCTGTTATAATCATTTTTGTAAGTGTTTGGTATGACTTGGCCGGGGATCAAACTGATCTGGTTTACATGTCCATAATCTACCTCAACATCGGGTCATGAAATGGGACTATGGCGTGTGCACCGGTTTTAACCAGTTTATTATGTAATTTTACATAGGCTTTCGCTTATTAGATAGTGACAAAAGAGTTGTACCAAGAAACAATGTAAATTTAAATGAAGAAAAGTAATTATTCATAACTAATGTCAAAGGCCTAGTATATGACACTTTACTATGATTCCGTGTAATTCATCACATAATCAGCTTTAATTAAGTAATTATTGTATTGGAGCTGGCAGGCAGTGAAGATGCGTTTGTCCCCTTAGTGAAGAACCTTGATGAAATATCTTCCAGATTTGACATGGAGATAAGCGCTGAGACGACAAAACTGATGTCAATTAATGGCAAACAAATATCAGCCAAGATTAAAATCAGAGGAGGTGAACTGGAAACAGTGGCCCAGTTCACATATCTTGGTTCCATAATCACCAAAGAGGGATCTATAGCAGAAATTTTGTCACGAGCAGTACAAACAACGTCAGCTATGTCGAAGATAAGACCCATCTGGAGAGACAAGAATATCTGTTTGAAAACTAAAATCAGACTATTGAGAGCACTAGTCATCTCAGTCTTTTTGTATTCATGTGAGGTCTGGACCCCGACATCATTGAAAGTGAAAGAACATGAAACTCATGAACAGTATGAATTGTATTGATTTATACAGGACACAGAGTTTAAGGAAGCCTTTAATCCAAATATAATTTAATATACGTCCTTTGTGCTATGAGTTGTTTGTTCGATGTCAAAGTTTATTCTTATTAATCGAGGATACCAACAAATCCCTTAATTTCACCTGAATTTTGTGCTGACCATATACGCTCCGTAAAATGCTGTAGCTCGTGCACTTATTTAATTCCTATCGTGGGTGTATCTAAATGAGAGAGAGAGAGAGAGAGAGAGAGAGAGAGAGAGAGAGAGAGAGAGAGAGAGAGAGAGAGCAGAGGCGTAGCTAAGGGGGGGGGGGGGCAGGGGGGTACATATGTCCCCGGGCGCCAAGGTACAGGGGGCACCAAAAATGAGGCTTACAACGTTACATTATAATAAGTAAACAAGGGTAATAAATCGGTCACAAGATCGCTGGGGAGCTAATTTTATAGTTCGTCCCCGGGCGCAAAATATCATCGCTACGCCTCTGAGAGAGAGAGAGAGAGAGAGAGAGAGAGAGAGAGAGAGAGAGAGAGAGAGAGAGAGAGAGAGATGTTTTCATACGCTTTCGCTTAAGACGTGAGAGAAAAAGAAGCAAAATCACTTTATATTACAGTACTCCATGCACGAAGAAATACTGCCATTTCACTTTACTTGAAGAAACAGGTAACATTATGTATTTATCTCTTTTGTTCTTTTAGTTCTTTTTCTTCCAACAATTGTTAATAAAGGGAAATTACTCTTGAATTGGTTTCTAGTGGGGATGTTGGGCAGTGGTTCTAGCTGTTGACTTCCGGTTCTTCTTGCCGATTTGCACTGCAAAATATACTGTTGCCTGTTTTATCTACTTCAAACTTTTATTGTGACATGCAGCAAAAATGTAAAATCAAACGCAGTGAAGCTGAGGCGAAAGGAGCAAGGTTTTAAAAAAAAAATATGCATGCATAACTCATACCTGAAGTGGCATACTCAGTTAATTTCAGCGTTGCTCTACGGAAATAAAGGTATCATCAATTGATTTCTCGGTTTTGACGCAGGGAGTATTTACATTTTCAGAAATATATTCCTTTCAGTGTTGTACCTTTCTTTTCACTTCAATCAATAGTTATTTTAGTGAAGCGTGATATAAGATGACAGTGATACATTTCCTCGTACTCCCATTTCCTCTTACTCCTTCAAAAAGCAGATGACCCTTGTGTCACGTCACAAAGGGTGACACGAAACCCCAAATTTCCAAACTATTAAGCCCATATAGCCGAAGCTATGAACAAAAAAAGCATGTTGTATGTAAAGCATGTTATGTTACCCACATGTCAAAACAAAAAAATTATGTTTTATGTTAATGATAAATCCTGTGATGTTACCTACATGTCAAAACAAAAAAGATTGTTATATGTAAATCCTGTCATGTTACCCACATAAAGTTGTCAAAACAATTTTCTTTTATATGTAAATCCTATGATGTTATACAATTGTCAAAACAAAAATTTATATGTAAATCATATGATATTACCCACATGAAGTTGTCAAAACAAAAAAAAATGTTTTATGTAAATCCTGGAATATATGACACAAGAACACAATATCAGTGCAGTGAAACAAAAAATGAGACAAAAATTCATAAATTATCATTGTTAATGTTATTTTCTTATATTGATCATAAATCTAATTTTGGACTAACAGACATGTTTACTACTCTGGATTCTCCAAACTTTGTAAACCGCTCCGGTGGCATAGTGGTTAGAGCATCCGCTGCAGAAGGGGGAGGTCATGGGTTCGATCCTTGGCCGAGTCATACCAAAGACTTACAATAATGGTACTAACAGCTGCCTCACTTGATGATCAGCATTAAGAGGTTAGTGTTTGGATTGATCGGCCTGGTGTCATGATAATGTGACTGGGTGGGACATCATACTACATGTCTGCAGTATGATGCCTCAATGCTAGACATAACTATAAACTGTCTCACTGCAGACATCTTAGCGATATAACTGAAAAATTGTTAAAGCTACATTAAAATCCTAATCTGACAAACAAACGAAACCAAACTTTGTATGGATGAAGCAGTATAAATATTGACTATTGTTCAATTTAGCAAGACTATGGAGAACTGCCAAATCAGAAAATAATTACAAGTTTTAGTGTTTCTTTCCACTTCTCTGTCCTCATTCTGTAAAGTACAGTGTTGGACAGTGAGGAAAATGCATATTATTCATACTGGAATGATGAAGAGTGAACTTTTGGCTATGCTAAACTTTCCATTGAAAACAACTGATTTATTAAGCTTAGATTGAAAGAAAAGTTTCCATTCAACAAATTTGTGGCAGGGAAGTAAACTATTTAAGAATATAGGTAGAGAAGGTAGAGCAATACTGGGTTTAGGTAAAGTTGTCTCTTTTCATGTTTGTTGTTAATTAATTTTGTATATGTTTCTATTCAAAATGCCCAATTACAAAAGAAGGTCAGTGTTTTTCTCACTTCTGATTTTATAATGATCTTTCATCAAATCCTTCAACAAGTAACATGTGCATTCTGCAGTTGCTTACGACATTATTTGCTTACTCATCAGATCTATAAAGTTGACACATAATCCATTTCAAAGAACTCATATTTGTGGTTCTGGATGCACAGTTTTCTGTATATGTGAATGTCAGTTGCTGAGAAATGTAACCCCGGACTGTTTAAGAATCCTACAGAGAGCTCTGAATACATGTATATCAGTACCATGATTATCTACATCAAATGTCAAATTCTAGTCTCTTTCATGTGACTTTGCAGGAAAAACAAATTATTCTGAAGTTTTGATTCTAATGTATACAACAGATTTTGCAGTGTAATATTACACATTTTATTCCAGGTCAGGGAAGAGTTATTCTTAGTATGATGTGATTCCAATGGGTCCACCACCAGTTGTTACAGGAGTCTCCCCTAGGGATGGACCTCCTGGGACACGAATTATAATTAGAGGTGAAAACCTTGGAAATGATCCTAAAGATCTGATAGGTAAGTGTATGTCCTTACAATGAAATATAAAGAAAATCAGAATTATTTTTCAGACATGACAGACATTAGACAAAGGAAAAAACAATGATGCACACACACACACACACACACACACAATCTAGAGGAGGTTATACCATTTTGGTGGCCTAGGTGGTTAGAGTGTTTACCTTGGATGCAGGTCATGGGTTCGAACCCTGGCTGAGTCATATCAAAGACTTATAGTTATTTTCATGAAACGTTTTAGCAAAGAGGAGAGTATATGCTTATTCAACCATTTGTTTGTATTACATCATATATGGTAGATTTAATGAAGTTGAAAATGGGAGATAATCATTCAATGGTATGGACCATCATGTATTCCTAGATCAGTTTTGATCAAGGCAGAAAGTATTTCCTTGCACAAAGGAAGATACTAAACTGCATAAGTTTTTAATTTGATGACTGGTTAATATGAAAAATGAAGGAATGTGATGGTAAAACCATATAAAAGAAAAGCAGTTTCATCATTAAGATTATTGATATCTGATACAAAAGTTTCATGTTTGACCATAAAAGACATTTGTCTGTATAAACATTTGATTACTTTAGACTGATCATAAAATTTATAGCTTTCAGGATTTCATTTTAAATCTTTAAGAATAGGGTATATTTATGATAGAAAGACTTTTTAGCAAAGAAAATATACTCAGATCCAGCAATGTATTTATGTACATTCTTTTATTTTCAGGCTTAAAGATATGTGGTGTGGACACTCTTATGACCGCAGAATGGAAGTCAAGTAAGAAAATAATTGCTCGTACAGGACCTGGCAAAGGCAAGGGGGATATCATAGTTACAACGAGATCTGGTGGAGTTGGCAGCTGTACTGTTGGCTTCCGCGGTTTCTTTGTTCAGATAGGTATATATTTAATTATCAAGAGCTGTTGTATTAATTCCTTATAATTTCAGAGGGGTTCTGTTAATATTGATGTTATTAGTATGTGATACATTCACAGTTGACAGGTGTGAGTTTAATTTTAACATAGGAATAGTGTCAGGACTCATTAAGCCGACTTAACTTTCATCAGGTAATTATCTTTGTAGCATGCAAATATTAGAACAGTTTATTAGAAGTCATCATTGTGTTCATGGTAAGGCATTAGCTCCTGTTTCCTGATTGTGATATAGCCAGTTACTTAATTGTGTAAATGCTTTTAGACTGATGGGCAAAATTTGTGAAGTATGTATACAAGACGTTAACCTTGGCTTTAAAACTGAAGCCGTATATTGGTTTTGCATGTGTTTAGCATTCTTTTAGATGTTCGAAAATTTATCGTTAAAGTTTAGGTTAGTTTCATGTACTTGGTTGCACATTTACAAAAATAAATATGGTAGTACAATAGTTATAACCTATAATATACATATGAAATTAATAACTCACCTCTACATCAGAAGATTTTCAAATCCTTAAGTAGACTTCTCACTGACAATACATTCCATAATGTAATGATTTCATCCTACGGTGAGGCATTTATACACAGAAATGTAGATCTTCATCATTTGTGTTCTTGATTAATATCGGTTTTTCCCATCAAAAGCTCTTCACACATGCGGCATAGAATGAACCAAAATTACATTTTTTGAAATATTTGTACAATATACATAAATCACCCTTGTGTATCATTGTACACAGAAAATGAAACCGGAGTATATGTATTTAATAAATAAAGGGATTTAGTTAATTGAAATGCAAAATGAATATAGGTAGGTCAGATTAATATATGTTTGTTAAATTTTAAAATAGATTGGCCATCATGCTGAGAAACGAAGAAAGAAAACTGAATGAAAGGAAAACAGAAATAACGAACTTCATTAGATTTGGGCAGATTTTGTGTTGTACATATATTCAGTTTTGACATTTGGTTTGAGACCAAAAGTAACATGGACATAACCAAACATTCATTGTTTGTGGAAATAGATGTCATTATAAAAATATTCACAATTTGGAGTCTTATATGTTAGAGCTAATTTAATATCACTCTAATAAATTTCTGTAACATTTCTGAACTTATTTTAATTTATGTAGTAACTCAACCCTTGATATTTTCGGCAAAATTTGGAAACAATCCAATGGACAGCTTTTGATTTCAAAACTAATTAAATAGAAAGAAAATCCATTCATTTTTAGCAGAAATATGGAAATATTTCACTTGTAATGTGAAAACATTTAGTGTTCTCACTTATGGTTTTACCATTAATTACAATACAATGATAATAATAATAATAATGAGGACTTTGTATGGCGCCTAATCTTTCGAAGCTCTAAGTATTTTACACCATCTATAATTATATGACTACACTACAGAAAAACAAATGACAAAAACATTGAAATTGGAAAACATAAAACATGCTGAAAACATATAAGATACAAAACATTATTAGGTCTCTAAATTTGTCCCTGCAGTCAAAACAGGTGAGTTTGATGATGACACCTTACTGATGAAATATTCCCTTATTCCTACTACTCAAAATATCTAGATATCTCCCTTCTCTCTCTATCTCCTGCTATATATATATATATATATATATATATATATATATATATATATATATATATATATATATATATATATATATATATATATATATATATATATTAAAACTTGTTCATTTAAAAACATGCTATATAAATAATTTTTGGCTTTGAAATGATATTTAGGGCTGTTCCATTAAAACATATAAGGGACTCAGGGATGGCAATTTTAAAGTATGGTACTTACCTATAGATGCAATTTAGAATTTTCTTATCATTTTAATATGAACTCTGTGAAATCAATGTACCCTGGCAAATATTTGTAAAAAAACTGCCTTCACTGGGTACCATGAATGTTTAAATGGAGCAGTCCTTACCGGTAGTTTCTTGTTTATTTTTATGAATTTATTTTTATCTTTAGGAGATGTACCAAAATATTTTATAGGTATACATTGTACTTGTTTAATACATTTCAAATTGTTTATTATTTTCAACTTTTCTTTTTTGTTGAATGTTTAATGTTGATATTTGATGATATTATTCTTTAACAGCTGACACAGAAATAGATACATGTTTAATTGCTCTACAGTAACAATACCCACTTTGCCTTAAGACCTGATTTTTGCTCCTTTATATAGGTGTCATTATGATTTATTAATGTCACCCATCCAGGTTTACTTTACCTCACTGCTGAATAGTTACCAGTATGCAGAAAGTAACCATTACCTCCCATACAATGATAACATTGCGCAATAGTGTAAATAATATAAAATATTCATTTTACAAGGAAAATGTGAATGTCTTGATAATTTTCATCATATTTTACAAGTATCTTCATAAACTTAATTTTAATTTATTTGCCATTACAAGATGGTACCTAGAAATACAGAATATTTACAGTCATCATAGTAGTTTTCTCTTGATATTTAAATTATTTATGACTTCAGTGACAAAATCCAACAAATGAATTCTTGTGCTGACATAAACAATGTAAGAAATTTTACCAAAACAAAGAAAAGGCATAGCGCTGTTTTTATTTTCTTCTTTCTGTTATTTTCAATATAACTGAATAAAGGGAGGCAATCCTATTTTGTACAATGTTCCTTGGTTTAAGATAAGTATAGCAAAGTTTTGATAACCATCAGACACTCAAATAGTTGACATTAATTGTGCCTTGTGTAATGTTTTCATGGTTCAGCAACTTTCGAAACTCAAAAGAACTGAAAGCGGGTACAAATATTTGGCACACAGTAGTTTCGAACTTTGAAGTTTTATTGCATGTAATCAAAGAAAGAAAATATCTCCCAGCATTGATTGTATAATTCATTGTAGTTTTTTTTTATCTGTTTGCTTGACAAAATTTACAAGAAATGATAGGATGCAGAGTTTTTTTTATTTTTTATTATATCGGAGCAATAATTAACTAGTCAGAGATTATTGGGAATTTATTGCTATTTGTGGGATATTCATTTTCTTAAATTGGATTTTGTGGTTCCTACAAAACACCACAAAAAAACCTTATTTTCAAGTCTCAATTCACAAATTAAAGTACCACCAAAATTAATTTATTGTATATTCTTATAAATTTTATCATTGAAATTTTCTTTCCTCCTTGATGCTCTGAAACTTATTGCATCAAAGCATAGATGAATTGTATAGTACAATGTCATTGCCAAAACTGAAATGTAATTTTAGTTTGCTATTTAATCTTAACATCATCAATGTCAAGAATTTACCTTTGATTATTGATTTTCTTTGATTTATTTTTTCTTTGATTTTTTGTTTCTTTCAAAGTTGCTTCATGGACTATTCCATTTACCTTCAGCTAAGAGATATTATGCATGGTATAATTTATATCCCATTTTAGATATATTTTGGATACAGATATAAGCAAAAGAATCAGTTGGATATGTACTGTATTTACTGTATAGGTACATAAAATAATATTTTTTTCCTGTCCCTGAACTTATGTTGAAAGGTTTTTTCACCTCGGTCAGATGTCCCAAAACTTAAGAATCAAAATTTATGTTGAATTTGTGCCCTGCACCCCCCCCCCCCCCCCCCCGCATGTTGAAATAAAATAGATATTCAAAATACTTATTTTATAATGAATGGAAAGAAACTAACCTTGGATTGTTATAAATTCTTTTTTCTTTTTTCATCATGAACATTAAAGAATAATATATCCACAATCTTAATATATGTAGCATCAACATCCATAATGTAGCGTGCATCGCTTATGTCCAATAACACATGGAACATTGTTCTTTGACATGAACATTGAGAAACAGATCATGTTTGGTTATACTTAAAGGTCTGAGTATGTTATCCAACTGAAAACTGGATCAAACAAAACTGCAAATGAGAGGGAAATAATGAACTGATTGCTTTAAGACAATGGCCATTCACAGATGACATTGTTTAGGTGCAAAATAACCAAGATAGAATTATATCCAGATGAACTGTATGACATTATCTTGCAAATAAAAATTATTATTTGAAAATACATTCACTTGAGTGCAAATGAAAATCTTTTCACTAGCATAGGATACAAAAAGTATTACTAAAGCAAGTTATTGCTGTGTATACTATTTAACCACAGACATCAGTGTCTGTTTGTATTATAACTACAGATGCCAAGCAGATAGAAGCTCAGGTGGTGAATAAACACAACTGGCAGCGAACAGTAAACTCATTGTTTGAACTTACCAACAGGACATTATAGACAAAGGTTATTTTTATCACAAAGCAAGCCAGCTTCTTAAGCCAACTTTGAATTCTTCTGAGTGTGATGATTTTTTTTTTAAGTACCGTATTTTTGCGCATATAAGACGCACCCAATTATAAGACGCACCCGTATATAAGACGCGGGTTTTGCCGATTTGTGTAAAAATATTTTACATAAGACGCACCCATATATAAGACGCGGGTTTTGACGATTTGTGTAAACAAAATTTACATAAGACGCACGCGGCCTAGCCATCTACCGCACTGAGCAATTTATATCCAGTGGTTTCCTTTCCTTTATCATAAATGAAAATTTGTCCAATGTTTCATTACCCATCGGATGTAAACAAGGCTTCATTACCATTTTTAGTTTAGATCAAAGAATTGTCTGAGGCAGGACCGCAACGGTTATTGCTTATTCTTATCTGCCGCCGGGCCAATAGTGGATGGGTTGAGTACCTGGTATCTAGATTCTACAACAATAAACGCCAGATGTAAAGGCGGTGTCATTGATCTGCTAGGCCCAGTCTTCAGCGAGTGGGATTAGTACCGTACAATAATCAGGGATATTCCTGGCTTTTAAAAATCTGTCGTCAAAAAAATCGCCAACCTCATTATTTTGTCGTATAAGTTTTCACATCTATACATGCTGATTCTCGTTAAATTCTCGAGAGATGAGATGCAGAGTTTATTTCTGATGTCAGCATCCCGCATCACCGTCTGTAGTTTGAAAATTGATGCTGATTATAAAGCGTTTGCCCACCACCTATCGAGTGGCTATTGCGGTCAGCTGACCACCCGCCACGTGATAAAAATTCAGAGCAAATTACGAAGTTCGCCAAAATCTCCATTAAATGCTCTATTGCTTCCTAAATCCCAAAAGAATGATCACTGAATGCTGTATAAATTTTCTCAAGCAAAATAGGATCTCCATTCCCACGAATGAAACTTACACGATTCAACACCTGGCAATATTGGACCGTATATATTAGCATAAGTTAACACCCAATATAGGGATTCTTTCACTCCTGTATTTTGAGAAAAAAATTATTATTTTTAACTATGCAAAACTTGTTTATTTGTTGTTTGCTATTTCTTCTTGCGGAGTTTAAGTCTCTGTAACCGTAACATGGGATTGATGGCAAAAGGAAAAGATCAATGAGTAAAATGCACAAATATTATTTACACCGCCTGGATTCATGTTTGGTGACACACTCCTTCTTCAAAATATCACAGCCAGTTGTAAATGAATTGACGAACTTTGCCTTGATACATACATCACAGAACATCGGTTTTAACTTTTTATCATATCTCAGCCACAGACGTCCAAGTTTCCAACTGTCTAGAAATTTTTGGGAATTTTTGCTCTGTTCATCATTATGTGGTGTTGCACTTGAAGCACTACATGTAGATGATGTTGGACTGCAATGTTTATCATCAGATTCAGTGACAGTATTGTCTGATGAATTTGCACTAAATTCAAACGCAGTTAATTCTGTTAACTTAGGAGGAGATGGTGAACACGCAACGTCTAACTTCCGTTTGCTCATGATAATGTTGCACTGGCGACAGATATAATTGTGATTGAGATTTTTTCCATTTGCTTTGTATGTATACACAGTAGTCGGTACTTCAAAGGTTATCAGTTTTCAACGAAGGTTCCGCAAAACTGTTGTATTGGTATATGTAACCATTCAATTAATTTTAGACGTCGGTCAGTTGTAGGTATAGTACGGTAGCATGATTGACTGTATCACAGCATACAGTACTCGGCCCAGATGTCAGCATAAGCAGATTATGATGTAACAATGCTCTGCAAAGATGGGGTTGTCGATACAAACAAAGGATCATTTGTGTACAGATTGATTCCAATGCATTGCTTAGTCAAGTTTGTGGCTTCCTTTCATTCTCCCTTTTAATTTATCCAGTCCAAATCCATGATTGTACAAATTAAATAACCAAAAAGTCTGTCGCCAAAAAAATCGCCAGATGGGATATTTTTGTCGCCAATAAGGGAAAAAAGTCGCAATTTGCGACATTGGCGAAGCCCAGGACGATCCCAGCTCCTGCATTGGATTGGTACACGTGGTAATTACTGAACACTTACCCAACTGTTTTTACAACTAGGAATGAAAATCGTAAAACGTAAATATTGACCGCAAAAATCGTCCTTCAATATCACACACTGTACCGTTCGTTCGTGTTAAAAAAAATACTTACCGTATTTTCGCGCATATACCCGTATATAAGACGCGGGTTTTGACGATTTGTGTAAAAATATTTTACATAAGACGCACCCATATATAAGACGCATCACAGGTGCATGGTGTGTAAAATGTTGTATAAGACGCGTCTTATATACGCGAAAATACGGTATATAAAGTTGGCCATTAGATATGGAAACTAATTTTGGTTCCTTTTCACAATATTTATGTAAAGTTTGAAAATAAATTGAAACAGTGGAACAATTTTAAGTGACACAATATATTGCTATATATGCACAGACACTGATGACCCAGCATCATCCAGAAGATTTGGAGAAAATAAAATCCTTTGATAAATTTGTGAATTCCAAAATAGAAGAAGATGAATTTGCCTACAATATGATCAGTAACGTGGATGAAATTCTAGTGTACTTCGATCTCATTCCTTGATGGACTTGTGATAAGATAGGGGTTAAAAGTGTGAGAATCGGAATAACCTGTGCAGATTTTTAAAAATATGTCTTTAGTCATTGCAGTTTCTGCTTCAGATGAATTGCCTCTAACAATATTTTTTCATGGCATGAGAGAGCTAAATAATACTCATGCACCTAAAGAATGGATCATACTGTGCGGGACAAGGGTTGTGTTGATGAGATGCAGCTTCAGTGGATTAAAGAGTTTTATCTCAACTATACAGTTTAATATTTTTTAAAATAAAATTTAAGTTGGAATGCATTTTCTGACATGTAATTTTCTGATGAACTAGAAGGTTTCCCACAACTTACAACTCATTAAAATGATGTGTCCCAGAACATACATAGCACACAAAAATTACTTTAATAATAATGTATGGTGTCCTAACATATACAGTAAATATGGTATGTAGTGTCAGGTGAGGTTGATGTGGTAAGGCATCAGCTGGATATATATGAATCAGCAGATAAGGTTGGGATGGAGGAGATATTAGCTGGGATGTAGTTGCAGGTTAGTTTGATGGGGGTGGGAGGCATTAGCTGGATATGCATGAAGAGGCAGATAAAGATGGAATGGTGGGGAGGGATATCAGCTAGTTTGTCGTGGCAGATAAGTTTAAGCGGTGGGGAGGCTGTACAGCTCTTTAAATGGAGGAGGGATAAGCTGGATATATATGAAGTGGCAGATAGGTGGGAATATCAAATCATATGTAGTGGCAGGTAAAACTTGGTATAGGTGAGGCATCTGGATATCTTTGAAGTGGCAGTTATGACTTGGGGTAGGGGTAGAATCTGTTGGATATAATTTTATATATATATATATATATATATATATATATATATATAGATAGATAGATAGATAGATAGATAGATAGATAGATAGATAGATAGATAGATAGATAGATAAGGCTGGGATGGGGAAGAGATCAGCAGGATATGTATTTAGTGGCATATAACACTTAGGTGTGAGAGTATGCAGTGGATTGAAAATGACTGGGAGAATGACTATCAGAAAAGCTACCTATGTCGCCAATGGAAGGCATGGGACAGAGTTCAGGTGGGAGCCCAAAACCCTTACTTTGGACAATTTTACAAAGCCATACTCCAGATCTGCCACTGTTTTTAACTGCCATTTATAAGGATTTTTTTTAATGTAAGCATTTTCTTAGGGAGTAACATACCATTTCTCCCACCAAATTGCTAATGCATGTATATCTAAATGGAATAGTTTCTTGTTGAAATTATTTCTGTTCAATATGATTTTATGTTATTGACAAAATGTTTAATTGTACTTCTGCTCATAATTTTATTGTGTTACATATATACAGTAATTTCTCAATCTTATGCAATTATTATACTGGTACTCATTTGTCAAGTCAAAAAGAAGCTTGCATTTTCATTCAAGAACTCAAAACTTTTGCAGTTTTTATACTGGTACTTGTTGGTCAAGTCAAAAAGAAGCTTGCATTTTCATTCAAGAACTCAAACTTTTGCAGTTTTTATACTAGTACTTGTTAGTCAAGACTAAAAGTAGCTTGAACATTTTCATTGAAGAACTCAAATTTATCTCAATATTGTTAAAATATTTAAGCTGAGTGCACAAGATTGCGTTTCATTTAAATTATTACAGAAGGGATGAAATACACAGTGTCTGTTCCCAAAACATTATTTGAGCCGTTTAAGGACAAAAAAGACATGCAGAATATTGTAAATGAAACTATATGCTGAAACTTGTTCACAGTAAGTTTCAGCTCTGACTCTTAAGAAAATAATTATCATATTTCATGAAAATGAAATTCACTCCATCTGACACTAGATAAAATAATTTTGAGTTCTGTACATTCAGTTTAAAAAGACATTCACAGTTTTAATTATTCCTACATCAGTTTCTTGCAACAACTTTTGTCAAAGAGACATTGGAAACCAACCGTTTATTGCATGTGATGATCTAATTATCCAGGGCAATAATAATGTGGTTAATGGTGAAGTTATTTTCATGGATATTCATTAACCACAGAAAAATTAAGAATGTTTCTGAATTTACAGTCAGTACCTGTACTTTTCAAATTGGTAAAGAAGACTAATGCACTATCGATGACAAAATGCCTCATTATTTGTAATGAATAATTAGTAGCTTGCATGGAGATGCAGAAATAATTTGATATTCAGCTTTTGCTTCCATCCATCTATGCATCTATCAGTCCATATGTTCATACGTCTTTTAAGCAAAAAAGCTCTGTAACCATTGCACATAGCTGAATGCTATTTTGGAATACAGCATAATGTAAGGACCAGTCAGTATATTCTGTAGTTTGGTGTTTTCATTGTCTTATGGTCCTGGATATGCCTTGCATTTTTTGGTCTCAATAACTTTATCTTGAAGGTTGCGGCCCTTTGCAATTTCATATCTTCACATGGGATATTATATTTAGCCAGTATTGCAAACATTACACATAATTGGATGCCATTTGGTTGATAAATTGCTGATTAGATAGATAATTGGATGCCATTTGGTTGATAAATTGCTGATTAGATAGATGTAGTTGTACCTTTGAAAGGTTTCTTTTTCCAAATCCAATATTGATCAAGTTACTAACTTTTTCGGCCAGAAAAGTCAGGAAATATTCAACATATTCTAATGCAGTTTATTGCCTCAAGACCAATTCTATTGTGGATATACATGTAGTTATAACATTTGGCAGCCTGACCATGTGGAATGATGCTTTAGCAGACATAGCATAAGAACCATTCAGTATATTCTACTTTAGTATGGTATGAATATTGCCTCAGACTTTTTACTTTCATAGATTTAGTTTCAGTGTTCAGATTTCCACAAGATAACTTAACAAATTTGTTGGATTTTAACCAATTATGGCTGGTGGCTTCAAATTCATCATAACTGTCCTAAGGGATTTCAACCAGTGCCTTAGTATTGAGGAGTTCTTGAATGAGTTGGATTTCAATCATTCCATGTCATCATTAAAAAAAAGTCATGGCCCTGAATGTCATTTATCTATAAAACTTTGCTCTAATAACAAATGTTCTTCTGTTTGTTTCTTTCTTCCTCTGAAACAAATGGTAGGTGTGTGGGCTCTTTTTTATTGTGTTCATTCCTACTAGCTTTAGTTTAGAGTTAATGAAAATGCTTAGTGTTCGATTTATTTCTTAAGTCTTGTGTGCAGTGTCAAATATACATTCTTGTAAGATCTCGATTCATAAATTAATAACTCAAACATATGCAATCAAACATGATTAATAAAATCATGGATACAAAGAATAATTATATGGTTTAAATACAAAATGGCTTTGGACACCTGATGTAATGAATTACAGGTATGGCAAAGAACATTTGGGTTTCCTGATAGGTGTTTTAGTTTTATTGTCATGTGACATAAATATTATGGTAAGACACACTGGGTCAAAATGTATATGAATGTAGCATTGCAAACAATTTAAATCATTATCACAAAGCAATATTATGCATCTAGCAAAGTCTGCATAGTTCAGTGTGAAAACTAAAACCACAGGAAAATTTTCATCTTATGAGTGATATCATAACTAGCAACTAATGGTATGTTCTTTTATACAGTATGCCTAATAGTGCAAGCATGCCTGACAGTGCAAGCAGTCTGTAGCATGTTATATAAAACAGTATGCCTGACAGTGATGTCTGATACTGCAAGCAGCCTGTAGCATGTTATACAGAATGCCTGATACTGCAAGCAGCCTGTGGCATGTTATACAGTATGCCTGATACTGCAAGCAGCCTGTAGCATGTTTAATAATACAGTATGCATGATACTGCAAGCAGCCTGTGGTATGTTATACATTATGTCTGATACAGCCTTTGGCATGTTGTACAGTATGCCTGATACTGCATGCAGCTTGTGGTATGTTATACATTATGTCTGATACTGCAAGCAGCCTTTGGCATGTTGTACAGTATGCCTGATACTGCAAGCAGCTTGTGGTATGTTATACAGTATGGCTGATACTGCAAGCAGCCTTGGCATGTTATACAGTATGCCTGATACTGCAAGCAACCTGTAGCATGTTATATAATACAGTATACCTATAATGTAAGCAACCTATGGCATGTTATGTTATCCAACGTTTCCAATAAACATTGATGTACTCTATTTATGTAATAGGACCGTTACAAGACTCGGCAGTTTGGATAGATGAGACCCAGACAGTGCTTGCCAATCTTGGCAGAGGCAGACCCTCCTCTCCCATGATATCTAAAGAGGATGAAGATCCTCTTGGAATATCTAATGAAGGAAACAGGTGATTATTGCAAGTTATATCATTTTAAATAGTGTAATACTGTATTTAGATCAGCTCTTTTTCATGAATTCGCTTATTTATAGCAGTGAAAATGTTATATTTTCCTAACATGAAATAATTTACTGATAAGCACACACATTTAAAGCACTAAACTGCAGTGAAGTTGTAAGTGTGAAAGATTAAGAAGTGATTTTCTTAGGTGTAGCTATATGATATGGTAAATGAAAATATAAAATAATCACAGTTTTAAGTTGTACGTATATATGTATGTGTGTGTGTAGTGTAGTGTAGTGTAATATATGTATGTATGTGTGTGTGTATAGTGTAGTGTAGTGTAATGTATGTATGTATGTATGTATGTATGTATGTATGTATGTATGTATGTATGTATGTATGTATATATGTATGTATGTATGTAGTGTAGTGTAGTGTAATGTAATGTATGTATGCATACATGCAAGTATGTATATACTGTATGTGAAAAAAAAATAATTTCTCATTGAATGCACATGTTTTTGTAGTAAGGCTGCAAACATGATGTAGTGTTAGCTGGTAGGAATTTCAGAATCAGACATAACTAAAAATACATGTATTTAATGATATCTCTCAGTTTAATGAATCTAACTTTTCGAATACTGCGGGAGTACTTGCTAGCTGTATTTAATCTGTGTATTTAATCTGTGTCAGGAATTTAGATTTCTAAAATAGATTTCTAAAATTGAACTGAGTTTTAGCTCTAGGTAGGAGAGTAAGCGCTAAAACTGATATTTGGGATCAAAATTTCTTTCAGTAGTTTGAGTTGACAGGTTTTGGTTTACAGTGGGAAAAATTATGATATAAAAGAAAATATTTGGGACTAAAAAGAAAATTCAGTTTTGAGGGGATTTCACTATACATAGGTCTTTATTTTAAGGGGATTTCACTATACATAGGTTTTGATTTTGAGGGGATTTCACTATACATAGGTTTTGATTTTGAGGAGATTTCACTAAACATAGGTTTTGATTTTGAGGGGATTTCACTATACATAGGTTTTGATTTTGAGTTCCACTGTACGGGTAAATCTTGACCCTACATCTGACCAAAGATAAAAGCAAATTGTTTGGATCTTTTCTGCTTTTCTGTAGGGCTAAATCCGAGGAAGAGATGCTTGAACATTTTCCAGATGGTGAGTAATCATGGGTTATATATAGTAAAGGATTCATTGAAATTTGTTATAACTTACAAATTGCTTGTATGGATTTTGTGATGCCTCTGTGTCTGTTTAGAGTGTGCTACTCTGTATGAAGGTAACTTGTTACTAACTCTGAAGACAATATTTCTGATCCAGTTTTGATCAAAATTGATAATCAGGCATGGCGGACCAGGATCAGTTACTGTGAGTACCGGTAAGATCCATGCAAATTAATGAGGTAATTTTGCATCAGATTGGCTGAGCTTGTCACCACATTAGTGATTTTACTCCTGATCGTGTTATTATCAGACTTATTGAATAATCATTATCAAGATAAATAATGTGTTTTATTATGCATATTAACAAGGTGATTTTGCATCTGATTGGCTGAGCTTCAGACCATTTAAAGAACTGTTTCTCTGACCTTCTTGTAATTAGGCTTGGTAAATTGGCTAATATTGCCTAAGTATTGGATAATGTTTTATTAAGAGTGAAAAATAAGCATATTAGTTGATCTTCCATCTGATATAGTCCATATTTTTTAACTCATGAGACTATTTCTTTTATCTGATTGGGCCAGTCTTGATATTATAAAAAAGATAGGGTCATAAATCTTGTTGGAGTATGAATACGACTGAAATTCAGACTGCTCTTGTGGCCTAGTGATTAGAGTCTTCCTCAGATGTGGGAGGTCAATGGTTTAAACCCCGGATAAGTCATACCAAAGTTTTATTCAAATGGTATTTACAGCTGCCTCGTTATGCACTCAGCATTAACAGGTTAGTGTTAGGACAGGTCGGCGTGATGTCTCCTATTATCAAGATATTGGATGAGTTGGATTAAATATATTAAAGAGGTAATCCTGTATCTGATTGGATAATCTGATTACCATGATGGAGACCAAATTCCAAATGGATGTTACTTCCCCTTGGGAAACTAGCTTTTATTATGATTTCATAGGCAGGTTCAATAATAAGTGAGGTGGGTACAGGTTAATGAGATACTTTCATGTGATTGGTGGTGTATGTTATCTCTCAAGACTTAAGATATCATATTTCTCATCAAACTTGGTATGTGAGTTGACTTCATCAAGATTTTTTATGCTAGATACTATGCATACTAATTATTCTTTTACCTTTAGAAATAATATTTTATCTGATATAGGTTAAATCAGTGTGATATAGACATAGTTTTCATAGGATGTGTTCTTATAATAATACATAGTTTTCGTAGGATGTGTTCTTATAATAATATATATTTATGCATGATGAAATTGGCAACTGTAAATTTATGTAAATCATGTGAGTGATATCAAGCTTAGGTATCTCCTGTTGCCATGGTAATACTTCTGTTGTTAGGATCATGACAAAAATATGTAGCAATTACCTCCCTTGTATTATTGTAAACTAGTGTGGTTGAAGAAGAACTCAGAAATAAAATTTTATGCATCACAGTCAGTATAATCCAATGAATATTTTCATTCAGAAAATTCTATTTTTTTTGCTAGAAATAAATGATTACATAATAAGAATTGAACTGGAAAAAAAAATCAATATATTCATGTTTGTCATGAGGAAGAATGCTGTCAGAGTCTTAAGCTGAGAATTCTATTGTCAAGATCAGAATCCCCATAATTTTACTTTCAGAACCAGTTTATTCCATTGTAATGAATGCATTTGTAATGACAGATGAACTTATTATAGTATGATATTGTCAAATACTCTTTCATTTAAAACATGTTGTCTCTCTGGTATTTTAAATTTTCTTTTTTACTCTTTAATTTAAAACAGCCTCTGGAAACCTTGCATTGGAAAACTTTTCGCCAGCCTGGTACTTGCTGGAAAACCATCAACAAGCCAGGTAATATCTCAGTAACAGTAATAGACTACAACAGTTTTCATATGTAATGTACATGGAATTTAACAGCTGTAACATAAATCTGCTTGTTTGGTTAGTTCTCTTCCATAGTGTCAAAGGGGAATATATTTATACTCTTACCTGTTATGCCAGGGTTATATTTTGTATTTAGGTTAGTTTCTTGAATGCAGTAACTCCAGCATTCTTTGTAGATGCATTTTGGTGATTATCATGCATATCAACCAAATGTAGATCACTGAGAAATAACTTTCTCACAGCAGTGACCTTGGTTAAGTTTTGTGTCAGTTTCTAAGGCAGTGCATGCTGCAGAGACATACAACTTAGTATTTTGTTGCATCTTTGTGAATACACCCTTCCAAGTTTTGATTATTATGACCCATACTATGTGTTTTGGTGATTTTAGTTAACGTTTTTCCTTTAGTTTCTTTCGGCTACATAGTCCTGCATAGTTTTTTGAAGTATATTAGTCCAAGATTGTCTTAACCAAAGGTAGGTAACTGTGACATATATTATATGCTTCATTGACTTTGGTTAAAATTTGCATTTAGGTCAATATTCCTGAAATTTGTGTCAGAGGCATGCAACTTTATTGGTAGATGCATATTGGCCTCACAAAATGCGGCCACAGTAATATACATATTTGCTTCATTGGCTTCATTCCTGTATGTCGATGGTTCTTAATGTGGTTTACCTGGGTTCTTCCTCCACCAGTTATATGAGCCACCATATGTAGCCTCTCTTGCAAGGAGAAATGGTGTTAAACTCTGCAACAACAACTTTGTCAGTGACTTCAATTAAGTTTTGTATTTATGCTTGTTTCTCTGGTATTATTTGCCACAGCCACAAAAACTTGATATGTAGGTATGTCTTGATGAGTAGAACACTACATTGCAAAAATGTTAGTTACATTTCATGCAACAGTGACTACTTTAGTTACGTTTTTCAAGTGAATTTCTTATATGATAATGGTCACAGAGACATGCAACTTTGTGTGCATTGTGGTAAGTATAAAGCTGCGTAACCAAAATAAGATCTCTGTGTTGTATGTTTCACATTGTAGCAATTCTGGTTACGTTTTCAATTTGTTTAGTTTCTCATGCAGATTCACTTCAGGTTGTACATAAGGGGTAATGGCATGGTGTGTATATTCTATGAACAGATTTATTGTTTATATATTTTTTATTTTTAAAATGTATTTTTTTCACTAAGTTATGTCTGAAATTAATTTGACACTATTCTATGCCATCTGCCATAAAAAGTTTGAATTAAAACCATAAATGTTGAAATTACAGTTTCAAAAAGAATTACTGTAATCTTTAGTAAGTCAACTTTAATGGGTATGAATCATGTAAATTCTTATTCTAAACTAGTACTCTACTTTTTTTCCTGGTTGAAGCAAATTATGGAAGATGCTATCAGGATTTCTCTCTGTTCATCCATCCATTCTTTTATTCCTGTTATCCATCCATCACACTTTTAATCCATTCTTTCACTTAAAAGCTATTACGATTAATTCGGTATACTTATATATCATGATCAGAATGCCTCTTGCATACCTCATTGGTTGTTCTATCTTCAAGAACAAGATCATGGCTGAATATTTGATGTTCTCCGTGACACATTTCTCTTCTGCTGTAAAACTTTCCAAGCAATTTGAAACTAAATAATGAAACTTTATATATTTCTGAATCATCATTAGATGATGAACCACCTGCCATTTTGGGGAATCTTGTCTTAATGGTTGAAATCATGGATCAGTATTTTACATTTTTCATTTCTGCTCTATAATTTTAAAATCATTTGAGAATATGGAATGAAACCACACTGCTATCCTATATTCTATTTCAGAGTGGCTGATCATTATTTTGAGTTTTCCTTTTCCCTTTCCATTCCACTCTATAACTATCTAATGGATGTGTCACACTAGATCTTGGGAATCCTGTTTTTAAGATCAGTGGCTAATTATTTTACATGTTCCATCACACTTTACATTTCACATTACAGTAGATTTGTTCAAGGTTAACAGATGAACCTGATTATACTTGTACATTAGTTTCAGAATGTGTGTCACCCACTACTTTGGGGATCATGTAATCAGGGTCAGAGTGTCGTCTAATGTTTGTTTTATTCATCACTTTTCTTTCAAGTCTTCTACAAGTTCACAAAAGTCTGAGATTAATGGATGAAATTTTGTATACTTGTATATGTCATCCTTAATAGTTTTTCATCCAGCTTTCCTTCTGTTTAATTTAAGAGCTGTTTTAGATTAAGAAACGAGGGTAAGAAATTTAGTATTATGATTAGCATGTGGATCATCATTGTGATTAGCATGTGGATCATATGCCACATTGGGTTTCCTGCCTTCAAGGTTATCATTTACCTCATTGAGGTAACTGTCTTCAAGGTTATCATACATACACCTCATTGAGGTCCCTGTCTTCAAGGTTATCATACACCTTGTTGAGGTTCCTGTCTTCAAGGTTATCACTCACCTCATTGAGGTTCCTGTCTTCAAGGTTATCATACACCTCATTGAGGTTTCTGTCTTCAAGGTTATCATACACCTCATTGAGGCTCCTGTCTTCAAGGTTATCATACACCTCATTGAGGCTCCTGTCTTCATGGTTATCATACACCTCATTGAAGTTCCTGTCTTTATGGTTATCATACACCTCATTGAGGTTCCTGTCTTCAAGGTTATCACTCACCTTATTGAGATTCCTGTCTTCAAGGTTATCATACACCTCATTGAGGTTCCAGTCTTCAAGGTTATCACTCACCTCATTGAGGTTCCTGTCTTCAAGGTTATCATACACCTCATTGAGGTTCCTGTCTTCAAGGTTATCGTACACTTCATTGGGGTTCCTGTCTTCAATGTTTTGGTCATTTGTTATTGTTTTCAATTTCCTTCATGCTTTCCTTACCATTATATAAGATTCGGAACCTTTTGAAATTTAGGAATGATACTTGTTATATTTATCATTTACCATATTCTGTCCAGTCTCTGAGGATTAGGTAACAGACTAGTATTTTAAATTTGTGGAGCATTATTCCTTCCACTTGATAACTTCTTAGATGTTTACTGAAATTTGATAACTTTGTATATTGTCATTACATGTCTTGCATTTTATATGTTGGATCATATCATCTAGGTGACAGTTTTTTAAAAAATATTTTATGGTTGCTTTGTTTCTGTTTTATATCTTGAAAGCTGTTTGAGGTTCAGTAATGAACCATTGGTACACTTGTGTTTCTCTGTTTGACGGTATCTCCAGTGTCGCAAAGATTTATTTTCATGGTCAAATCACTGATTAGTTTTCTTCACCGTTTGCAGAGTTTTATTCTAATAGCATATGAGATAGAGACATGAAACTTGATTACTTTCCCTGTCCACCTTATACTTCAACAGCTTAGATGCAAGAGTCATATACAGATTTCATTATTATGATCTCACTTTGGTAGGCAGGTTTAAAAAAAATGTATTGAATTTGCTTGTTATTATTATTTTCCAAGCTTTGATGATCTGAAAATGGGACTGAGCTACATGAAGAGAAGGTCGACCCACCAATCAGAAGGACCTATTACATTTGCAAAGGCCAATCTATCAGGCATTTTGGACTGTCTGGACAGCTTAACAGGTGAAATGAATTGTAGCATATTTTCTCATTCGCAAAATGGATCTCAGTGTGTACAGCAGACACCTGTTGAATTATACCTTGACAGAGTGATCTAAAACAGAAATGAATTATTTGTTTATCAAAGATATGTATATATATATATATATATATATATATATATATATATATATATATATATATGCTATCTACACATTTTATTTACATCTTACAATTATGGACAAATGTTGTCCATGTAAACATTCTGTTTACATTCTATAAAGTACAACCTACAATCATGGACAAAGGTTAAGCACAAAATTAATATACATGACACTCTCATCAATTGAGAACCTGTTGCTTTTCCATTATTCAGCCATGGGATGTATTTGTATTCACACTGAATACATGCCTATATTGCATCTTTGAAGAATTCTTAATAGGAATTTTTTTTTTAAAAGTCCTTTTATTGGGGTGTAAGAGAACAAGTCAGTGAAAGCATGCTTTCAGAGACTTTTTATATTTTATAGATAAACTCTTCCTTTCATATCAGTCAAGTGTGTTCTCAAATATTGTGTGCCCTTTCATTTCAGAAATGTATGAAAAGTTTGCCAAGGATGATATTCAAAGGGAATGCATAAATTCCTATGCAGTGTCCTTGATGCGTAAGTAGTTACAAAAATGGGCAATCATTAAAAAGTATCAAACAGCATATATTTGATGCCTTTCACTCGGCAGAAATTAAAAGATTAAGTCATGAAGCAAAGTGCTGTATATTTATAATGATATGAAAATGTATAAATTCTTATTTGCAGGTATAGTACAATTTACGAAACAAAGGGCTTTTTCAGAATTAAATTAATGTATGGGGAATTATAAGATTATTTATGCATACCAACATAAAGTTTATCAGTTTATAAAGTACATTTGATGGCAGTCTAGTGCATCGATCTACATTTATTAGTACAGTATGCATTATTATTAGTACAGTATGCATTATCAATCTACATTTATTAGTACAGTATGCATTATTATTAATACAGTATGCATTTTTGATCTACATTTATTAGTACAGTATGCATTATTATTAGTACAGTATGCATTATCGATCTACATTTGTTAGTACAGTATGCATTATCTTGGCTTGAAGTCATGAAAACAGGTGAAAAACATATTCCCTCGTCTGTAATAGTACATTTTTGGATAATGTATCTGGCTCTGTGTTCTTGGCATTTGTTTTTATGAAAAATCAAATCTGTGCAAGTTTCATATTGGGGCAAAATATTTTGAAGTTTGATTGAGATCAATCCATGAATCATTTATGAAAACACATCCTGATTGCCTTGAATCGCAATGATACATTTTGATCACTTGTTATTCAATCATTACAACAAAATGTTTAAATATTTTATATTGCTGTATTTAAAGTTAGAGGTCAGTATTTCAGTAAAGTAGAGGTCAGTATTTCAGTAAAGTTGAGGTCAGTATTTCAGACAGACTTTCATTGGGCTACCAAATAATTTATAAAAATTAGATCTGTGTATATATTGCTCCTTTCACAGTTGCTGTTCTGTACAGCTGTGCAAGACTGGATCCTTTTGGCCCACCACTTGAGACTTGTAATGTTATGCTTGTCCGTCCATCTGTTTATCCATAACATATTAGTTAAAGTTGTGTTTAGGTCATTGCAGCCGTGGAGATTAATGTTGGCAGTATGAATTCATTTGTAGTTTTTTATTTGTTTCTGTACTCGTTTTTGACCTTAAGTAGGAACTTAGAGTTATAATAAACTGGACTGGGATGTATTTATAATTAAATAAAATGTGCAAAATAAATTTTGGACATTATTTCCCATATTGGTCTGAGTTTGACAACAATCTTGATTCCTTGAAAGTCTTAGATTTGTAAAAGTTGCAATTTACTTTGATATTTTACAGATCTTTAGATACTATGACAAAATTATAATTGAGCATTTAAAAAGCTGAACTTTAAGTTTAAGAGATCCTACATAATTTATATTTCACTTTATTTACATGTATAAAGATGCCTTGTTGTACTTTTACTTTTAGAGGCCAAATCATGTGCTGATGGTTTATTTCAAGAAGTTCTGGGAAGAAAAGATAAAGCTGATGCTACAAGAAATGCTCTGGGTGTTCTTCAGCGCTTCAAGTTTCTTTTCTATCTGCCATTAAATATTGAAAGAAATATTCAGAAGGTATAAATCATAAAGTTGTTTGTTTGCAAAATGAAAATGTGTTTTACTTGTGGAGTCCATCTTGGCAAAAAATCAAAAATGCAATCACTATAATATCCATGTGCGTGTCCACCCAAGTGTACTTATAAAGTTTACCCCATTGTTAAAGTTTTTTTATCTTTCTGTAATGTGATCAGTTTCCATAGTAAAGTTGTCAACAGAAATATTTGATATTAGGCTATGTCTATCTGTGTATACTATTTACCTGAAGCTAAAGTATTTTATATGGTTTATCTTTATCATTTATTTTCTATCTTTAACACAATTTAACCTTTTTACTTTTATCATTTAGTGTTTCAATGTTTATGATTTTTGGAACGATTTATCTTTTAATGCTTTGTTGCAGTTATGTATATTAACATTTTTGGAGTTTGTATTGTTAATTGACCTATTGCCACTTGTTAACCAATCAGTGAACGTAAATTAGACACACCTCCAGGCATTGCTTTTGCCAGCCATTTTCCTCTATCAAAATGCTTGTGGCAGTAATGAATTGATTATGATAAGTATTTACAAATTTTGCAATGATTTGTTGATTTCTGCATCAAAAATGATGTAAAGAAGTCATAATTCTTACAGTCGATACTCAGATGTCTAAAAGGAGGAATTTGATTTATTCCTTTCCCAAAACATAGACAAAACTATGACTGATAAAGACTTTTTTGTTTTCAGCTGAATATGGAAACAATTGATGGCAATTATAACATGTTTGTTTTCATAAATATATGTAGAAAGTACTTCCTGTCAGTGACTTGAAGAGAGAAAAAACAAATTGAAATTTAAAAATATATGTTTTATTAAAACAATTCTTGAATATGTGTGGAGAACCCCTTAACTTGTAGATTTTGATCTATATTAATTTTCTTGTATATGCTGGCTATGATCTGCATGATGAGCCTAACTCAAAGCTTTCAATGGTGGTAGTAGAAGTTGTAGGGTCTAATGGCATGTCAGCACAATACTGGCTATATGATGCCAATTGACCTTATGCCAGATGATAGATCACTCTGCCTACGAAAACAGTATGCATGCATTTCTGTCAGTTGCGAAGACATCATGATGACCCTAAACTCACGCTGGACGGAACACTTATTCCAGTTGTTGAGGAAACAAAGTTTCTGGGTATTATCTTCGACAGAAAACTGACTTTTGTACCACACATCAAGAATTTAAAAGCTAAATGCTTAAAAGCTTTAAATTTACTAAAAGTAATTGCGCACACTGACTGGGGTGCTGATAAAAAAGTCCTCCTCCATTTGTATAGAACATTTATCTGCTCTATATTAGATTATGGATGCATTGTTTATGGTTCAGCTAGGAAGTCTTATTTGAAAATGCTTGACCCAATTCATCATCAGGGAATAAGACTTGCTCTAGGAGCATTTAAGACCTCTCCATGTGAAAGCCTACTCGCGGAAGCGAATGAACCACCTTTATCGTACCGCAGAGAAATGCTTTCCACACAGTACGCTCTTAGGTTAAGATCAAACCCTCTGAACCCTGCTTTTTCAGCTGTTTTTTAACCAAAATACAAAACTTTATTTGAAAACAAACCAAATGCCATACCTTCATTTGGCATCAGAATATCATCCAGCTTTGAAACTATCAAAATTAATCTCACTACAGTTCAGAACACGTTTGTCTCGGAAACACCACCTTGGCTACTTAAGCAACCCAAAGTGATTTTTACGTTGCACGATGGGAAACAATCTGAGACAAATCCTGCCATTTTCCAGAACTCTTATCATGAACTCCTCAACGATTTTAAAAACTACACAAATTTTTTTACTGATGGATCAAAAGTTGATGAAAAGGCTGCTGCAGCCTTTTTTAGTGGCAAACACATAACCAAAGTGCGCTTGCCAAACGATGCGTCCATATTTTCAGCGGAAATCAGAGCAATAGACCTTGCTCTGAAATTTGTCGAACAAAAACACATTTTAAGTAGCATTATCTTCTGTGACTCACTATCAGTGCTTCAGTCGCTTCACAATAGAAAACTGGTAATCCATTGTTAGTCAATATTCACGTCAAAAACTCTGAGCTTAGTACCTCCTATAATATAGTATACTGTTGGCTACCTAACCATATTGGTATTAGAGGTAATGAAGAAGCTGACCGGGCTGCTAAGATGGCTCTATCCCAAGAACCATCGGATTTTAAATTACCGTTTACTGATTTTAAGCCTTGTATCAAAAAGTACCTACGCCAGAAGTGGCAGGCGTCATGGAATGATGCAGTCAATAACAAACTTCATGCCATCAAACCAACTCTGGGAGAATGGACTCCTTCCTACAGAACTATCCATAGAGAGGAGGTTGTCATTGCAAGAATCAGAATCGGTCATTCATACATTACCCACTCCCACATACTAAAAGGTGAAGATCCACCAGAGTGCGTTTCTTGCAATGAACCTTTCACTGTTAAACACTTTATGAACGAGTGTTCCGACCTGCAACCTACGCGTGCTAAATACTATAATGTACAAGACATGAAGGAACTTTTTGATACAATACAAATCACTTGTATTTTAGATTTCCTAAAGGAAGTAAATCTCTATTTTAAACTATTAACTTGTGTGCCATCACCTAGAACATTTTTATCTAATGCAAATACCACCTCTTATTTACAACATCTTATCATCAACATACACCATTTACATCTCCCGTTGATTGGGAAGCTTCATATTTTCCTGTTACCAACATCTTACCATTTTATATTTAGCTATTATGGTTTTTTATATCTCTGGTTGATGTTAAACCTTTCTTATTTTTAAATATCTAACCTATTGTATGGCGCTAAATAGCCTAAAAGTGCTGGTGCGCCGTTAAAATTCAAGCAAACAAACCAATCACTCTGCCTACCAAACATGACCTGTTAACCTCTGACAAACCTGCAGTATTTGGCACAGAAATATGTTTCCAGTTTGTGTGATATGTTGATTAAAAATGATCTGTATTATTCTTAAAAATGTAAAAATTATTAAGTTACATAAATTATAATGCATTAGACGCTATTTATATTTGTAGTTCAAGTCTGTATAATGATAACCTAAGTGTTTTATTTCAGTAAATAATAAAACTCAATTTCAAAGCTGCTCGAGAACTTATTCATGAAAATGTAAATTCCCAGCAAAAGATACTAATGTATTTAGTAAATAATCTTATCCTTTTTTATTTTATCTGGCTTTTGTTTATGCTGCCTTGGAAGTAAATTAAATAAAAATTAATAACAAAATCCTAAATAATTAATGTTTAAAAGTATACTGTTTTACATAATAATTTTAAGGTTCTACTGTGTTTGTCAGACAGAATTATGATCTTTGATGTCTGCTGATGTAAAAATGCAAATGCATGCTTAATATATCGGACGATAATTACCTGAAACCATTGTTTTTTGTATTTCTTATTATTACATGTCTATATCTCCACCCCTCCTTCAGCCTCATGAGAAAGTAAAGAGTTACTCAAGTATTATATATACGTTTCTATTCTGAAGTGTTATTAAAACTTTTATATCCTGTAACATGCTATTAAACGTCTCTAAATATGTAACATGTGTTTCAAAGTTTTTATTTTTGTAACATGTTATTAAACTTTTCTGTTTCTATAATATGTCGCTCATTTTTTGTTTTTGCAGGAAGACTACAATTTAGTCATCAATGAATACATTCGAGCAAAGTCTTTGTTTGAAGATTCGCCAATACAAGTATTTCAAAGAGGTAAGAACAAAGGGATATTGTTCTTAAATTTGATATCTGAATTGTAGAAGATTTTGAAAACTATTCATTTTACTCCATACTTAAAATTATTGCTTCCAAAATTTTTGTTTCCTACTTTATTAATTGGAAGGGATAATTACTGTAAATCCTAGCCATAAATCAATCTACCAAACTTGGCAGTAGTAATCCTGTCTTGCTCATAATTGTTTTAGATTGGTTTGGTGTGAGATTGAGTATACAGACTAATGTCAATATGTATTTCAATTTAACATTATAATTTTTATTATTTGACAGTTGATGCTTCTGTTAGAATGATCTAATGAAAGGTTACATTTATTATTTTACAAGATAATTGCATCACAAAATTGAATCTTCAACAAATTCATATTTGGAGTATTGTGAATTGTGTCGTTTTTAAATGGGAAGTAACTCTTCCCACATACCATTATACTTACCTCTCCTTGTCACTTTTAAGTCTCCAATTGGATACCAGATGTCAGTTTAAGCTTTTATTCAGTATAGGTGACATAATACTAGCATAGCTCAGGAAATCATAAGATTTTTTTTGATCTTTTTATAGTCATTCAGCAATAACAGTGGTTCCCAACCCTCGTGTCATGATACACATCAGGATTGTGAAAATGTTCTAGAGGATTGCCATGATTATTTTTAGAGTGTGATAAATTTATTAAAATGTGGAAAAAGGATGATTAAGCTCAGAAAACTATTTTTAAGGGTTGTGGCCCTGAATTGTTGGGAACCACTGATCAACATAGTCAGTATTAGTTTGCTGTATTATCTTTGCTTCAGGCAGATACCCTTTAAAACACCACAAAATGTCAGTGAAGCATGGTTTACTCAATTTTCATAAAGAATATCAATCAATGTGATTTAAGATTAAAAATAAAATAAAGAAGCATGGCTGTTTTGAAAAGTAAATAAATTGCACAATTATCTGGATAATGAATGCATTGTGTTCAGTATATATTATGATTGACATTTGACTGTGATTTAGGGTTGAGTTTTGGACTACCTTAATTTTGTCATGTTTTTGGGGACTTCTACTAAACTTTACGACCTGGGTTTTTCCTGATGAAATTCTATTATTTTTTGGTCAAGTGAAATTAGTAGATATAGATTTTGAAAATAAAGTCTTCATTCCTGTTCCCTATAATTTTTGGAGAAACTAGGATCTGAGGTTTTAGTTGTGTTCACATAATTTGAGAGGAATCATTTGTTTAGATTATTTACTGGAATTACAAAGTACTCTTTGACATTTTGGAATAAGACACTACTTTGGTGTTATTCTGAATTCATTTCAAGACATTCTGGATGTCATTATGATACATCAAAATATTTGTATATCAGAGCATTCAAGACTATTGGTGCATATGCAGATTCGTTATTGGAATTCATTCAGAACATTCTATAATTTTGGACATTTAGGATATATTTACAATACTACTAAGTGTCTTTTGAATGTTCACGTTATATTTTAGGTAAATAAAGGATTTGTTGATTTTATTAAAGGCTTTTGTTTCTCTATCTTTTTATTAGTTAAAGACCTCGAGTCACAACAGTTGTTCATGTGCTTAGTTTGTCAAAGCTTTTGTTACCAATGGTTACCTTGAAACAGCATTTTGAGTCAGTACTCAGATTTAAATGAAGAAATAAAACAAACAAGCAAAGTAATAACTGGCAAATTTACACAGCTGATGCATTAAACTTTAAGCTTTAACTGGCAGTCATTACATTGATAAATCAGACTGAATCAGCAAAGCATTGATGACTATATAATCACAAAGAAGTATCAATTAGCATGAGAAATTGATCAAGAAAACCAAGTTTATTTTAAGAAAGAAAAATAAATTACAGATTTGATTCAGTAACTTATTTGCTAGTTGCATGATATGTACCAGTGTTTTCTTTAATACAGCATTTCTGGACAAAGGAGAAGAACAATATACTGGTATCTCATGTGTATTTCTCCAGCGACGCTATTAAAAAGTCAGGGAAATATATTGACACTTTCCCATTTATTTAAGGGTTTTCTTCTCACCTCTCTCAGATGGAGAATTTCTCAGTCATCATTCCACATGATCTATTGAGTTTTACGTTGTCCCCAAGTTGTTTAGACAGTTGAGATCAGTGGTGTTCATCACTTCTCCTTTATATCTGGCAGTCGTTAGGTAGTCTGATTGGAAAGGAGTTCAATACTTAAGTCACTGAGAGGATTTCACATGCAGTACAGCTCTCCACTCTAAAAGCATCTTTAGGTAGGTGGCATGCTTGTACATGCTGGTGTTGGGACAATTATATCATTCCCTTGCAGGCCATAATTCGGGGGACCCCGACTGTCCAATTGGTCTAAAGTACTTTCCATTACAGATCACTGCCATCGCACTTCTGTCTGTGTGGGTTCAAGTCTCAGATTCGACCAATATAGGTATGTGGCAAAGTAGCTTCTTGTGGGTCGGTGGTTCTTTCCCGGGTTCTTCCTTCACCATTATTACTGGCTGCCATGTATAGCCTATCTTGTGCTGAAATATGGCGTTGGACCCTACAACAACAACAGTCCATAATTCTATAAATGACGAACTCATCTAATGTCTGTCAGTCCATTAGCACAAGTTTGTTATCACTCATCCTCTTAAACTACATATATGAATGCCATGAAACTTTTACATACATGTTCATTCCAAAGTTTGGTTGATCCTAAATAGAATGCTGTTGCTCGTTTATCTAGTATGACCACCACAGCAGCCATCTTGAAAATCTTGTTGTTGCTCCTCATGAACGGATGGTCATATCGACAATTGGTTCTCTTTTTTTTTTTTTTTAAGTCTTCTTACTGTGTCTAGTTGGTCCTGAATAAAAATGGTATCAATCTGACATATTGAAAATCTGGTTGTAGAAATTCTGGTCACTATCCTAGTGAATGAAAAGCCTTATGGGTACTTGGTTTTCACCAGAGGACTTCTTATGTTGTCTAGTTGATCCTACTTGAAACATCCAATATGAACACCACAGTGGCAATCTTGTAAACACATGTATTGCTATCCCTGCTCTGCCTGAATTGATAATCATATCATTTTGGGTTTTCTGCCTGAAAAATCATCGGAGTCTCATTGGGCTTAAGTAAAATTTGCGCCATTCACATTCTAAACATGGTTACAACAGCATCCATCTTGAAAATCTGATTGCTCTTCTTTCGCCAGAAGACTTCTTAAGATGTCATTGATCCAGTTTATGGTAACTTCTAGTGTACTCAACAGAGATAAGTAAATTTAATTTTACATAATGTATCTCTCAGAATATTCTTTACACAGTCACAACCCATAGTACAATCTACAGTCTGGTTTCAGGTAGAAGACTTACTGGTTACAGTTCTTATCATTTTTCCATCATTACCGGTAGATCAAACCTGATATTATTTTAGATTTTCCCAAATTAAGTCTTGAATCCATCATTATATTTTTTAAATGCTATAATTGTAGAATTTCCCAAATTCAGTCTTGGATAATTATGGAATGAAATAAATTCTGACATACTGTTAGTGATGAATAAAACTGCAAAATTGATGCGGTCTAGAAAGATTTACTCCATTATAGTCATCAAAAAACCTGTTGATATAAATAAAGGGCAGGGCAGCTTAGTCTGCAGATCTATATAAGCAGTCAAGCAACCTACAGGGATAGACATAGAGTACCTCAATCTGTAGATCTCGGTAAGCAGTCGAATAACTACAAGGATAGAAACAAAGCACCTCAGTCTGTAGAGATATATAAGCAGGCAGATAAACTCAGGGATAGACATATAGCACCTCAGTCTGTAGATCTAGGTAAGCAGTCAAACAGCAACCTACAGGGATAGACACAGAGTACCTCAGTCTGTAGAGATATACAAGCAGGCAAATAGCCTACAGGGATAGACAGAGTACCTCAGTCTGTAGAGATATATAAGCAGGCAAATATCCTACAGGGATAGACACAGAGTACCTCAATCTGTAGATCTAGATAAACAAACAACCTACAAGGATAGGCACAGAGCACCTCAATAGGTAGAGATATATATTAAGCAGTCAAATAACCTATAGGGGGATAGCTACAGAATATATATCTGCAGATATTGATAAGCAATCAAAGAACCTGTAGTTGTCAGTAATGAGCAGATCACTTCAGTCTGCAGATCTAGTTAAGCGGTCAAGGAACTCGAAGGGCTAAACACAGCAAATGACCTCAGTTTGCTGTTCTAGATAATGAGTCATATCTAATTGGTTGAATGCCTGACATGACATTATGGTAAAATTATGGACTGTTCAGTTCTACACAAGGGAATTATTGGTTTGCATTATTTCTTGCAGTTTATAAGGAGGTGGAGAGTCAGGTTGTGAAGTTCAAGGAGATGTTGCAAGCAAAATTAAGACAGCCCAATTCACTAGAAGAACAGAAGAAACTCATAAAGTAAGGAGGAAAGCTAATTTACTTGTTTTTAATTGCACATGTATGTACAATAATTCCTCTATAAATAGATTGTATTACCTATCCCTCAGTATAGCCCAATATACCAGATGTAGTTACAGCAAACTTTATGTTTGCACATTTGGATGTTCTTGGCTTGAATCTACAAAGCATAGGGGAGCAGTTAATTGGACTACCACTGACATCAATGTTAGTGTCAGCATCCATCATTGTGTGCATCTCTCTCTCTCTCTCTCTGAAAAGGAATCTTACTGGATAGAACATTGAAACCATGTGGTTTAGACAAAGACAGACATGCACAAGTAACATTATCTTTTTGCAGCTGGCACAGTTTCTTTTAATTGATTCTCTAAATTTGCTTAATAGCCTATAATTACTACTATCACAATGAAATATCCAGGATATAATTTGCACTTACATTAATTTACATAAAATAACAGATTTCTAGGTCAATACAAAATATTTTCCAGCATCTGCAACAAGTTGAAAAAAACTAGTTGAAACATAATAAATTAAAAGGTTTGATTCCTGTAAAAATAGTCATATAAAGTTTTGCAAACACGATGGTTTTTGTGTTTTATTTGTTTCACTTGTCTGTGTTTTGTATTTGCCTTTTGTAATAGACCCATTAAGAGTTGAAAGTACTCAAGCTAGTTAGATACTAGTTTCGCATTGTTCGTTGTCAGTTTATTGCAAATATATGTATACTAGTTTTGCATTGTTCATTGTCAGTTTATTGCAAATATATATATTTATACTAGTTTTGCATTGTTCATTGTCAGTTTATTGCAAATATATAAATATATGTGTATACTAGTTTCGGATTGTTGGTTGTCAGTTTATTGCAAATATATATATGTATACTAGTTTTGCATTGTTCGTTGTCAGTTTATTGCAAATATATATATTTATACTAGGTTTGCATTGTTTGTTGTCAGTTTATTGCATATATATATATATATATATATATATATATATATATATATATATATATATATATCCTTACTACATCTCAATCATTCCTATGCAGCAGTTTGTGGTAGGTTTCAGAGCACCTACCACAGGTGGAAGGGTTTAAGGTTGATAATTTTGTACGTACACCTAAATTATTTGTAAATATATACATACTGTTATAACTAGAATAGTGAAGCTTTTAGTGTGGATGCATCTTGACAAGTAGTGCTAGAATTACCACACTAGGTGATACCACACTCTTACAGAATAAGAAGGTCACTGTTACCCACACTTCACATTTTACTAGATTAAACTTTTTTAAGCTCCCGAGTTTACGGGTGTTTTTTACTATGGTATGACAATTGGGACAGGGGGGAAACGAAGAATATGTAGTTAATGACAAGTGAGAATCATCATTTGTAATATTGCTGTTTATTAGCTTGTAATAATCCAGATTCTGTTCTAATTCCATTTCTACTCTGTTTGACAATAAATCCATGTAGAATCATGAAACTTTACAAGGAAATACATCTTGATGAAAACTACATGATAATTGCAGAATTAGGTCATTGCAGCCCATATTTTATGTTTCACTGGCTTTGGTTAAATTTGGAATTTCATTTTTATTTCCCAGGCACTGTTAAACTGATGTTCATGTATATCTATTTTATAAAGGAAACTAATTGTGACCTTTATTTGCATTTTACTTGCTTTGCATTTCTAATAGCTCATGAGCATCTGAGTGTTGTCAAGCTGTTTGCATACTATGGTACCTAAAATCATGAAACTTGATTATGTGATATGTATTGATAAGAACTACATCGTTTTACAAAATGAGATTTCTGTCACCTTTTGCTTCGAGCTTCAGTGATTTCCTTTGACATTTTGTGTTTTAAGGTTATTTATTAGGTGTTAAAGTAACAGTTGATGTTAGAATAGTGATACCTAATAATTGGATGCAGTACGATTAATACTACACCGTTACACCCGAAGATGATCACTGTGATCTATATTGTATGTCTTTACTAACATTGGTTTGTACACAGGTCCCTTTCTGACCATTACAGATGGAAACAGGAATATGTTTATTTAATGGTAATCTTTGCAATTAATAGCTATACATCGTATATTGGGACAGATAGCTCAACTGTATATTGTTCATGGGAATGCGTATATTAATGAGTGGAATGCTTGCATTTCACACAAAGCCTCACCACAGTCATACTTGATGTCACTCAAAGCTTGTGACTTTCACCAAGTATAATCTGTCTTCAGAGGATGGACTATAATAATAGCTTCTGAAACAGATTTTTTGACAAATCATTTTTCTTTTTATAAAAGTAATAACGAAATTAATCTTAATTTAATAAATTTTTTATAACATTTCTACTTTTATATCTTCGCAAATAATGTTCTTTCCTACAATTCACAGGCCCTTTGATATCCTTTCACAGGACTGTAGTAAGAAATGTCAGAATTTTTAAAAGAAGTTTTTAATAAAAAATCTATTTAAAAAAAATAACCTTTGACACCACTCCCACCCCACAATTCACCTTTACAGAGAATTTATTATCAGATGTTGCTAAATACATAGATATCTATTGTCTTCTGGTTTATTTACAGTGTGGAATCCACTGCTCTGGTTGTACTTTTGGTTGCATTAAATACATGGAAATCTTGTATCTGCTGGGTGATTAAGAATTCGGAATGCACTGCTGTGGGTGTATTTTACAAAGATTTACTTTAGATTTCTATCGACTGTCTGCTGGGTGATTAATAATGCAGAATCCAGTGTTTGTGTTTACTTTACATTGATTGGATTAAATACATAGAAATCTTGTGTCTGCTGGGCGATTAAGAATGTGGAATCCACTGCTCTGGGTGTATTTTACAAAGATTTACTTTAGATTTATATCTACTGCCTGCTGGGTGATTAATAATGCAGAATCCAGTGTTCTGTGTTTACTTGACTGCAAAATACATAGAAATCTACTGTCTGCTACATGATTTACAATGCAAAATCTAGGTGTCTTGTGTCAATAAATTTTCAGGGTCTGTATGTCTTGTATCATATAAAAGTTTCAGCGTCTGTATGATTTGTATTGTATAAAAGTTTCAGGGTCTGTATGTTTTGTGTCATATAAAAGTTTAAGGGTCTGTATGATTTGTGTCATATAAAAGTTTCAAGGTCTGTATGTTTTGTGTCATATAAAAGTTTCAGGGTCTGTATGTTTTGTATCATATACAAGTTTCAGGGTCTGTATGTTTTGTGTCATATAAAAGTTTCAGGGTCTGTATGTTTTGTGTCATAAAAGTTTCAGGGTCTGTATGTCTTGTATCATATACAAGTTTAAGGTTCTGTATGATTTGTGTCATATAAAAGTTTCAGGGTCTGTATGTTTTGTGTCATATAAAAGTTTCAGGGTCTGTATGTCTTGTATCATATACAAGTTTAAGGGTCTGTATGATTTGTGTCATATAAAAGTTTCAGGGTCTGTAAGTTTTGTGTCATATAAAAGTTTCAGGGTCTGTATATCACGTGTTATATAGAAAACAGTATATATACAGGTTATGGATTAACAACTTTATATTCAAGGATTTCAAGTTATTAATGGTGGTCTTTCATGGATAGAAAGAGGTGTTTTCTTGTGTTGTCTTATGAGATCCAATCTAATGTTTGTTTTTAACATTTATATCCGACAGCATAAAGTATGTTGCATAAAATTGTGAAATAGTGACATTACACAACCATCTTTCACTTTAGAATGTCTTGGATGATTTCAAGCCAGATTAAACCTGTATTTTATTGTTTTCTTTGCTAGGTACCTGACAAGCCTGGATAGTGATGATGACCCAGGCTGGGGTTGTCTTATGAGTCAGGAAAAATGGCTCACCAAGTTGTTCATGGATTGTAAAGAATCAAATACTCAAGGTTGGAAATGTATTACTTTTAAAGTTCTTTGTGAAAATTTTAGAATCACATTACTCTTACGAAGTACTTTAAAACTGCTTGCACAGGTCTTGTAAAGTTGATTCCTGGTTTGTTGCTGTCTTTAAAACAGTTGTCGCCCAAAAAATCGGCAATCTCAATATTTTGTCACCAATTTTCAAGAAATGTTGCCATTTTCATAATACAGTTTTAATTTTCATCTCCTCGGGACCAAGGTAATATTGTCGACATAAGCGGATTTTTAGCAGTCAAGTGAAATTTTTAAGAAGTGACCTGTCATTGAGTTTGTTTCTGAGTTGTTGCCTTTTTTTAATTACAGCTGAGATATTTTATGACAGAATTTGTTAACGAAAAGTAGTCTTGCAATTTTGAATAGGTTGCTATGAAAGCTGGTACATTATATGATTATCAAAAGAATAGAGATAACCATACACTAACATGACAATTTTTAATTCAGATATGCAGCAGATTTCTACCCAATAACCGTCCACTAACATGACAATTTTTAATTCAAATATGCCGCAGATTTCCACCCAAAAACCGTACACTAACATGACAATTTTTAATTCAAATATGCCGCAGATTTCCACCCATTACCCATACACTAACCTGACAATTTTTAATTCAAATATGCCGCAGATTTCCACCCAATAACCGTACACTAACATGACAATTTTTAATTCAAATATGCCGCAGATTTCCACCCATTACCCATACACTAACCTGACAGTTTTTAATTCAAATATGCAGCAAAATATTTATTGCTCTGAATGTGTTTATATCCCATTGTAATTAGTCACAGGACACATGAAGTTTGGGTATGTCTTTTATCCAAGTCTGGTTTTGATTGAATATGTAAAAAGTTGAAGCTACTTTAACTTGTTTTTTTAATTGCATTGTTCTCTTGCAGTGCTTTATTTAGGAATTTAAATTAGAACTTTAGAGATACAGATAAATATGTTATCTCAGGAAGCAAGAAAAACCTTTTGATATATACCAAATATAATTCATTTTTTAGAATTTCAAGAGGAAGTTCCCGTCGCTCCTCCTCGCCACAAGGCTTCAGGTGGGTCCTTAGGTCTCTCTCTTCAGGCAGAATCACGCAGAGGTGGGTAATGTTTTATCATTTGATGTCATTTTATGGACTTTTTAGGAATCATGCAATATTTCATGGTATTACATTTTTATTTTTTTAAAAGATGCTAGCATAGCAAAATCAGACAAGTTACGCTGCATTATTATGAATATTTGCCACTGTTTGCAGCAGTTGCATTAATTTCAGATCTCACAACTTTTGTAATTCTACCTTTAGGCTTGCAGAAATTACCCTTAAAGGACAGATTTATGGAATATCAACTAACAGGATAAAAGTACAGTCATTGCTGTCAAATCTACATATTAGTTTGTCCTGGTTTGTCCAGGTCTGGGTTTTCATATTTGACTTGGTGGAGTTGTTTTAACTTACGTTACAGGTGCACCTCACGTGCCTTAATATACCCATGTAATCTAGATGGAAATGTCTTCCAACAGCAGCAAAATACAATTTGAAGTCAAAGGGAACATTCAGCTTCTAAATTGTCCAAACAGTCAACATTGAAGTATAAAAAATAATATTAAATTCTGGCTGACATGAATGTTTCTGGTGAGTGTAAGTAGTCTTGCAGGTTTTGAAGGTTTGCTGTAAAACTTGCTATATAGAATGATAATCAGTGGACTGTGTGTATAGTGACAAATCACTGTGTACCAGGATCTGCTGAACATGTGTAGATCAACAAAGCATGATTGACCAGCATCAATTGAAGATGCATAGTCTGATCACTTTAGACCTTCTTAAGCCAAACAATCATATAGTGACAGATCTTGGACTGGCATCAGTTGAACATGCGTATAGCAACAAATCACTGTAGACAGACATCAGCTGTACATTATTTAAGTTACAAATCACTGTAGACAGGCAAATGTTACCAGTTATTGCTGATTTTGTCTTAAGATATGGATATAGAATATCACAAATGTTTGTGATGACAACTATATTAAATGTCACAAAGGTCATGTAGGCATTCAGCACCAACTATTTCAGTAATGGGTGTCATTTTTTAGAATTTGATTGTACTTACCTTTAAGTGGCAAGTGTTCACCTCATTTGGATTTTTATACATTAGGTGCTCTAAGAAGTGCATACGGCAAAATCATTGTTAAAGAACATAAGACATTTTTCAGATGAAACGATTCTTAAGGTGTGATAAATTACAATCTGGATTAAATATTGCACTCTATGATGTCACAAAGATAGCTACACACCTTAATAAACAAACTCATGCTTTATTGTGATGATTCTACTCGAGCTGCTCGTTTCTTTACCCAAGTTTAATACAAAGCCACCATTGTAAAAGACCATGGAGATTGATAATTTTCATCTTGAAATTTCTTGATAACAGTTATGGCACAATTTTTTTTTTTTTTTTTTTTTTTATGGTTTAACGCCATTTTTCAGCACAATATATAGGCTATACATGGCGGCCAGTATTAGTGGTGGAGGAAGAAACCGGAAAAACCCCGGAAAGAACCACCGACCCACGAGAAGCTACTGGCAAGCTTTCTCACTTAACTACATTAGCCGAATCTTAGACTCGAACCCACGCAGACAGAGGTGAGATGGCAGTGGTCCGTAACGGACAGCGCTTTAGACCACTCGGCCACTCGGGGCCCCTATGGCACAATGTATTCATGATTGAATAGACTTTGATTAAAGCAAATTAGAGTTAAATTTAAAAAGAACAATTTATATTTTAAGTTAAAATGAGCAAAGCTCGATACGTGACCTGTGTGACTTTAACTTTCGTCTAGACTTGCAATTTTCTCTGGATTTCTGTGGACTTGGACCATAAATATAGTCTGATCATTATGTAGCATATTAGCCAGTAATTGTACTTACACGATTAATAAGAGTTATTGTGCCTTTGGAACATTTTTTGAAGCTTTTGATGGTCGTTAATCTTGTACATGTTTTGGTCATCTTATGACATCATGGGTCTCAAATTCAAACCACCATGCATGCCACATGAGGGTATTTTTGATGGACCAAGAGATGCATTGCCTTTGTTATTCATGACACCTTGTGATGCCAATCATTTTGTAGGCCACAGGATATGGCATGGTGCGCCACATGTTAGAGACCCCAGATATACATATTGACCAATCATGGGTTTCCATAATTAATTTCTAAGTTATTCCCAATATTGGTACCAGTCTCACAGTTGTAGTCCATGATCACAGCATTTTAGACTCATCTTCATCAAAAGGCATAGGTTTGGGATATTGGAGAGGCTGGTGTACATCTATCTGTGTTAGCAATTTGCTCACCATTCCTCATTTTATTATCCACATGATTTCATAGAAGCACAGGATCATGTGATACAGCTGGAATTTGTTAACACAGATTGTTTGCTTATTCTTATTATAGATGGCATATATGAGTACTAACATTTTGGGTTAATAATTAATTAATTAATAATGCTACAGAAACTTATATCTTACTCTAGAAGGTGCTACTTAAGGTTACGAGTGATTTTAAATAAACTCTATATAAAAATCTGTGTTGTTTGTATCATGTGTTAGAGAATTGAGACTTTATGAAAACCACAATCCCCATATCTACTTACCTGCCCCTGCCACCACCATGTGTCACAATATTTTAAGCTTTGCTTCCATATAACAACATTGTATAAGACTCCTTGAAGCCAAAGCCAAATATGTGTTAAATTCAAACTATACATAGAGAAGTTTGGATTTACTTGGATTAATATTTATTCCTAAACATTTATTAAATATTATTTTTGAATTTTGCAAATATTGTTTTTAGTTTTTACACATTCTTGGACATTTTGTAGGCCATATGGTACAAAATACTATCATTGATACATGTTGTTATTCTTAGTTTTGTACACTCTGCCTGTTGTTCGCTCACTCTGTTTGTAATGAGTGTTGTTTTTTTAGATTTATTATCACTCTGAATCATTAAATTTTTGTGTTTTGTTTTATTTTATTTTATTGTTTCAGTGAAAACGGTAAAAGAAGTGTAATAAAAATGAAAAAGTTCAATGCAAAGGAAGATGTGCATGAGTCATGCCTTAGGTATACAAATTGTACTTCGCCAGTTGATGGTCCAAATTGTGCATAATTAACTGAACTGCTAACCATTCCATGGCAATTTGATTGGTTGCCTCAGCCAGCTTGACTTGATTAACCTTATTCACCATAATGTATGTTTTGCTGCACACAATTTTTATAATGAAAACAACAAATAACTCCCTGACTCTAAGGATGACTCACTGCTGATTGGGAGCAGTTTTGAAAAAGTTTGTGGAGGCAGGCAGCTCATGAGCTACTTCTCCAACTATCTGCTGCACATATATCCTAGTTTTAGATAAAAGCCATCCCTGCCACATTGGACAGAAGATAACCAAGAAAAGCAATGAGATCTTTTAGATTCCATGTGCCTTTCAGATCTTAACGTTATTCCATCAGAAAACAGCCAAACCAATCTAAGGGGCACCCTTTACAGGGAGGTAATACAATTTCTCAACCTAAAAGCCTTTGTCTCCAACCCCACCACTTGCAAATAGACTGCTGGATGGCCATCAGTCTCCTGTGATTTGTGTCAAACTGGAACAATCTGTTGTTGCAAGTAATTTTGGATAGGCTTATGATTAGAGCTGTACCGATGTCACTTTTTGCCGATTATGCCGATACCGCGTATAGCCGATTATCAAAATTGCCGATACCGATTATGAGAATGATTATTTGATTATCATATTATGTACTCTGGTATAAGCCGACAAATTTAGAAAACAATAAAGGCCTGGAATGGGGATGGGGGGGGGGTGCTTATCCGTGGGCCAATGTCAAAACTTTACAGGTTTTAGGTGTTTTTGTTGTCTATTGTAACGGCAGTACATCTTGGGACAAAAATATCCGTGTTTTAGACATAGGCATGTTAAAAAAGTAACTTTCGGTGACCCGAAAATTATTAAACTTTTATAAAGTACTATTTATTATTGATTTTGTTATTATTTTGCATGTACATATTTTCTGATTTCCACAACACGAAATTACATAAAGGTAAAATACAGCCTTTATAATTCGCGGGCCGGTCGAGTTTACCAGGAAGACCATATACTATAATGTACAGTACTTACGCAGTGCAAAGTGTGCATAGCGTCACTTTAATCATTTTTTATTCCCAAATACATTAGTTGCAGCTTTTGCTTTATTCGTTGTTTCGACCAAAGTGTATTCTTTCAGATAAAATTTCAGCTAATCTGTAATTTCATTTACTACGAATTACCTCTCACGAGTTACTCATTTTCAATGATATAAGTGATCCTACAAAATGAGGTAATATTTTGAGTGTACAAGGGACACAACCGGTATAATTTACATCTTCACGCAGCGTGTTAATAATAAAGGCTAAATTTCGACATTATGCAGAGCCGATATTAATAATCCAATCTATTCGGGCTCTTGAAACAATGTGTCCAAATAAATTACTACTCTGTTGTCCACAGACCGTGGGAGTGGGCGATTTTTTTTTTTTGCAAACAGGAAAGTTTCGCGGCACAATAAATATGTTCTAATCACTATGTAAATTGAGGCGATGCTTTTGAGTTTATTGCCGACTTTCTATGAGCAAAAGTCGTCGGCTTGCTTTGACAACAACAAATACTCGTTATTGCTGCGGCAACATCAGATAATTGTAAAACATTGATATAGAATTGTTTTATTTGTTTAGTATATGTCGGTGCTTCAAAGGTACAGTAATACATGTTATGACTTATGAGAGATCGCCCCTTCTGCCAGATGGTGGCTTGGTAAAACACTAACAAAAGAAATAAAAATAATTTTAAAAAATCCGGAAATGATTCTCACTTACTAGTATTAAAGACAATGAGTTTGTTCACCCTCTAGGCATTACGGATTAACTGAAAGACAGACGACGTACTCAAACCTACACTGAAGCCCTTTCAAACAATTTCTCACTGGGACATAAGGACTATCTGTGTTTTGTGAGTTTTCATAAAGATAAAGAAAAAACACAAACCTCAAAATTGACTGTGTATATATCCATCATTACTCTCTTTGATGTTAATCTTACTGGCTATTCACATGACTTTGGCACTACAATGGCGGTTAGCGACATGTACTTTAGTCTGGTTTACTGCAGTTTACAAATGTTACCAGATGCTGGAGTTGAAAATTTCGCACAACTGGCAGCAAGATAAATTCTTTTTAAATACTTTATTAGAGCAATCTCTTTGTTACAAAAGATTAATTGATGGTTCGATGTGTTTATCTCGATATATGGTTGTTCGACTATACAGTAGTGTTAGTTAATGAGCAACTTGTTTGCATACTGCATATATCCCGAGCTCTAGTGTTACAAAGGATTAAGTTACGGTCAGTTAAAACGCGACTGTATATACAACTTTTATCAGGAAAAATTGGTTATTTAAAAAAATTATTTGCATCGGCACCGATTATTTTTGCCGATACCCGATTATACCGATTGTGCTAATAATCGGCCCGATTACGCGTACGGGCGATTAATCGGTACAGCTCTACTTATGATTTCATATATCCCATCCTCTCCTTTTTCTTTTTCTCCCTTCTAGCTGATGTTCTTCATATCGAAAGGAGCATTCAATGCTTATCAACACATGGGTAGTTGTGACTTTATGAAAACCACAATCTCCAGGTCTACTCACGGTTGATCCATACCAAAAAGGTCAGCCACAAGTTTATGTTGATCATGGACTTAAGACTTAAGTTGCCTCAACAAATTAATTTTTCTGCCTAGGTTGGAGATAGAGACAACTCAGACAAGTATACCATCAGTCACAGATGCCTCTTTCATGTCCATTCAACCTGGCTTTTTTAAAGTTTCTTTGATTTGTTTATCTTGACAAGTTTACTAATTTTGAACTCGCCAATCAATCTAAATATGAACTCCTAGGTCTTTATCAAATTATGGATTGCATCATCACCTTGTTCTAGTCAACATCCTCTGTGGAAATGGCAGTGTATCTGGACAATCTCCCCCCCCCCCCAACAAATTATTGTAAGGTATATGCTTTTCAGAGGCAAGAGTGATCTCTTATCCCTTTTGAATCATCATTTTTCTTATTACATGGGAAAATCATGACCTTCACCAGTCACATTCTTTTGTCCACCTGGGTATTGAGATTATAACCAATCTAATTCCAGTATGCCTACCTCAGTTCTGCATCATGATGATTTTTGAACTGCACATCATTTCCAACAGGACATTCCTTGGGTTATTCAATATAGCAGGGAAATTGATCCAGTTGGCTGCTTTTACATGTGCTCATTACAGATGACTCAGTTGGGGGAACCAGATCGGCCGACTTGTGTATGCCAGATTGGCTTTTTCTTCTGATAAACATACTGATCAGACACAACATCAGTTACCTGGCTAATGTTATTTCCCAGAAAGGGTCAGTTTATCTATATGGAATGGTTACCTAATCTATTGGATTGGAGTATGTCATGATCAACCTTCTGCAACAAGGTGGAACCATAAATAAGCCATGTTTGTGCCACAGGTTCCAGACCCCAAAGCTTGTGCCATTGATGCAATATTAGTCAGTTGGGAGGGGTTATGAGCATTTGCCTAACACCCATCCCAGCTTTAGGATAAAAATAAATGCAGATAACAGGTTATCAGAATTGCAAGATAATTCTGATAGTCTCTCTCCGATGGGACAGATCCTGGGTCAGTGATCTACTCAGTCTAGTAATATACCTACCAAGGAATAATACCTCTAAACCAAATCTTACCAAACAACTAGCAAACTTTCTTGTCTGGCTCAGTGAAGAAAAAGAGTGGGCACTAGTTACCATCAAATGCTACCACTCCATGATATATGACAAATTCAGGCATCATGGTAGAAGAGATATCAATCATGATAAAGACCTATCATACCTACTAGCCAATTTTGATTTTGATTTGAATAGTCCAGAATCCTTCATAATGTTTCAAACTGGAATCTGTCCAATATGTTATAGCTCTGTTCAGAAAAATTCAAGCCACGAGTCCAGACCTTGTTGAATCAATCTAACTTGTTTTATGATAGTTTCAGTTTCATCATGCAGGTTAAGAGACTTGCCTATTCAGTTGATCCAATTTATATTCAGATGAAATGGTTTGGTGATTCTTATGACTTACCCCATCATTGTAGCCAAGAACCAGTTAGCATCGGGGCAGTCAGAGAGTCATTATATGTTCCTTCTCATCTGTACATAAGTTGAGAGCACTGGTCATGCAAAATCCTGTTTATATAAACAGTCACTGCTTGAAACGTAAAGAGACAAAACATGTAATGTGCAATGTTCTTGTTTTACTCCATGAAGGTGAGTAAGCCATTCATTTTCTTCCAAGCCATTTCTTTATGGCTTAAGTAGGTTATATGTTCATCTCAATAGACACCACACGAAAATGTCTGTCAATGAAATAAGAGTGATCTCTGCAAACCTTGCATTCAGATGCATTGTTTTTATCAGAGACATCATAGAAGCTGTTGACAAGCATGCAGCATCAGCCTTCTCAAGGTTTTTTTTTCTTGGGGATTTAAGTTCATAGAGATGAAACCTGAATCTGGTGGGTCCTATGGCCAAGATTACCACCAGACAGAAATTACCACAGCCTCTTAGATTCACTGATTTCTCCAGTGAATTTTGATGTTAAGAAGATTGAAATAATCATCTTATCCAGATAGGGTGTTCATGTAAACATATGTTGTGTTGATTTTAGTAGAAGAGAAGGTTATCATTCACATAGAGAATCCAGTCTTTATTCCCCAGAAGGATACCTGAGGTATAGGTAGGATTCTTTGCATTCCTTCCTGATATCTAATAACATTAATGAGTTTGGAGAATCTGTTTGAAGGAGAAAGCAAATTTCAGAGTAATTATGTTTCCCACATAATAATTTCCTGATCAATATACTTAAAAGCCCTCTCAACACTCCCACTATATGAACATCCTCATTGGTATATCACTCAGCTGAAGAAGTAGCAACACTTGTTGGTGGTGGCAAGGGGATGTAATGGGTAAGAGTTATTGTCCTTTGTTAATATGATAGAAAAGACAAATTGTTGTTTTAGTAAGGCTGGATTTGGAAGGTGACTGGCATATATCCCTAACATTAAAATGATCGGGAAAGTACTGTTGGAGAAACAAAACTTACCGGTACTTAAAAAATTGCTTTTAGGATTATATGTCATTTCCAAATGCTTTGATTTTGGTTAAATATAAACAAAATTGTACTATTGATGATTCAGATTTTGGGGTTTTTTTTCCTCTAGCACATGCTGAAACTAGAGATTGATATTAGATTAAAAAGAATTCAGATTCAGTCTAAAACCTTGAAAGTAGGAAACATTCTGATGTGTGCAATTTAATTAATTTTTAGAACTTCAAGAGGAAGCTCCTGTCCCACCTCCCCGTCACAAGGCTGCAGTTGCGTCATCAGGCCTCTCTCTTTCTGCGGAACTTATCAAAGGTGGGTAGTGTCTTATTAGATAATGTACCATTTACCAGTTGGATTCTATTTACCTTCAAGAATATATGGTACTCAGTTTAAGAAGTCTGGTAATATTTCTTGATATTACATTTGTAAAATCTAAAAATATAGTAGCATAAAAAAAATCAGGCAGCCTAAATTACAGTGCCTTGTGATGAGTATTTGCTGCAGTACTCACCATTTGCACTAATAATCTGATCTACGTTTAATAATACAATTTTACTGATAATGATTACCGTGCATGCTACTTGCTGTTGGGTTTGGTGTGCTGTAATTGTATGATGCAGTTAGAAACATTCTTTTGTTGAGAAATGCATGTTTAGTTATGTACTGTGACTTTCTGCAAATTTCTGCACATAGTTACATCAACAGATTTAATTTATTCAGGCACCGTTTATCTGGTTTATACGAGTCACATCAGCAGGAACAATCATAACAGAAGTTGAATAAAATTGCCAAAAATTAAATATGTTCTAATTTAAAATTATGCTATCCAACTTATATGTACAGACCCATAAATGAGTGATTTAATTTGCATTCCATTCATTTAAAGGTCACATATACGTCAATATTTGTCGTTAGTGTTTAAAATAATACAATAAAAACGTGTCATTCAAAATTTTTAATTTAAATCGCTTACGTATATGTGGTCTTTAGTAGATAGAATACAATATAACTTTAGCGGCTTGTCCTGGTTGTACTTAATGGTTTTGTTTTTATACTGAGAATTGAAATATGGCGGCATGACACCTTTCATCATGCTCACTTGGTCGGCTATTATCAAGTGTTCCGTAGTATGGTATCTCTTTGTCCCGTATTTATTGGTAATGTACGTATTATTAAGCATTATTTATGCTAAAATTAGTTGAAATATTACTTGATAGATTTATCAAGATATAATTTTCAGACATATATGAAACATGATTACATTTCTGAAGGGTTTATTAAATCCAATGATTTTGATTTCATATTATTAGTACCAAGTAACGTGTTACCCATATTAAAAATGATATGCATCAACAATAACCATTTATATAATAAAACGTACAAGTCAATTTTGAGTGCCTTTTATACTCACAAAACCCATCGTTTTACAATAAATAAAACAATGCCGTGCATAAATAGTATTACCTATGTAGCATGACCTTTTTGGAATGATAGACATATATTGATACCGCAGAAATGTATGTATGAAGGAAAGAAACGTATATAATGAGTTAACGTGTCAGCGACATTGATTTGTCCTGATTCGACTGCAGAGACAAACTTGGAGACCTAATCATGTTTTGTATCTTATATGTTTTCAGCATGTTTTTATGTTTTCCAATTTCATTGTTTTTGTCATTTGTTTTTCTGTAGTGTAGTCATATCATTATAGATGGTGTAAAGCTCTTAGAGCTTCGAAAGATTAGGCGCTATACAAAGTCCTCATTATTATTATTATTATTTGTGCCTCATTAGTGTATTTGGGTCCAGTATGCGTGATCATGGTGTTATTATATATTAATAAATAATGTAATCTTGTTTATTTTACATCGGTACTGTAGTAGTGAAATATATTTTAAAGTTCTCTTTTAAATTGAAATAGTGTGTTATTATTACAAACACTGAAAAAATAAAGAAGAAATAAACTAAATGATGTAGTACAACTGATCTTTCAGAAACCGTCCGAATTCTGCGCATTAGCCATAATGATTAATTCAATAGCGACTGTATTTCTTGAGTAGGCATCAATAATGTTTTTGTTTTTTTATGGAGTTCAAGTATCATTTGTTAATGATAGCAAATATCAATGAAAAATCAGATTAAATTGTTCAGTTAGAGAGATAATAACATAACACTTTAGCTTATTGACCTGTCAGCACCAATTCAGTGGATTTCGGGTTATAAAAGTCAATCAGTGTCATAACGTCATCTCAGTATGACTTAGGTTATTATGTTGGAACCATTTTTTATCTAAAACTGCAGACATCCCATCATTCTTACATCCTCTCTTATTTTTCCAAATAAAACACAACTAATGATTTGAAGAACAGAACGAAAGGGACAGATAACACTTATTTTTCGCTAAGTATAGAAATGGAAAAGTTGAAAACAAATTGCAAATTTTATTGATGGCTCAGTTGAACTGAAGGGATAAATCTATGTCATATCCGTCTTTGGCAATCGGAAATTACTGATTGTGGATGGAGATTGCCAAGTAAATGTTTTCATTTAAAAACGGAATTTTTAGTCTATTTAAACATTTGTATGGTGTACATATATTGTATTATGACTATAATGATATTGGACTTTTTTACAATATAGGTGGCCGGTGACCTTTAAGTTATTATTTTGTCACATTTCATATGCATTCAGACTTTGAATTAAAATCATTTCCATTCATCATTTCCATTCATCATTTCCATTCATTATTTCCATTTATCATTTATATTAATTATTTTCATTCATCATTTCCATTCATCATTTCCATTAATCATTTCCAAACATCACTTTCTTTCATTTTCACTCATTTAGATGGCATTTACCAAAGTTGGGGTTTCCTATTTTGATGGTATTAAATGCCACTTTTGTATTGTTTCTTATTTTTTGCCACTTGTTATAAACAGTGTACCGTATTTTCCGGCCTATAGGTCGATGCGGAGTATAAGTCGAATTGACGAATTTTGTAAATTTTCCATCCTTCGTCCATATATAAGTCGATTCGGAGTATAAGACGAGGCCAGGTCAATAACTTGGCTATGTATTTTATACTACCGGTAGTAACTTCCGGTTGCATGAATATTGATGGTATCGTCATATAATATTCCATATTACCGGCAATATCCATTGCAACAAGAGCTATGATCATTCCTTCCAGTTGAAAGTTTAAACCTACGGTAATTTATTTGAGAAATTTTGTCAAATACAATTACGGTACTTTATTCAGAGAACCATGCATTGGTACATACACGTGTCTAATTTATATATACATGTATAATCTATTGCATGAAAAGAGTATCAACACCGTGTACTCACCAGCGAATCTTGTAACATACATTGAATCCATAATACAAATATTTCCATCGAAAATATCCACACGCGGATGTAAAATATTCAATAATTTTGTCACAGATCATTATGTTACTGAATTCAATGAAAAGAAAATAACAACAATCACGTAACGGGTGTACGTAATGAATGATGAAATAGTACATGTCCGTAGATTAAATAATGGAAGCTAAAGCACATTTTCCCACACAAGCTGCTAGTCCAAGTTCTTTGAACTTGCCGCCCAGCTATTGCGTCATGTTCTTTTGATGTACTCTAATACGCGGCACGTTGTATCAAAACATAGTCTTCCAATTTATCCTCAATATTACTCCATCTTGCTTTGCAGCCACGATTTGCTTTCTTTGTTTTTTTTTTTGTAGCGCATAATGCATCCTTAGCTTTACGCCAATCCCGGACACATTTTTCACTTACACCATATTTCCTGTGAGCAGCCATATTCCCACCATTCTCTTCAGGGAACTTTACAACTTCCAGCTTAAAAGCCGTCGTGTAAGACTTGCGTGATTTTACGGGAGGCATTGTGAGAGAAGTTGTATGATTTGTAAGGGGATATTTATATGAATGATTATGACTGAAAAGATTGATCAAAATATACCGAACTCATTAAAATGTGCCCGTACTAAAGCAATGAAAACAATGCCCATGGCTAAATTCATTATTTACATCGAGAGAAGGGAGTGGGCATCATTTCCTGTTGTACTTAATCCCATTGATATTAAACACGAGTAGCGTAATTGATGCGGATTAATGATAAAGAACAATGGGGTACCGGCAATATGGTAACTAAACTAGTATCGGTAGCTAAAGCCAATATCAAGATCGAAACAATTGAGGCAACTGGCTTTGATTGTTGTTGGAAACCAAATACCAATTTATCAACAACCGATATAATCAAAGAGAGACACCGAAACGTCAGCTGGTTAAAAATGAATATAGGTGAAGTGTTGACATTACAATTTGCTTTAAACTGAATTGCGAAACTAAAAATCATGGATCACTGATGATCTATGAGTACTGGTAGTCCATCCATATATCTGATTTTAGTGTAGTTTAAACCTACGGTAATTTATTTGAGAAACTTTGTCAAATACAATTAGAAACATATGATTTGGGGGATTCAGTAGAATGCATGATCTACATTATTTTATAAATGATCATAGAACACTCGAGTTAATATGGATTACATCCCTTTGTAGTATCAATTGGAGCAATAAAAAAAGCTATGCCGGTAATTGCTCACGTGTGTCCAACATTATACTGGAAAATCAAATATTAATGGACCAGTTATTTCATATCTTTTTTTTTAAGGAACAAACAATATGCTTTGAATTAGTACAGTACACTATAGAGTATAGACCGTAAGTGTGCTATGCGGCCCGGTGAAGTTTTTACCGGTAATTGTTTTCTTTTATTTTATGTTTGAGAAATAAGAAAAAACACGCAGAATGCAAAATAAATAATGACAAAACTTACAAATATAAATGCAGTCATATTATTTTATGACAATTTATTGACATAGTAATTTAACATGAATTTGTACTTCTATGTGACCTGTTTTCGATTATGCCGATTATAGAGCAATATCAATAAAATACCGGATACTGTAATCCATATATAAGTCGATGCAATTTAAATGACAAAATCCATATATAAGTCGATTCGGAGTATAAGACGAAGACCGAACTTTCACGTCAAAAAGTCTCGACTTATAGGCCGGAAAATACGGTACACTTTTTAACACTTTGCTTAAAAATGTTTAACATCTCACATCTCACACAAAATATAGTATGAACAATCACTGGCAAATGATATTTTTTTTTTCAGTAACTTCAAAGTCTTCTGACCAAATGAGTAAGTCCTTTTTATCTTAAATACCAGTAACATGTTCTGTTATCATTGCACGGAGACTCCTCATGGTCATAACAAAGACTTCTGTTTTTTTGTCCAACTTTGACATACATAGGCCTGAATCAGATGTTTTAACCTTTAGCCTGATGTGCCTGAAGTTCCTTCCATGCAAAACCTGTTTCCTGATAGCATTAGCTTTGGCATGTAGAGTCAGTAAATTACATGCCCTCTTGATTGATCCCACCCACCTTCAGTTTTTGATCAGATGGCTGAGCCATCCATATTACTCAACCTGCTTTCATCACCAAGAATAGCTTTCCGTCAGTGGCAATTGCCTCATTCAGTATTGACATATTTCAAGATGCTTTCAACATGTTCTTGTATGTGTTATCAGGCTTTATCTGAAGTGCACTGAACCAATTTGTGAGACTTGGATGCCTCTTTCTTCCAGTTAAACCTGGGAAAGGTGAGATAACCCCTCAATTCCTCTCATTATGGCTGATGTGGGCAATACTCAAAACATACACTGACTTAACGCCATTACAACAATTATATGTTCTCCTTTTAGAGGTTATCTGGGTGTAGGTTGGATGCTCAACATTCCTTATTAATTATTCTCTTAACATTAATATGATCACAGAACAAATTCAAAGGAGAGCAATTTTTTTTTAGTCCATTACATTTCTTCTAGAATACTTAGCCAATCCCAAAATGCGAACAACCTTTTACATGTTGTTCCACTCAGCTTTAAACTAGCATCCGCATTAGGCAGAGATAATGGACAAGAGTTGTTGCCTCTTGTCTTATTTCTATAAACATAAAGACAACTTTTAGTCTTTGGGACAGCTGGAATCAGGGTGTAGTAGATCATATATACCTAATATTGATTTTGCATTCTACAAAAATTGCTTTTTTTTCCTTTCAGTATTCATGTTGGCTTTGTCCAAAAACAAAATGTCTCATTAAAATTAAATTAGCTGAAGAAATTTCAAATTTTTCTAGATGCCTAAAATTAATTTTAATTTTTTTTTAATGACAATTCAGAGGGTGAATCAGATTCTTTTCATTCTAAAGAAATGGATTATTTTACATAAAGCATCTTTCACACCACCTAGTGGACATGATTCCTATTTAGATCTTTATGTTGATGTGATTATAATTGAAGCTGTTGGCAAGCATGCAGTCAACCTTCTTGAGTTTGATCTTGAAGGTTTAACTTTGCAGAGGCAAACCTTGAATCTGGTAGGTCTGTTGACAGCAGCTCAGATGTCAACCAGACTAAATTAAATTAATGCAAATTTGGGGCTTTGCTGCATAAATGCAAACAGATAAAATCAGTTTTCCAGGGATTGGTTAACTGGCTGTAATATTTCTTAGCTGATGGTTTTTGAGGATTGAGTAAGATTGCATGTTTTGGCATTTGACAAAAATTTACCAAAGAAAGATTAGATCTGCCCATACAATATTTTGGTTTAAAAAATCAAAATACGTGTTTATGCCAAAATCATAATTTGGTCAGTCTCTCATTATTACCTCACCTCAGTCAAACATGCAGTTATTAAGCAAAGCTAAATAAAACACTTCAGACAACATCCCACCTTTGGCTATAAACTCTCCAAATTAAATCTTATAAAATGCTTAACAAGACAGGTTGTTTCTTCTCTCATTTGATTTTTTATATAAACAACTTAATTTTCAAAAGCAATTGATTTAAGCTGTATACATGTAATTGTGTATGCAGTAGACAGCCTTTAAATCAGTATCTCTTTTCTACCACTAGTAGAATCACATGTATACAACAGCTACATATAAATAATTTGTAATAATGGTATGTTTATCTAATGTATATGTCAGAAGTTATAGGTCTAAAATAACCATTCTGAAGATCATTTTCAAAAATAATGTATTGGTTCAGCAGTGGTTACTATATAAGTCTACATTCTGCTATATACAACAGGTCAGAAGTTCAAGATGCCACAGAAGGTGGTGTTTGTTGAGGAGCTAACTGACATAATGGGCAGACATTTCCCTGATTTCTGGAAGCTGGGTCAGGCGTACTTCTCTGGTTCATTACATAAGGAGGTAATACATATTACAATTACATACCCAATAATTCTTTTTAAAATCCTATTACCCAGTTATAATATATTAGAAATACTTTCACTGCCTCACAAATCAAGCCTTACCAAGTTAAAATAAAACCACATTCACCATTTATTTTGACTTGGTTTAAGCATGTGCTTAAAAGTTAGCTTCAAGTTAACCTATTTTGATGTTATATCAAGTAAAGGATCATTTAGTCTGTGTTCAGTCCATGAGAAAGTACAGGACTTGGACTTAAGATATATTCCTGTCTCATCCATGAGGACTTATTTTGCTTCATGTCTCATCCACATGGACATCTTTCTCTTCATGGCTCAGTTCCAAGGACTTCTTTCTCTTCATGTCTCATCCACAAGGACTTCTTTCTCTTCATGGCTCATCCACAAGGACTTCTTTCTCTTCATGGCTCATTTACAAGAACTTATTTTTCTTTATGTCTCATCCACAAGGACTTATTTCTCTTCATGGCTCATCCACAAAGACTTCTTTTTCTTCATGGCTCATCCACAAGTTCTTCTTTCTCTTCATGGCTCATCCACAAGTTCTTCTTTCTCGTAATGGCTCATCCACAAGGACTTTTTTCTCGTAATGGCTCATCCACAAGGACTTCTTTGTCGTCATGGCTCATCCACAAGAATTTCTTTCTCTTCATGGCTCAGTTCAAAGGACTTCTTTCTTGTATGGCTCAACCACAATGACTTCTTTCTCTTCATGGCTGTGTTCCAAGGACTTCTTTTTCTTTTCATGATTCAGTTCCAAGGACTTCTTTCTTGACCTTAAAACACTATAAATTACATTGCAGTTTTCTCCCAGTGGTGCTAGGAGAAACTATCTCCCATAAGAGCTTCAAATAGCTTATTTACTCATGTGACTCACTGAGGAGAAGAAATTAACTCCCACTCCACCAAAGGCTATCATTTCATGGTTTAAGATAAATTTTGCAATCATGGAAGGGAGAATATTGGTCAACAGAAAGACTTAAGCTTATCTTGACCAAAGACCATGACCTTAAGTTTACCTTGATCAGAGACCTTGATCTTAAGTTTATCTTGATCAGAGACCTTGACCTTAAGTTTACCTTGATCAGAGACCTTGACCTTAAGTTTACCTTGATCAGAGACCTTGGTCTTAAATTTACCTTGATCAGAGACCTTGACCTTAAGTTTACCTTGACCAGAGACCTCGTGTCCTTCTTACTGATAGATAAATATCCTATTTCTGCTTGATAACTTTTACAGTAGTGGGCAGATAGATATCTAATTTGATACATAGTTTTGTGGGAATAAAATCTAGATTATATTTGAGTATTTTCCAATGATGTTGATCCTTTCAGAATTATCTTAATAGGTATTGAGTTTCACCCCACTCATGACAAGTGGATAAATTATTTTTAGTATTTGTATAGTTCTTAAACTGTTGTTGTTGTTTTTGTTGTTGTTGTTGTTGTTATTATTATTATTATTATTTTTATTATTATTATTATTATTCAGGGAGGAGACAGAAGCTACAAACCAGACCAAAACAAGCATGCTCAGTTTAAGGTGAGGTTTCTCATAATATTCATTAGAATTTGTGTGGGTCTACTCCATTTATGCTAGCCTGGATATCTTGAGTTTATATCTTTAGGTTAGTATTGATATGTAAACATGTAGACTAGTTAAAGTGAGTGCTGAATAAAAATAATTTTTGATTATATTCAATTTGTGTTTGTATTTGGTTCTATTCCACATCGATTTTACCTTTTCTGACAAAAATTTTGACTTGCAGAGCCAGTTTAGTAGCAAACCAAACTATCTCTTTTGTTCATGATACAGTAATTATGGCATGTAATATATGGATTACACTCTTTATGCCTAAATTATGCTTTTTGCCACTTCTCTTAGAAATAATTATGCTTATATTAGCAATAATTATGCTTATTTTAGCATTTATTAAACTATGGCCTAGTGGTTAGAGTGTCCGCCACAGAAGTTGGAGGTCGTGGGTTCAATCCCCGGCTGAGTCATACCAAAGACATTAAAAAATGATACTAATGGCTGCCTCACTTAACACTCAGCATTAAGAGATTATTGTTAGGACTGGTCGGCCTGGTGTCAGGATAATGTGATTGGGTGGGACATCATGCTACATGTCTGCGGCATGATGCCACAGTGTTAGACATCACTATAAACTGCCTCACTGCAGACATCGTAGCGATATGACTGAAAAACTGTTAAAGCTATGTTTTAAAAAGATCCTAATATAAAAAACAATCAAGAGTTACTGAACTTGTATGACTGGATCACATTTAACAGGCTCTCAGAAATAAACAGTTCTCTGAACCAGTCATTGAGAAAATCACTCAAGCAAGAAGAACCAAAACTCTGAGATCTTTCATCTCAAAGAGCACAACTTAATCTGATGGGACCTATAGCCATGATGCAACAGGTCACCTCTCCAGGTAATTTGACAGCTTAATCTGATTGTACCTATAGCCATGGTACAACAGGTCACTGCTCCAGGTAATTTGACAGCTTAATCTGATTGTATCTATAGCCATGGTACAACAGGTCACCTCTCCAGGTAATTTGACAGCTTAATCTGATTGTACCTATAGCCATGGTACAACAGGTCACCTCTCCAGGTAATTTGACAGCTTAATCTGATTGTACCTATAGCCATGGTACAACAGGTCACCTCTCCAGGTAATTTGACAGCTTCACAAGATCGGGTTTATGATTTCTGCTTTTTGGCTACTCTTGTCCGCATAGTCTTGGCATCTGAGAGAAAATACATATATGTACAGGATAATAGCTCATTAATGAAACAGGACATGCTGCCTGGACATTTACTGGGGAATGAAAACTTGGAATGAAAACTTGGAAAAGTTATTCTTGAAACTAAATTTTATTATGGAAAAGTTATGGTTAACAAACATGTTATTTGAAGGTAAATACTGTGTTTTAAAGATATTTCTATCAGCATTATAAAGTAATTCTGGCTCATTTGCAATACTGTGCATTGTGTATTACAACCAAATTACAGCTTCTGTTTTTTCTAGTTATGACAAATTAGATGTTAAAAATGATACATACTGAAAGAAAGTAAACAATCCTCTTGATGTGGAAATTTATTTTGAGCTGTTAGTTCCTACATCCATGAAAGCCATGAGCAAATTCATGATTTGCTGATTTTGTAACTTAACTAAGACAATTATACGTTTAAATATTTTACCATAGTATGCAAAATGGGAAGAAATACTTTTCATGATTTCCATATTTTGAAACTTTGAGAGATCTTTCTATTCTCTGCATTATTTTATGAAATACATAAATCTTTTCAGCAAATTGTCTGTGAAATTCTTAGATTGTTCTCCAACCTCCTGAGAGCTGCATTCCTTCCAAATAGCCTTGAAAACTTGAGTGAAAAAGAAAGACAGATGTATGGACAGTGGCCAGAAAACAAGCGGGATGTTCCTGGAGCTTGGCTTCCACATTGTGTTCGATATGTTCGGTATTGTCTTTGCTATCATTTCAGTTGTAAATCCGATTTAATCGTAGAAAGGAATTTGTACCATGTGATTTTGGAGAAAATATTTGCTGACTAGGTTCCTTACAGTGCCTGGTTTATCTTCATATCTTATTAATTTTTTGCCTTACAGTGCCATGTTTATAAACTGTTTTCTTGTGTGATGGTTTGTGGCTACTGTGTGATGGATTGTTTTTTGCAGAACATTTGCCCTTGGTTTGGAATGAAATGGCTTAAGATGGTGTTCAATAACCTTGTCACATCATTGTAAGATGAAAGTGTTCATGAAGGAAAATAAGAGGATCTTGCAAGAAGTGGGATGATCTGGACTCAGTCCTGTCTCCATCTTTCAGTATATACATCCATCCTCTCCATCTCTCCATCCTGAGAAGCTTGCTAGCAAGATTGCACAAAATTCACTCAGCATAAACAAATTTTCTTTCACTTGTATATTTGGGTCAATATGTAGATAACAGATTAAAAATTCAGGTCACTGTGGCAATTTTTTCATACATTTTTGAACTTCTGGACCTTTTTGACAAAAGCCTTGTTTGAATAATGATGTTGTTGTAGGGTTTAATGCCATTTTTCAGCACAATATAGGCTATACATGGCAGCCAGTATTAATGGTGGAGGAAGAAGATGGGAAAACCCCAGAAAAAACCACTGACTCACAAGAAGCTACTGGCAAACTTTCTCACATGCCCACATTGGCCGAATCTGAGACTTGAACCCACGCAGACAGAGGTGAGATGGCAGTGATCCATAACGAATAGCGCTTTAGACCAATCAACCACTCAGGGGCCCCCTTAGAAATATTGAAGCAGAACCACACAAGTTAAGACAAATAAAATTTGGTAGATTTATTTGTATTGGTAAAGATGACCTGTGACATATCATTACATACATTTTTCAGTTTATTACACATTTTCATCATAAATGATTTTAAATTTTTATTTTGTCAAAAACTTGTTAAAACAGATAAACAAAAACAACTCAAATAGGACAAATTGGTAGATGTGGCATCGTGACATGCATATATGTGAGTATAGCCATGGCAATAGATCTAGTTTGCTACAGTTATTCATACATGTATATGATTACATCCTTGGTAACAAGCAGAATTTGAAAGACTGACTATGTTTAATCACTCCGAACATTGCCATTGTTTGGGAAACTTGGTCAAGAAATCCATTTCAACAATCATGATCATTCTACTGAACAAATAATTCTTTTACCTCAGTCACTATTTATTTTCTGTCTGTTGTTTGGTGTTGTCCTTGTATATTTTGATTTGAAGAGAGTCTCACTGTGACAAACCTGTCTTGCTTGTATTACTTGTATTGGTCAATCTAATGGATTGGTATGACATCATAATGGCATTAATTTGAAAGCAATGGTTTTTCAACCAGGCTATCAAGAGAAGTCTGGAATGAATAAAAATAGTTTGAATAAGTAGAGGATGTAGTTAGCTTGACCTACTACATTGTTTGCACAAGTAGAAGTGAAGAATTTGTCTGCATTAAGTCGAAAAAGACAAAACAGGCTAATCAGAAAAATAAGTAAAGACTGTATAAGTATAGGTTTTTGCAAATGAATATGCATAAATGAGAAAATGTATGAATTTATTCATAGATTTTTATCACCTAATTGATGGAATTGTATTTGTGTTGAACAAAATCATTTGTTTCGGTTTTTCAGTTCATGTGCCAGCTCTCTGTGTCGCCTTGATCTTCCTAGTGACTGTCAGGCCTACGTCCATGAGTTGGCCCTGGATATGAGGACAAACTGTATGTTCACCTTGCTGAAACAGGCCATTGCAGGTGAGACAAGCTCAATAATATATGAGTGTCATTAAATTATTCTGAATTTAGTTGTTGTTTTTGTTGTTTTGGTTTAATACTATTTCTCAGCACACATTAACCTATACATGGTTAACAGTTTTACTGATTGAGGAAAAACCTGGGAAATGACACTAAGAACCACTGTCCCATGGGAAGCTACTGGAAAGTTTGTCACATACCTGTCACATACCTGTCCTGAGATTTAAACCAATGTGGATATAGTTGAGATGGGATTGATAGGTAAAGGCAAATTCTTTGAATCACTAGACTAATTGGGGCCCCTTGAATTTAGTTATTGGAGTATATAACTAGCAACTGAATGTGATTTCACAGTGCTCCCACTTGTACTTTTAAACAAATGAATGCTTTACAAATTTAAATTTCTTTATAATTTTAATTTTTTTTATACATTGTTAATATTTATTGTTTCAGATTTGTGAATTTTACATTAAAAATTGTGTGTGCTTCATGGTAAGTTTTTGTCTTATCAGACAAGTGGTTTATAATATGTATGTTTCTCCTTTACTAATGTAGGTCTGTCTCTTGGTACATCACTACTTTCCATTCTTCTTAGTACATTTTTTAGGAACTTCATGAATGTAAATGTCATTTTGTCAGCTTAAAATAAAATATCAGCTATTTTGAGTTTGAATTTTACCTTTTCCTGCCAAACATTAGGTGACACATGACCTATATGCATCACACTTTTGCACTCATTACATTTTCAAGGAGTTTATGGATTAAAACAAATTGAAACCAAATTCTCCTAATATTATGAAATATAAGCTGAGTTTGATTCTTTTCTTTGCCAAAATTTGACTGAATTTGACTTGGAAGTTTGCCATTGCAGTTAAAAACGAGGTTTCTTCAATTGTTAATAATGTCGGAAAGAATTCCTGACCTTGATTTACACATTTCCTGTTCTCTCCAACTTTTGTAAACTAACAGTTCTGTTATGGCATACATTCATAATAAATGACATCAATTACTTATTAATAATGAACCAATGATTGGAAGTAAGAAAGGTAAGCTGTGGGATCAAGAATTAGGTGTCATCATCCTTGGAAAGCATCAGAATCTAGGATGAATAAGATGAAAGCTTTTGAGAACATTCTGGTTTTAAAATCTTATTTTAACAAAAATTAAAAAATCAGATATAACAATAAATTATAATTCTTGTTTCTTGAGAAGGGCATCACTATCAATGACCATTATATATTTATTACCTGTGTTAAGGCGATATACAATGATTTTTTTACCCATGGCAAGTAATGTCTTAGTAGATTGAAGCTTGATTGAAACATAACTTGTCAAAGGTGAACAGAACTTTTTATTTCTGACAAATTCAGAAAATTGTTTTCTTAAATAGTAGCACATCCATAAAATTCTATTTAGAGAGAATTATATGCTTCAGATTCCAAATTAGGGCAACCGCCTTTTTTTCCAAACATCGGACTGCAACAACCATCAATTTCTTGTTATTAAGTAACTCTTTTCTTTCTTGACCAAGATTTCATTTATTTTATCGTCATTCAGAATGAAAATCAGGCTGAATGTTCTTTTATGAAGCATTATTAATAATTATAAATTTTCTGTTTATTTTTTATGTTTACCTAATAAAACACTTGTTTTTCTGTTATTATCTCCTCTTTAGAATCAAAATCGTGTATTTATATGTAAAGTTTCTTCTGGTTTCAGATGTAAGATCTCTGCACATCAAGGAGACATGGATAGTGGAATTGGATGATGAATTTGGGGGAAGAACACAACTGGTAAAGGAAACTAAATATAATAATTATTCATACTGTTTTAATTGTTTATATCGTTGATAATTATTGTAGTATGTAATTCTAAAGTCTTGTAAATCTTGACCTTTTCTTAAAATTGGTTACAGTTTCCAAAAAATGAACAGTTTCCACTTTAGTTTGCTCTTGACCTCACCTTGACCTTTGTTTTCATATTTAGTGGTTACTTAATCTACATTAAATAGAAAACTGTGGGGTGCTCAGTTGTTACTATGTATGTCCTTTTATTTCTGAATTTCAGCTGAGCTTATTCTTGGACTTATATTATGTCTAAATTCCATCAATCTAATTGGTTAAAATGTCAATACTATTTAAAATTGACCAATCGGGTCTCTTAAGTCTTAACATTAGGACTTGCATAGACAATTTTGGGGCCGGGTGTCAGATAAGTTAATTAAGTTAATTACCACTGTAGGGACTTCATTTCTAAACAGAATTTGAAGATACATATTCTTTTATCTTTTATGATCAGCCAGCCTTGTTTGGAAACATAGTGAATGAAACTGTACAACATCTCCATGAAGTTGTGGTCCAGAACAAGACAGGAGAGACAGAAGTAAGAGATATTTTGAAATTAGAAATATGTATTTTTTCCATTTTTTGCATTGATTTTTCAACAAGATCTTGCCACAATGGATTGTAAATTTCATGAGTTGTTGCTTAAGTGAATCTTAGTAACTTTTATGTAATTGGTAGATTCAAGGAGGAAACCAGTGAACCTTAGTTGTTGGTCACATGATTGTCTTGCTATAATCAGATTGGAAATTAGAGTTGGACACATTTCAGTACATGCTAGATTCAGGGAGGAAACTAGTGAACCGATGTTGATCACGTCTCTGTACTTGCTAGAATTGGTGAGGAAACCAGTGAAATTAAGCGGGTGGTCACTTGTCAGCTCATGTAAAAATCAGGGAGGAAATTTGTGAATTAGAATGTGTGGTCACTTGTCTAACATGCTAATATGCTAGAATCAGGGAGGACACCAGTGAATTTGAATGTTTGGTCACTTGTCTGTACATGCTATAATCAGGGAAGAAAATCAGTGAACTTGAGTATTTGGTCATTTGTCTCTACTGTTATGTTTAGGCTCATAATATATGCAACAAGAAAAGAGTAAAAACAACAAACTTTGTAAAATGTAACAAATAAGTTATTTCCCTTTTATAAACAAGATAGAATATATTTTATTTTATAAAATGGTGTTCTGCATATATACTTTGATTGTTGATGTTACAAAGCCCACAAAAAGTACTGTCTTGTTATTGCTAAATTGCAGAAAAGATGTTTTGTATTGGACCATAGGTAAAATGTTATTCCTGGCACATAATGCTAAGTTTTGTATTGGACCACAGGTAAAAATATGAATTCTGTCACATAAAACCAAGTTACATAATTGACCTTATCAACCTTAAAAACCCAGTGCACATAAAACATACATAATTGGAATGATCTGTCCATGAGGTAACACAACTTAAGAAAATATATCAAGTTAAGTGATAGAATTTACTTCAGTCTGTTTAAAGCATTAAAAGCTTTTCAGGAAGTATAGGTTTGTTAAATTAAATGTGGCCCAAGGTTGTTAGATAGCAACAGCATTGGTGTTCTAGATTGAACATTACTCGATTGGCTAAATTTTAAGCAAAACATTTCAGGGAATGTTTGTATCTTTTTATAATTTGCTAAATAACATGTTTTAGTGATAAAGATGGTTTAGTGGAAGATTTTAAGCTTATGAGATGAATTTCAAAATTTAAGAAATGTATAAAAAAAAATTGCTTCACTGGCGTTTTCTTTTTCAGATTTTTAGCCAACGGCCGGTGCAGATTGAAGCTACCAAATTGTGCACAGAGCTGCTTCAGGGTTTTGAACCATGTTTAGAACAGCTGGCTTTCTTAGTTGATAAGCTAAATTCCACCAGTACAAGGTATTATTTTATTGCTCCAGTAAAAACAAAGCATAAAAAAGCTGTTTGTGTTGAATACCTTCAGTCATCAGAAATCAAATTTGGTTTAGCAAGTGATATTCTGACATACTTACTGATTGCAAAAGAAAGTCAGACTTTTTGTTTGTTTAATCTCTGGATTATATACACTAATTGTTGAAACTTAATTTTTGCATATTTATTTTGAAATGTAAATAGATATAGTTTACAAAATTTGTTTTGATGTTTGGTTTTGAACATTAAGCAAATTTTATTCTCATTCGAATGTTTCTGTTGATGCACATCTCATTAATAAAGATGAATGTATAAAGATTTACATGTATTTCATAGTGTTATGGAATGTATAAAGATTTACATGTATTTCATAGTGTTATAGAATGTATAAAGATTTACATGTATTTCATAGTGTTATAGAATGTATAAAGATTTACATGTATTTCATAGTGTTATAGAATGTATAAAGATTTACATGTATTTCATAGTGTTATAGAATGTATAAAGATTTACATGTATTTCATAGTGTTATAGAATGTATAAAGATTTACATGTATTTCATAGTGTTATAGAATATACAAAGATCTACAAGTATTTCAAAGATTGATATTACGGTATTTATAAAGATTTGCAGATATATCAGAGAGAATTATAGCATATGAAAATCTGTTTGAATTTCAAAGAGGCATGGAAAATGTATTTCAAAGAGGCATGGAAAATCTGCATGTATTTCAAATAGACTTAGAATATATGAGAATACATTTCTAAATTGTGATTTAAAAAAAACAACACAAAAGCTGAAAATTCTGTGCAGCTAGTTTCACATTTTAATCTATGCATCTCCAGGTACAAAATGTTTTGAAGTAATGGATGACATCTTTTATTTTAAAACAACAATTACATCATTGCATAACATCATATATGATATTCATCATCATATTAATAAAAAATTAAAATAAACTAGAGACAAACAGTCATACGTATAATTATATGTATGTCTGTTTGTCTCTAATTTATTTTATTATTTCATGTATTTAAAATAGACTTAAAATATATTAAAATCTGCATGTATTTCAAATAGACTTAGAATATATGAAAGTCTGCATATATTTCAAATAGACACAGAATATATGAAAATATGGATCTGTTTCAAATACACATAGAATACTGTATTTGCCAGCCTATAAATTGATTAAAAGTTGAATCAGCAAATTTAGCGAATTTTCCTTCCATCATGCTTATATAAGTCAATGCATTGGTGTAAGACAAGGCCATATCAAAACCTCAGATCGTGTTTACACTTCATTCCACTCAGCTTCACGAATTTTATCCTATCTGTAACTCAGTAATCTTTCCAGTTGTAGTCATTAAATGTTACTAAAGATACCTAATGTGTTTAACACAAAGTATTTTGTAATGCTTTTTCTGTTAGGTTGGGTGGGAGAGAGATACAGAGAGAAGGATGCATATGTATTCCATTGCATTTTTCTTCTTGCACCCCACAGTCAAAATAAAATATGGTCCAATATATGAGAGAGAGAGAGAGAGAGAGAGAGAGAGAGAGAGAGAGAGAGAGAGAGAGAGAGAGAGAGAAAGATTAGTTCTTCATCTGGATTTTTTTTAAAATTATGTTATCGCCACCATCTTGCTGAAGCTTTTGTCAAAGAGAGAAAACATTAATAAATAAAACAGTAAATGCGAACTATGAAAATATATATCATACTCCATTAGGGTTTAAGTATTCACAATAGTTATATCCATCTAGTCTCCAATGGGTTAAATTCCATCATCAGGTAAATGAGCAATACAGATTTACAATTGTGATGACATCTGTGTCTGTCTGTCTCTCTGTCTGTCTGCTCCCCCCCTCTCTCTCTCTCTCTCTCTCTCTCTCTCTCTCTCAAGAGGGCATACATTTTATTTTATCATAGGTGCAAGAAGAAAATTGTGATAGAATGTCTTATCATGGTAATTCGTCTTCTAACTTGTAAATTCAAATGCACATATATGTAATCAAATATAAACAATGTATATTACTAACAACGTACATTTACTGCAATTACGTCTGATCTTCTTTAATTTTTAATACTGATAATGATGTAAATGTTTTGAATACTCAATGTTGAATCCTATATTTTTTTCAGACATGATGATCTCTTCTAAAAAAGAAAATAGATTTATTAAAAGACTTAGGAGTAATTCCAGAAATATTTCACAATACCCTTGATAAGATACAATTTCATAAGATGACTGTTTTTGTTCATAGAGTTCTCATTTTTTTTATGTTTATGCATTCTGCAATGACTGACCATGGGAAGAAGGGTTATGTTACTTTATTTGCGATACGTCTTATTACTTACTTTGTTGTAGTAATGACAATATAAGTAGTTAGTAAATCATTTGCAAGGAATGCAAAGACATTTACATTTGTATTAGGCTATCCCTCATCCCGTAACAAATTATCAGTACATTATCATGATCACCATGTCCAAATTAAATGCACAAAAGCTAGATTAGGCATGACAGTTCTTTTCTTGGTGATTATTATATTTTTTGTCATTAAAATTATTTCAGATCAGCAGATCTTTCTTCTGGTTCCTCTGAGTTAGTAATGGAATCAAGTGAGGACCATTTACCTTCCAAGGTTAGATTCAAGACATGTTTTACTTCTAACAGTTTTTAACATAGCTTACATGGATTGAGGAGGAAAAAAAATCATGTCAGTGTTTTTTTTTTTAATATGCGCAAATGATTGATTTCAGTAAACTTTAAACTTCTTGGTATTTTTCATTTCATTTAAGCTTGAGGACTTCTAGTAACTTATTAGAAATAAATAATAATAATAATAATAATAATAATAATAATGAGGACTTTGTATAGCGCCTACTGTATATTCTCGACCATAAGTCGAGAAATTTAAGACTAATTTTTAACCTAAAAACCAAAGTTAGACTTATATTCGAGTCAGAAACAATGTGCCTGTTAAAATCGACGAGAATTTTCAGCATCGTAAAATTATGCACAATTCAGCCATTGTGTACGGTACATACACACAATATGTGTCGGCAGCTGAGCACCAAATTGTTTGTATTATACTTAGAGATTGAAATAAATATACCAGGTAATTTGTATTACATATTTATATAACATTAATCTTAAATTTATTAAGCTTAATAAATAAAACATACTTTTACATGTCAACTCGACTTGATTTTATTGGTTCGATTTATACTTGCGCCATCGATTTTGGACGCTATTTTTACCAAATAATTACACTTCGACTTATACTTGAATCGACTTATAGTCGAGTATATATGGTAATCTTTAAAAGCTCTAAGCGCTTTACACCATCAATAATGATATGACTACACTACAGAACAACAAATGACAAAAACAATGAAATTGGAAAACATACATGCTGAAAATATATAAGATACAAAACATGATTAGGTCGCTAAGTTTGTCCCTGACAACATTTGTATAGCACAACTTTCATTGTGGGACCCCGAGTGGCCTAAAGCACTCTATGTTTACGGATCACTGCCATCTCACCTCTATTAGCGTGGGTTCAAGTCTCTCATTCCGAGGGGTTTCCCAGGTTCTTCCTCCACATTAATACCTGCCGCCATGTATAGCATATCATGTGCTGAAAAATGGCATTAAGCCTTACAACAACTTTCATTTTAGCCACTAGTGGTCAGGACAGTTTTATTTTTATTGCCAGAACACTAGTCTTTGTCTTGAAAATTATCAGAAGGACAATAAATGTCTTTTAATATTGATCTTCTTTCTTCTATCTGTGTTTCTGTGGCTTCTCTCTCTCTTTCTCTCTCTCACTCACTAACTCTCTGTCTCAGGTATGCACTTATTTGCTCATGAAAGTACTTAGAGTTACAGTGTTGTGTGTGTGCGTGTGTATATATATATATATATATATATATATATATATATATATATATATATATAATTGTTATTATTACAGGACAAGAAGTTAATCATCATCTTGAGTGTTATGTGTGTGTGTGTATATGCGTGTGTGTGTGTGTGTGTGTGTATATATATATATATATATTATTATTATTATTATTATTATTATTATTATTATTACAGGACAAGAAGTTAATCATCATGTTGAGTAATTGTAACCATACCAAGGAACACCTGATTCCACGCTTGGTAGAGAACCTTAACAAACATGGTTACCTGGAGATGAACAAAGTTCTCAAGGTATGCTGGAAATGTCAATGACACATCCAATCAAACATGCACTAATGGTCACCTATACAGTTCTCACCTGTTCACAATGGCCATTCTTATTTTTCTCAGCAAATTTTCTATATAGATGTCCAGTATGTAATGCATGGTCACCTGCTTTCAACAGTCAGTGGACAGGCTTTTTTCTAACAAAACATTGATTTCTCCCAGCCTTAAGTGGTCACTTAAGCTTAATTGACTGTTTAGTCTATGCAAACTGAAATTTTGTTTGATGAGGAAGACATTATTTAAATAAAGGATCATGTCAATCAGTGTGCAAACACATGCGCCTATTGCTGGTGTCATGTCGACAGTATAAATGAAAAGTGTCAGTATTCAAATTTTTAAAGCAATGGAAGATTTTTATAATTAGAGTAGAGGGTCAAAGCAATTCCTTTGCAGTTTAGTGGTTAAAGTAGTTGTGTTATTACAGCAAAAATGGAAATTACCTTTTGTGCCAGTGTCACAGGAGTAGTTAGATAAGTTCATATATATGCCAGTGAATTAAAGCTGTCTTTGAAGAAAAAATCATTTGAGAAGAGATGTGAAGGGTCATTAAATATTCAAAACGTATATGTGAAGTCAGGTGAAGTTAAGGTTCATGCATTACATCAAAATAGCCATATAGAGTTTTTATTTTTATTTTATGTTCGTTACTTCTGAAAGTTAAATGAATGAATTACTAAATATATAAAATGAAAAAAATTTTATCAGCTCTTTTTTTTTATAAAATTTACCTCTAAGTTTAGGATGTGAAAATAGCTAAGTGGAGCTAGCACTTTTTTGAAAGGTGCACATCTGGAGTAAGGCCAAGCTGTATACTCTAAAACCCATATTACAACTTTCAATCATACACCAAAATAAAGGGAATTAAAGGTTCTTTGAACTATGCCAAAGATATACAAGGTCTTTTTCAAATAGTCAGTATAACCAGTGAGGAAACTCAGGGGGAAATTCTTTCTTTAAAATTCTAATCCTTTGCAAAATACGATAAACTGTACAGCAGCAACAGAATGAAATAATTGCTATTTTGCTCTTTACCAGGTAACTCAACTAAACCGTGCAACCCAAAAAAAGTATTACTGTAGCAGATTTTTAATACTCAAACCAACTTTTAGACTGCACCTTTATTTTTAATTGTGGTGCTTTTGATTTAGTTGTAAATCATTTAAATCCTGAATCTTTGGCTAAGGAAGGTGCTTTCTTTGTGCAAAAACAATGCTGACAAGGAGAGGACTCAATATGTGTTTCTGTGTAGTGATGGCAGAATCAATGTAAGCAGTTTAGTACTGATAAAATGCTAAATGAGTCCTGGGAGACATTTACAATAATATTTTAGAACCGGATATGAGTGATCATGTTGTTTATAAACCGCACAGATGGTTAATCACTGTAAACAACAAGAAGTCAAGCACTGCAGTTCTGAAAGCATATTAAGCCAGTTAAAATGACATTTAGATTCATGATTTAATAATTAAATTTTAAAAAGAACTTTTTCAGTATTTAAACTCAGATAGAGATCATTAAGGGAAAAAGATGTGGCTAGCTAAAAAATCAGGACCACATTCTCCATTGATGCTAATAGATTAGGGTCACAAAACCAGCCCAGTTAATATTTCTTTGAAAGTATGATTTTAAATTTAATGCATCCAGTTTAAAAAATTTTTTAATTTTTTGTTAAAAATTTGTTGTATATGAGAGATGATGATATTTAACAGGATAAGAATAACTCTTTAGTTTCTAAACATTTACACTTGGGAAGAGTATTTATCTTGAATTTAAAATTGTTTGAATTGCTGCAATATTTGTTTGATCTAATATCAGACAATTTTATGGCGAATTTATTATATTGTTACTCAGATTTAAGTCATGATTTATCCTGAATTACAAATGCAGATTATGTTGTGTAAAGATAAGTAACAAGAAAAAGATGAGAACATCTTAATATGAGAAAGACAATTTGAGATGTTTTGGGTGAAATAGGGGCCAGATTGATGTAAATATACAGAAATACTTGATTGATATAAATATATCAAATAAGAGATAGCATCTCTTGTCATTCAGAATAAATCAATGACTCAACATTAAATATAATTACAAATGATTGTTTTTAAAATGCAGCATATAGAATGAGTAGTGTGTATGTTTCTAACTCTTTTTAAGTGACCATTCAGACAATGACAAGGTGCAGGGAGAGGCAGATTTATGTCCCTTGTAGAGAAATTATAAACTGACAAAATTAATTTTAACACATTAACCCCTGGAGGTTTTTGCTGTTTTCGCATGGAATGCGAGCAGGAAACGCATTTTGGGAAGTATTTATAAATACATCGTAGTCCATCAATTTCCAAACAGTAATCTGTTAGACAAATGGTTACTAATGATACAGAAAATGTTTTTCATTGGTTAGTTTGCTGGCGCATGAGCAGAAGGGCAAAAATCGGACTTCTTTTTTTTTTTTTTTTTTTTTTTTTTTGCTTAACGGACTCTTAATTTTCGTATGTAGAAGACTCTTTATTCAAAATGTCCACCTTATCCTACTTTTTGCACAGGTTCACCTGTCTGTGTGCATCTTAGACCGGTCTGCCGTAGATCTGAGGTCATAAAGTCTAAAATCTGGACACAAATTTGGAACCCAACCATGGGCGATTTTTGGGTGAAAAAAAAAACGGGTCCAAAAACTTCGGTTTTTCCCTCTGTATTTTGTAGTGCAACTAAAATGTCCAGATTATTTGCTTTCATTGTCGAGCTACATCTTCTACCTTTCTATGATACCACCCACTTTAGTGTTTCTCCTTTGAATACGTTCCCCAATCACATTACTTTAGGGATATTAGCCTGCTACCTCGCGAATCCAGCCCTACCAAAAGACGAAAATTCGTCTTTCCTGTCTATGTCATATAGACAAAGGGCAATAACTCTTGCCCATTACCTCCCCTTGCCGCCCGTTAGGTGTCGCTTCTTTAGTTTTTTTAGCTTCGCTTACGCGAAAACACGTACAATTAGACCTCCAATGAATCCAAGCCATCTTAGTGTAAATTCTGACCATCCGAAGTTAAATTTGGAATTACTGTGTTGGATAATCATTCCTCTACAGGTCGTATACATTATTTTACAATATTTTCCAATTTGAGTGACTTTGTCACCTTTTCTAGACTTCGGACCAGGTTGCAACGTGGTCAAAGCATGTAATACATGTAGCACTCAATAATTTCGCTTATTCCGTATGTAACGTTTACGATATTAGCGACTAATAACGTGCTGCATTGATAATGTGTGCTGTATTTATCTTCTTTGACGTTTCAGTAGACTTCAAAAAAGTCTTTGAACGACCAATTGCGACTATTTAATGGCGGACTTCGTGTTGTAGTCACGAATTCACGCGACACTTAATCATTTCGCTTCCTCCGTTAGTTACGGTTATGGAATAGCGACGTAATAGCGTACTGAATTGTTAATTTGTGCTTTGTTTATCTTCTTTCCGTTTCAGTAGACTTCGTCTCTGAACGACCAGTTGCGACTATTTAATGGCGGAATTTCGTGTTGTAGTCACGAATTCACACGACACTTAATCATTTCGCTTCCTCCGTTAGTTACGGTTATGGAATAGCGACTTAATAGCGTACTGATTGTTAATTTGTGCTTTGTTTATCTTCTTTCCGTTTCAGTAGACTTCGTCTCTGAACGACCAGTTGCGACTATTTAATGGCGGAATTTCGTGTTGTAGTCACGAATTCACGCGACACTTAATCATTTCGCTTCCTTCGTTAGTTACGGTTATGGAATAGCGACTTAATAGCGTACTGAATTGTTAATTTGTGCTTTGTTTATCATCTTTTCGTTTCAGTAGACTTCGTCTTGAACGACCTATTGCAACATGCTCACGGTGATAACTAGTGTGGTCATTAAGAGTTAACATGGCACGGAATAATTTGACTACTCCGTTAATAACGGTTATAGTATTATCGAATTAATAATATGCTGAATTTTTTAATCTGTGCTTTGTTCTCTTCTTTTGTCGTTTCAGTAGCAAAGTCGATAACGAAGGCATGAATGGCAAAATGGGTGTTGGCAATGTGGAAATGGAGGAAATTATGTTGACATGGTTTAGGCTGCCCAGTGGATGTAAATTTCACCGCAGGAACGTGCATGGCTTTCAGGCCTGTAAGTCCGGACGCATGGAGTCTAGGCTGGATCAATTGGATCCATTTTATTATGCACTTTCGCCGGCCGTCCAGCCGACACCGTCAGTTCAGCCGGCACTTCAGCAGGCACCAACCGGCACTAGCCATACATCCGGCACCGTCCGTTCAGCCCAAATGGCACCGGATGGCCAGCCGACCTTCCAGCTGGCATCAACAGGCACCGGCCGTTCAGCCCAAATGGCACCGGCCGGCCAGCCGACCTTTCAGCCTGCATCAACAGGCACCGGCCGTCCACCCGGCAACGACCGTTCAGCCCAAATGGCACCGGTCGTCCAGCCGACCTTCCAGCCGGCATCAACCGGCACCGGCTGTCCATCCGACAACGACCGTTCAGCCCAAATGGCACCGGTCGTCCAGCCGACCTTCCAGCCTGCATCAACAGGCACCGGCCGTCCACCCGGCAACGACCGTTCAGACCAAATGGTACCGGTCGTCCAGCCGACCTTCCAGCCGGCATCAACCGGCACCGGCCGTCCATCCGGCAACGACCATTCAGCCCAAATGGCACCGGTCGTCCAGCCGACCTTCCAGCCGGCATCAACCTATGCAGGCCGTCCATCCGGCAACGACCGTTCAGCCCAAATGGCACCGGTCGTCCAGCCGACCTTCCAGCCGGCATCAACCTGCACCGGCCGTCCATCCGGCAACGACCGTTCAGCCCAAATGGTACCGGTCGTGCAACTGACCTTCCAGCCGGCATCAACCTGCACCGGCCGTCTATCCAGCAACGACCGTTCAGCCCAAATGGCACCGGTCTTCCAGCCGACATCAACCTGCACCGGCTGTACATTTGATTTACGGAGATTATAGTGATGTACCCGTCAGTCAATCTGTACTACTGGTTACATATCACTACCATGAGAGAGATGTTATAGATGTATCTCCGTCCAATCAGACCATTCGAGAGGCAGGTGCCGGTCATAGCCGGACCTTCGCCGACATTCCGGCCGACCATATACCAAACAAATCAGTCGGTATCGCCGGTGTACACCTCCTGTCACGTCAAATACGTGTCGGTGTGATTTTAAAACAAGGGAGAATTAGTGACATTATCAGAGATGACGGAATTGAGTTATCTATGCCACTTGGTATGCGCTACCCAGATATGGCAGCTTTAACATAACAGGACTTTCAGGCCGACCATTCGTCAGTTCAATCAGCCGTTAGTGCCGGCCGTCCATATGTTCACGGCTTCTCCACAATGGAGATTTAGTGAAAGTGTCAATTATGACAGAATTGCGTCATCTAGGTCACCTGGTATGCTGTACAGATATGCAAGCTATACCAGAACCAACATTCCCTCTGAGCGAATGGTAGATGGGTGCACAGTGCTGGCCGCACTACATAAGCATTATGTAATTATTATTACCTTCTAGCCGGCACCAACCGGCACCGGGCGTCCATCCGGCAATGACCGTTCAGCCATATGGCACCGGTCATCCAGCCGGCACTAACCGGCACCGGGCGTCGATCCGGCAATGACCGTTCAACCCAAATGGCACCGGTTGTCCAGCCAAGCTTCCAGCCGACACTTGCCGGCACTGACAGTCCATCTGGCTCCGGCCGTCCAGCCCAACAGGCACCGGTCGTCCAACTGTATGGAGATTTTAGTCATATACCAGTCCGTCCGACTGTACCGCTGTACCAGCACGGGGACTTTTATCATACCGCAATCCGCACAAATCGGATTGACGAAGATTCTAGTGATGTTTCCGTCTGTCAATCCGTACTACCGGTTACATATCACTACCATGACTCTGATGTTGGCGATGAATCTCTCGATCCAACCCGACCATTCGAGCCGTCGGTGCCGGTCATAGCCGGCCCGTCGCAGGCGTTCAGGCCAAACATATACCAATCAATTCATTCGGCATTGCCGGCCGTCCATAGGCTATCAACTCATCCACAAGGGAGAGTGAATGCCTTTTTTAGAGATGACGGAATCGAGTCATCTATGCCACCTGGTATGCATTACCCCGATATGGATGCTTTACCAGAGCAAGATTATGCACATAGTGAGTGCGATGAATCACAGGCAAATCAGCTGTATGCAGATCCAACTATGGAACGGACTGAGTTCAGCTTCAAAGCCGCAGTGGAGGAAATTTTTAGGGTGTTAAGTCCCCTTCAGAATGCCCTCCACCTCCTGCTGCAATTACCGACTATAGGGTTAGTGCGTCGGTCGATCTGGATGAAGGGGAAGAGATTGTATCCTTCCGCCTCCTTCCCCAGTCGACAAAATTAAGCAAATTAATGACCGTCTGTCGACACGTATAGGGGATCCAGGAAATGCTAAGGCGTTCTTTTCTGAAAGCCAAGTACCAGCGTCGTTTTCAGGTCGATGGTACAAAACTCACTCCGATGCGTTCAATACTGAGGTCCTGGCTCGGGATAAAATAGGGCAGCAGTCCATATGTCTGCGGCATTGTCTTATAAAGTGGACAAAACTGTGTTCAATGCCACGTCCAAGCTGGTTCGAATGTAGTCGCTACGTCTTCACTGTTAGACCTAGCCTCCCTAGCCATTTTCAGGATCGCTGAAAAATCTGGCAATGAACATGCTTGGGATTCGACGGCCCGGTTAGCTAGGGTTCTTAACAGGGCAGCTCACCATTCCATGGCCAATGCGCTGACTGCTTCTGCCAACCTAGACCTGATACGTCGTGACGCATGTCTGAAGGGCACGTCGCTTAAACCCCATCATAAGCTGGCTAGATATGACCGACGCACATTTCACGTCCCTATCCCACGAGTAGCGGACATTCTCCGTTGTGCTTGTCGGGACTAGGCTTATCAGTTCCATGTCATACCTTTTGGCCTAAATTTAAGCACTTGGGCTAGTACCAAGGTTATGGGTTACGTCGTCACCCTGTTCCGCTCGACTTCATCTATTGCGTCGGCAGTATATTTGGATGACATCCTCCAGAAACATCTGTCAAGTTCTATTCTGCTCAAAGGCAGAAACGATCTTATATCACTTTACGTCATATAGGCTTTCTCGTGAACTGGATAAAGTTTGATCTCTGTCCAATCCGGATTTTGGTCCATCTGGGTGTGGAGTTTCTCCCGATCTGAATCTGGTAAGGCTTCCTCGAGTTTGCGATTATCCAGATAATTGCACTCGTAGAGTCCGTTTCCGACAGGATGCGCATTTTAGCGAGAGAGTTGCAGATCCTCGGATTATTCAATGCGGCAGCAGACTTGATCCCGATCAGCCGTCCTTTTATGCGCCCTTTACAAAGGACGTTGCTAGCGTAATTGCGCTCTTTTCAAGTCCCTTCGATCCCAGAAAACAGTCATGCTCACGCCAGAGATACAATCATTCTTGAGTCAATGGCACAACCCCTGTAGGCTGTCCACAGGGATTACTCTGGAGATACCCCAAGGGGATAACGGTAGGTTCCGCCACTAATACCTACGGTTGGGGTGCCCACCTGTTGCCGAACTTCGATACTGTCAGCGGCACGTGGGTGCCAGGGGCGAGCCCTTTCCACATCAACCTTTCAGAAATAACGGCTGTCATCAATGCCTTTCATTTCGGGCAGGATCAACTCTTATTACAAACTGCCCTCATTATGTCAGACAACATTGTGGTGGTGCCTTGCCTCAAAACAAGGGGACACCAATCACCAGACCTGTGCAATCTGAACTGGCAATTTCTACATTGGTTCGACAATCTCCACCTCAATGTACAATTCAGACACATTCTTGGCAGACTCAATGTCTTGGCTGACACTCTATCTAGTCATTCACACAGAATGGTCACTCCATCAATCGGACTTTCTTCCAATTGACACACTTTGGAGACGTCCGATGATTGATCTTTTGCAACAAGATGGAATCGCAAGTTCTCCACCTTTCATCTCACAGGTTCCAGACCCAGAAGCTTGGGTCGTGGATGCTCGATCAATCACCTGGGAAGGGTTGTGGGCATTCTCCTACCCTCCCACGGTCTTGGTACTGGAATTAATCCAGAAGTTAAGGGGTCAGAATTGTCAGATGGTTCTGATTACCCCTCTCAGATGGAACAACTCCTGGGTCTCCGATCTACTCAATCTAGGCGATAGATCTACCCAGGAAGATTACAGTCAGCACAAGTATTCACAAGCAACCGCGGCCAGGGGTGTTCCACCCCTGTCCGGACCGTCTTTATGTTCAAGCTTGGCTCTTGTCCAGACAGCCTTGCAAGACAAACAATTTAAATCTTTGATTGCGGAGAGAATCTCGAGAGCAAGAAGGCCCTCTACTCTGAAGGTTTACGAGGGCAAGTGGCATGTTTTCAGAGACTGGTACCATATCATTCACATTGTTCCTCTGAGTGTCACAATCCCTCAACTGGCCAACTTTTCTCTGGCTTTTCGAGGAGAAACATCTGGCTCCAGTTATTCTCAAATGTTACTGCTCCATGATATCAGACACATTTCGCCATTCTGGTACATGTGCTATCAGCCATGACAAAGATTTGTCAGATCTTTAGACATTTAAAAAAAAAAAAAAAAAAAAAAAAAAAAATTTAATCGACTTATATCCCTCACCCTGTTTTCAAATAGAATCTGTCCTGGGTTTTAACATGACTCAATTCAGACAGTATTGAGTCTTTAACCCACGATTAGTTAAAGCTACTATCATACAAATTGGGTTTCTTGATAGCCTTAGCTTCAGCATGCAGGGTGAGCGAGTTACATGTCCTTTCTAGTGACCCGAACTCTCTTTCGTTTCGATCAGAGGGTTTGATGGTCCTCTTGACGCAGCCAGGCTTCGTAGTCCAAAATAGATTACCATACATTGCGATCAACGAGTCGTCATTAGCTCGCTTTCTTTATAGATAAGTCAGGATCAACAGCCATGTAAGATCCTGTTTGGGCACTCTAGCACCATTTCTATGCATAGAGGTGAGTCAGGTCACATACTAGCACCTCTTTCTTCTGGTGATAGCTGGGATATGAGATATCACCATTCAAGCCCTTGCTTCATGGCTGTAGTGGGTTATACGCTCGGCGTACTCTGAGAATTCGCAAATCAGTCACCTTATAGAAGCTGTTGCAGAGTCAACCTTCTACAGTTTTATCTTCAAGTTTGTACTCGCAGAGGCAAACATTGATTCTAGTAGGTCCGGTGTTGGGCAGCCCAGACGCCCACCAGACCCATGTGCAACAATCAGCACAGCCTATTAGCTTCGCTGGATTCGCCAGATAAATTTTCGTAGGTAAGAAGATTTCAATAACTATCTTCTTAACCGCATAAAAGGGTCACATATCACGCGACCCTGGGCTGTGTTGCTGATTGAAAATTAGGAGACCGGGTTATCATTCACATGGGGAATCCAACCATCATTCCCTAGAGGATACCCGGGGTGGAGGTCGGATGCTCCGCATTCCCTCCTCCTATTACTTATTCTCCTAAAGTAATGTGATTGGGGAACGTATTCAAAGGAGAAAGCAAATTTTGTAGTAAATTATGTTTCTCCGAGAATACTTACCCAATCACATTACTAAGAAACCCTCCCAACCACCCCGCCATGCGAGCATCCTCGTGTTTTATATATCGCTCAGCTTAAAAACTAAAGAAGCGACACCTAACGGGCGGCAAGGGGAGGTAATGGGCAAGAGTTATTGCCCTTTGTCTATATGACATAGACAGGAAAGACGAATTTTCGTCTTTTGGTAGGGCTGGATTCGCAAGGTAGCAGGCTAATATCCCTAAAGTAATGTGATTGGGTAAGTATTCTCGGAGAAACATAATTTACTAAAAATTTTGCTATCATGTATGACCTTCATACTACAGACTTTGGAAGTAGGCTACTACCTCATACCCCGTAAAGTCGTAGCTAGGGGTTAATGTGTTAAAATACAAGATGTTTGAATGTTAGTAGAATAAGTTATAATCAAATAGCAAAATAATACTCATTATGGATTGTAATGATTTAATTCTAAAATTTAAACAGTAGAACAAACAACCCTCATAGTGCTAATAATTTATTGACAGTAATATTTATAAGACTGGCTTGTAAAATACCAATGAATTATTATTATTGTGTTCCTTGACAAAACGCTTTTTTTCTGTTTGCCCTCAAAAAACTACTGAAAGCCATAAAACAAAATTCCTTTAAAGCAAGCTTAACCAAACAAAACCAGAAATGTTTAGTGCATCTCAAATGCATACCAAACTTTTGTAATTCACTTGTTAAAAGCAGAGGAGATTTTTTGTATTGCCATCAATGTCCACACAGATGAAAACATATAAGCATCTGTAAATATCACTAAATTTCTACCATTCTTACTACTAAGGTTCGAGGCAATAGTTTTGAATTGGTTTCATATCACTTACACCATGATTGGGCATTAGTTCTTACAAAGAAGTTGATTGCCATCTTGAAATCTATTGAAAGTAGACTGGAAAGTCTAAATTGCGTGACTGGACAAAAGGATACAAAAGGACCAGTTTATAAAGCTCTATTGAGAAAAAATATGATGAATTTTTTCAGTATGTCTCATGGTGGTAATACACTACCAAGAACAGTAAAAAAATATTCCATGTTTTCACTCTGCCAAGAATAGTAAAAAAAATAAAATATTTCATGTTTTCACTCTGCCTAGAACAGTAAAAAGATATTCCATGTTTTCACTCTACCTAGAACAGTAAAAAAAATATTCCATGTTTTCACTCTGCCTAGAACAGTAAAAAAAGTATTCCATGTTTTCACTCTGCCTAGAACAGTAATAAAAATATTCCATGTTTTCACTCTGCCTAGAACAGTAATAAAAATATTCCATGTTTTCGCTCTGCCTAGTACAGTAAAAAAAATATTCCATGTTTTCACTCTGCCAAGAACATTAAAAACATATTTCATGCTTTCAGTCTGCCCAAGAGACATATGAGAAGCTGGACAAGAAGCTGTTTGATGCATATGTTGAGGAAAAGTCCAACCCCATTATAGGGGCCATGGAACCGAACATGTACCGAGGCAGATTCAACTGGGCCAACTACAATAGAGGTAATCAAAAGATACATGAAGATGAATATATGAAAGTAATTAGTATAACACAGCGAACCCTTTTATAATACAAAATATGGTAGAAAAAAGTTGTTGTTAAAGGAGACATTTATCCTTCCCTCCCCCACGTTAAAATACATTTAGTACTTATTCATACATTAATCATTATTTCACTTTGATTGCTTCACTATATAAAGTTTCCTTGAATTCGGTATAACCTTGTTCTACCATATGCACACATGTACCTTGTTTTATTAGATGGTAGAAAACCAGGCATAGTTGAATTGCTATGTTCAGTTTTGCAACAAAATCAAAATTATGTTGTCTACCGCTGTTATTGCTCAGGAAGCTGGATGCTAATAAATAGCCGTTACTTCACCTACAGCGCAAGTATAAAAAAAAAACTGATAAAAATTTTAGTAATTTGAGACATTTTTTATACCCACACTGCTTACAACAGAGACAACTTGATTTGTTCAGGTCTATACATCAGTCCCAAGATTGTGCTTTGTGTTTATATCCATATGCAGAAAACCAGATTTTACATTTTCATAAAGTTACAACTTTAAAATGGCTTAGTTTAATTTACTGACTGAACATTTACGAAATGTATAAATTAATTCATCTTTGGCTGTCTGTGACAGCTGCTTAAGACGGCTGCTTAGTTGAAATTTTCTGTTTATTCTTTCCCCAAAGTGTGGAAGAATTTCACATTAAACATAGTGTTGCTGGAAAAGCAGAAGTTGATGAGAATTGCTTACAGTATACATAACACAACAGTGTAAATAACTACAGTGTATGTATCACAACAGTGTATATATCACAACAGTGTATGTATCACAACAGTGTATATATCACAACAGTAACTGTCAGCTTGGTTTATTAACAAACCATTGATTAATAGCATTTTAATTAATAAAGAAATCATTTTAAGTTCATAAACCACAGCCTTGTTTCTTATCCATTTTATATCCTACATTCACGTCAGACTATTATATCCTGTTGCATTGTCAATTTTATTTATGATTAAAGTTGTAATGGTTGCAAATATTAACATGACAGTCTGTGAAATAATTTACTAAATTTATGAGATTTATTCAACAGAGGCATGTCTTACAAACTGAATCCTGTCATAATAAGAGGTAACAGACATACTGCGATTGAAGGAGTAACAATTCAGAAAGGTGTATGTTGAAATATCTGTAATCAATTCAGTTAGCCCATTGGTTAGAGAGGGAGAAGGATAAATTCCTAATCATTCAGTTAAGTGGCACGATTTTAGGTGGACATAATTTAAAAGTATTCTACACATTGCAACCTAATATATTTTTAGGCTATTTCTGCAGTTTCAATATTTTTTAATATTTTATAGAGCTTAGAATCATCACAAAATTTGTATCTGGAATGATTAAGCAAAGAGCATTTGAAGTGCAAAAAATGAACTTTGTTAGGCATATTCACGCACATTATGTAGTTGATCTGGTTAGATATTTATGTTTTTATAGCAATTTTTCAAACTTTGTTCAGAATTTAGATTTTGTTTGGAGGGGGGTGGGGTCATTTACATTTTTCAAACAAAAATCGTTAAAATGAAAGAAATGTATTACTGTAAAACAATTTTAGTGGCCATACTGTTTTAGCAATGTTAACAAGAAAACTAATTTTCCTTAAAATTTTCAGCTGACTAAAATTACTTTTTAAATTATTATATCTGTTATATATAATATCAATATATACAATATCAATATTGATTTCTGTTTGAACAGAGACTTTTGAAAATATGTAACTGGGATTAGATATTAGTAGCCACCATTTCTTATATACCATGTTTGACTTAGGATGTCATAAGAATAATCAGCAAAACCGCTCTGGTCACCTAGTGGTTAGAGCATCCGCTGTGGAAACAGGAGGTCGTGGGTTCGATCACTGGCCACGTCATACCAGAGACTTACAAAAATGGTACTAACAGCTGCCTCACTTGATGCTCAGCATTAAGAGGTTAATGTATTGACTGGTCAGCCTGGTGTCAGGATAATTGACTGGGTGGGGACATCATACTACATATCTGTGGCATTATGCCCCAGTGTTAGATATCGCTATAAACTGCCTCACTGCAGACATCATAGCAATATGACTGAATTTTTTTTAAAGTTACTTTAAAATCCTAATCAAACAAACAAACAATAATCAGCCAGGACCGCTCCATTGGCCTAGTGGTTAGATTGGCAGTGTACTTTACTAAAGGTATGACATTAAATTCAAAAAATTTTGATAGTTTAAATTTAAAAAAATAAAGAAAAATATTTAGAAATAAAGAAAATACCACTTGTTTCTTTTATTAGTCTTATAGTAGATAGATGATGAGCATCTTTCAAATTCACTGTTCAAGCACTCAGTGTGAGACATTTGTAATATTTCTGGGCATGTCAAATTTCAGTGAATGGAGTACGCAATTATCTAAAGGAAGTCCTCATGGGAATGATTGAGATACATGCAGAGGTAAAGGCTTATTTTTCTCATATACATCAAACTGTACCATGTTTATGTCGACTGCAATAAATTCATAAAAATTATGATAATCATTATCATAAGTCTCTGAAGTGAAGGAAGACAGAATCAGAAAAGCACTAAGTATGAGAATCCACCATTGCAAATTTACACCCTCACTTTGGTGGGAGATATTGTGATATACTCTCTCTGTCTGTCTGTCTACCTGTAATTTTTTCTTTTCCTAAATCGCTGGTTGGAAGTTCACCAAAGTTTAAACATGTGACTTTTGTAACTTTTCACCAGTAGTCTCTGGAGTGTGTCAGAGGCCAAATATACAAAAATTGCAGCTTGCAGTAACAGTTTTCAATATTATTTTTGCCAGACATTAAATGATGAGTCATGGAATAGAGACATAATATCTGGAATGGTTTTGGGGATACAACCTAAAAGGGTGGTGGGTAGGAGGTAACAAATGAGATGTTTTACGATTTATTAGTTTCTAATAAATCTTAATAACTTGGCTTTGAAAACTTTATAGTCTAATGATTTGGAACAGCAGTAAACCTTGCAATGATAGAAAAACTCTTCTTTGCTTCTACCCCAACCGATGCCTGTATAGACTGAATTGTGATTACAGTTATAAAAAACATTTTCTAATTAAAATCAGGGCTGGGAAAATTGATAGTTATGTATATTGAATATTTGTGGTAACGTATGGATGATACATTTATTTGATTTATCAGTTCAATTTTTTCTGTATATTTTAAATAATGGATGAAGATGATTGACAACACATTGACTATTTTGAACACTTAAAATTAAGGCTTGTTCAACAATTTTTTTTATATCATTTTAATTCATGAAAATGACTGAAATGTTCCAAATATAACCTGGAAACTTGCTAATTGGAAATTATCTATATAGATGTTAATTGCAAATATTGCTGTATATATTTGCTTATAAGTCAAGTCCAACTGCAAACTGAATAGATCCATAATTGTTACTGCATAATATGCCAACAGCTGTGGGTCTATGCAGTGTTTTTTTAGCTCTAATTAGATCAAGCAATATAGACCTTAAAATGCTGGCGCATTATGTGATGGCAGATCAGGTTTAATGCTGTTTGACATTAGACTTGACTTGTAAGCATATATATATATATATGTATACAGTGGAACCCCGCTATAAACGCGAAAATCGGGGTCCAAGAAATTGGATTGCGTTAAAAGCGGGGTCGCGTTATCGCAGGGTTTTACAGTATTTAAATTTTTATTCAGCAAACACCGCATTGGCGTATATTATACATGTACGTGTACTCGTGTCTAATGTAAAAAATCGGAGTATTATTGGACGAATATTAAATGGAATGCAGTAATAAGACTTATTCAAAAAAGTGGATGGATAATATATTTATAGGTTATTACTTTGTGTTAGATAGTTTTACTAATTTTTATTGTTTTTTCCCTGAAAATACATGTTGATCGATAACACCCCGACTGACGTTATATAATGAATAGAGGGGTGTTAACATCGTTTACTATCGTGCCGTCATGGCGCGCAGTTGATCCACAATTCATGCAATTCCATTGGAAGATTGCACAGATTTAAAATATTCAATAATTTTGTCCAAGATCGTTGTGTCTGAATTCAATGTACAATATATAGCATAAACAGAGTATTAACACCGTTTACTTACCGTCTGATATAGTACCGTCATGGCATGCAGCTAATCCATAATACCTGTACCTAATTCCATTGCAAAAATTGCAAACGTATTTAAACTATTCAGTATTTTTGTCACAAATCATTATGTCTGAATTCAATGAGAAAAATTAACAGAAAATTAGGTTATGAAAGACGAAGCAAGTATACTTTCATTAAGTTCCAGGGTCTATGAACGGTGTCTATACAAATTGTAAACTTGATTTTCCATAACGGTCAAAAATATCTTTTTACATTTACCAAAAAAAAGGAAAGTAATGACGAGTTCATTAATCCGAGAACTAAATGATAGCATGCAGCAAGTCTGTAATGGTCTTGCACCACTGATATAAAGTGTTTTTTTCCCAGCATGTACAATTTCCACCTAACAAAGTCGACACTGTTTACTAGTCAAATGATTCCCTCTAAAACACCGCCAAGCCCAGAAAACATATTGGTGGCTTTTGTTTTTTGATGTTTATTAAATTGTCAGAATCTTATATCAACCACCACATTGTCGGCTGCTTTGTTGTTTATGCAGTTCAAGAACACGTGTCTTTAACTCTTGGATTAATAATAAGTTATATTTCTGATGTTTATTTAGGCATAACAATTCAAGGACCTGGTAAAATTAATACATTTCAGAAGCTGCATTTTACGCACTATTTCTTGTACTTTATCGTATTATATATTGTATTATGTCAGAATTCATACACGATCTCTTCCCCAAAATCATAATAAACGTTTTTTGCGCAAAGTGCATTGAACGGCTTCCGTTTGTGAACTTGCTTTTCCGTAATGGTAAAATATATTTTTGGAAAAAAGAATGGGGAAATTAATAACCATTTCATAAGCAAACCCCCATACACATGTAAAACCTGAGAACTAAGTGCTGTAGACATGCAATTGTCACGTGTCACTTTTATAATTGTTTTTAAAGCTGAATGCATGTCAATTTCATACCTTCTCAATTTCCACCTAGTGAAGCAAACATTATTTACTGGTCAACTGATTGCGTCTAATAACACCGCCAACCCCACAAAACATTGGCGGCTTTGTTTTTTGATGTTTATTAAACTGAGAGAAGCTTTTATCAACCACCGCATTGTCTGTTGCTTGGTTGTGTGTGCAGTCCACACGTCGGCTATTGTTAGAGCATCAATTGTATACAGAATTAATCGAAGACAACCACAAAGACCACATCATGTTTATTTTGGCATAACACCTCATGCGAATAAATATATGAAATTTTGGGAGCCATGCCACAACCGCGTTATATCCGAATTCGTGTTATGGAAGGGCATGTTATAGCGGGGTTCCACTGTATATACATATCCACAATAACTCTTTTTATTTCAGAAATGTATCTCTCTTGGTAATATTATATTTGATTCTGTTTGTACTGCACAAATAAGAAACAATGTGTATAGACTCTTCTTGTTGCTTGGTTAGTAACAGACATCACTTTTCTAGTTTCATCAGTATCGAAGCTAAAAGTTTTTATAAGACAGCTGCATGGATGAAACGAAAGTGCATGGATGACTGAGACAATGGATTGTTCAGAACATTTAATTCTTATAAGTGATAATGCTTTAATGTTAGTCGATACTTAGAAAACTACTTACCACCGGAAAAGGATAATTTGAAGCACAGATCAATTTTAGTACTAAGGCCATACCACTTGCTATGAGAGACTTTTTTGTTGGCAGTATGGATGTTCTCTTAAGACAGGTTTTACATTTACTATTAATTTACAACTTTTATTGACTGAATTTTACTTTTAAGTCCTATCTTCATTTTAATTTTAAAGAGATATGGACATTTTTTATTAAAAGTGGTTTCAACATTGCAATTTTCATGTTTCAATCACGTTAAAATTGTAGTATTATGATTCTGTGAGAAATTTGTTATGATGCTGTGATAGACCTAAACCTACTGTAATGTAGTTCTTTGTTTTTTTTTCCAATCCAGTTTTATATTAAAACGCTACTCAACTTGTAATTTTTCCATATTTTCAACACTTAACACCGCTCACTCCTATAATGCCCGTTATTATTGATACAGATGTCATTGTGACATATGCTGAATGATTCATGAGTGGAAGTCTTTCTTTGTTTTGTGTTGTTTTATAAGGCCATAGATTATATGGGTCACAGTGATGTGAGTTACTTATAGTTAAATATGCCTACTCATTTCAACATTTGGTCAAAGGTTAACTTCCGAGTTGATTCTGCTTACATCAGTCAGGTAGAACAGCCATCATAGATTAGTGCCTTGCATAAGAAAATAACAGTGCCTATAGTAAGCCTCCTGGAAGCACCATTTGCACAATTGCTCTGTTCATTTTGTCATTTACTGGACATGTTGTTTACACAATGACAATTTATTTTATTTTGTTTGCAGGTGTTCTCCATATCACCATTGTTTGTGTCAAGGGTGATGACAAAAATAGTTGATGCTGTGGCAGAAGAGATGTCAAGACTCATCCAGTGTGTGACAAAGTTTGGAGAGAACGGAGCTTTACAGGTTAGGGCTGTTCTTTTAAAATGTACATAGAACCCAGAGAAGGCACTTTTAAAGTGGGGCACTCACTCATATTTGCAATTAAAACTTCTTATCATTTTAATATGAACGCAGTGAAATCAAAGTACCCTGGCATATACATTTAAAAAACTGCCTTCCCTGGGTACCTTGTGTTTAAATTGAACAGTCCATACATAGTAGATTACATATGTAAAAAAACACTTGGTCACCTCCAATAATTTTTCCATTCCACACAAAACAGTTTATTTTATTGTTGAATAGATCAGTAAAAAGAGTAACTGCATTAAATGCATTTTATTGAACAGCATAAATAATTTAGGATATGATACACGATTTGTAATGCATTTTATTGAACAGCATAAATAATTTAGGATATGATACACGATTTGTAATGCATTTTATTGAACAGCATAAATAATTTAGGATATGATACACGATTTGTAATGCATTTTATTGAACAGCATAAATAATTTAGGATATGATACACGATTTGTAATGCATTTTATTGAACAGCATATATAATTTAGGATATGATACACGATTTGTAATGCATTTTATTGAACAGCATAAATAATTTAGGATATGATACACGATTTGTAATGCATTTTATTGAACAGCATAAATAATATAGGATATGATACACGATTTGTAATGCATTTTATTGAACAGCATAAATAATTTAGGATATGATACACGATTTGTAATGCATTTTATTGAACAGCATAAATAATTTAGGATATGATACACGATTTGTAATGCATTTTATTGAACAGCATAAATAATATAGGATATGATACACGATTTGTAATGCATTTTATTGAACAGCATAAATAATATAGGATATGATACACGATTTGTAATGCATTTTATTGAACAGCATAAATAATATAGGATATGATACACGATTTGTAATGCATTTTATTGAACAGCATAAATAATTTAGGATATGATACACGATTTGTAATGCATTTTATTGAACAGCATAAATAATATAGGATATGATACACGATTTGTAATGCATTTTATTGAACAGCATAAATAATATAGGATATGATACACGATTTGTAATGCATTTTATTGAACAGCATAAATAATATAGGATATGATACACGATTTGTAATGCATTTTATTGAACAGCATAAATAATTTAGGATATGATACACGATTTGTAATGCATTTTTTTGAACAGCATAAATAATTTAGGATATGATACACGATTTGTAATGCATTTTATTGAACAGCATAAATAATTTAGGATATGATACACGATTTGTAATGCATTTTATTGAACAGCATAAATAATATAGGATATGATACACGATTTGTAATGCATTTTATTGAACAGCATAAATAATATAGGATATGATACACGATTTGTAATGCATTTTATTGAACAGCATAAATAATATAGGATATGATACACGATTTGTAATGCATTTTATTGAACAGCATAAATAATTTAGGATATGATACACGATTTGTAATGCATTTTATTGAACAGCATAAATAATTTAGGATATGATACACGATTTGTAATGCATTTTATTGAACAGCATAAATAATTTAGGATATGATACACGATTTGTAATGCATTTTATTGAACAGCATAAATAATATAGGATATGATACACGATTTGTAATGCATTTTATTGAACAGCATAAATAATATAGGATATGATACACGATTTGTAATGCATTTTATTGAACAGCATAAATAATATAGGATATGATACACGATTTGTAATGCATTTTATTGAACAGCATAAATAATTTAGGATGTGATACACGATTTGTAATGCATTTTATTGAACAGCATAAATAATTTAGGATGTGATACACGATTTGTAATGCATTTTATTGAACAGCATAAATAATATAGGATGTGATACACGATTTGTAATGCATTTTATTGAACAGCATAAATAATATAGGATGTGATACACGATTTGTAATGCATTTTATTGAACAGCATAAATAATTTAGGATGTGATACACGATTTGTAATGCATTTTATTGAACAGCATAAATAATTTAGGATGTGATACACGATTTGTAATGCATTTTATTGAACAGCATAAATAATATAGGATATGATACACGATTTGTAATGCATTTTATTGAACAGCATAAATAATATAGGATATGATACACAATTTGTAATGCATTTTATTGAACAGCATAAATAATATAGGATATGATACACGATTTGTAATGCATTTTATTGAACAGCATAAATAATTTAGGATATGATACACGATTTGTAATGCATTTTATTGAACAGCATAAATAATTTAGGATATGATACACGATTTGTAATGCATTTTATTGAACAGCATAAATAATATAGGATATGATTCACGATTTGTAATGCATTATTTTGAACAGCATAAATAATATAGGATATGATACACGATTTGTAATGCATTTTATTGAACAGCATAAATAATATAGGATATGATACACGATTTGTAATGCATTTTATTGAACAGCATAAATAATATAGGATATGATACACGATTTGTAATGCATTTTATTGAACAGCATAAATAATATAGGATATGATACACGATTTGTAATGCATTTTATTGAACAGCATAAATAATTTAGGATATGATACACGATTTGTAATGCATTTTATTGAACAGCATAAATAATATAGGATATGATACACGATTTGTAATGCATTTTATTGAACAGCATAAATAATATAGGATATGATACACGATTTGTAATGCATTTTATTGAACAGCATAAATAATATAGGATATGATACACGATTTGTAATGCATTTTATTGAACAGCATAAATAATATAGGATATGATACACGATTTGTAATGCATTTTATTGAACAGCATAAATAATATAGGATATGATACACGATTTGTAATGCATTTTATTGAACAGCATAAATAATATAGGATATGATACACGATTTGTAATGCATTTTATTGAACAGCATAAATAATATAGGATATGATACACGATTTGTAATGCATTTTATTGAACAGCATAAATAATATAGGATATGATACACGATTTGTAATGCATTTTATTGAACAGCATAAATAATATAGGATATGATACACGATTTGTAATGCATTTTATTGAACAGCATAAATAATATAGGATATGATACACGATTTGTAATGCATTTTATTGAACAGCATAAATAATATAGGATATGATACACGATTTGTAATGCATTTTATTGAACAGTATAAATAATATAGGATATGATACACGATTTGTAATGCATTTTATTGAACAGCATAAATAATATAGGATATGATACACGATTTGTAATGCATTTTATTGAACAGCATAAATAATATAGGATATGATACACGATTTGTAATGCATTTTATTGAACAGCATAAATAATTTAGGATATGATACACGATTTGTAATGCATTTTATTGAACAGCATAAATAATATAGGATATGATACACGATTTGTAATGCATTTTATTGAACAGCATAAATAATTTAGGATATGATACACGATTTGTAATGCATTTTATTGAACAGCATAAATAATTTAGGATATGATACACGATTTGTAATGCATTTTATTGAACAGCATAAATAATTTAGGATATGATACACGATTTGTAATGCATTTTATTGAACAGCATAAATAATATAGGATATGATACACGATTTGTAATGCATTTTATTGAACAGCATAAATAATATAGGATATGATACACGATTTGTAATGCATTTTATTGAACAGCATAAATAATTTAGGATATGATACACGATTTGTAATGCATTTTATTGGACAGCATAAATAATATAGGATATGATACATGATTTGTAATGCATTTTATTGAACAGCATAAATAATATAGGATATGATACACGATTTGTAATGCATTTTATTGAACAGCATAAATAATATAGGATATGATACACGATTTGTAATGCATTTTATTGAACAGCATAAATAATTTAGGATATGATACACGATTTGTAATGCATTTTATTGAACAGCATAAATAATATAGGATATGATACACGATTTGTAATGCATTTTATTGAACAGCATAAATAATATAGGATATGATACACGATTTGTAATGCATTTTATAATAGGTCAATTGGTATTTGTAATGCATTTTATAATTGGTCAATTGGTATTTAGAATGGTTTAACCAATTAGTGTGTTTTCAGTTATTTTTGTGGTATCAAATTTTCTGCATTTACAACAAGAACACAAATTATTGATGGCACTTAATAGTGTGGATTGAGAAAAAAGTCCTATCATTTCCACATATAGTGATGTCTCTGTTTGGTGAGAAAAGAGTCTGATCATTTCCACATATAGTGATGTCTCTGTTTGGTGAGAAAAGAGTCCTATCATTTCCACATATAGTGATGTCTCTGTTTGGTGAGAAAAGAGTCCGATCATTTCCACATATAGTGATGTCTCTGTTTGGTGAGAAAAGAGTCCGATCATTTCCACATATAGTGATGTCTCTGTTTGGTGAGAAAAGAATCCGATCATTTCCATAAAATATAGTGATGTCTCTGTTTGGTGAGAAAAGAGTACTGTCATTTCCACATATAGTGATGTCTCTGTTTGGTGAGAAAAGAGTCCAATCATTTCCACATATAGTGATGTCTCTGTTTGGTGAGAAAAGAGTCCTATCATTTTCACGTATTGTGATGTCTCTGTTTGGTGAGAAAAGAGTCCTATCATTTCCACATATAGTGATGTCTCTGTTTGGTGAGAAAAGAGTCCTATCATTTCCACGTACATGTATTGTGATGTCTCTGTTTGGTGAGAAAAAAGTCCTATCATTTCCACGTATTGTGATGTCTCTGTTTGGTGAGAAAAGAGTCCTATCATTTCTACGTATAGTGATGTCTCTGTTTGGTGAGAAAAGAGTCCGATCATTTCCACGTATACTGATGTCTCTGTTTGGTGAGAATAGAGTCTTATCATTTCCACGTATAGTGATGTCTCTGTTTGGTGAGAAAAGAGTCCTATCATTTTCACGTATTGTGATGTCTCTGTTTGGCGAGAAAAGAGTCCTATCATTTCCACATATAGTGATGTCTCTGTTTGGTGAGAAAAGAGTCCTATCATTTCCACATATAGTGATGTCTCTGTTTGGTGAGAAAAGAGTCCTATCATTTCCACATATAGTGATGTCGCTGTTTGGTGAGAAAAGAGTCCTATCATTTCCACGTATAGTGATGTCTCTGTTTGGTGAGAAAAGAGTCCTATCATTTCCACGTATAGTGATGTCTCTGTTTGGTTAGAAAAGAGTCCTATCATTTCCACGTATTGTGATGTCTCTGTTTGGTGAGAAAAGAGTCCTATCATTTCCACGTATAGTGATGTCTCTGTTTGGTGAGAAAAGAGTCCTATCATTTCCACGTATAGTGATGTCTCTGTTTGGTGAGAAAAGAGTCCGATCATTTCCACGTATAGTGATGTCTCTGTTTGGTGAGAAAAGAGTCTTATCATTTCCACGTATAGTGATGTCTCTGTTTGGTGAGAAAAGAGTCCTATCATTTCCACGTATAGTGATGTCATGTTTGGTGAGAAAAGAGTCCGATCATTTCCACATATAGTGATGTCTCTGTTTGGTGAGAAAAGAGTCCTATCATTTCCACATATAGTGATGTCTCTGTTTGGCGAGAAAAGAGTCCTATCATTTCCACATATAGTGATGTCTCTGTTTGGCGAGAAAAGAGTCCTATCATTTCCACGTATAGTGATGTCTCTGTTTGGCGAGAAAAGAGTCCTATCATTTCCACGTATAGTGATGTCTCTGTTTGGTGAGAAAAGAGTCCTATCATTTCCACATATAGTGATGTCCCTGTTTGGTGAGAAAAGAGTCCGATCATTTCCACATATAGTGATGTCTCTGTTTGGTGAGAAAGAGTCCGATCATTTCCACATATATTGATGTCTCTGTTTGGTGAGAAAAGAGTCCGATCATTTCCACATATAGTGATGTCTCTGTTTGGTGAGAAAAGAGTCCTATCATTTCCACATATAGTGATGTCTCTGTTTGGTGAGAAAAGAGTCCTATCATTTCCACATATAGTGATGTCTCTGTTTGGTGAGAAAAGAGTCCTATCATTTCCACATATAGTGATGTCTCTGTTTGGTCATCTCTCAGGCTGTCAAGTGTTTCAGCAGCATAACTTTATGGAGCTTTTCCATAAATATAGGCAGAGGTAAGTATGTTGATTCTGCTACTGGTAGGTCCTTGGTCAAGGTCCCTGTAATTGAAAATCTTATTTCCCTTTTTGCTTAATAAGCAAAGTTTTCATGGCCTAATTTTTATCTGACTTTACGGTAAGGCTACACTTGGACAGGAGTAGCTACCTATTGATTTTGAGGCTGAACATTTAAATGTCATTGTCTCAGGAGTCAGCATTGAAATGATTCTTTTTTATTCTAAAAAAATCTGGTGTCCTGGATCCAGCTTTATAACCAATTAGCAAGTAATCTGCACTTGAACATAGGCAAATTTATTTTGGAACTCAGCGCTAACGGTAACCAGAGTGAAAATTGTTTTTTGGATTCCATATGATAAATCTTTTTTCACAAGTTTCCTGCACCAAATTTGTTTTCAATCTCATTAGATTTATGGAAGGGCCACATATAGAGTCTGTGATAATTAGATCAGATGTCAAGGGCACGACATGAATTTGTAAAATTATGCAATGGCTATGGTCAGTTATTAGGGTCAGCCATTCTTTTAAATAGTCTTCCTTAAATATTAGGTGACATAACAAGTAAATTCAGACATGTGATACTGGTTTGTGGTTGAAATTTAAAACCAGTGCAAAGTTTGACCTTTAATTAACAAAATGTGCCAAGTAATGCTAATATTTTAATTTTGGCCATCTACATGGTCTGTATGTTCAGAACTGCTGATAATTAATCCTAGGTATATTTTACATCCCTTAATTAAAGGTAGACCTCAGACCCCCATATCACTTAACTCTAAATTATTAAATGTCATGATTTATGTAATATCTGAAAATTTCTACCCTATGCGATCAACAGATATCAAGATATTTATTTTAAATGTACAAGTCATGAATATTCTCCGTAAATCAAATACAATTTCGGCAGTTTCCGTGGTCTCAGGCCGTGTGACGTCACAAGAGGAACCCGACATTGCAAGGAACCAGTGTTGTATCGTTGTCAAGCATGAAGCATCTCTTCATTAAAGCCAGTGATTTTGTCATATGTTTTAGAAATTTCTAACATGTATTCCTCTGTTAAAGTTATTAACAGAATATATATTGTAAGTGGAGATTTCCACCAATTGTATTAATTAGTATGGTTATTAAAAAATATTTCATATTGTTGTTTGTTGTGAGAAGGAGATAGGCAAGTGAGTTCTTTTTAGATGTCAAATATTGACTTTCTCATCATTGCGCCCCGCCATTCTACTTTCATCGGTCATATTAGTTTTCTTTGGTTATTGAGTTGATATTTTTCGTTTGAAGCTGCAGCGGTGGATATATTACCGCAACTGCAATAAACTTCATTAATAGAGAAGGAAGGTATGTCGTGTGTATTCCGCGTCTAGCTCACGTGGAGCAACCTGCTACTTCACTGCAGAATATTTTGTCATTTATCTGGGCTGTTTAAAGCAAATTTTCTGGGTTAAATAGCCCCAATGATTTTTTTTTTTATTTGAGTTATTAATTTTTCCCTTGGTTTGTCTCATAGATGTTAAAAACGTTAAAACTAAAATGAAAAACATTTAAAAAACGCATTTGTTTCTCAAGAAAATAAAACCTAAAAATAAAACGTTAGAGTAGTTTTTAGGCAACACAAAAATCAATATTTTTCTTATTTACACGCTACATACCAGTTTTAAAGTTTCAGATATCAGCACTATGTTGTAGCATGTTTACGGGAAGTATCGTAGACTAGCATCATAGATTCATTATTGATAGATATTGGTTATCAAGAGTATGACAGAGGACTGCCTGTATGGCCGATGATATAAAAAAATGGAAGTACCAAATATAAAAAATGCACAAAAAAACCCCACAAAAAACGTTTTTATCATCTATGGAACTTTGTCTAAATGTTTACATTCTAGTATTGCTGTTTTGTGTGGAGTTGCATAGCAGGCATTTGGGTAAATAGTGTATTATATTTCTGCAGTAGTCATTTTCTTGTGTCCACCATGCATTATGTAAATATAGGTATATGTTACCATATTTGGTTGGGTCCTTCATTTCTTTGCAATGGCTCCATATATTCTACCAGTCAATATCAGGTACTGTGATTTCTATTTTATTTGGTTCTATATCTGTTATTTCTTGAATTTGTTTTTCTAAAATCTTTTTGTCCAATGTTTGCCAAAGGATTTCCCTGTCAATTCTAGATTTCCCATACTTGTATGTGTGTGTGTATTCTAGTTTTGTTGGATATTTATGTCTATAATTGTCGATGAGATTGTTGGTTTTGACAAGTGCATTCATGTGATTTTGAAATCTTCTGTCTGTAACGTTTAATATGTTTGTTTTGTCACGTTTGTCAGTAATGTTGTTAAAATCGCCTATCATTAAAAGATTTTCCCTGATGTAGGGATGAAGGTATTTGTTTAGGCTGTTGTATAATTCTAGTTTAAAACTGTTGGTAGATGGTGCATATACATTTATGATATGTAGGTCATTAAATTTTAAATGTAAAAGTGTTAATTCTTTGGGTGGTTTTTATATTCCAATTTGAGTATATCCATTAGTTGTGGATGATAATCCCAACTCCTGAGTATCTATCTGTTACGTATATTTGATATAAGTCATTTATATTTCTTTTTATTTTTGTTTGTTTGTTAGATTTCAATTTGGCATTTTAAGTCTTAAGATTCGTTCATAGAAGGGGGGGGGTGACCTGTACTTTACAGAGTAAACACCAGGTGTTGACCTCATTTCTGACCTGGTTTCAGAGTTGTAAACAAGCTTTCAAAATGATTGGTTGGTTCCAAGGACAAAATGGAGTTTTGTATAAACATCTTTCTATTTTAGTAGGGTCATACGCTGTTTACGTGATTTCTTGAACGTAAAATTGTTCTGAGAGATTCTAGAAGATCGTGACCCCTTTCTTGTTTATGTAAAAACAGCTATATAAATTATGTTTTGGAGCGAGCTATTCAGTAGAAGTTGGGCTTTTAGAATATTAAGTTGTGTCTTTTTTGAGTGATTATAAATTACCTTGTACTGGAAATTATGTCAATTCGTTTGGATTATGAGGAATTTTTTTGTTATTTATCTGGAAAAGAATTGTGCTCATAGACTTTCATTATCAAGAACTGACTTTGTCAAGTGACATCCTCTTCCATATTGGATACTTCACTGGGATTCGAACTTAGAATTTTTGGGACATTTATTACCAGGACTTTTTGCAATTTCTATAGTGGATAATATTTTGAATTATTTTGGATTAATTTTGGAATTGATTCTTAAAACCGTAAGTTTATTTTTCTGTTCTGAAAAGTATTTGTAATCAATAAATTGTTTATTAATTTTTACACGCTTGTTATTTTCACTCTTTTTATGTTACTGTTTATTTGAGCCTAAGCACCTAACATATCTTTTTTGTGTATATCTGTTAGGTGGAGAGCATTTAATTTGTCCTCTACTAGTTTAATATTATTTTTTTTTGGTAACTGGTGTAGTTCTTGAAGGCAAACAAAATCATATTTATCTGCTATTTTGATGATTTGGTTTGCTTTTGAAATATCTAATCCATTGTATTTATTGAAGATATATTGATGCTGAGGGTTATTTCTCCATTTTGTTAATTTAAGATGTTTAAAATAAATAGATCTATGACTGTGTATATATAAATATTCATTGTTGTTGTTGTTTATCCAGTTGGTTGGTTTGTTTCGTTTCTTCCCGAGTAGTTTGGTTTTTGTTATTTTTTTTCATTCATTTTGCCATTTCTTTTGGCCTTTTTTAGGTTTGGCTGGTGGTGTACTAAAAATGGATTTAAATTTTGGAATTTGTTTTTGGTTGTCAGTGACCTTAATCAAACGAAGAGGAAGAATATTCCAATTCTTGTTCATGTTCGCTCTCACTGTCACAACAAGTAACCGTGCTGCTAGCCAACTGCAGGTTCCTCTTGTGACGTCACAAGCTCGCGCGTGTGTATGGGGTTGTTTACATAAAGTCGCTCGGTTGTTTCCGTAGAAGACGCATTTTGGTGATATTAAAGGGTCATATCTCCCAATCCAGTGAATGAATGCATGTACTCTCTTCACAATGTACTTGAAATGTCGATTAGACTAAGATCGTCGAAGGTAGAAATATAGCATTCAGGTCTACGTTTAAATACCAGTAGAGAAAAAAATGCATAATTTGATATTATGTCATAGTCACCAAAAGTGTTTTCATACAGTAATCGGTCATCCTTGATGGTTTCCAGTTCTAAATCGTCATTGTAGACTCATCTGATACAAGAATGAACATCGTGTCAATAGCCCATTAGCTATGAGTAATCATGGATGATACATTATAAATGCCAGTGCTGTATAATTTCAGGCTAGACTGGAGCTACTAGCACTGCAGGATGCGGTGACTTTGTACAGATCAGCTGCAACTAGGTATGGATTACTTACTCTACCTCTCAATTAATTTATTTGGGGGAGGGGGTATGCTTTAAATTTCACACACCTGAGACTTTGCATGATAAGATGATATTGGTAAAACATCTGGGATGTCTTAAAGTAGGGAGACATGATACGGCAAATATGTTTTGTTGTTAACTTTAACTGATGGGCTATTATTTGTTTGACAAATAAAATGATCGTGATGCCTGTCTGTACTTCCATCAATGTGACCATCAGGAGACAAGATGGTTTCTGGAGCCCCAAATGGCTGAGTGGTCTAAAGTGCTCACAATCCTGGATCACTGCCATCTCACCTCTGTGTGTGTGGGTTCGAGTCTCATGCTTGGCTAACATGAGTACACGGCAGCCATTAAAAGTGGTAGAGGAAGAACCTAGCAAAACCCCGGAAAGAACCACCGAACCACAAGAAGTTACTGGCAAGCTTTCTCACATACCCACACTGGTTGAATCTGAGACTTGAACCCACATTGACAGAGGCAAGATGGCTATGATCCATAATGGTGAATGCTTTAGACCACTCTGCCACTCAGGGTCACCCATTTTGGTTTAAAACAATTAATAATTTGGTTATTGTTCAGAAATGATGAATTAGATCACACGTAATTAAACTGAACTTTAATGTTTGTAAATGAAAGTGGGCGAGTCTGATAAGTCCAGATGCTTTCTACTCGAACAGTGCAAACACTGGTCTCATCAATTCTGCAATGAGCTGTATTGAACAGTTGTCTATGAGATGATATTTCCATGCATATTTATATTTGTGATTAAGGGATGACTTTTTACTTGTATTTTAATATTTATATTATAGTAAGTCTATTACTTGTATTATCATAATTCTATTACTGTAATTTAATAAAAACTTAACGATCATTTTACTAATTATATAGTTGTATAGTAATTATATTATTATAATATAACAATAGCAGTGTAATTTTATTATTTGTATGATGGTAAATCGTTGATTTGACCTATTTTGTAAGGGCTGGACAATGTATCAAGTATACAATTCTACAGAAATAGTAATTCAAGAGCCTCGACACTAATTTTTCTCTTTTCCACAAATAATTCTCATCAGAAAACAAAACTTGTAAAATTCTGAATCATTCTTTTATTTTATAACTGATCAGATGCATCATTCTTTTATTTTGTGACTGATGAAATATAATGTTACAATTTATACATTGTCCTGTGGCACCAAACTGGAATCATTTTCCATCTTGCATGTAGTTCTTTTATCCTATATGACATTTACTGTTTCAGGAAAAGTTTTAAAGAAGCCTTGGATTGCCTGCCTGACTTAACACAAGAAAACAAAAAGTAATTTTCATTTCCTTTACTGTAGATATCATTACCCTTTTACTGCAGATATCATTACCAGTTATAGCAGAACTGTGATTATCTGGCACTCAATTAACCGTCAGTCTCCCTCGATGTTATCACCCTGTATGAAATAGGAAGGATTATTGGGAATAAATAATGCAATATGTGCCCCCTTATACAAGATAATAACAAACAAATTAAACAAATTAATAGTGGTAATTTTAATTCAGTGTAAGTTATATCCACAGGATTTAATAGCAATGTCTAATTTGGATTGATTTTATCATCATAATGTGTGGTAAAAATAGCGCAATGTCCATGACTGATTGCATCACCTTCCTCTCTACTGTGTGCCAACGTTTCATATTTCCTAGTCTTCCTATTCTGACTGCTTCATCCTTTTTGGACTTCCTATTCCATTACTCTGAATTTGTCACTTCTCTTTTTTCTTTCTGAACTCCCATCTTTGGATTGTAGAATCTTATTCTCTCTCTCTCTGAAAATTTTCTAGATGTACATAAAATTCCTTTACTTATGTTACTCAGAACACACTAACTATATACACACTGCATATTCTGACTTAATACAGAAGTACCTTGCCCTTGCTCCACAGCAACAGGTCATAAATTATCACGAGCTATCTATCGAATATTTACCATATGCTACAAGATGTTCAATTGCTGTTGCATAAATTTCACAAAATTAAACAAAAGTAAATATAATAGGTAATTATCATTAACTCACAATAATCTTTATCATCACAACAGACATAGGAAATTATTCCATATTTCATATAACCCTATTAAATCCTACACATATGAAATTTGGGATGGCATGCAATCGATTCTACCAATGAACTAACGTAATATTAAAAAAATAAATTGCATAACAACTCTAGCATAAACGCATTTCCATGAATAAAGGATACAATAATATGGAACCTAGTCATATCAAACATATTTGCATAACAACAAACAATCAAAAAAGAAAAATTACATGAAACTAAAATTGTGCACCATAATGCTGTTAACTTTAGAATGTGTGCCTCCCAACACTAAACCCTGTTTTTCTCACAAGACAGACACCTGCCCCCTTTCTTATTTAATGAGGAAAGCACTATTCTTTTTCTAGGCTTCCTTAGAGCCAAACTTCTTCCCTCTCAAGATCTTTCAGACTAAAGAATTTTGATCAAGGTTGTCACTTTAATTAACATTACTTCCTAGGTGATATGGAAGAAATGAAGAATAAAGGTTGAAGTGACCCTTCACTAAGGCTCCCCTGATCTGAATGATATTATAAACCTAATACTCATTGCAATGAACTTTAAGGTTTGATGCATATTCAAAATTCGACATTTTACTATTTATATTCATATATAGTATCCATCTGGGTGTACTGTTCATATTTCTTAAACCATCTATGTGTATTATTCATATATCTTACCCATGTGGGTGCATTGTCCATACATCATATCCATCTGTATTATCCATATATCTTACACATCTATGTGTATCATCCATAGATTTTACCATTCTGTATTATCCATACATCTGTATATCTTACACATCTCTGTGTATCATCCATAGCTTTTACCATTCTGTAATATCCGTACATCTGGCCCATCTGTATATCTTAAACATCTCTGTGTCTTATATATATATATATATATATAACTGTGTGTATTTTTCATATATTGTACACATATGTATTATAGATTTTTTCACATTGTATGTATTATCCATGTATCTTACACATCTGTGTATATTTATCAATATATCTTATTCATCTGTATTATCCATGTATCTTACACATCTGTGTGAATTAATCATATATTTTATACATCTGTGTGTATTATCTATATATATCTTACACATTTGTAGTATCTATATATCTACCTATCCATATGCATTGTCCACATCTCTTACCCATCTATGAGGTTTGTAGATATGTTTTATCCATTTTTGTCTATTATCCATATTTTTCATCCATCAAACATAACATTGTCAAATTTACCTTGGATTAGGCAAAATCCTATGATGACAAAGATAAGGTTAACTAAGCCTTTTTGTACCTAAACAGCTATTGCAGCCAGTCATACCTGTTCCCATTCAATACAGTTGGTGGGGAGTTGTGGTAGCGTCTCATACCCGTTTGGAGAGTTTTGTGGTTGTAAGGAGTATCATTATGCATGGCTTAGGGAAATGTCTGAAACATTATTTAGTGTATTAATTACCTCTATGAGCCTCTTTATTTTGCAGAAGAATGTATAGAGAAATGTGATGATAAATGCAATGATTGATTTGCCAAAATGAAGCTATTATGAGGATTGCATGATGATAATTGGTTTGATGATAATCAAGCTGTAACTCCGTTCATGCCATTGTGTATTATTTATTATTTGTGTTTTTTAATAATATTAATTTAGGAAATTGTTAATATCAAATAATGTCAGGTGTTTGTATTTTATCATTCATTTTATTCAGTTATCCAAGAAAATGCCTTAGTTCTGTTTCGAGATTTTTTTTGTTTCTTTCCTTTTTTCTGGATCTGCAATTAAGATTACAGTAAAGTTACTTCCCCTGCAAGTCTGCAAATACATAGTACAGCTACTTCCCCTGCAAATCTTAATTGTTTCCCAATTGTATGTATTTTTAGCAGCAGTTAATGTGGATTCCACTGAAAATAACCTTTTAATTCCTGGTTGATAAAAGCATTAATAATCTTCAGACACTACTCCAGTCAGGATATTCTTTCAACTACTAATCCAAGGGTTATGAATTTGATACTGAAGTGGGCCAGTTTCTGTAACTATGGTAAAGGATTACTAATCCAAGGGTTATAAATTTGATACCGAAGTGGGCCAGTCTCTGTGACTATGGTAAAGGATTACTAATCCAAGGGTTATAAATTTGATACTGAAGTGGGCCAGTCTCTGTGACTATGGTAAAGGATTACTAATCCAAGGTTTATAAATTTGATACAGCAGTGGGTCAGTTTCTGTGACTATGGTAAAGGACTCCTAATTCAATGGTTATGAGTTCGATATCCATGTGGGCCAGTTTCTGTGACTATGGTAAAGTACTACTAATCCTAGGATTATCAATTTGATATCCAAGACGGCTAGCCTTTTGACAGTGGTAAAGGACTACTAATCCAAGGGTTATGAATCTGATACACAAGCATGCCATTCTCATTAACTGTGGTAAAGGATTCCTAATTTAATGGTTATGAATTTGATATCCAAGTAGATCATTCTCTGTGATTGTGGTAAAGGACTACTAATCCAAGATTTATCAATTAGTGACCCAAACAGGCCATTATCTGTGACTATGGTCAAGGACTACTAATCCTAGGGTTATCTATTTGATATCCAAGACAGCTAGCCTTTTGACAATGGTAAAGGACTACTAATCCAATTGTTATCAGTTCGATATCCAAGATTGCTAGCCTCTGTGACTATAGGAAAGGGATATCATATCTAAGGATTATGAGCTTGACATGTTCGAGTCAAAATATATTGCATATGTAAAAGTAATAGCACTTATGTGTACATGTTCACAATTTAATGATTTTTCTCATATAGAGGGTCTAAATAACAAAAGATATGTTCACATATTCCTAGAATTATTTATTGAACAGGGTATGTGAAGGTGAGGGCATTATAATTTTTGCTCCCCAATTTTCCAAGCTCTGTTAAATTAATTTTTTCTTGAGCGTTTCTTTTCTTTTTCTTTTTCAGGACCTTGGAAGATCAACTGAATAAATTCAAAATGCAGTTCAAGTTCCAGTTGATGTGTTTCCATAGTGATACAGTGGAAATATCAGAATCAAAAACCTGATTGTACTCTTCATGTACACTAATATTGTAAACATGTTTGAGCAATTTACTTAAAGATAATACAGAAGAAAAAAATTAATCTTGTCACATTGTGTTTGCATGATTGTATAGCAGTTTTCATTTTGTAAAATGTAATCGCAAGGAATTTAACTATAACCCAGATATTAATCTTTTCATGAAAAATATTGTCTTATATAAAAAAATTATGATGCAGTTTGATTATTATGATGATCAGAGGTGAATTTAAGAAATAAATTCATTCTTATCAACCATTACCTTCTGCAACATAAAAGGCTGACCCCATATGTGGAGTTAGGCCTTCTAGCCATGAAATTGAGTACAAGAGTACAAAATATGAATTCATGTTCAGTCATTACAAATTTTGATATACTATAGTTTCACTTCTCACAAAGGGTTAGAATCATACAAATTTAGAGACTTTCTGATTGTTTTTTCTGAATTTGAGTGACTTTGTCACCTTTATTGACATCTATTTAAGAACCATGTTGCATTGTTTTCCCAATATGTCATTTCAGTAGAAAATCAACTGAATTCATGAAGCGCTTAAGTTCAAAGCAGTCTACAAAGCATATGTGACACTATTTTGGTTACTCTGTTAGTATATATATATATATATATATATATATATATATATATATATATATATATATATATATATATATATAAGCAGATTATTAACACAATAAATTACTAATTTATGCTTTATTCTGTAAATCAAGATGCCTAGGGTTTGTACCAGATTCATTGAATCCAATAAATAATACTGTACCATTACTGGTTTTCCAGCCATCATTGGCTGTTCAGCCATTCCAGTTAGTTGAAACGGTTAAGCCAGCTAGAATGTACAGGGATCTTAGTGACAGATCTGCCCATCTAGCTGTGCACTATCAGCAACTTACCATTTCTATGCCAGAGATTTTAGTGAGAAATCTATCAGTCCAACTAGGCATTTGGAACAGCTAGTGCCAGTGATAGATGAACTATCTTATATTCTGCCAGCATCCAGGCCGACCATACACTGGACAAACCAGCTAGCAGTTTTGGCTAGTGATATCTTTAAAGATGACTGCACGCAGACACAGAATTGGGACTGGACACACAATGGGTGCGATGAAGGTCTTTCAAATCCACCATGGAACAGACGGCACTCGGCTTTTAAGTTGCAGTTGAGGAAGTTTATTGAGTGTTAGGCACTTCAGAATGCCCACCACCCTTTACTGCTATTCAATGACTAGCTTTTGGGAAGAATTGATGACCTGGGAAATTCTAGGGCTTTCTTCTTAAGAGAGCCACATTCCAGTGAAACTCTACTCTTGCTGATATAAAACTCAAATCAGATGCCTTCAGTACTGATCTCCCAGCTCTTGAAAAGAATTTGGCAGCTGTTCATATGTCTACTTAACTTTTATTATATAAAGGGACTCAAATGTATTCCATGCCACATCCATGATCATTGAGAACATCAATGTGACATCCTTGAAGTTAGATTCGGCCTCATTAGCAATCTTCCGACTCACAGAAAAATCTGACAATAGCTACACTTTGAGAGGTGAGAGTCAGGATTTCAGCGGGTCAGCTCAGGTGGATCTGATGGTGGCAGCAGAGATGACTACTAGACACTATTAAAATATTTAACACCGCCAATTAGCTTCACTAGATTGACCAGTGAAATTTGTTATGGTAGGAAGATTTAAATACCTATCTTCTTAACCGTATGTTGGGATGACATATCCTGTGATGACTGTGTTGCTTATACAATTAGGAGAACAGGATATTGTTCACATGGGGAATCCAGCCATTATTTCCTAGAAGAATACCAGAGGTAGAGGTCAGATATTCTGCATTCCTTCCTCCTAATATCTATTCTCCTTACATAATGTGATTTGGGAATATCTAAAGGAGAAAGCAAATTTGTCATTAAATTATGTTTCTCCCAAATACATATGCAATAAAATTACATAGAAACATTCCCAAACACAATACCATACAAGCATTTTTGTTAATATATGGCTAAGTTAAAACAAGTGACACCTGGTGGTGGCAAAGGAAAGTAATAAGCAGGCGTTATTGCCCTTTGTCTACATGAGATAGAAAAAAATGTGTTTGTTCTTTTAGTAGGACAGGATTCATGAATTAGCAGGCTAATATTCCTAATATAATGTGATTGGGAAGGTATTATTGGAGAAACACAATTGACAACAAATTTGCTTTCTACATATATGCCCCATTTTAACACAGTTGAGATACTGACTGTTATTTTTAATTATGGAGTCCTAGTTCAGGTATTTTGCTCTGAAACTTTCATGATTGTGAGAGCTGAATTCTTATGAACAGGACAGAAATGAAGAAAATAAAAAAATTGATCTTGGATCTCCATAATTCTGAAACAACACTGAGTAATATGTATAAATATATTTGTAAATTAACATAGATATAGCTACAACTGTAGTGATGCTTCTGTGGGTATATAATCTTGTAATGTTTACAGTAGCATTGATACTTGTATGGGTACATAATCTTGTAATGTTTACAGTTGTATCTAATACTTGTATGGGTACATAATCTTGTCATGATTACAGTTGTATCTGATATTTGTATGGGTACATAATCTTGTCATGATTACAGTTGTATCTGATACTTGTATGGGTACATAATGTTGTCATGATTACAGTTGTATCTGATACTTGTATGGGTACATAATCTTGTCATGATTACAGTTGTATCTGATACTTGTATGAGTACATAATCTTGTCATGATTACAGTTGTATCTGATACTTGTATGGGTACATAATCTTGTCATGATTACAGTTGTATCTGATACTTGTATGGGTACATAATGCTGTAGCTAAGAAACTTATATGGGTACATAGTCTTGTCAGTGTTACGACTGTAGTATGATGTTTGTATGGTCACATAATCTTGAGATAGTTAAATCTGTAGTTATAATGCTTGATTGGATACATTTTTATAAGCTATGATGCTTGTATGGGTACATGATCTGGTTTAATTAAGCTATAAGAGAATAAGTCTTGTGTATTCTAGGGATGGAAACCATAAACAAGTTCTTAAGACATGTGAAAATTGAACTAGAATAGGGATTAAAACAAAGTCCGTATAGAATTATGTTTTAAAAATATCCTAAGTGTGATATATGTATGATGTTAATAACTGAAAATTAATGAGTTATGAGTGTGTGCATGATTAGTATTTTTATTGTAGCTTTAATAATTATTCAGTCATTTCGCTACAGTGTCTGCAGTGTGGCAGTTTATAGTGATGTCTAGCACTGGGGCATCATGCTTTAGACATGTAGCATGATGTCTCACCCAGTCACATTATTCTGACACCAGGCTGACCAATCCTAATGCTAACCTCTTAATGCTGAGAACCTAGCGAGGCAGCTGTTAGTACCATTTTTGTAAATCTTTGGTATGACTCAGCAGGGGTTCTAACCAACGACCTCCTGCTTCTGAAGCAGATGCTGTAACCACTAGGTCTCTGGAGCAGTCCAATGAGTTATGAAGTATTTTGGTTAGTAAATGTTCCCATTTCCATAATGTTAAAGCTTTTGCTCTCAGTAAATTATGAACTTGGGTGGTTTTTCTGATTTACATATGTAAAAATTAAGTGTACTGCATTTTTGACATCATTTCTGTTTGTAAACTTTATAAAAAGAAACAATTGGAAGCTTTTTTTTCAGAAAACAAGTTTTCTGATTACTGGTCACAACATGGGGGTAAAAATTATTTTAATTAAATAATCAAATTTTACTATACAGGTTCACACAGGGTCATCTGATGTATAATGTTATGTCTGGCAAAAACACAGGAAAAATCGGTCCACTTTTTTTTTTAAAGATTTTATTTAAAGTATACGAGTTTTACTATTTTGTCAAACTAATACCAAAAAAAAATGGTTTTGTTGGGCAAGGTGCTTTTTGTTTTTAAAAGGCCACTTGCTTAGGGCTTGAATTTTAGAAATTGTTGTTTAATACCAAAAAATACTGTATCATGGTATCACGCATGTTATCGTATATTAAATATAAAATCGACAATATTGTAAGAAATTTTATTTACCAATTTTTTAAATAATATTTTGATTCCAGAAAATTGTATTGATCAAGAAATCATATTTATTGAATCAGATATGAACATGATAGTACAAAGCATGGAATTCAATGTCGGGCCAAAAAGAAAAAAAATTGACGTTATTTATTTTGTACATATGATCTCTGCCCCTTCCCCTTAATCCAAAAGGAAGATGCCAAAAATTAAACACCTAATCAAGATGATTTCCACATTAAGCAGCTTTTATATAAGTGGTCATTTTTTTACCTTGTGGTTTGAGGAGACATAGTTATGCATACATGCCAACCCCTGACGAGGAAAAAGTGTAATCCAAGTGGTCAAAAAGAGGAATCCAAGCAGAAAAAGAGTAATCCACATATAACATACTACAATTACAATTAACAATGATTTATTTGCTTTTCTCGTCTTTTATCATTCATTAATGGTTCAAGTGTTCATATGTAGCACTTTTAGCTTTAGAAAGCAACAGATTGTCATGTTGCATTTCAAAAAATTTTGTACCAGCTGAGGCCATGAATGTTTTGCATACCAGTAGAGCACTCATTACTGGGTTACTTAGCCTGGACCTGAATTCAGTTTTATTTTTGTTAACAACACTGAACAATCTCTCACAGTCAGCATTAGAATGGTAAAGAACCAATATTCCTTTCATAACCTGACAAAGAAGAGGAAATTTATTTCTTCCAGTGATAGAGTCTTTTAGCTGGGAAATAAGGTGCCATTGCACATCAACTCTATCTGCATTAAGTACATTGTCAGGTAGAATCCCAACTTGATACTTCAGGAATTCTTCTTCCAGATGATCCAAGTTAGACAAGGGTGGCAATAGAAAGGGATATCTCTTGACAAAGAATCTAACACTTTTGAAGCTTTCTGACTGTCTCTCATTTACATAAGCAACTGAAGCATTTAAAAGCAGTTCATCTCCATATGGGAATTTATGGAGCATGTAATCACAGGCTGTAGCATAATAATCTCTAACATTATCATAGAACATCTTCACAGGAAGGGTAGAATTGTGTTCTATGAATTCTCTTGCTTCTGCACCAATAGCTAGATCTTCATTATCTTTCTGGTTTGCATGGTCATGAAAGTCAATATCAGTTAAAAGTTTGGCTGATGCGATGATTTCTGGCTTAATAAACCTTATTAGCAAATCTGACAACTGGTTTGACAGAATCTTGTGCATAATATGAATGCATGGTTCTTCTTTCTGCAAGACATTTGCTGCATCAAACAATGGAATGGCACTCTTCATAAACAAGCAGTACAGTTTTGTAACTGGATCATTAAGCTTTTTGTAAACCATCTCACATGCTAGTTTTGCCCTTTGAAGTATGAGAAGATCCAGTATGCTTTTTAACAGATTCATACTCTGAAGAACCTGATCCAGATGGCTGATGAAATTTTATGTCAAAAGATTTATCTTTCACAGTCATGGTCTGAGCCTGGAGGCCCTCTAGCTGAATAGATAGAGGCCTCTCAAATAAAAATTCCATGGATTTAAATTTCTTTCTTTCTGCTACACCAATCTCTTTATTGTTAGTATGTCTGTCTATACTTTCATCTCTTGTTCTCTTCTGACTTGCAATAACAGATTCTGCTTTTGTACCACTCTTCTTCACTTTTCCACCATGTTTTCTCTGTGCAGATTCACTTTCAGTTTGAAAGAATGCTTGTAATGCATCCCAAAGCTCAAGTAAACGGCTAACACATTTGCCAAGGGATAACCATCTTGTACACACATGCTTTATAACTTTATAGTCTTCAAGATCAAACTGATCTTGTAACAACTTTAGAGCTTGTTTCCTTTTACTATTTTTCTCCAAATAATAGTAGATATCTATTAATAAATGGCCAATATCTACTTCTAATTTATCAGCAGCCTTACCAGCAGCAAGGTGCATCAAATGACGGGGGCAACCTGTTATGAACACTGATGGAGACATTTTCAAAATATAGGATGCAACTCCTTTATGAATTCCAGTCATCACTGATGCATTATCAGCTGCAAACCCCATACAGTTCTGCCAACTTATGTCATGTTTCTTCAAAATATTGTCAAGCAAATCAAAAATGTTTTGTCCAGTGGAATCTACTGTTAATTCTGGTAAAGAAAGAACACTCATGACTTTGCCTTTTTCACTGTCAAAGTATCTAACACATACTGGGTACAACTTCTTAACATCATAATCACAACTCCCGTCTGTGGCAATACTAAACGGCCCAATTTTCATTGCTTCTGCAATTTTAAGTGAAGTATCTTCTGCTAGGCACCGAACAATGCGAGATGATTTTGTTCTTGCACAAGCATATTTTTCCGCAATTTTCGAATCAGGAAACATCCGCTTGAACAAGGGACCAACATGGTCTGCTACCACCAAGTGTAGTCCGTGTTCTATTAAAACCTCGGTAAATAAGAAGTTACCTTAGTATTAGAGTTCGTAAGGCGAGCTAATTCGATGTGTTTCCTTGTTTTCACGTGTTTTTCCACATCAAATTTACCACCATGACCAATGCTAAAATCGTTTCCGCAGTCTGCAATGAGCATGATGCTGTCCTAGAATGGAACGCTGTATTATGCCATTCATATATTTATCTTTGAATCTTTGGAGGACTCGTTGTTTTGCTTTTTTTCTGATCCATCTGCGAAATTTTTTTGGGGAAAAAATGTGCTCTAACATACACAAAGACTAGAATCCATCTTAACATCTGAAGCCATTTAGCGCCAACGATTAGACGTCACGTGATGATGCCCTTGTCGTGTTTGGAGGATTGATTACATTTTGCTTTGTTTATTATTGACTTTTTCTAACCCATCTGTGAAATTATTTAAGAGATATTTTTTGCACTCATAAACGCATTGAGAATTTTTTAATACTTTTTAGCGCAAAAAAAAACTTTTAGACTGGTTCTGCACTATACAAAATTAGAACAAAGAGTATGTGCATAATGATTTAAACAAAATAGAAACCAGTCTGTTCTCTCCTCACTAAGCCGCTATAAATAGAATATGAGGTCGAAAGTTTGAAAGTATCTTAGTAACATGATAGTTGCTATAAATAGAACATGAATATTAGGAAAGTCCACGGACAAGTATACTCGTATATCGTAGTTATGTAGAAGCGGGGTATTTTTTAATTAAAAATAAAACAGTATGTAAAAAATAAAGTAATGCTAATAAAAACGAAAAATTTTTTTTTTTCGCAAGATGGATATATCGAAAAAGCGTAATCTATAAACGTTAACGCGTAACGCGGAATTTAGTGGGAAAAAGCGTAATGATTACGCCAAAAGCGTAATGGTTGGCATGTATGGTTATGGTCAGATGGATGGACAGACCAATGGAAGGATACACAGAATATCACAATACAACCCTGGTAAAATGCTCGGATAATAAACTTAACTGATAACACATATCTTGTAAGTAAATTATTTATTGCACAATCTCATTAAATACAGCTTTAAATAAAAAAAATTAATCTCATTTAAAAATTAGTAAATATATGTTTGCATAATCAACAAGAGTTCTTGGAATGTTGGATCATACATGGAGGCCTAACTCTTTGGAATTGATAAAATCAAGCTTTCTTCATTCATAACATTTTATAAATAGGCAGTAAAATAGTTCATTACAATATTAACATTACTAGCAACTATTTCATGGAGCATTTACTTGGAAAAAATATGCCAAATCTTTTGACATCATTTTTTTTTAATATCATCTACACCAAGTACTTGTTCATTTATGGTTTTAACATTTTTAAAGGTCAAAATAAGGAGGTTTCTGTTTAAGCTTATCTTCAATACCTGAAAACCCCATAGTCATCTGTTTTAAAACCTTTTTACTACATCATTTATGAATAACTGCATTGAAACATTTGACCCTCATTAAAGTTAGTATATGTATTACATGCCCCCCCCCCCAAGTAGTCTCCCTCTTGAATGGCCCCCTTGACCAGCAGCCACCCACTTCTTATGGCCAGAATCCCTATGTGCCGAGTTTGTATTAAAAAGATTATGGCCAGAATCCATAGATGCCAAGTTTGTATTCAAAAGAACGCATGAATTGCCACCACCTCTCTAACGTGACCAACATATTAGTGCAAAAATGTAAAATGTTCCCCTCACAAGCAGCAGCTGCCATGTTTTTCTTCAGATGTATCCAGAACCAATATATAATTCATATGGTGACATAACGGAAGTAATCAGATTATTTCTATAATCAATTCATGTCTCAATGTCAAGTTTACGATTCTGAAAGAAGTGTTGACTAAAGTACATGTAACAGTAAGATTAAAAATTCTGTCATTGTCTATAAAAGCTGACATTTACAGGAAATGGACATAACAATGTTATGAAAGAGTTTTGGGCTTCACACATCTGTCGAGTTCTTCTCTTTGATGATTATAGTCCGACATAATTGTCAAGAACAAAAAAGGGTCAACACATTCTTAAAAAAATAGATTTTGTGCATTAACACAGAGAAATTAACCTTGAACAAAACAGATTACCAAAGACCAAAACGTCATGTGATAACACATTTATCACTTCCATTACGAAGGCATTTTGTCCACTCAACAAACATTTTGCCTGCATAATTAAATCGCATGCAGTTAGCAACATCCAAATAAATAATTATTAAACATTAACATGTCATCACATAAATGAAGATGTATTATTTTAGAAGAATGTCAGTTATTCTACTCTACGACATCTGGTGAGGTGGGATTTGCCGAACAATTTTATGTATAAAAGAAATGAATAAAACAATTTTATGATGAAAAGACTTGAATAAACAATGATATAACTGATAAGGACGTTATTCAGCAGCTGTGGGAAAATGGAGCAAATGGAAAGAGAATTATATATGTACCGGTACCAAGATTTAAAATTATGTTTTTGAATGGTTTTGCAATGTGCATGACGTAATGCCTGCTTGCATATCAAGCTTATGCCAAGAATAAGAACTATTCCTGTATATTCAGTTAAAATATGTCTATTATAATAACAAGAAAAACCTTCTAATAAATAATGTTACTTTTAAACGAAGATATTAAATGAAGTTTTTAAATGCTTTGCTTTCTTACTATGTACATTACATATACTTCTAAAAAAAAATTCGTCTCTCTCTGGAAAGGCCACCTGTCTTATAAGGCAACTTTCCCAGGGCAGAACTGGTCGTTGTGTAAGAGGGTGATCACTGTATATGCAGAAATGATGCATAACAAGCAACGAAATCATCAGCATAGAGATTTTTGTAAATGGAATTTACTTTATCAGTGAGTTGTGAAATGAAGAGTCGCCTTGTAGAAATTTCAGAAACTGAAATTATTCAGCATCTAGTCAATATGGTCATCACATGAAGAATAAAAAAAATATACAACATCATGACAACGACTGAAAATAAGGATGAAAATAAACTGCATTTAAATGCAGAAATGTAGCAGGTTCATAGAAGCTGTCTGCAGTTAATTTCTGTATCTTATAAAAAGGGATGATGTCAATTTTAATATTCTCTCAATCTTACTGTCTCAATTTCCCCCAAAGATTGCCTACATAAGGTGTCTGTTGCAGTGTTTAAAAGAATGTGATAATTACTTATATGTTTGCCCAAAAATTTGAATACTTCCTGTTTTGACAAAGTATAATTGGTGAATCTGTATTTATTTGCATCTTTCTTCATTCAAAAAATAATTAGAAGAAACCAGTTGTGACAAAATCAGCTATTTTCACTTGAAATAACCATGCTATCTGCTCTCAATACACTTGTACATTTACAACTCAATCTAAATCAAAATAAAAATAGTAATGGGGTGCCTTATTACATTGAGGTAATCAAGTAGGTAATTTGGGATAAATTAACCCTTAATTTTAATAGAAATTTGAGGAGTGTGTGTGAAAGAGTGATTTGGATTTTTAATGTAGCTTTAAAAAAATTTCAGTCATATTGCTACGATGTCTGCAGTGTGACAGTTTTTAGTGATGTCTAGCACTGGGACATCATGCTGCAGACATGTAGCATCATGTCCCACCCTGTCACCAGGCTGACCAGTCCTAACACTAACCTCTTAATGCTGGACACCTAACAAGGCAGCTGTTAGTACCATTTTATATGTCTTCGGAATTATTCAACTGGGGCTCACACCCATAACCTCCTGCATCCAAGGCAGATGCTTTAACCACTAGGCCACTGGAGTGATGAAAAATTTAGGGAGTTGGAATACATTTTACAGTCAAAGTGTAGTTTAAACAGAATGTTCACCAAAATGCAGGAACAATTTACATTTTAAAGACTTCTCCATATTTGACCTTAAGAAATTGGGCTGAGGAATTATAATTAATGATAATAAGAATGTTGTTTATGCGTGAACTCTGTTATAATATACTATTGCCACATGGGACCCACTAGATGAATTATTTTAATCACTGACAAAAACAAAAAATCACTTCGTTACTTTGTTGATATTCTTTGGAATGAACTTTCTACAAAACCTTCAAAATAAATTTAAATGTTTTCCTAACAAAACTCCATGTCCTTCATCTTGAAACATGTTTTGTACAGTCCCTTTGGGGGTGGTGGTGGGGGGTTCAAAGAGTTTTCAAGGACTATTTTGTCTAATTGAAATTAAACATTCTCCACACGTTACTTTATCACTGTGTGAATAGGTACAAAAACAGAAAGAAAAAACAAAAGTTACATTATTTATACTAACTTATGTAAAGATTAGATGAAAAATGTAATACAAGATGTTAGGAATTCAAGAGAAAACAGTCTTCTGAGAATTCAGACAAATCTTATTCCATGAAGTATGGATTTTTCTGTTCCCATTAATAATGAATTTTTCTGTTCTCATTAAGTTTGGAGTTTTCTATTCGCAAATTAATACTTGTGTTGCAGGTTCCACTAGTTTTCAGCAACCAATGTAATCTGGGTGATTTCACTTGTGGTTCCAAATCGTATTGGAAAACCCCAGTATGCTGCCCCAGTAGAAACGTAAATATGGTTATGGTCTCCATGGCGGTATAATCCAGCATAGTAGGGGTTAAAAAGGTAAGCCCCTATGGTTACAGGAAACATCTGTCCCCCATGGGTGTGACCTAGAAATGATAAACAAAACAACTCGAGAATGTACGTTTAACACGCCATCAAACAAAATACATGTTTGAGGAAATGATTAAAAACTTACTGATTGCTGGATAAAGTTAACTTATGAAAATTGTTAATAAACAGTTAATGACTTAAGATATAGCTGATGCAAAGAATTTATCAACACGGAAAAGTTGTATTCACCGTGGTTTAGGGCCTCCGTGAATATTTGTCAGTAGATTAAACATTCTATGAACCAAACTCTAAAGTCGGTAATTATTTTATAATTTGACTTTCAACTTTCTAAAGTTAAATGGCCACCTTAATAATATCATGACCTGGCTGAATGAAGTTAAACTGAACTATAAGTGAATCAAATTGCATACACATTTAACAAAAATAATCTTCATTATATTAAAAGTTAAATGATTTAAATTAGGTGAATAACACTAAAATAAAATTATATTTAAAAACTAGAAGTGGTAAAGAACTTGATCACATGAATATTGTCCCTGCCTCTATCACACCATCCCCAATCATCACAACAAATGCATATATCAAAACAATGTTGCAAAGGCTGTTGATTGTCAACATATACATCTTCAAAAGATGGTCATGCTGTTATTTGTCACAATGTACATCTTCAAATGATAGTCAAAGACTTTTTTTGCCACAATGTACATCTTCAAATGATGGTCAAAGACTGTTTTATGTCATAATATACATCTTCAAAAGATAGTCATGCTGTTATTTGTCATAATGTACATCTTCAAAAGATAGTTATGCTGTTATTTGTCACAATGTACATCTTCAAAAGATGGTCATGCTGTTATTTGTCACAATGTACATCATCAAAAGATGGTCATGCTGTTATTTGTCACAATGTACATCTTCAAATGATGGTCAAAGACTGTTATTTGTCATAATGTACATCTTCAAAAGATGGTTATGCTGTTATTTGTCAAAATGTACATCTTCAAATGATGGTTATGCTGTTATTTGTCAAAATGTACACCTTCAAATGATGGTCATGCTGAAATTTGTCACAATGTACATCTTCAAAAGATGGTCATGCTGTTATTTGTCACAATGTACATCTTCAAATGATGGTCAAAGACTGTTATTTGTCATAATGTACATCTTCAAAAGATGGTTATGCTGTTATTTGTCACAATGTACATCTTCAAATGATGGTTATGCTGTTATTTGTCAAAATGTACATCTTCAAATGATGGTTATGCTGTTATTTGTCAAAATGTACACCTTCAAATGATGGTCATGCTGAAATTTGTCACAATGTACATCTTCAAAAGATGGTCATGCTGTTATTTGTCACAATGTACATCTTCAAATGATGGTCAAAAACTGTTATTTGTCACAATGTACATCTTCAAATGATGGTCAAAGACTTATTTGTCACAGTGTACATCTTCAAATGATGGTCAAAGACTGTTATTTGTCACAGTGTAAATCTTCAAATGATGGTCAAAAACTGTTATTTGTCATAATGTACATCTTCAAATGATGGTCAAAGATTGTTTTTTGTCACAATGTACATCTTCAAATGATGGTCAAAGACTGTTATTTGTCACAGTGTACATCTTCAAATGATGGTCAAAGACTGTTTTTTGTCACAATGTACATCTTCAAATGATGGTCAAAGACTGTTATTTGTCACAGTGTACATCTTCAAATGATGGTCAAAGACTGTTATTTGTCACAATGTACATCTTCAAATGATGGTCAAAGACTGTTACCGGTATTTGTCACAATGTACATCTTCGAATGATGGTCTTGCTGTTATTTGTCAAAATGTACATCTTCAAAAGATGATCAAATCTTTAAGACTAGCAATGTGAAAAAAATTGTGTCACACTGCCTTGATGATCCATTTAAATCTTTAAGACCAACGATGTGTAACCTCATGTCAGTATGACCATCTGTTCATTGATTTGTGATCAACTAAATACAAGGCTTGTAGTGATTAACCCCATGTCAATATGGCCATTTGTTCATCAGAAACAGTGATAACATTTTCAATGGGGCCACCATGGCAATAATAATTTCATATGAAGCCTTTGAAAGTAAACTCTTGCTGATTTGACCATCCATTAAGTTGAAACAGCAACAATAACATTCTAAAGACCTTACCACCATCATGGCTAAAACTTGATGGTGAAGATGTTTTTGGCCCAAAAGATTTAAATTTCTGCTTTGAGTTTTAAGAGGTGAAATCATCGTAAAATAATTCCTATTTGTAATTTTTTGTCCATTATTATTAATGGCATCCATATTGGATGGCAGATTTGAATCATTTGTGAAAACACTGAAAGATTCTCAAGCCAGGTTAGTTTCCATTTGGTCAAATTCCATTCAGCAGCTATTTTTAAGAACTTTGTCAATATTTAACTGCAGATTTGCATAATTTGTACAAACCTGAAAATCCCTAATTCCAGGATGCCCAGCAAAGTTTGGTTGCAATAGCGACTGCGTCTTTTGAGCAGTTGTTCATAATCAGCACACACAGATGAAGGGACACATCAATACATCACTTGGCCATGTGGCCATGTGAGCCACAAATTAATAATGTAAAATCCTGGCAATTAATGTCAAGTATAAGGTCATCAATGCAAAGCTGGAATCGACTGGTATTATTTCCCTCATGATAGTCTGATACAATGAGCAGTCTGGGTCCATCATTCTACTAAATAATGATATTTATTACTGAAAATTAATCTCATGGAATTACACAGATGAAAATCAAACTCATCTTGGACATTATCAGTATGAAGCAAGCATGCCATATTCAGATGAAAATTCAAAGATCTCTGGTAATTACAAATTATGTTATCTTGCAGCAATTAAATTGCTGATACATGGATGGATGGAAAAACTGATGCAATTATTATAGGGATCAACTAACATCATCTAGAGGGAAATTATGACTATTTACAGAACCATGCATGTATATAAAATAACTAAAAAGCACACAGCACCCAGGCAGAGTCCTAGGATGTGCAGCAAGCGATGAGGGCCCCAAGCATGAAAATGTGTTCAAGCTCACTACAATAAAATAGATGTATAGCCAGCAGCGTGAGGCCCAAGGCAGTTACCTTATTTGCCTTGTCCTAGGGCTAGGCCTGACTGCAGCGGTTATATTCAGTAGTTAAATGTAACATTTCCTACCTGCAAGTACAAGATCCACCCTGTGTTGTGATTCTAAAGCAATTTTTCCAACCTTTGGTTGATGAGCTAAGAGAATGACTGGTTGATTCTTGTCACATGATTCAAGGGCCTTGCTCAACTGCATCCCATGATTTTCATACCTAAATATGGATTTACACTGTACCCATTTTCCATTCAATACATGTATATAGAAAGGTATAAAAGATGCTTAACTAATAAAGTATCCAAATCATGAAGTGTGACAAAGTACAGATTGTATGTGTTACACTGTTATTGTAATACAATGTATATAGTACTGACACAGTATCCACATTATAAAGTGTGACAAAGTACAGATTGTATGTGTTACACTGTTATTGTAATACAATGTATATAGTACTGACACAGTATCCACATTATAAAGTGTGACAGTACGGATTGTATGTGTTACACTGTTATTGTAATACAATGTATATAGTACTGACACAGTATCCACATTATAAAGTGTGACAGAGTACGGATTGTATGTGTTACACTGTTATTGTAATACAATGTATATAGTACTGACACAGTATCCACATTATAAAGTGTGACAGAGTACGGATTGTATGTGTTACACTGTTATTGTAATACAATGTATATAGTACTGATACAGTATCCACATTATGAAGTGTGACAAAGTACGGATAGTATGTGTAACACTATGTATAGTAATACATTTTATATAGTACTGACACAGTATCCACATCATGAAGTGTGACAAAAGTTAGAGTATTTATTACAGTGGAACCCCACTATAACGCGCCCCGCCATAACGCGAATTCGGATATAACGCAGTCGTAGCATGGCTCCCGAAATTTCGTATATTCATTCACACATGGAGAAAAAAAAATTGGGAGAAAAGTAAAAAAAAACCAAAAAAAACAAGAAATTAACTTCATTTTTGGCATGAGATTAGTTGTGACTTTTAAAATAATATGATCGTGGCATGGTTCCTGAAATTTGAAATTCATTTACGTGTATTTTTATCGGACCGTGAAAATATTTGTTTAAAGTACGAGAAATAGTGTGTAAAACGTTTATTATAATTTGGTGGAAGAATTCGCGTATGACTTTTAATAATAAACGATCGGAACTTAACATTTATTCAGGTTCTTTAAGTGATTTTGGAGAAGTGATCGTGTATGAATTCTAAAATAATACGATATATATAATGTACGAGAAATAGTGTGTACAACGCTTGGCTTCTGAAATTTATCAACTTGAACAGGTTGTGGTGAAGCTCCGTATTCTACTCTAGAAGAGGAAACTGGTTTCATTAGGTTTTTGAATTGTTAAGCTGAAGTAAACATTATCGGAAGTGTTACTTATTACGGACCCATGAGTAAAGCCAGTAAATCGTCTTTGTGATTGTCTTCCATGAATTCTGTATACAGTCGTTGCTCAAACAATAGCCGACATGGGCTTCTTATTTAACTGCAATCACAGCCAAGCAGCAGACAAAGCTGTGGTTGATACAAGAATCGCACAATTTAATAAACATCAAAGGACGAAAGCCGCCAACATGTATGCTGTGCTTGGCGGTGTGATCAAACAACAAACAGTTGAAAGTAAATAATATCCACTTTATTATCTGTAAATTAAAAGGGTATGAAATTGTACATCCGTTCAGCTTAATTTTGTTTTATATAAAAAGTGATTCGTAACCATTGCAGGCCTTCATTACTTAGTTATCGAGCTTTATCTGTGTACGTTGTTTGCTTATATAAAAAAATATTTTACTATTATGGAAAAGCAAGTTCAAAAACGCAAGATGTTTTCTGCTAAAGAGAAACTGTATGCCCTAGAGCAAAGAAGCAAACGTCATTGGATATATTTTTCAAGAAATTATGAAATTTAAATTTGGAACCACACTGACTTTGCACTTTGCGCAACGATTAATTTAGCAGTTTTCACATGTTTCTTTTGATGTTCACAAAATCTGAAATAAAAGTTATTTGCATGCTGAAATCATGCGTTGATTGTTAATTATTCTTGCAGTTGTCGCATATGATAAAATTTTAGCGGTATGAAATTTGTACAGACACCTTATGTAGACCCGGGAATAGCTGCATGCAATGACCGTACGATATCAGACGGCAAGTAAATGGTTTCAATATTTTGTTCATCCTATATTTTACACGACGAATTCAGACTATTACAAAATTATTGAATATTTTAAATCTGTACGATTTTCAATGAAACTACATCCATTATCGATGAACTGCATGATACGACGGCATGGTAGTATACGGTGTTGATACACTTTTCATGATATAGCGATAGTCTGGTATTATCGGTCAATCTGTATTATCGTTCAAACAAATAAAAATTAGTAAATGTTTTTAATGCACAGTAATAACCTATAAATATATTAGCCATCGATTATTTTTAATATATCTTAATTAATGCATTCCAGTTAATATTCATCTGATGATAAGCAGACTTTTGATCATTGTACATGTATACACGTATATGTTCTTGGAAAAAAGTTAAATATTGTAAAACCCCGCATTAACGCGACCCCGCTTTTAACGCGATCCAATTTTATGGACCCCGATCATAGAGTTATAGCGGGGTTCCGCTGTATACAGTATAAAAATCTACAAATTCTTGACAGATTTAAAGTCTCCACCATATTCTTTAACTTGATTCATATTACACAGATCAATACTTAAATATTCAATGAGTACTGTTTAAATACAAAGATCAATAACTGCATATTTAACAAACGTTGGGGTAAAAGATGAAATAGTCAGAAAAAAACTTCACCAAAATGCTCATGATCTGCGTGTAGAACCAATTGCTCAAAATAGTTTTAGCCAAACTATTTATCAAATCTGCTGTTCATGACAAGTTTGTTATTACTGAATCATAAGAGATTTTGTGTTTTGCATTTCCATTAAACATGGGTTTGATAAACAGCAAAGAAAGACACACTGAAGATTATTACCTGTTTTTCCCCAATGAATGTTAGTGATTAGTAATGTAATAATTTCCATCCAAATTGTAAATGGTTGTTGTTGTTGAGTTTAATGCCATTTTTTAGCACATGATAGGCTATACATGGCAGCCAGTATTAATAGTGGAGGAAGAACCCAGGAAAAACCCCTGAAAGAATCACCAACCTACAAGAAGCTACTGGCAAGCTTACTCACATACCCACATTAGCTGAACCTGAGACTTTAACCCACGCAGACAGAGGTGAGATGGCAGTGATCCATAACAGAGAGCATTTTAGACCACTCTGCCACTCAGGACCCCTAAATTACAAATGGTAAAAATGCTACAATTAATCCTAATACAAGCAGGAAGTGCCTGCCATAGCTCAAGTAAATTGCTCAATTTAATCTAAAGACAAAACTGAGACTTCAATTTAAAAGACATCTAAAATAAACAGACTATAGATTTTTATTCAGAAGAAACATATTAATTGGTCAATTTATATTTAGTATTTTTACTAAATCAAAGACTATCTCATTTAATAAATGGTAATAAGTTAAACATTTTCAGAATTTTACTTTATTAAAAACTTTTAATGCACACAAGACTAAAAGTACCGGAAATTATCTGCTGTTGGGTCGTCCACACCAGCTAAGCATATCCGCTCTTTGGAATTCTTTGGTATATTAATGTTGGAGTTGTGCAGAAATTCCACTCCCAAAGACTTAAGCTTTGGCATCCAGTTTTCTATATCCATTGAGTAGTATTCATGATTGCCTGAAATAATGTCACATGTAAGTTATTCTCTTATCTCACTCTATTTGTTTGTCAAGGTCACTTTTATCACACACTATTTGTTTGTCAAGGTCACTGCAAGATACATGTGAGTCATTCTCTTATCATACTATGTCAAGGTCACTACAAGATACATGTGAGTCATTCTCTTATCACACACTATTTGTTTGTCAAGGTCACTACAAGATACATGTGAGTCATTCTCTTATCATACTATTTGTTTGTCAAGGTCACTACAAGATACATGTGAATCATTCTCTTATCACACACTATTTGTTTGTCAAGGTCACTGCAAGATACATGTGAATCATTCTTATCACACTCTACTACCGGTACTTGTTTTTTGTCATGGTCATTGCAAAGCAAACTTGAATACATTAGTATTTCACTACATAATTTCTAAAACTTTGCATTTTAAAAAATTGTCCTTGTTACCCAATTTTTGTGAAAATTTGTGTACAATGTATTAAGTGTATTTTATGTATATACAGTAAAATTTGTCTTGAGAGACCACTGCTATGAGAGACCACCTGTCTTGAGAGACCAGAATCTCCATGCACAGATTTATTCATTATATTGTGTTATGACCTGTTATGAGAGACCACCTGTGTTAAGAGACCAATTATTTGTTGCCAGAATGGGTGGTCTTTCAAGACAGGTTCTACTGTATTTTCATTTTCACAAGAAAATCTTTTCATTTCATTAGATACTGCAATTTAATAATTAGGAGGAGAATAATTCATGGAGATATACTAGTCTAGTCACCTTAAACTACTAAATATTTAAGCATTTGTATTGCATTGTTAACATGTTTAAAAATGATAAGTTAGTATCAAGACCATATACTATAGTGTTAAATATCTTTACAGAAGCTGTAACGACAAATCAATAGGTATTAAGCATTTGTATTGCATTGTTAACCTATTTAAAAATGATATGTTAGTATCAAGACCATATACTATAATTTTAAATATCTGTACAGAAGCTGTAACGACAAATCAATAGGTATTAGTTAATAACTGACTTACAATCATACTTTAATAACTTTTTCAAGCATTTCTCATTTTATATTCATCAAGTTGATAAAATCATCAATTAAGTAGATCGCTTTGCACACTTATACTCTCCCCACATACTTGGTCATGTATAACAAAGAGGATACAAAAGTGATGCAAAAATTTATTCTGTTAACTGTTTTGTTTAGATATTGCACAGTACATTGTATTAACTCTTTGTAGATCCCAACCATGTTATATCATGGTTTCACTGTATACAAAAACAACCAAAAGAAAAACAAAATTTGGGGGCAGAGAAAGTTGTACACTTTTTAAGAAAACATCAATAACTATGAGCAAGTAAAATAAACAAATAGGAACTGATTTTGCACTTTCAATCCATTGTGGATTTTATTTTGTTTTGACTGACTTAATTCTAATAGAGGCTGTATTCATGAAAATTTACCAAGCAGAAGTCAATTTTTGCCAAGTTAACAGGAAACCTCTGGCAATTTTCTGATTGGCTTTATGTAAAGTTTGGATAATGATCATGATGAATATATTTTGTGGATTCTTTTTGTGACAGAAATCTAGCTACTCTGTTGTTTGCATGTTTATATAAGCTCAGTAAGGTATGAACTAAAAAAAACTGTGGCTCATACAGTTTACACTGCAAGTTTTCTTTTAAACTTCACCAAACTTGAAGAAAAAAAATGGTCAATCCCTTTAGTGTAATGATTTTATATCAAATTTGGACTGAATGCAGTTTTGGGATGAAAACTTAATAATTTTGAAACTTTAAGATTACAAAGAATAAAATAAAAAAATAAAGTATACAAATAAGTAATCAGATTAATTCAGACCAATTATGATTGTGATCCAAAACCATTCAGGTACAATCTTTACCTGTAACAAAATATACCCCATACTTGGCAGATATCCATCGTATTGGCTCTACAGCTTCATCTAATTGATCAACTTGCCCATCAACAAGGTCTCCTGAGATAGCTACAATATCTGAAAGTGATAAACTGCATAAGTATTAATCACTGAAATACAGAGATATAATTTTTTTTAATGATGTTGTTTTACTTAGAAACTAAACTTTAAAAAAAACACTGGAGTTTTTCCCAGCACGATAAAATGCTGATACTAAATATTCACTTCAAACTTGCTAAATTCCGTCAAGTTGTGATGTGTTTGCACATTTACTTACAGTGTATATGTAAAAAGACGTTCAGCAAAGTGAAAACCCATCCAAACCAAAATTTAAATTTGGTCCATAGTTTTCGGTTTTGAAGGGTTTCACCGAACACTTTTGTGGAAGAAACAACATAGTTTTTTGTACATGGTACTGAACCCAGTCACTAATCACTTCCAGTCATTCTACATATAGCAATATCTTCTTTTGACTCTGTAAGATATATCTCCTGCAATTGAATCTCTCACTTCACCAAATAATTCATGCTTTATCAGTTCCACAACAACAAAAAAAAACTTCCAGGTTCATGTACTGCAGTATGACTATGATCAAAACATAAGTTAGCTGTTTCTGATGTCAGGCACCACTATTTATGGTTTCCATTTTGAAAGACCATCTTTTGTTATGGGGCCATCCATAAATGATGTCACACGATTTTGGCCAATTTTGAGCCCCCTCCCTCCCCCTCGTCACATGTCGTCACAAAAAGTCAGACCCCATCAAATATGACGTCAAAGTTCTGTCCCTCCCCTTTCCCCCAAAAAAGCCATATTTCCTATTTGAAAATTAACATGTTTCAAATCACTTCATTGAAGTATGTATTTTGTGTGGAGCTTCACTCTTGATATTGTAGGAGAAAACATGTATGTAGCTAAAACTGCAGATGTTCAGAATATTGTATTCAAATTCTCCTATAATTACTAAATAAAGTAATTATAACTAAAAAAAAACTTTGAAACTTTGTAGTAGAACACAGAATTCTTGGGATTTGCCACAGGCAATCTTTTGGAGTTTTTTTGTATCGGCATATGATGCTTGTTTAGCCCAAAACGTCAGAAGTGATCTTTTTGTTGTGGCGGCAATAGTTTTTAATTCTTGCAACCAGTGATGAACTTTGACTTGCAAATCGGCATCATTTTTTTTATTCCATTCCACTTCTGAACCACTTCTTCTTGGCAAGTCTGTCCGATCGTTGTAGGATATGCCAGCACGTACATCTCAAAACGACACTGGAACATTTTACTTTTATCCATTGTAGCAGTCAATTCTTATCCCCCTCAAAAAAAAAATTTAGATTATTATTGGTGTAATATAAACTTTAATTTATTCTGTTTGTAATATAAACTTTATATATATAAACTTTAATTATTCTATTTCTTAAAGATCTTTTATCATAGAAATCTGAAAAATATCAACCTTTATAAAAAAAATTATTTTTCTATTAAATCTATAAACTATTTCTATCAAACTTTTTAACTTTAATTTAGTTAAATTTAAATTTAAATTTAATTTAATTTAATATAGCACAAAAAAGTTTAAATTTAAAAAAGTTTGGCGAGAAAAAGATCATTTCAAAAAATTAATTTTTCTATTAAATCTATAAATTATTTCTATCAAACTTTTTAACTTCAATTTAATTAAATTTAAATTTAATTTAATTTTATATAGCACAAAAAAGTTTAAATTTAAAAAAGTTTGGCAAGAAAAAGATCATTTCAACCTCGCTTTGTCGACACCATCGGACTGGAAACTGAAAAATTCTATTTAGAAAAGCTACTACTGGGGCTAGTAGAATGTTGGTAGTTCGAAGACGAGTCCATCGTAATTTGAGCTCATGCCAGACACACGTGAAGCTACTTAAAAAAAAACCATCATTAAATAAATTGTAAGCAATCAAAAAATGAAGTGGAACTTTTATTAAAGATGCACATTTTGATGTGATGTCACATTTCTTAAACACACACCCTCCCCCTTGTCACACATCGTCACAAATGTGTGACTCTCCCCCCCCACCCCTCGTAGGTGCGTGACGTCATTTATGGATGGCCCCTATGCTGTATTTAAAAGCAAATGAGGCAAATAGTTTTACAACCTGCATTTATGTAACTCCGGAATATGCTTAAACAGAGTTCTCACTAGGATTTTAAAACTAGGAGTCCAGGACTCCTAATTTGGTAAAAATAGGAGTCCCACCTGCAAAAGTTGCAGTCCCACCAGCAAAAGTTGCAGTCCCGCCAGCATTTTGTTCAAGTCTCGATGTGTCTTGGTTTCGAGTTCGCATGCAATATTTATACAGCTACAATCGGAAATGAAATCAATTACAGGATCATGGGGCTTCGCTGATGTAGCAAACTGCGATTCTGTTTTCCGTTTTGGTGACAAAATATACCATCTGGTGATATTTGTGGCGACACCAATTTTGGCTGATAAAAACCGTATATACAGTCTTGCGTTTGGAGTAGAGAAAATCAAAGGCACCATGACAGGAAAGAATATACTGGAATATATTGTTAAAATAACAAGTCCTTGTCTCATACTGACAAACCACCCTAACAGTGCACTGTTATATCATAATCCACTAATGATGATATCTGACCTTATTACTTTATGCAACTGACTAGTTAAAATCCGAATCCGCAGAAGGCGGAAACGTAAAATGAGTCCAGTCAAGCAGATGACACTAATTTAAAAACAAATACCATATGGAAGAAGAAAAAATACGTTTGCTGACACTTCAAAGAGAACTGATTACCTTTGAAGCACTGATACATACTAAACAAATAAAACAAATCTGTTTCAATGTTCTACAATTATCTGAAGTTGCCGCAGCAATAACAAACAGGTATTTGTTTGACCCTTCAACTGGAGCCTTTAGCGGCGCCTTCAATAACAAATGAACCATCATCAAAGTAAGCCGACGACCTTTGCTCAAAAAAAGTCAGCAAAAAACACCTCAAATAAAAGCATTGCCTCATTTTTCACAGTGATTAGAACATATTTATTGTGTCGCAAAACTTTCCTGTTTGCAAAAGAAAAAAAAAAAAAAAAAACGTGCGTACGGAGGACTCATGCATGGGCGATTTTCTGCGTACCGGACCAAAAGTTTGCGTCCAAATACGCGTAATTAAGCGTTTCCGAGATCTCTGTTAAAGATAGGATATTTTTGTACTGGCATGTGGACAGCATGTTTGCATATGATAAATTTTGTACCACTTATTCAATGTAATTAAAATTAGTTCTCACCTTAATCAAATGATAGATCACATTAAAAAGACATAATTTTAAAAAAATAATACAGAGAAATGGATATCTATCTGGAGCAAATGACTTTATGAGACTTGTTTAAAATTACATACCTGACTGCAAATAATTCACCATATGAATTATTCTTTCCAGTTTATGCTTTCCAACTGTTGGACCTAAATGTATATCAGGTATATTTGTGATTGTCAATCCATGTAATGACTTTGGGAGTTGGTAAATTGGAACGGACACTTTTCTAATTGTTGGTGGTTGGTTTGCATTATAGAATCCAACTAAAGTAACAAATAATGCATAACCCACAACTATATATCCGATAATTCTGTCTTTTTTCTCCGCAGACCTAAACTTTAGTCGCACAGAATGTTTCAAAATTAGTAGTACTGTATGACACAGAACCAATCCAGTAAAAAGTTGAACAACAAACCCAAAAGAAAGAAAGAAAAATATCGTTATGGTATATGGCTCGGTTCCAATTAAAAACATAAATGACAAATAACTTAGATTTGCGGAGGCAAGAATCATGAATAGAACCAGTCTCCATCCTTTTGATACGGATGATGTATTTTTAAAACTGGAAGCTAACCCAGCGACATGAAACCGGTCAAAAAGGTGGGAGAGGTTTCTCCAAATTACTGTGCCAATAACTATGAAAAATATCTGAATCGTCAAAGTTATGCCGAATCTCATTAACCTAGCACGTGCTTTATGTCCATAATAGGCATAAAATACTTGTAATGTGACGAATGAAATCAAAATAAGAGCTAAAATAATTGCCAAACAGACTTTGACCATTCTATTTACTTCCATGTTTGTTTACGTGCACCGCTTACAACATGGAAAAGTACGTTCGGTAAGATTGTTTTAAAAACGCGAAACCGTGACCCAGTAAATGAAGACCCGGAAGATTTGCGTATCTCACGGAATAGTAAGAGAATAATTGCATTTTTTTTTATTAAAATTTTTTTATATATAAAAACAACTGATAATAAAGAGCGACAGTGAGAACATCTAAATTTTCTAAGTATTACCAGTTCATTTAACAGGAAGTAAACACCCCCGAAAACACCTGTACATTTATAAATTATGATCATTATAATGTAGTAGGGAGGAGATCATCCGAAGTACTTTTTAAATTACCCCAGGCCACAACAATGTTGGTACTGTTTTATATATTACCATTCGGTGGTACGTTTTCTTACGATAACTACTTTGTAACAATAACTTATCTGAATCATGCAATGTTTACCTAGTATACTGACTTTATTTGTTTGCATTAGATCTAAAGACAAATTGAATCAGAAGATTTACAAAGCATGCGCGCTGGCACGTTATATCTGGTTGTATACGTTGTAGACCTGACACTTTTAAAATGCATATAATTTTGTTAATTTAGAAGTCAACTTTTTTATTAATATTGATGGCAATACCTGAAAATAAGTCAAATGTTAATCACGCCGATTAAGCATAGTACTATCTTTTTTAAACATATATTCATGATTTTGCTCAGCCTTGCAGGAGATAACTGTAGCATGAAGACGAACGAATTTCTAAAACATCATCATCCTGTATATATATATATATATATATATATATATATATATACGACATTGCGACGACATAAATTATATACGGCAAAATACATATCATAACTAATGGGATATAGAAATACTGTGACAGATTTAATAGATTTCAGATAGGCGTTATGCATATGTTAGGATTGAATTTTTAGTGAAATTAATAAGATTGATATTTTCTTTTCGAGCCTCGAGGACTCGGCTCAAATAAATCAGATGGTATTGTTAGGATTGAATTTTTAGTGAAATTAATAAGATTGATATTTTCTTTAAATTGTATTATTAAAGCAATGTTTTATTCATTTATAGCAAAACGTTGGCAACTTAAATCATTAGCTGTACGAATGTACATTATTGTGTGGAAATAGGTTATAAAGCAAAAGTCAGTCAGCTTCTATGTCTTATCAGTTAAACATATATTCCGTAAAACCAGGCATTGGCAAAAATCTTACAATAAAAAGTACATAAATATAATTAAATATAAATTATTTAGAACATTTAAACATTCCGTTACAATACATTATAAATAAAAGAATTCAGTAGCAATGTTGCACACAAAACAATTTTACCATTAAAATCTCAATCACTAAAAATACTTATTCCTAAAATGAGTTATAACATAGATGTTTTGTCTTCTTATTACAGATAAAGCTGATGTAGTGCAGCTGTTTATCATCGCGGCGACGACCTTATCATTTCAGTGTGTAGCTGTCTTATCATCGTGGCAGCACGCTTTTAAAAGAGCCTGAATTCCTTCTCTCTCTCTCTCTCTCTACCACTATGGATATTGACGCTCCTTAACATTCGAGTAATTCCTTCTCATAGCAAGAAATGAGAAGAAGGTTATGTAAAGCTAATCACAACACACATAACAGAAACTCTCTTCTACATAACAAGTGGATGGAGAACATTACAGATCTCTGGAACCTCTCGCAAGCCAGTTGAGTGATTATTTCTTTGAAGGAGTGTTTTCATAAAATTAATGGAGAAGAGACTAAGGATAAAATGACATTAGTGGACGAGTATCTTAAATAAAGATGCTACACGTATAATTACGATTCATGAGAGAGATTGGCACCAACATATTTACGATTGTCAGACTTCATACCGCCAATGTTCGCAGTTTTTTTGTGTGTCGGGAACATACACACAGCTATTCACGTGACTGATTCGTGATTCTACCTACATACTACATTGCTCTTGCAGGAATGGCTTCACAAATTCCTAGTATATACCTAGTATATACCAGTATCTACGCGCTATCCAGTTCCAATGACTCACACTCCTTTCGACTATGGTTCCTTGACCCTACGTAGACAACGATTGAAAACCAAATCCAGTTCTTACGCAGAAGACTCCCAACTCAGCCACAAAACCACGTCAGCAGCAGCACTTCAGTGACATTCGACAGCTCATAGATTCCACATCAAAAAGTACCTTTTCACGACAAATTAACTGTGTATACATTTACTATCAGCGCCCAGAACATTGTGAGTTAAGCCGTTTAATTCAGTTAATGTGACTCATTACTATTGACATTATTCATAGGAGTGCAATGTTTCTCTGGAAACACCAGATTCTCAAGTACAGGTATGTCTCTTATCACATTAGATATTTTTAAAGGTGATCAATCACAAAATCCTGTTAAATGGCTAAATCATTTTTTACAATGGGCTAATTTTTATGATTTATCAGAAGCTAAAACTTTGAATGCTTTTCCATTTCACCTCCAACAACATGCTAAAGTATGGTATGAATCTCTACCTGATAATGTTAGGAATAACTGGTCAAGTCTAGTAACTGCCTTTACATCTAGGTTTCACACTGACGATATCATTTTAGATTTATCAATTTTACAAACTCGACAAGAATCGTCTGAAACAGTTTTGGACTATTTAACTCGTCTCTTACAAATTGCAAATAACCAAACTATCTCTTTGATATAACTCAACAGGCGTTCGAACCCATGACCTCCCGCATATGAGGCGGACGAACTAACCATTAGGCCACCGAAGCGATCTGTTTGCTGAGGAAATGCTACTCGCTCACAATTATCTCCAAAAAGCCAAGAGAAATGAAGGCAAAGGATATATAAGAGTTCTAATTTCCATTTTGATATGATGTTTTGATGCTTAATAACACGCATTATATTTTATCTTGGACTTCATAGTTATACTCTCAAACCTACGTCGCTACCATATTTAATTCTGGAGACTGAGCATATCATGTTTTCAATAATTGTATTTATCTAAATTGCTTGCTACATTATATTAAAAAGCACTATTTAAAGTGTATGTTACTTTTATTTTATATAGAAACAAACATACACTCACAAAATAAAACTCAGCGAAATTAAGGCCTGGTTGCACAAAACTGTTAATTGCTTTTTCCATGGCAATGTATGCCAGCTGCGGCAAGCTTCTAATGCAAGGCCAAAAGTGAAACAGATGTGAAGTCAGCAGTATAACCGAACTCTATCAGTTTAATGATGTATTTAAATCATGCGTTAAATATCGATTTCTTCCCAAAAAAATTATATCAATTTCTAAAGCAATATTCTATGTTCTTTCACACAAATGTATCCGGTGGAAAAAAGGATAACCTCCTCTCAGATCGTTGACAAATCGCAGTCTGCATAGTTAAATCTGGCTGAAGCAACATTGATTATAACGGAATATCCTCATTATGTCTAACATTTATGAGAACAAACGTGTTCGATAGTAAATGTTATCTTAATTTTACCGAATATTCAGGTTCCGGAAATACTATTTCATATAGTTTGTATAAAAAAATAAATGCAAATTAAAATACGAAAATCTAACGCATAGTAAATACAGTCCTAAGAGAATAGTTCAATAGGATCTTGTGAGTTAGAAATGTTGGAATCTAAAAACAAAACTGAAAGTATGAGAAAAGAAAAACTTTGAAGAAGTTTATTTTTTATTCAGAGTAAAATGAATAGAAGAGGGCGAGAAACCAACAAGATACTGTAATAAGTTTGGAGTATGCGCATTTGATAGTGCTTCGTTTTAAGCAATTTTTAGATTTGAGTGATTATTGGAATTCGGCGCCATGAAAATATTTTTAGCTCGAAATAATTAGCCAATTACTAATAGCAAACGTCATGGAGTCAAGTGTTAGTGAGTTTGAATGATGCCATGGTTCGCTAGTAGCGAATTCAGGTCCAAACCGAATGACTGACCCTGAGTAAGATAGTCCATATTAAAATCTAGTGGTGTACAATAGTGGTGTGGCTGAGGTGGCAGTATTTACGGTAGGAAACTGGTAAATTATACATTGGAATCAATAAGAAGGGAGTTAGTAGATACCGTTTATGTCCATAGTGGAAAATGGGTAAAGTTATATTGGCGTAATGTGCCAGGAAAAGCGTACATTGACTGGCCTAAGGTGGCGGAGTTAAAATAGTTCCCAGTGAAAAGGGGGATACATGTGTATTTGCTATGGCGTAATCAGCTGGCGGTACGGAAACCTGATGATGATGAAGAGAAACCATGCAAATTTGCGGTTGATGGACTTTTGGCAAGTTGTTTTATCTGTGGTTTTGTAATCGATTAGAGTAAAATTTAGTATGAAAAAACAGAAACGTCTGGCTTTCTAATTTACAACTGAAATTGTATGGAAGTCTTTGGAAATTTGGGGGAAAATATGACTTCCAGCGGGATTTGCACCAGGGTTTGACACCGCTCGGTCAAGTAATACCCCTGTGTGTGTAACAATACTTTGGCCATCTAGTGAAAAGAAACTATGATAATAAAACAATTAAAAAATTAAAGATGAAAATAAATATATTAAAAGTCAGTCTGATTTTCTATTGGGAATAAAAAATTATTCTAATAAAATGTATATTAAAAAGAAGAAGAAAAAAGTTATAATTTGTGGACTTGGAGGACCTGCTAAACAACTATCAATTTCCAAGGATTAACCATGAGCAATTTTTAAGACCAGTGGGAACAGTTACCGAAGTACAAGTATCTGATTGCTTGAAAATATAAATTTTTGTAAAGTTGTTTCGATTGACTTTGCGACATTTGTAATTAGAACAATTAATGAAACTGGATTACTCTAAGATGTGTTGAGACAAGGCATTATAACTTGCATATAACTATAACTTGCATATAACTATAACTATAACTGTACCCATGGAGCTGGTGTCAAATTTCTGTGCTTAATATTATATAAATATTATCATTCGGATATGTTACAAACGAATTGGCAGACCCAACTGGTTCTAACTTTGATATTTGTTTGTTTGTTTGATTAGGATTTTTAACGCAGCTTTAACAATTTTTCAGTCATATCGCTACGATGTCTGCAAGGAGGCAGTTTATAGTGATGTCTATCACTGGGACATCATACCGCAGACATGTAGCATGATGTCCCACTCTTTCACATTATCCTGACACCAGGCCGACCAGTCCTAATACTAACCCCTTAATGCTGAGCGTCAAGCGAGGCAGCTGTTTGTACCATTTTTATGTCTTTGGTATGACTAGGCCGGGGCGTTTTGATATTTGTACTATACATTGAATAGTACATGTGTGACAGGTAAATTGTAAGCAAAACCCATCGACAAATTACATGTAGTTTATACTGGGGCCCCGAGTGGCCAAGTGGTCTGAAGCGCTCGCTCATCGTCACGGACCATTGCCATCTCACCTCGCCTGCGTGGCTTCGATTCTCGGGTTCGGCCAATGTTGGTATGTGAGAAAGCATGCCAGTAGCTTCTCGTGTGTCCGTGGTTCTTTCCTGGTTCTTTCTCCACCATTTATACTGGCCGCTATGTATAGCCTATATATATTATGCTGAAAATGGCGTTAAACCCTTAAACAACAACTAGTCCATACTGGTGGAACAACCAGTTAGCTACGATGTCGTAGCCTCAACTTTATTTGTTGTGGTTGAGTCCAAGAGATAGGAGATGGGGTACTATTATTACTACTAGACAACTAGACCATCTAAGATGGTCTCTAAGCCTTTTTTTTTTGTTTTGACTTGGCGGCTTTTTTTTTTATTTTGACTTGACAAGCCGCAAAGTCAAAATAAAAAAAAGGCTTAGAGACCAACTTAGATGGTCTACTAGACAACAAGTATGATCGTCATGTTTACAAGAACTAAATGTTGTATCAGAAAAAAGTCTAACATGTTCTTAATGTTTGCAAAAACTGGAAGAACTACTAAAATAAAACAAGTATTTGTGCTATTTTTAACTTTTTAACTTGAGAAAAAAAATATTATATAATATTTCACCTGGTCATAATTAGCCTAGTACTTGCTTTCGAATTCGCCATTAATTTGGTACAATAGGCATATTCCAATTCTGCCTGCATTCGTTCCTTACGACATTGAAAATTAAAGTATCAAAATAATACATTAAAACAAACTTAACAAGTGCCGTGTTTTTTTTTTTTTTTTTTTTTTTTTGTTTTTTTTAATCTAGGCCTTACTGGACAGATTTTTGAGCAAATTTTCATGCATCTGGCTATGACATATTGCAGAAAAATGATAATAATATTACATTAAAGATACAAATAGAAAATAACAAATGCCTTTTGTTCACAGGATGCTTGTAAGATTCTGACAGGTATTCCTTATACAACTAGTGGCTATTATATGAACCAACACTGCTACCAATCCCTCTATTTTTACATTCATGTTTTACAGGAAAGACTTATTTTGAATATTTTCCTCTGACAAGAGAATTACCTTAAATATTAGTGAGGTGTCAAAATACGAAACTATCGAGTGAGACTTTAGCGACTACAGCGCAAAGTGTCAATAAAATCAGTAACTTAAAGAATCACCTGTTTTCGATTTTATTGACTGTCGCTGAATATTTGAGACCAAGAAACGCACGCGCATTTGATGTAGGCAGTATAGGCATAACAAATTTATTGTATTTGACTTCTCGTTTGAAATATATTCTGTGGTGTTTTTCTTATTCAGATTTTATTTATTTAAGGGGATTCTAGTGTATTTATTTAACAGCTAAAGGTTTACAAACAATATACAAACAGTTTACGTGATGGCTTGTTTGCTGCGTCTTCAACTGAAAGGGTTGGTGATGCTCTGGGTGGTTAATGCCATTCATTTTTTTTTTTTTTTAAATTTAAGAGGCTTGAAATAGAGGTGCTATTATACAAGCGAGTGTTTATTACATCTATATAGGTTAAATTGACCTTATTTGTAATTATATACAGCAAATGCTATCTAACTAACAGCTCGTTTCTACTTTAATCCTTTGAAGTTTTTAAGAGCTTTTTATGCTGTTGGTGGCCAGGCTGACATTCTTGAATAAATAAGTTTCAATATGACTTTCTAAAAGTCATAATTGAGTAGTAGATTAACAATTTGGTCTTTTCCTCTTCTTTTTTTCTCTCCTGACTTTACAGGTAGTGTACCTCAACAGTGCTTTACACTATTTGTGCTAGAGTTTTTAAACAATTTACTCGCACAAAATTGGGTAACTAGTTATTAATACATTTATTTTGACAGCTGTTTGCATATTGCAAGTAAAATCTCACTTCTTTTGACCCATGGCATTAAATCATTCAAAACACTACCTGTTACTTTTTAGTATTTATCCCTGTCAGAACAGAACATCTGTGTATCCATTGGTTATTGACCTCAAATTTAAATTTCTGATGCATTTGTAGAAGGCAGCATCACTCCAAGGTAAGGCAGTTCCTAGTGATATAGTTCTCACTGTCTAGATCATGGTTTTCACATGTTACTCTTATATTGAAATAATGTTGCCTTTAATAACACATGTCAGCAATTTTATTTTCTAATGATAAATTGTGCTTCAAACAGTAATGCCAGAAAAATGGCAGATGTATACTTGTTGGTCTGATTTTAATATGTGATAAATTGTGTAAAAGTTTATAGTAGCTTCCTTCTATCTCCAGATAATTCTGTTTTTGCTTTTAGTAGCAGTTTGTTGCAGAGACACACCCTTTCTATTCCTGTTATGTAATAAATCTAGGGAGGGTAACGAGAGAGCAGCTGGTTAAATGGGAATAAATGAAAACTACTGCTTGATCCTGATGGATCTGTGTGGCCTAGACAGACTGTTTACCTTTTGGTACAAAAATGCCCAGTTGCCATTAGTGTTAGCTTACAGTTCAATTCTCAGGACCTATGGTGTTAAACTCTTAGGTTTTGTCAAGCTGCATCAAGATTATCCCACTATTTGTGTTGATGTTGTTATTTCAGAATTAATAGTTTCCTTTGAAAAAATACTGGAAATCCATTACAGCACAACCTTATTACAAGACCCTTCATTATAACATATTTCTTTTTATTAGATATTAGTACGGTCATTAGTCCCATTTTATTATATAGCATTAAAATTATATAATATATATGTCTAATGTATTTCATTATAAGGAGGTTTCGGTATAGCGTGGGATGGAATCTAATTTCCACAAACAGCATTATATTGCGGTAATGAATTTTTTTATTTTTTATTTTCTTTTAATTGCTTAATATTCATATTTTATATTTTTATTGTTATAGTTAGTTTATGCATGGAATCATTTATCTTTGGCTCCTCAAGTTTTGTTTTTGTCTTAAGATTGACAGATTTGTGTAAATGAAACTTTAACGCATGGGTTAGGTTAATCTAGTTGCATTTTTGGTATTATGGACTTGACATTTCTTGGTTAATAGAATATTGATTTTTTTTTCTCCAAGTTAGTTTGAATCAGATTAGGGAATAAATGAGAGTATAAATTGTCAGGCAACTAGTATTCATAACATTACTTCAGTTTGAACACAGGAGGATAGAGGACTTTGGATAGATTCTGGTAGGTAAGGCTATAATAAAATAATTGGTAGTTTTTTGGGAATTCTGAGAAAACTTAGCAAGTGAAACTGTTTTTTTTTTTTTTTATAAACTAAAATATTAAAGAAAAAAATTATATCATTTTTATTATCTAAAATATTTCAGAGCAAAATTATGTCTTTTTGAAAATCTAAAATATTTCAGAGCAAAAAATAAATTATGTACTTGCAATTTTCAATCCGTACTGTGAATCTATGTGCTGATATTTGTTTTGTGGACTTTTAGTGGTTTTTATTTCACCTTGCATATATTATTGGACTGAGGTTCAGACAAACTGATATAGGGATTTATTTTTTAATTGTTTTTTCTTTTTTACTCGCATTTTCTCAAGTGGGATTTCTGAAGAAGTTACAAATTGTCATAATAGAGCGTGGTCTAATGTTGGCAACAATGTCTAATCATGCAGAAAAGTCGTGTTTTTTGATAATTTTTATGATATTTGTAAGGAGATCATTTAAAATGGTTCAAATTTGATAAATGTATTCAGTGAAACCCATCTATTACAAATCCCAAGAGATAAGTGAAATATGTTCATAAATCCAAATAATTTCATTCAAACCAAGGCAGCATTTATTGTAAGATTGTGCTGATACTTTAACTTTGTATAGTTACAAAATTTACAGAATTTAATTTAATTTGAAAATATTTCAAGCAGTATATGACAAAAGCATACAAACAAGTTTTAATTTCACTCGGCTGGAATAATCAAAAGTCCTGTAGCCAAGTCCAAGTTACAAATTTTGAATAGGCAAAAAAAGTTTCATGTTACTAGCTCATAATTTGCACTGCATAAATTATGACAGAAACTGTTTTTTTTGTGTACAGCTTATGAAAATTTCTGAGAATTTAGTAAAATATCTTGAAGTTGTTCATTCTTGATTTGTAAGCATGAAAGTTCAGAAGTTTAGATTGTAGACCAATCAGCTTAAATGTCTGTCTTCTGTCCTTTGGTTGCTTAGCGATAAACAGAGGCCAAAGCTATATCTTGTTGATCTGTAATTTATATCTTAATTTTACAAATATATTTTCAGGGTTCATGTAAAAAATGAACAGCAAAGAAACAAGAGCAGATGACAAGAAATCAATGCCATTTGATTCAAAAGACCCCAGAGAGCCATTTGACTTGAAAGATCCCAAAGAGCTGTTTGAGAAATTATATCAAAAGGCTATCAAACTTGGCTTAAAGGGTGAGGATTTTGAAAAACTGGACGCTTTGCAACAAATTATTAATTCTTGTGATAAGGAGGAGATTTCATTCATAAAATATTTCAAGGCAGTTGTTGGCACCTTTGCTGTATTTGTTGTGTGTATTCTTTTTGTGTATTGTGCAGAATGGCCAGTTAGCAATGAGAGAATAGTTTCTTTGTGGTTTGACTTTTGTGATGCAGACATTGCAAAAGAGCCTTGTATCATAAATCTTCCTGAAAGCATAGTTGATGTATTCCGACCACCTGTCGATTGTGCAATATGCAGAGGAATAACAACTGTAGATAGAGTGTCAAACATTACGTCAGAAGAGTTTGAAAATAAGTATGCATACACCGGACACCCTGTTATTATCACAGATGGCACAGAATCATGGACTGCACCAGAAGTCTTCAGTTTTGAATTCTTTAAAGAGATTTACACAGATGACAGTCCCGTGATGGAAAATACGGAAGCCAGTTGTCAGTTTTTCCCATACAAAACTAACTTTAAAAATTTGCGCGATGTCTTTAGCATGAGTGAGGAGAGAGCACATATGAAAGATGGATCTGATCCATGGTATATTGGATGGTATGTACAATAGAATTTGTTATAATGTATGCAATCATTAGTGGGTCTGTATACATGGTATATTGGATGGTATGTACAATAGACTTTGTTATTCCAATAGCTCCATTGACTGTTATTCCAATAGCTCCATTGACTGTTATTCCAATAGCTCCATTGACTGTTATTCCAATAGCTCCATTGACTGTTATTCCAATAGCTCCATTGACTGTTATTCCAATAGCTTCATTGACTGTTATTCTAATAGCTTCATTGACTGTTATTCCAATAGCTTCATTGACTGTTATTCCAATAGCTCCATTTACTGTTATTCCAACAACTCCATTTCTTGTTATAACTGCATATGGGTATGTGTAAGCAAACTTTGCAGTATTTCAACAGCAACATCTGTTGTTATAATTGCAAAATGATGCACACTAATTAAATTGTAGGATGCAATCTCATTCCCAACAGCAGTGCCACAAGGTTAGAAGGATATGCTTAAATTGAACACCAAAAATTTGCAATCCTAGCCTTTGTTTGGTCACTAAATCCACTCGATAGGTAGACTATGTCTATAATTTTTAATATAGGTGTGAATTACTCCCTCCCATTCCCCAACAACCCAATCCCCAAGATGTTTAGCCTTAGATTAGACCTGGTATTTTCACTGAAACTTGAGTTGTGGAACAACTGGCATGTATCACAACCTTCTCCAAAATCGACACTGCATTGTAGTAACATGGATAGTTGACCGCAGGACTTAGATACCTTGGTGGTCGAGCACTTGCTATGTAATTCTGCAATCTCACTGGTATGGACTTCATTTACAGAATATCTCATTTAAAAAGAAAATTTCATGTTTGTTTTAAAGAAATAGCAGTGTTTCCTGGACAACTTCTTTCTTAATACCTTCAAGCTAAAATAAAAAATCCATAGGGTAAACCAATGCTGAATGGAATCCACATTATCATGTAGTGTGAAATGAGATTATAAACTGCAAGTGCAAGAGATTATAAACTGTCACACTGCAGACATTGTAGCAATATGACTAAAATATTGTTAAATCTGTGTTAAAAAAGTCCAAATCACACACATGCAAATCCCAAGAACTAGACCAAAACCAGTTTCTGTTTTAGCTGTGTGCATGAATATGTACATCAAATGATCATGGCATCTTTTTTCCCTAGGAGCAATTGTGACTTTTTGGCGGCCAACATCCTCCGTGAGCATTACAAACGACCATATTTCCTGCCAGTCACATCCGAGTCCAGTAGAACAGATTGGATCTTCATGGGCAGTCCTGGTTATGGGGCACATATGCATGTAAGTCCATCAACCACATGTAATAAAATTATAATTGTCCAACTATAATTGTAATGCACAGAAAATTAATGAACAAATTTCTGTTGCCAATTTATTTTACTTGATTATTCATGCATTTTGGTTGTGCATAGGTTAAAATGCATATATATTCTCATTCTTAAGTTTATAGGTTAATCATTCCAACTCTAATTGGATTAAATTTACCATTTTCTTTGGCAGTATAATTATTTTGCATTTATTTTCCATTTAGAATCAATTATCAGACATATTTATGGAATGAAAACTCTTCAAGGAATGAAAACTCCACAAGGAATGAAAACTCCCACAAGCAATGAAAATACTGCAAGCATTGAAAACTCCACACACATTGAAAACTCTGCAAGTAATGAAAAATTCCTCAAACACTAAAAACTTTTTTTAAAAATCACCAAATAAGAATACACAATGAAAACTCACAAATGAATGAAAATTCTACAAACAGTAAAAACTCCACAAATAGTGCAAACTCCACAATGAAAACTAACAAGCAAGCTTTATAATATAAAACACATTATAATAGAGTACCCACTACTCCATATGGAACTGATATTATAGGTGAGGTAGTGGTGTTTTGTTGGCATATAGGATACACATACTAGACTCATGCTTGCCTCCCTAATGTGAACCTGAACTGGATGGCACACCTGCCTGTGTGCACTGGCAGTGAAACACATTCTTTTTGAGGTGACAATTATTTATGTATATCCATTTAGCAGCTTTTGGATAATGTCACAATTAAGAAAATATTGGATTTTCGTAAAAAATACAAAACAATTGACTTTATAGTGTTCATTGTCACCTTCTCATTTTTATCACATAGTGTACATTTACTTCTCAGTAGAACTTGTCTTCTTGGAGATTTTTATGTTTGGTTTTTTAAACTTTTGGCATTTTGATCTTATAATTACTTGGCATCCCATAACCTGGATTGTGCGTTTGTGTCCTTAAATTGTTTATATATCATTTTATCATAGAGGTTTATGTTTTAGCATCTAAAACATGATGACAAAGAAGGGGATGACTTTTACGATCAGTTCAAATTCTCATTAACCACAAAATCAAGAAAGATATTCTAGTTATTCAAGGAGACTGGAATACCGTGGTTTTTACAAGAAGTCTCTGGTCCATACTCTAATAAACAGATCAGTGATTATTTGCCATCTACAATAACCTGGTGCTAATGAACACCATTGGCAAACTATCTAGAAGATGGCACAGTCAAGACAGAAAACATCACAACCAGATTGACTACATCTTGGTGAGGAAGCACTTCATGTCTAGCGTTAACATTGCCAGAACACGTAGCTTCCTAGAAGCTGACATAGGAAGTGGCCATGACTTAATGACATAATGATTTCATCCGAGGAAGTCCAAAGAAGCCAAGCCAGGTAATGGTTAGTTTTGAACTTTAAAAAATTTAAATTTTAAAGAGTGTCACAAGCATTTGAAGCATCAATAGATGGCAAATATTCACAATTATCGGTGCTGAAAAAGTTAACCTAGACTCCTTGATCACCATCTTGAACACTTGAGTAATATTCCAGCGAGATCCTTGGCAAGCATTGTAGAATAAAGAAGTCCTGGATCAAAGCAGATGTTCTCAACCTCAGTGATATGAGGAGAAAACTATGGGGGAAGCAGGCCATGAAGGAGCAGAAAAATACAGGAGATTAACAACAGATTACAAAGAGCGTAACTAAAGTATGGGATGGAGATCAGCTCAGAAAAGAAAGACCAAGCTAATGACAAACAACCCAAGTGGTCCAAAAAGAAATAATAGTGAACAGAAGCATGAAAGTCTTCAAGGTGTTACAACATCTGATTAAGGTTCAGAACCTGAGGTTCATTCCAGGATCACACCTAAAACAACTGCACTGGTTAGGCTGAAACCTATTTGGAAGTAGAGTAACATTATACTTATTTTTTCCATGTTCATGTCCATATTCCTGTATGAATTTGAGACATGGACCATGACAGCAGAATTAGGGAGCAAAATCCATCTTTTATAGACATGATGTTATTGAAGGATCCTGAAAAATTCTCATACTTAGACCATAAGAAGGTGCCCATTTGAATCCAAGAGGCACTTGGACCATATGAAAGAAATGCATGCTAAGATAGTATGGTCACATTTTATGCTCATCTGGCCTGTCACAGACAATCCTACAGGACACAGTGAGAGCAATGAGAAAACAAGGCAAACAGAATAAGAGATTGGACCATAACATCAAAGAATGGACAGGTATGAACTTTGTAAAGTCCAAAAGAGCAGTAGAGAACAGGGCTAAATGGAGAGAGATAGTCACAAAGTCATCAGCGGACTCTCAGCACCAGCCATGTTACAGGAGAAATGAAAAAGAAATAAATGTTTTAAAATATTGAAAAGGATCTAGGGCAACAAAATGATTAATTTCTGGCATTTTTAAGAAGTTATCAGAATCCTGCAGCTTACAAACAATTGTACGTTCAAAATCTTATTGGTGCTTCCAAGTCTTTTTACTGCTGTGCAACATCTTTACGATGCATACCTTTAGGATATGTTTTGGCAGTTTTACAGATTTACAAAAATATATGATATTCTTGTCCAGTATAATTGTGGGTTAGAGGGTTAGTTTTTATCCACCTTATAATGGCAGGTTAGGTATTAGCATCTGATTCAGCAGGTAGTGAAGGAAAAGAAGAGATCAAAATGCTGCTTAGTTGCTGATTATTGTTTGTATATGATACTTGTGCTGTATTTTGGTCGGTGGGACAGAAGAATAATTTATAATGAAACGACTATAATTATAGATGTTTTGTTAATTTCTTCATTTTCAAAAGTGTCCAGAAATATAAAGAATATTTATTTACTAAGGTATCAACAGGTTGGTGTAGCATTTCTTGCAGTTTAAATCACTTCTAGAAGTTAATGGAAAGCAATTCTAAAAATATTTAACAATGTATGAGTAAAGAAAAAAGAAACACGAGTTCTTTTGTTACTCCCCACTTTTGAATATGCCTGCTATATTTGCTATGATGTCCATTCAGCATCCATCCATTTTGTCCAACTGTTACCAGTGTTGATTCTGCACAAATACTCCATTATCTACAAACTTTGTAAATGGCTTTATCTTGGGGTAAGGATGTTCTCCATTAGTTTAGGGTCAGAATGTCAAATGTCAAGGTCACTATGGTTGAAAGAAGAACAACTGTGACTGAAAGAAGAACATTGGTGTCACATAATAACTTGATCTCTTCATCATCTTCAGTTACTAATCCTTTTGTATGACTTGTACTTAGAATAAGGGATGTACCTTTCAGTTTGGGGATCAAAAGGTCAAGGGTTAAGTCCAACTGACTGAAAGAATAAAAATGGTTTCCACCCTAAAAACATTATTTATGTATCAAAGCCTGGATCAAACTTTGTGGATGGCTTGCAGTTGTGGAAAGGTAGAGGGCAGTTGAAGAGTTAAAGCTCACTGTGACTGCAAGAGCAAAAACGGTTTGATTAAAAAAAATGACTTGCACGTTGGATAAGAAAGAAGTCTTGTGATTTGGAGGTCAGTAGTCAAGATCACTGTGACTAAAAGAAGAAAATTGGTTTCTGTGTATAAAATTGGTGCCATATTACCTATCTTGACTGAAGTTTGTGGAAAGCTTGCACTAAATGTATGTAAGATGTTTATTGTTTTGGAGGACAAAAGGTCAATGGTTGAGGCCAATATAGCTGGAATGAAATGGGGTTTTGCAGGATAACTTTTTTTATTTTCTAGTTTCTTGAGCAAATTTTATGCATGCCTTGCACTTAAGAGTAATCAAGAAATTTATAGATTCTGGGGGCTAAATGGCTACACATTAAGTTTACTTTGAAGTGGCATATCTTGACCAAATGACCGTTAAAACATTTGGTCAACAATCTCCAGACACATTAATACTCTCCTAGTGCCCACATGGAAAACTATTCATAGTACTACTGGTTTTACATTTGCATTTTTTGTTACATGTTAAAGGGACTCTCAGTAGCTTATGTGGCAGAGCAATGAACTTGTAATCCAAGGGTTGCAGGTTCAATACTTACGCAAGCCATCTCTTTTTTTTTCCTGCTCCTGTGTGCCTAAGAAAAGCACTTAACTCCCATTTTTTTGGTATGATATAGCCAATATAGTGTTTTAATTGTCATCACTACTCTGGTGGCCTTATGGTTAGAGTGTTTGCCACAGATTCAGGAGGTTGCAGGTTCAAACCCCAGCTGAGTAATACCAAAGACTTATAAAAATGGTATTAACAGCTGGAGCTCAGCATTAAGAGGTTAGTGTTAGGACCGGTCATCCTGGTGTCAGGAGAATGTGACTGGGTGGGACATCATGCTAAATGTCTGAGGCATGATGCCACAGTGCTAGACATCACTATATATGCCACACTGCAGACATCGTAGAGATATGACTGAAACTGACAGCAAACAAAAGAAAATCTTGTCATATGTTTCAGATTGACAATGTAGGTCACCCCTCATGGCAGGCACAGATTACAGGTACCAAGCAGTGGACATTGGAACCCCCACCCGAATGCTACTTTGAGTGTCCAGCAAGGATACAGTCTACTGTATATCCAGGAGAGATAAGTGAGTACACTAGTATATAGCAAAGAAAATCACTTATAAGAAGAGAGATAAGTGAGTACACTAGTATATAGCAAAGAAAATCACTTATAAGAAGAGAGATAAATGAGTACACTAGTATATAGCAAAGAAAATCACTTATAAGAAGAAAAAGCAACTAGATCAGAGACAAGTTGTAATTACACCACCACCCAAGTTCTTCATGCTCCACTCTGTTTAACTCTTTCATATAAACTGTGCTGTGTTAGACTTGTTTTACCTCATTTAGTGCCTTATAAACTGTGTTGTGTTAGACCTAAGACTTTGGCCTCATCATCAAACTTCACACTGTTTACCTCATTTAGTGTAATAGAAACAGTGCTGTATAAGACTGAAGACTTTGGCCTCATCATCATTCCTGTTTTACCTCATTTAGTGTCATATAAACTGTGTTGTGTTGGACCTAAGACCTAAGTCAGACTGGAGTCTCATCATCATATATGTACAGTAATATTTAGAAATAAGTTGACTTTAATACAGAATCCACACATTCATTGCATACTGTGGTGAAAATTTGGCCAGACCTAGATGAATTTAATGTTTTTAAAAATATAATTACAATATGAAAACAGTGTTTGAAAAGATTAAATCAGAATGTTAATTACAAAATGTAAATCTGTTAGTTTGTGATTTGCAAAATTCTTGAAGGACACTGAAAGAAGTAAACGGAGTGGAAGTCATTGAACTATAAGATAAATTGCACTGTGTGTAGCACATGTATTTATTTAGTCATAAATCATTACCACCATGGTGGATGAAAAACCGTGCTAAGATATAATTAATTATTGTAGCAGCAGTCAAAAGCAGATGGCCTGATTGTAAAGCAGGTAAACTTAGATAAAAACATAACATGAATTTTTTAATGCTGAAAGAACTATCGATTTTAGCTGGTGAACTCATCAGTCACAAAAAGTTGGTTGGGATATCATTATCATTTTAACAGAATAAAACTGGTGTATGTATGAGATGGAATTATGGTTTAAAAGACTTACAGAGGTCTCTATGTTGCATAGTAGAAGTTTGATGTCTTTTTCTCCAATTCCATGCCAATTAGACAAAGTTATAACTTTTCAGCAATGAGGTTGATGATGCATACATTTTAATGATATGTTTATAACTACTGATTGAAGTTAAAATGTCTTTTTTTTTCACAGGTGATTTATTTAAATTAAATGATAAAGAAAAATACTTTAAATATATTGTGATTCATCACAGAATATCAAGAAAGCATAATGTTCACACAGAAATGTAATAAACACACTGCCTTGATTCTCACTTAACATTGAAAAAATAAAAAGATTACTCCTTTCAATTTAAGATATGCATTTTTCAATACCACATTCATCAAAAAGGAAAACAGAGACATCACTTCTGTGTCCGCAAAATAGGAGGGGGGGGGGATAACAAGTGTTGCATTATCAACAGTTATGGTTTTTGTTCAAGTTTTTCATATACACGCATTTCCTAAACTCGTTGATGGATTTTCTTCATTTACACATATTTCCTAGACTCGTTGATGGATTTTCTTCATATACACGTATTGCCTAACCTTGATGGATTTTCTTCATATACACATATTTCCTAAATGGATTTTCTTCATATACACATATTTCCTAGACTTGTTGATGGATTTTCTTCATATACACGTATTTCTTAAACTCCCTGATGGATTTTCTTCATATACACATATTTCCTAACCTTGATGGATTTTCTTCATATTTGGCATGATTCAATAGGCAGCTAAGACAGTTTCTAATGAAATACCTTCACCCCTTTAACCCACTGGTCAAGGTCACAGTAATAGAAACTTTTTGTGACTGTACTAAAGTACATTTCCTTGACCCCTTTGGTTTAATTTACAGTCAGAGAATCTTGTGTCAAAGTTTTTGTGAACATTATTTATGAATTTATATTTCTCAAACCTACTGGTGATTTTTTTTATTTCATACTTGGGATGAATCTTGACCTAAACCATTCTGCAACAGGGTCAGTTATCTTTTTTGACCATTTGTCGAGTTCACACATTTGACAGCAGTGCTTTGATCAAGGGGCTAGACATGATGTCCCTCACTTTATTATCAAAAAAAAAAGTGGACAGAATAGTGTGTGTTCGAAATATTTTCCATATATTCTTGCATACATGTTGAGTCTAACTGCAAACAAGATGAACCCTGATCAGCCATCTTATAATGCAACAACAGATCTGCATCTGTGATGTTTTTCTACTGACTACTCCTAACACACTGCATAGACCCAGGTCTGTCAGGGCATATTATCGTGACAGATCTGGGTCTGTGCCATTTTGCAGTAGGACTCTACATCAGAGTATATGTTGTAGTTCTTTGTAGTTTGAATGGGAATTTAACATTTCAAAATGGCTCTTGAGTTACATGAAACTATGATATTAAGGATATATTTTGGCAATTACATTATTACTATTCATTTTGTACATATTGTAGAGATATAGTGTTTCTATTGATTTTATACATACTTATTGTAGAGATACATTGTTTTTATTGATTTTATACATACATATTATAAAGATACAGTGTTTCTATGATTTTATACATACTTATTGTAGAGATACATTGTTTCTATTCATTTTATACATATTTATTGTAGAGATACCTTGCTTGCTATTCATTTTATACATACTTATTTGTAGAGATACATTGTTTCTATTCATTTTATACATACTTATAATTGTAGAGATACATTGTTTCTATTCATTTTATACATACTTATTGTAGAGATACATTGTTTCTATTCATTTTATACATACTTATTGTAGAGATACATTGTTTCTATTCATTTTATACATACTTATTGTAGAGATACATTGTTTCTATTCATTTTATACATACTTATTGTAGAGATACATTGCTTCTATTCATTTTATACATACTTATTGTAGAGATACATTGTTTCTATTCATTTTATACATACTTATTGTAGAGATACATTGTTTCTATTCATTTTATACATACTTATTGTAGAGATACATTGTTTTTATTCATTTTATACATACTTATTGTAGAGATACATTGTTTTTATTCATTTTATACATATTGTGCAGACTTTTATTTTTTCCTTGAAAGAGACACATGATATCTACTCACATGCACATGCCATAATTGGAAATCAGTGTCAAGCAACATAATATTGTGTGCAATCTAAGAAGATTACATTAAAAAATGTGTGACCTTTTACTGATCAAAATAAAGTATATGACTGCTATACAAATAAAATGTACTTAATAAATTTTTTTCTCTCTAAATTTCAGTTGTCTTGGACACAAACAGTTGGTTCCATGCAACACTTAATGTTGGAAACGATATCAGTATCACTATTGGTTCGGAATATGATTGAAAAACAGGTTCAAATACACAAGTTCTGAATATACTGTATATCGTAAGAGGACAAGATCAATTCAGACTGTACAGCTTATCACAATAAAGGTCAAAGTCATCAGTTATGCTGATCCTTTGTATCACACAGAAACATGAAATAGTTCATCCTATACAGTATATCATGAACAACAGGGTTAATTACACTGTTCATCATATATATATATATATATATATATATATATATACACACACACACACACACACATATATAAGCAGTTTCACATCGGTTCAGATTACAGTGTAGGCCATAAAGCAGATTGACATGCATCAGTTCATACTATATTCTGTATCATGATGAAAAAGATAGATAAATACATATTTTTAAATGTTGCTATATGTTATAAAGTATACAGTCTGTACCAGGGTTCTAAAGTAAGATTTTTTCTTTTGGATTGCCAAAATAAAATGTTTATTGATTCTGCCCAGATGTCACTGATCTTGCTAATATCAAACAAGCTAGTTGAGTTTCTACTTCAAAATCTTATTATTCATCAACATTAACTTTAACAACGTCCCACCAAAACAACCCAACTGTATTTCACCAACAAGACTAGTGAATGAAGCAACCTGCACACTTGTATATTTCTCCACATTCTAAGCACAAAAAGTGTGCAACACCACAGCCTCTTCTGGGTCATAATTAAGCCATTTTTGTCCAATTACTAAAAAGGTTTGGTACTTAATCTCTTCCTTTCATCATTTTTGTGATTGTGCTTCCTCATGTCATTACTTTTTCCTGCTTCTCTTTGCTGCTGTACATTTTGCAAATACTTCCACACGTTCACAGTCGATACAGCAAATGTTTGTCAGCAACGATATAAACATTAAACAGTGTTCACTATATTCTGGACTATTCTTCTGTTCATTGAACATGACCTTTTCTGATTGGTCAAGATTCTGCACCTTGTTATCGTAACTAATGAAATCAGTGCTTAGGGACAGTGTACCAAAGTTCCATATTCATGAAGACAGTTTTAACAATAACCACACTAAATTACCTAATAGTGATGTTAACATGTGTTTGTTTGCACTGTGAGCATTTACTTTGTCTCATCAATTATAGGAAGTTGGTAGGTACACATTTAGCACAATAAACAGATCGATTAACCATTAAAGAATATGCCCTCTTACAACCATTTCTTATGGTGAAGATTCTCACTGCCCGAAAGGATTAATGGTGAGTTTTACTGGTTAGCAAAATCACTAACCATACATATATATATATATATATGTATATATATATATATATATATATATATATATATATACAGTGGAGCCTCGTTGATCCAGACTCTGTTTATCCGGAAACCTCACTCTCTGGACATGATTAAACAGGAACGGAATTCCTAAATGTTAATTTGCTCCGTTAATCAAGAAATCCTCGTTCCGGATCCGGAAATCAAAATCTTGGAATCTATGGCCTCTATCAATAACTAAGTAGTGTGACTATATTGTAACCAGCGATTGTATAAACAATGCCCGTTTTAGCTAGTCGCCGATGGGGGTGTTAATAATTAAATAAACACACTGGGATCAAATCATCCACGCTTTTTGACATAACATATGGTATACCAATAAATTAAAAGTGTCATTAAGCATCTTTGTTGTAACAATCACAGTTTATTGATAGCTGTACAGTTGACAGATTTAAACTGTGGACAGTATAGGGCTTCATTTCCGAATAAAATGTCGAAGATATTGATGATGGAGATGACATGCCATTAAGTGAGCTCAGAGATCTAATAAGAAGCCTTCCCACCCAGGCTGAGATGTCTGCCGAGGAATACGTCCAGATAAACAAAAAGGAAGAGACAGGGCAACAACTCAATGATGACAACATTTTTACCCTGGTATCTAAAGATGAGGTTCCAGACAATGATAATGAAAAAGACAGCGATGACGCTACCAAGCCAGAGTAAAAAGACATTACATCAACCAAGCCAAAGACAGTACAGCAACATTAATTTCATATTTTGAGCAAACATCAGCAATATTCACAAGTGATGACATAAAGCACAATAGTGAAGCCCTTGAGAATCTATGGCCACTATCAATAATTATTGCAGATAGATCCGCCAAAGAATCCAGGCAAACAAAGGTTACAGATTTCTTCAGGAAATTGACATGATAAATGTACAGTACATACATGTACATAATAATGTGAAATAAACACAAATTAATAGATGTATTCATTACTTTATTTCAACTGTTATTGAATATACAGTACATTACATTTAAAGCTAGCATATACATATATACATACATATATACATAGAAGTCTTCACTGCAAATTTTTCTTTTGTGAATGTAACATTTTCTTTTCTAGAAGGAATTTTGTTAGAACTGTAACATTGAACTCAAGAACTTATTTTGGATGATATAAAATATTCTTTTCTTCATATAATTTTGACTGGATGTACTTTATATGATCTTTGTTAAGTCTAAATTTCATTTAAAATCATTGCTGTAATTATGTCTTACTTGACTGAAAATATATATGGCATGACCTTATACTTAGAAACCCCTCAAAATAAAAGTTTCCTGGATAAGATTTGGGTTTTTGCTAACATTGTGTTTTATGGATGCGAAAACAGTACTCTTATATAAGCAGTTTTGAGATGACAACTGAAATTGCATAATTAATTGAGCAAAAAATAAGCTTTTGGGGATCTTTTTATCATTAAATTGAAATTAGCAGAGATGAAAAATGCATTTCCTTCCAAAAATACAGTCCTCATCTCATGAAACATTTAATAAATGAGATATTTTTATATGGTAACTTGACAGTCATAAATGATAATCTACAAGCATTTAGTTATTAATAATAATAGGATGCTCTCTTTTATGGTGTAAAGATTTCAGATTAGCATATTGTCAGAACTAACCTGACAGTGTGTTGGTACATGTCAGTTATTGTTCTAACCTTGCATACCCTTGGGACATCTAATCTACAATAACCCTACTGGTGTTTGAAAACCATACATGAACTGGTACCTTGTACAATGGCAGAAATTTAGCATCCAAAAAATATTTCTGAATTTTAAGTGAGCTTTGGTTTTGGGGAGATTTTATGGGAATACTTTTAGTGCACAGTTGAAATTTGGGTTCAGATGTTATGGTGGGTCTGGGCTTACTGAAAAAAAAAATATTTCAATGTAGGGAACATAACAGGATCACCACCACATAAATTGTAACTTTAAAGGGATTCCTGTATCCTTGGGGTTCAGTTTTGAGGAGACTCCTTGAAGTACCCAAAGCTATACATACAGTACCAGTTTAGCGGCCACTTGTAGATTATTCACTTCTCCTATCTTTAACTTTCATTTGAACGAACATTTTCATTATTTTGTTGACAACAATTATTGTCAATCTTTATAGCAATAAAATGTATTATAAAAATGGTTTTTTTTTGTTGGTTCGAGTTTTATGTCAACTTTAACCATAACTGGATTTTAAGCCTGGGGTGACCAGATTTTCCATCCGCAAATGGAGACATGTTTTAAAATGTTATCCTTCATTTTCAGCTGATGAATTGCTTCTATCACAACTAACGTTTGAATCTTTGTCCGCAGCCTCTTCTCCAACTTCATGTTTTACCAAAATAAGCAACATTGGAAATATCTACCGTTCCAGCGTGGGAAAAACAACTTTTGCTTTTTAATGAGACTGGAATGGCATGATATGGATCATCTGTTGCCATTCATGTATGTAAAATATTAAAATTGTCACCAGCTTTCAGATAAAGAGGAATACTTTTACAATTTAGCTCTGGTTGTCATAGATGAGGATGGCTTTTGGGATGGGCTTTTGTCCACCATCCATGCCTGTCCATTAGCATAAGATTTTTATCAATACTTCTTGTAAACTACCTGGAGGACACACATTCAGCTCAAGGTCTAGCTGGTCCTAAATGAAAATGATGGTATCACATTCAATATGGCAGCTACAGCAGTCATCTTAAAAATTTGGTTATTATTACTAACGAAATGATGGTGACATTCATATGCTATTTTCACCAAAAACGTCTATTGTCCAAATGTTCCTAACTGAATAGTGACTATCTTAAATACTACATAGCTGCCAGTGACAATGGAAACTTCAAAACTTGATATTGCTCAAAAATATCATAGATGGTTTCAACATCCATCCCCTGGAATTTTGTTTTGAGTGCCAGCGCCATCAAGGGGGTCTTGTTTACTTTAACAAGATGTAAAACATGTATGATTTCAGTGCAGTATCCGTAGGTCACAAAATATACTGTGGCATATCCTGAACCATAACTTGAATGGTGCATAATAACATTGGTCCAATGCATTGGCAGAGATGAAAATCCATAGTACAGCACTGTTTGATCTTCACACCCAATATGCTTCTTAATTGTTTGTTTTTACTTTATAAATCTGGATATAATTAAATGGGATAGCATCAAGGGTTAATTGCAAAAGGAAGATAGCTACATATGCAATTTTGGGATCCTGAATAGTCTAAAGCGCTATCCATTACAGATCACTACCATCTTACCTCTGTCTGCGTGAGTTTGAGTCTCAGATTCGGCTAATGTGGTTATGTGAGAAAGCTTGCCAGTAGCTTCAGTAGTTCTTTTCAGGGGGTTTTCCTGGGTTCTTCCTCCACCATTAATACTGGCCGCTATGTATAGCATATTGTGTGCTGAAAAATGACGTTAAACCCTACAACAACAACATATGCAATTTATAAAATGTTTACTCTGGAACGCTATGTAGAACATGTAGCAATCAACAAACATCAGGAATGATGCAAAATTTTATTTGCTGACCTTTTAAGTATCATGATTTGTTTGCCAGGGACATAAAATATGTAGTATATCTATTATTTCTCATTGCTTTTGCTTCGTCATGGCTGCCATTCAAGTAGGTACATTATACCATCAAAGGAGTCGGGAAGGTACAAAGGTACATTAACATTTAGAGGGTTCAGAATGGTACAATATATGTTCAAAGTACTTTTAAATAATACTCCGAAGTTATAATATATACCTACCTGAAAACTTAAGTAAGTACAATATACTCTACTGTTTGTCCTTATACATAGTATGTAATGCACCTATTTGGATAAGTATATATACATAATTATGGTAAGATATTATATAGTACAAGTCATAGAAGTCACATAGGTATTCAGTACAGACTATTTCTGATAATGGTGCCATTTCTTAGAGTTTTATTAGAAATACCTTTAAAATGCTATTATTCATTTTTATTTTATTGTCATACATCCATTTTCTTTTCGAAGGTCAATATTTACATCCTTGCAAAATAGATATGGCAAAAATTAATGTTAAAACACTTGGGTATTTATTGATGAAGGTGTGATCCAGTACAAACCAGACTGAATATCTCACCTCTGTCTGCGTGGGTTCGAGTCTAAGATTCGGCTAATGTAGTTAAGTGAGAAAGCTTGCCAGTAGCTTCTCGTGGGTCGGTGGTTCTTTCCGGGGTTTTTCCGGTTTCTTCCTCCACCACTAATACTGGCCGCCATGTATAGCCTATATATTGTGCTGAAAAATGGCGTTAAACCATAAAAAAACAACAAAAAAAAACCAGACTGAATATCACATACTGTGAAGTCACAATAAAAGCTGTGTGTTTAAAAAAAACAAACATTCATTGCCCCATTGTTTTGATACAGCTGATCATCTTTTCTTGACCCAGTTTAGTATCTGGACACCATTGTAAAACTATAGGAAACAAAATTTGTCATTGGAGTGTTTTCACAAGTTTAAATTGCTGAGCATTCAACATTTATTTTTCCCCTTTTTTGCTGCATTTGCTTTACGGACCTTACAGGGTTTTGTGCTAGAAGAACTGGATTTAAATTCACCATCGCATGCCTTTTTAAAATAATACACAAATCGAAGAATGGCGGCACTTCTATTTTTGTCTTTATCCAACTCGGCAAGGACTTTGTTTATAGTATTTGGTTTGCCCTCCCATATATTAATTGCGTTTTTCGCTGCATCAACATAGCTGTTAACAGCATCGTCATCCTGAAAAAGCTGGCTGAGATCTGAAAAGGCAAAACATCCAGTGTTACTTTAAATTAAATGCGATAAAGATGAGCAGGTTGCATTTTTTGTTACAGTAAAACCTGTCTTAAAAGACCACTGCTATGTGAGACCACCTGTCTTGAGTTGAGAGTCTACACTTTCAATGCACAATTTATTGAATATATAGCATTGTTACTTGCTATGAGAGACCACCTGTCTTGAGAGACCATGTTTTGGCAAAATAGGTGGTCTTTCAAGGCAGGTTATACTGTACCTCTTTATACATATCAACAGCGCATGAGAACATTTAATTGTTTTTTATAGTTTTGAAAAAAAGTGCATTAGAGTATTCAAACTTCTTTTCCTAAAAATTTGTTCTCACTATTTTCTAAAATAATATTATAAACAATATAACTTGTGTGACATGTTCGCAAGGACAAACATTTTATTTTCAGCAGTGTTTCATTTGTGAAGTGCTTAATATATTTTTCAGGTTTCTGTATTAGCCATGTCATAAAAAAGTTATGCTTCTATTATTCACTAAATTTGTACAATATAAGGACCAGGGTTATATAATTTTTTTTCCATCATATTGATAACAGACACTGCAACCAATCCTACCCCACCCCCCTTCCACTTTTCTGTGGAAATAATACAAAAAGTGAAGTATATATATATATATATATATATATATATATATATATATATATATATATATATATAGTGAAAACATTGCAATATATTTTGCTATATAAATACTGAAAGGAAAGTTTATGCATTGTTTTATGATTTTGCAAGAAATATAAAGCTAGTTAATGTAATTTTGGACATTAAAGCATCCATATGCAACAAGGACAAAATCTTTATAGTGTGGAAGAAAATCGATGAAGTCGTCCTGTTAACATGTACAAGTTGCGGAAAAAAGGAAAGACGTCAACAATAGTATCCTTACCAAGCTGTTCATTACAAGCACAAATGTCATTGGAAAATTTGACTCTTGATCTTCCCTTTAGAAGGTTCTTATGGGTCAGTTTGTTGACAATGAACTGGCAAACATGCCGTTTATCTCCATGGACCATGCAGTCCTGATTCGTGACTTTGCGAGCAGTATTGCTGGAAGTTTTCATGGCAGTAGCCTGTGAAAGTAAATGCATCCAGAGGGTTAAGTATGACAAAAATATATTGAGTCCTGCTGCGTGACAGGTATGGAATTCATACACAAATATCCTAGCGCTGAACTTTAGTCAGTGAATAGGACTAAGGTATGATTTTGATTACAATTGAGAAGAAACACTTTTCAAATTAAACTTTGCAGCAGTTTATTTGCCTTTGATACAACCCATTTGTTGTGTGTAATGATGAACAAATTCATGGGTACAGCTTGGTAGTGTTGCATATCCTTAATTCTGTACAAACAAGTTAAAGATGTAGAACAGTACACAGCCATATGTGCATGAGATCTAACTTGCCAGATATTTTAAAGGGGACACGTATCTATTTGAAGCACTTTTTGACTGATACAGGTGGCCAAATCCAAATTAAATGAATATATGAACAAATTCTTAATTTATGGTGCAGTTTCTTGCACCTAAGACACCAACTACACCTGGAATTAAGTTTTAGATACACTTAGTGGATCATATGAAAAAGTTGAAAGAATGTTACATTAGTAATCAAATAGGCTATTGAAGGCCACATATTCCAATCCTTATGGTTTTGAAGAGATATATTTTTCATCACATTGGTGATGGTGATTGTTGAATACAAGACCATAAATAAATTGTCTTAAGGCATAATGAACATTACAATTTGGTCAAGTTTTATCATTATTCTCCATACAAGCCACTTAAATGTATGCAAAATCGTTCTTGTTTTTCAAAAACCTTAAATTCTTACAAGAGTTTCTTACACAAAAAGTAACTTTTAAATAGTCCTGATGCACTCTTAGAGACATGTCACACTGTTAAAGATCACATAATAGAAGTAATGTTTTTATGGACATGTTTTTTAAAACTATATACCCCACAACAAAAGCATTGGTGGCCGAGTGGTTGTTGTTGTTTTAGGGTTGAATGCCATTTTTGGTGGAGGGAGAATCTGGGAAAGCCCCGGGCCGTGTGGTCTAAAATACTGGCCATCTCACATGTTCACATTGGTTTGAGTCTCAGGCTCAACCTATGTGGGTATATAAGAAAGCTGCCGGTATCTAATTTTGTGGGTCAGTAGTTTCTGCTGATGTTTATCCGGAGTTCTTCATCCTTCAGATATCTTAGGTGCCATGTATAGCCTATCTTTTCCTGACAAACTCTAAAACAACAACAAAATCATTTAGTGGCATTTCAGTCTTACAGTATTTCCATACGGAACACAATGGTTGAATGTTATGTCATTCATGACACTGTGGTGGGGCATCTGTGTTCCATGAACACATTTGGACTTTTTCTGTGAAATTGTTTTGTTTTTGTTTTTTTATGGTTTAACGCCATTTTTCAGCACAATATAGGCTATACATGGCGGCCAGTATTAAATGGTGGAGGAAGAACCCGGACAACCCCCGGAAAGAACCACCGACCCACGAGAAGCTACTGGCAAGCTTTCTCACATAACTACATTTGCCAAATCTTAGACTCGAACACACGCATACAGGTGAGATGGCAGTGGTCCGTAACGGACAGCGCTTTAGACCACTCTGCCACTCTTTTCTGTGAAATGATTAGTTGGTATTGAATTTTAAAAAAAAATATTTAGTGGTCAGAAACACAAATGCAGCCAACCTGGCCTTTGCTGGATTTTCACAACGCTCTAAATATTATAACTATCAAGCTGTTAACATCAGAACGACAATAAAAAGAAATTAAGGGTTAGATAATGTAAAATTAATCAAACATACACACATATGGAGTCCATTTATTGGATAAATGATCAAGAATATACGTGTACTGGTATCTTTGGGAAAAGGGCAGAACATACCAGGCATCGTGTAAGGTAACCACAAAGTCATAAACCAGTTACAGTTTTACAACACGAACGTGTTAGTGGTGACATTTAAACATTTGCTGAATGAATACACACACACACACACACATACATACATACATAGGCGTGTATGGTTTGCTGTGCATACACACCAGTAACTTTTAGGTCGAAGTCTTTACAATGACAAACGATACAGCAAGCTCCTTTCCACTTATCAACGTCAATTCAAACAATTTATAATTTAACGTCAATACAAACAATTAATATCAAAACTGTTGGGTCTATGATACAAATAGATAAAGGCAGACATTAAAATGTGCACAATTAACTTGTATTACGATATGTGACAGAGACACGCCAATCTAACCTGTGCCGCCATATTGTTTCTTCCAACTTTTAATTTACTTCCTTGAATCCTACAGTTCGACGTAAGTAACCTTTGACTTGTTGCTATAACTGTTTATCTTGTAAGCATAACATTCATGTATAAACTTTTACGTGCAAAAAAAAACATGTTTCCCAAATGTGTCCACAATTCAGAACGTACACTTTTCTCGAGATAAACAGTCAACACGTAACCATAGTGGCTCGTATTGTTGCTTACAATTTACCTGTTCAACATGTACTATATATATATATAGTAGATTTGTGACAGGTCAATTGTAAGCAACGATACGTGCTCCTCGTAATCAAGTGCTTGTGGTGCTCCTGTGAGCGTCACTGGCTCGAACCGCCCCTAAGTCAAAACAAACTCCAGTCAAAACGAACCTTCAAATGTCGAAACGTACTCATTACTCGAAGAGAAGGAGAGGATGAATTGGACAACTTTATAGAGGCGTCTATTTGGCAAACCAAGGCCTCCTCCAAAACCAAAAAAAATTTCAAAAACACTAAACCAAAGCTTCTAACTAACCGAGATTCTCTTGGGGGTTAGTTAATTCTGGTACGTTTTTGGCGGTTTCCCTAAACACGGTAATGTACGGTAATGGGCTGTAATGGGCTGTAATAGACAGTAATGGGGACAAAAATCGAATATTGCGAAAGAAATTATAGTAATGTACATTAAATATTATAATTTTTATTGTACGATTTAAATAGTAAGAATTGCATATATGGAACTTAATAAATGTATCATTGTATTTCTGTCTTCTTTTAAGTGACCACATTTAAATGTTCGTTTTTGCAAAAATTATTGTAAAAAAAATAGTGAACTGATTTCTATTGTAGGACTAACAGCTGAAACATTTCAATTGCATAAACACCTAAAACTAGTATAGTGTGCATTCATTAAATACCGCTTTCACACCTGTTACACGTGTCTTTGATATCCACTTTAGCTGCACATAGAATCCAGAGGCGTAGCGAGGGGGGTGTGGGTGGGGCAGGGGGTACATATGTCTCTGGGCGCCAAGGTGCAGGGGCGCCAAAATGAGGCTTACAACGTTACATTATAATAAGTAAACAAGGGTAATAAGTTGGTCACAAGATCGCTGGGGCGCCAATTTTATAGTTCGTCCCCAGGCGCAAAATATCGCTACGCCTATGATAGAATCCAGTAAGTTGAGCAGGCACTGTCATGTAAGGCCTAACATAATTATCGTTTAACGACATACTGTGAGATGTAATGGTCAATGAACATTAATAGAATTGAATAGAGGTATCAACATTATTATTTGTTACATATTTGAATCGATATATGAACAATAGTGCTTGTTACCAACTTTCGCTTATGTTTAAACAGTGATTTTAATGTAAATAATTGGCATCAAGAAGGATCCATTTATTCCTTATACAAGAAGGTTGCAGTCAAACCAAAAATCAGTTTTCTATTAACCGTGTTAAAATTTTCAATTTGTTGACATTTGTGAGATCTTGGATATTATCAGAATGGTAAAAGGAAGAAACAGTTTCCTTGCGGTGACTGGAAGAAAGCTTGTGAGTCGGGCTGTCTTTTATGTGAGGCGTGTCATCTTTTTAATTACTTATATATTGTTTAGTTTCCATTTAAAGATCTTTAATTTATATCATTATTATTATAGTATTCCTGCAAATTCTCCGAGTGTCTGTAAAAGCATTCAAACCTCCTGTTATCTGTGTTTAACATTAAACAGTATCTACATAAAATACATATTTGCAAAAAAAAAATGTATCAGTTGTTGCCATTCATAATAAACACAGTGTTTCAATAATATGGTTTCAAATGTGATAAGGAAAGTTGAAAGAAGCGATTAGAATTATAAATAATATGTTCCCAAGCGTATATATGTCCTGTTAACAGCATTACATGTAAAAAAAATTATTAATAACAGTACATTTCTTAAATTCAGTTAAACTTGGTAAATTAGATACTTTCAATATTAATTGCATTTTATCATTATCTGTATTATCGGATTCATTGTTCTATGTCACTGATCGCAAAATGATGATTTTTAGTCTTTAAATTAGCATTCTATATTTCCGTCATATAATTGAGTCTTTGATAAGAAAATTTGACCAATTCGATGTTATTTGTTGCCGATTGTATACCGGTATGTATCTTGAAAATTGTTAATGTAATGTAGTAAAATCAATTTGAAAGAAGAAAATGTACTGAATGTCATAATAACATTTTGGATGATACCATTACCTCGATAATACACGCTCTCTCTCTCTCTCTCTCTCTCTCTCTCTCTCTCTCTCTCAATGGTATTCTTACATCTCAGCAACTTTATGGTCAGATGTAGTAATGCATTATGCTGTTTATGTATTTGTTTGCAAATCATCCATGTTGTAATGACTCAAGCCTTTTTTAAATGATGTCAGTAATATGCTACCTAGAATTATTGTTGTATTGTTGTTTTTAATCAGGCCGTTAAATAAATCATATTTTATATTTCGCATAGAGTATTATATTTAAACTCCCAAAATTATTACAAGAAAATATTATCCTTTTTCTCATTTATTCTTTCTGCATATCTATATTATGTATATTATTTTTAACATACTCGATTCTTTTTAAGGTCCACATCATAAATTACTTTTTTATGTTTATGTCAAATCTTAAACCATCTGATATATCTAAAATTACATACACCCACTACCTTCCTAGAACTAATTTATTAGGATCATAAAATAAAGTTATTATTATTATTATTATTATTATTATTATTATTATTATTATTATTATTTTACATACATATAACGTTAATAGTTTACCCATGTCAATTTGTGACAGCCGACAGTTTGTATCTATACATTTTGATTCAGGCATGTGATTCATGGTTCCACTCTACGTGCGAAGTGATAACAAGCAAAGACTTTAAGACCTGGTCTTCCATTGATGAGGGATACATCTGTCGTCAGTGTCGTTCGATAGGAGGCAAATGTGATTACTTGATGTGTATCACACGACTTTAAAAAGTAATGAATTATTTTATAATGATTTATTTGTATATTTATCTAGGCTGTTTGATAAGGTTCTCCCAAACATTTATAATGATCATATTATTTGACTTGTAAGTATATAACCTTAACGTCTTGCAACTTTTCAGGAGACCAACTATATTTTTGATTGTAATGATCTGTAATTTTAGGAATCTGTAAAGTTACTGACACTTACTGAAATTTGATTTTTAGTCTATGTATTTACTTAGTTAAATATAGTTATATTTGTATATGTCTTGTATTTATTACTGTGGAGTACATATTGGATTGTTTCGTTTTAATCAACATATCTACTGTTTATAAATTATACAATTACCATTATATTAGATATCTGGTTGACATGAACTATTTTGATTTTTATTGGTACATTTATAAATTTCATTTTGATCTTTAAATAAATATTCTCTTAAGAAATTCGTGGTAGAAAACCTATGTTTGAAACAGATATTCTACAAAGTTATAAACGTTTATAATATTATACTTTTTTCCCCATTACAACAGGCTGCTAAGATTGGACTTGAAAAACTCAAAGCTTCAGTTGAGTGGGAGGATTCGTTGAGTGATGAAAGGTACTGTTCATGCAAATTCGCTGAACACCCCAGTCTAACAGTGGATGAAATTGCTGCTGACATCTTGCTCCGGTATCATGCCGAGAAAGGAATACCATTAAGAACAACTGGGGACGGAGACTGTCTTTTCAACGCCGTCTCAATCATTTTGTGCAGTAATGAATCCAAGTCTTTTGAACTGCGCTACAAGACAACTTTAATGATGGTGCTTGAAGAGTCGGCGATTTTAGGGCAACCAAATAGATCAAGTATTCGTTTATTATCGCCAGATTATTCGGATGCAGCATTAAATTGCGCTCAGATTGGGAGCTTGTCCTCGGCGTGGACTATGATTGCCCTTGCCATGGTTACAAAGAGTCCGTTACGTAGTGTTTATCCAGCTGTAAACGGGACAAAGGACTTGGCATTTAGGGCCTTAAATACAACCTTTAACCATGCAGCAGAAGGATCGACGATTTCAGTGACGTGGGGCAATGTAACCAAACCAGCTAACGTTCTTTTAGTAAAAAAAAAAAAAAGAAAAACATGGACTCCTAATCATTTCGTGACATTGGTTGAAAATAACGTCAATGACACACCCATCAATAACCCGACCATCAATAAACCATCAATCAGTAACACGACCATCAGTCCCAAGACCGTCAGTAAACCTCCAATCGTCAGTGAACCACCAAGCAAAAACCTGACCATCAATACTGAAACTGTCATTGAACCACTAACCGTCAGAGAACCACCAATTATTAAGCCGACCGTCAATGAACCTCCAGTCAGTAACTCGACCGTCCCTCAAAGTAAATTCACAGCCTCAACTAGTATCCTAGCCATCAATGACTATCCCAGTAATTACACACCTGAACGTGACGTTAGCATGGAAACGTCCACAACTAAGCGTCAATCAAATGACGGTGACTGGCAGACTCCGAAACGTCGTCGCTGCTCCTCGTGGTCATTCAAGAATAATGATTCCACATACGTAAATTGTTCGAACAGATATACCAGCCTAGTTGACAAAGATGACACTTATGACCTCGCACTGGAATCAATAAAGCCAAACAATGTCTGTAGGGAAAATGTTTCTGTGACAAAAAATGAATCAGCATCAATAGTTGGGAATTCTGGTAAGGTTACTCTTGCTGGGCCTCACAGTGGGATTTTGAAGAATGAGAAGTTTATGGACATAACAGAAACATTGAGAATTCTAAACTTTAATGAATATCACTACCACGTCTACCGCCTGGCATTAAAGAAAACGTGTTCTTTATAGTTGACAATACACTAAATGAGGAGAGAACAAAAACGGGTAAGAGGAGAGAGTTTTGGGACGACTGTGGTACGTGGGTGAAAGGTATTTCTCCCACAAATTACTTTGTTACAGTAAACGAGAAACTGGTCAGCGTTATAAAAAGAGACGGACAATATTGCACTGAAAAAACAAGTAAACGGTGTGCGCGTCTACTGTCCACTTCAACCACAAGCAGATGCTTCTGACATGTTGGTTGTGCATCGGGCATATAGCAAGCACACGAACTCACTAAAATACAAGCGACGTGTAATTTGGATAGGAAATGTGCCACACTGTATGACACTATCTAAATTTGTCTCGATTATGGAGTATGTTGGTGTATTTCCTGGTAGGACAATTCATGGAAATACATTAAAACCAGAATCACACGAAGAATACATAAGAACTACACAACGCGTAAAAGTTGTGGCTGCAAGTATGGTAAAACATGACTCCGCAAAAAATGTGTAGACAAAATAAACCAAGGAGAAGATGTTTATGACATTCCCAGAAATATCAAGGTTGTCCAAAACATTAAACACAGACAAAAAAAAAAACAAGAGCGTCAACCGGCCAAAGGCGTTTACAACAGAAATCTGGCCGACCACATTCTTAATGTAGAAAATAAAGTTTATTCTCAGCACCATTTCATTAGAGTTGTCTGACACTTTGATTCTGGTCCGTCTATCATACTGTACACTGACGCACAGATACAGGATATTAAACGATTATGTTGTACGATGGATGGAACGGTATTAGGTGTGGACAAAACATTTAATCTTGGAGAAATGTGCTTAACATCATCAGTTTTCAAAAACAGAGCACTTTTACGAACCGATACCGGAGAGTCTCCTATTTTTTTTCGGCCCCTCTTTTCTACATGCTAAATCTGATTTTGAAACTTACAATACTTTCTTCTCACAAATTGCCAGTCATTTCACAGATGAAGAAATAGAAAACATGGTTGTCGGCTCAGATGACGAAACTGCGATTCGTAAAAGTTTAAAGCGGTCATTCCCTGGAGCGACACAGATTGTTTGTACACTTCACTTGAAGAAAAATGTCACTGATTACTTAAAAAATAGGGTCGGCGTCAACGTGCAAGATAGAAAATCAATTTTAAACACCCTTTTCGGTGACGAAGGAATTGCACAAGTCGATAATTCAGTGGTATTAGAAGATAGAATTAAACATGCAACAGATGTCATTTCGGAAAAAGCGTCGGGTTTCCAGCCATACTTCGAAAAACGAATGCTACCAATACTGAAGGACCATGTTAACTATCCTGCGATGGTAAAAAATGTTGACGCCCACAGGACAAATAATAATGCAGAGTCTGCGAATAATATCATGAAGATTGGAACCATCTGGAAGCCAAAAAATATATCCGATTTGATAGACGTACTACAATCGATTGTCAGTTCCCAGTATAAAGACGCCGAAAGATCCTTGATTGGAAGAGGCAATTTTAAGCTGGCATCAAATTATATGCATCACAGAGTTTCTATTGACCTTTGGTGTAAAGAAACAGAAACTGAACGACAAGCAATATTTAGAAAGTTTCTCAAAGACAAGGGTATAAATAAGTTAACAGTAAGGTCGACAAATGGTAAAACCACTATACCAGAGAGAGAGAGAGAGAGAGAGAGAGAGTTTTGGCATCACTTTAATTAAAGCGTATTATGTGCACTAATAAAACAATATCAAAAAAACAAAATTTATTATTTATGATAATTTATGATTTATGTATTCAAGTCCTTACAATAAAAAATTATAATATTTAATGTACATTACTATAATTTCTTTCGCAATATTCTATTTTCCCCCATTACTGTCTATTACAGCTCATTTCTTTCGCAATATTCTATTTTCCCCCATTACTGTCTATTACAGCTCATTTCTTTCGCAATATTCTATTTTCCCCCAGTACTGTCTATTACAGCTCATTGCGCTTGATGGTTTATTTTTTGACGCCTATTCGTTGTCACACCTCTATGCTGCTACGAATTAAATCATTTATATAACAATAATGGAAGGAGAATCGTTAACAACTGGATCAGCTAAAGAGCGACTAGCCGCGATTACAAAATTTATACCCGTACGAGATAGAGTTAGACAAAAATTACAGCAGCGGCAGGAATCTCAAGTTGATTTTGCAACAGGTCCTGAACAGTTATTTAGACCTGTTATTACGGCTACAGAAAAAGCTGCAATAACTACAGAAAGAGCAATATATTGGGTGATACTACGGATGAAGAGGAAAGAAAAAAGGGTATTCTTCCAGTGTTAAAACAAATAGCTGCAGCTCAACCACAACCGCAGGCAGTAGCTGTTGACCCTGTCAAAGAAGAAGGTGCTGTTGGTGATTAATGATTAATGTGATGTTTAAAAAATATAGTCTAGATGATCTAGCTAGTTTTGCATTTACAGACTTAAAACGTAGAGAAAACTACCTAAAACCTGAAAATACTAAATCTGTAGATAGAAAAAATGGTATAATTAAATAAATCGCATCAAATAAGACAAAGATCAGGTTTCAAATAAAGATCTGATATATATCTCATACATGAATAAAATAAAAAATTTTGACATAGGTATTCAGATTGAGCAACAACAGCATTCGCAACCTCCTCCACCGCCATATGAAAAATCTCATCAACTGCAACAGAAAAAAGTCAAAATCTTCTAGAAGGGAAGAATCTTATGACGAGTCTGGTACTACTGGTAAAGGATTTTCTCCGAGTGGAACTCCAAGCGGAGGTAGTGTTCTTGTTGCCTGTCCTAATAATAATATTTTCTCCGACATAGCACGATTAGAAATCCTCATAGGTGGTAAAAGAGCTGGAAATAACACACTGGAAATAATTAATGAAGCAGCTGACATCTATATACGATTATTTCAAAGTGGTATCATGGATATCAGTATATATTGAGAATTTATCGATGAACTCGTTGATGTTTATCACAGTGATTGATTATTCTGGTGATAATTAGTCACACGATTAGATAAATAATAATTAAATAGGATGATCATACAATGCACCCACCATAAGCCAACTATGACTTACGTAGTAAATTCACGGTTGCCTGTTTATAATGTATATTATAGTAGTAGAGAGGCTGAACCCTACAAATCTTTAGCAGCAGAGAGGGTGAATCGGACATCTCTAATTTTGTTAGATTTCAAGCAAATAATTTTAAGGCTCTGTTTGTCAAATTAAGACTTAACAATTTTAGATGTCTGTTTGTCAAGTTAAGGTTTTCTCGAAACCGAAAAAGAAAATGTCAAAAACAATAAAGGCATAAAACACAGACGTATATTTGTTGTCGTGGTTTTGTTAGTTGTTATGGGTTGGAATATAGTTTCCTTACCATCTGTGTCTTACCAAATCGAACAGATCAATAATGAATTACAGCGTAGAATAAAATCCATTACGGGAAAATAATCTAAAATCGCTATAACAGTTCATGAACCAACATTATCATCCACGATTGAGATAAACTCACCCGGGTATGCTGTAGATATCTATCAGAGTTCTATAAAAACCGTGCTAGGATGGCCTGAAATCCCACCTCAGGCACCATCTTATCAAAATCTACCCGAACCTAAAAAATCTGATAATGTCACAGACGAAAAATCATATCATGATACCCCCCCCCCCCATAAATCATGAGAGGGAATTTTTGACAAATCAGGTTTTTTTTTACAGTAATGGGACTTGGGGTTTTGATAGAGGATGGGCGCGTGGTTGGGTTGAATAGGATCTAGCTGATGTCTCGGAAAATTTTAATTCCCTTAATAAAGGGTATAACGAATATTTAAATAAATTACGGCAGAGTTTTCAAGAACATATTATCGATTTATCGTCGAAACCCTCAATTATCAAATACATGGAAATACTAAATCAAATTGTATACGATATGGAACTGTTTAATCTACGACTTATTCAAGGATTATTAGATGCCAAAGATGGTTCTGAGAGAGTAGAATTTGCAAAGAAGTATAAAATACATGTAGAAAATATATCAGCATTTAAATTTCCCGAGTATAATGCAGACAAACTAAAAAAAATCAACCAATGATCTACTCGATGAGTATTTCCCACAAACACTCGCCACATGGGAAAAAATAACACAACCACAAACAACTATCCTCAAACATAATAATGACCCAGACGGTGGTGGTAGGCATATTTCTGCTGCTAATGTTAATATATCCTTGGTGATTGCAGTAAATCCAGTATGTGACGCTATTGATGGAAGTTACCCAAAAAAATCTCGAAAGGTTAAATCAAGCCCAGCAGGCATATATTTTATATTCGTTTGCACCAACAGCTCCACCCGGATTTTTAATAATTGAAGAGCCAACAAATCCAGTGAATATGCGATGTCATAATGATTTATTAACGAGATTTAATTTTAAACTCACTGACCAGTCCAATAATTTGATTGACTTAAGGCATGAGACCTTACAAATTAGTCTGTATGTGAAATCCTAAACGATTTTCATCCTAAAGAATTTTCGTCTTAAGACTTTTACCGAAAAGAAACTTTGGTTGAAACCATAACAACTGAAAAAAACACAACAAATATACATCTGTATTTTAAGCCTTAGTTGGTTTTGACAAACAGAAATCTAAAATTGTTAAGCCTTCTTTTAACAAACAGAGCCTTAAAATTATTTGCTTGAAATCTAACCCAATTAGAGATGTCCGATTCACCCTCTCTGCTGCTTTTTTTTAAGAATCATTGAAATGCTTAATCTTACTAGCTGTCAGTGATAATTTATTCTGACCACCAGACATCTGATTGTGTTTTAACGAAATCGTAGTAGTTCAACATTTTTTAAGCTGATTCCGATTGCAACTTCTTAATCTGACCAGGAGTCAGAGTAACACTAACGGGACTATATGACATTTTATTTAATACGAGATTGATCTAATTGTCTACGTGTTTACATGTTTTCTAATGGCGCATTAACAATACTCATTCGTCCGCCAACACCTTCGAGTAGCATTGATTTGTCACTGAGAATGACGGCAATTGCTCTGTAATCACCACCAGGAGGAGGATTGGTTACACGAGCTTCGAAGTATGCATCAATGACGGATTGTCTAGTTAAGTCAAGATGTTCCAGTGAAAAGTAATAAATAGGGTTTTAAAATCTAATTGTGATATTTGAAGACCAGTATCTACATTTTGATCATGCCCATAAATGTCAGCAAACGATGATATGCGCACGATATTTGATTTTGTCCTTAATTAAGTAAAATATTCACAGCTGGTTCATTTTGACCGTTTATTTTTTTAACGTTATTTCGTTAACACTCTGCAATCCTGAGAATTTAATCGCGTATAATCCTGTAACGCAAGAAATATATGTCGAGGCGCAGAAACACCCCTGTTTGATGTAACATGCCATGAAAATTCTCCATTAATGTCACTCTGCAGACTAGCTGTCGTTGTTGTTAGCCATGAAAGTAATGATTTACCACCTACACTCATAAATGATAGTAATTTTTGATTTGCGACGATTGATTGAGTCATTACCGGCATCCATACTGAGAGTTTTATTGTATTTACCTTCCCAGCAGGAACACCAATACCATGCAAGTTGCATCATTATCATCACCTTTCGCGATTGGTGCTATTTTTGGAGCCATCCTTGCAAATAACCCTTGAATAACATTACCAAGACCATCTCCATAATAGTAGACTGAACCCTACAAACCTTTAGAGGTTTCTATTTGTCAAGCCAAGGCCAGTCAGAAAACAGAATTAGGGAGAGAGGCTGAACCCTACAAACATCTTTTTTTTTTAGCCAAGTTGAAACAAAATGGAGTCTATTTGTCATAATCCATGGTATGTTACGAAACCGAAAAACAGAAATTGCCTCTGACGATTTGTTGTCGCGGTTTTGTTAGCTGTCATTAATTAAATCATATGATATAAGAATAATGTTAGTAGAATCATTAACAACTAGACGAGCTCCAGAGCGATAGGAGGAAATAAGGAATTTTATCCCCGTGAAAGATTCTGTCAGACAAAAACTTCAACAGCGACAGGAAGCTCAAGTTGATTTTGAAATAGGTGCTGAACAATTATTTAAACCTGTCACTACGGCAACTGACAAAGCTGTAATTGCTACTGAAAGAGTTATATTAGGGGAAATACAAAATGACGATAGAGGAAGAAAAGCTATTCTCCCCGAGTTTGAAAAAATAGCAAAACGAGCCAAGCAAACAAAAAAGATTTTACCGGATCTTCCATCTGATATAACCGCTCGACAACCACTGCCTGTTGAAGAGGGAATACTTAAAGATATTCTACTGAAATCGCTAATGTGAGAAAGAAATTTTTCTCCTAAACCCAAACCAATAAAGGGAAATATTGAAATAATAGCGAGATTTAAAAAAGGTGCAACACTAGCAAGTTTGGTATGAAAAGATACAATTTTAGAACCAAAATATGCTACCATAAACGATGATAATTTTATTAAATGTATATATCGTGCATATTGCAACAAAAAACAAGCCAGAACTGATCTTAAAGTTGATACTTTTTTAAGAGAAATTCAAAACCTTGAAAGAGTATATAGATCACAACCGCCTCAGCAGCCTGAAGAAAGGGGTAATGTTTTAGAAATTTTAATGGGACCTAGAGAAGAATCTTCTCCGACGCAAGCAACGCTCCCTCTGAGCGAATGGTAGGTATGCGCAGTGCTCACTACAATGAGCAAGCATTATGGAGACGAATAATATTTAACGTTGGATTGAGCAAAAGTTGGCAATTCAGCTGCGCGGAGATGCCTGAGCAGCTGCGCGCGCGCGCACGCGCACGCGCGCAGCTTAGAGGAAACGTTGGACGCAAGGTGCAATTGGTACCTTCGGGAAGGGATTTTCTTATTCTGGAACTCATGGTAGTGGTATTGTTCCCTGTCCTAAAAATATTCTTTCGTACATAGTACGATTAGAAATTCTCATGGTGGGTAAACGAGCTGAAAATAACTCACCAGAAGTAATTAATAAAATTGCTGATATCTGCCGACGACTATTTAAAGGTGGTATCATGTATATCAGTGTATATCGAGAATTTATTGATGAACTCGTCGATGATTATCATAGTGATTGATTGTCCATGACAATTAGTCACCCAATTAGATCAATAACATTTAAATACAACGATCATTCATCGTAATCACAACAAGCCAACTATGACTTATACAGTAAATTCATTATTGCCTTTTTATAGAGTATCTTATGGAGATGGTCTCGGTGATGTTGTTCAAGGGTTATTTGCAAGGATGGCTCCAAAGATTTGCACCAATCGCAAAGCAATTATCGATGAAAACAATTGATGTTATTCGTGATAAGAGTATTAGTACTGTTGGCGATGTTGTCAGTAAAGCGTTTGCTGCAGCTAAGGAAAGACTAACCGCTTTGATCCGACGAAGAAAATTACCGTCTACGGAAATTATGCCCGCTAATGTTAATAAGATAATGAACCAAGCTGCTGATCAAAAACTAGCAGTGCTGATAAATCAAGGATCTGATGCGCAGAGAAATATTACTGAAAATCTAATAGCGGAAAGTGATTTGAAAACCCGAGCGAGATCGCGATTTAGATCGAAAAAATATATAATAAAATGTTTAAATATACACCTGGCACAGCATTTGATACAGACGCACAGGTTGTCAAAAATGATTCAGTACGCGATTATCAATTTTGTTTATATTACGCGACACAACCCGTTTCCAGATCTAGAATCGAACTTCAGGTTCAAGATACAAGTAAATACTTTCTACCCGCTGAAGCATTTTTTGAAGTAGAAGGAAAAATCGTAACAGATGGTGGTGGATATGCAGAAAATGCGCGCGTTGGTTTCGTCAACAACGGTTTTATGGCGCTGTTTAATAGTGCTAGATATATGATTGATGGAAGAGAGATTCAATCTAATGAGCATGATGTTGATGTTGTCACAACAAAGATGGTTTAGCGAGATATTATTATGATTATACAAGACGGCTGGTCCATCTATGATGTTTGCTAAGGATATTACTGATCACGCTGAACATATTCAGTATGTTAAATTACGGACACCAGTAGCTGCTGCATCTGATCAACCAGTTGACGATGAACATAAAGATAAACCAGCTACCGCTTTTGATATTATAAAAGATGTTGCTACTAATAACAACCCAGTATTTGCGACACGTACAAATATGTTGAGAGGACAGAGTCGATTATTTTCATGTATGATTCCATTATCTCATATATTTGGATTTTGTAGAAATGTCCGAAATGTAATCTTTGGAGCTAAACAAACAATTGTCCTTCAGCGAAAAGGCGATGACAATGATGCAATCTTGCATGGTCCTGGTCTTCCTGATGGTAAAGTAATTCTAACAAAACTCTTATTGTGGATGCAAGTAATGACTCATCAATCGCAGCAGAAGAAAAAAAACTATCATTTATGGATACAGGTGGTACATCATTGATATCGTGGTTATCAGTTACGACGGATATTATGGAGAGTTCTAATAATGGTGTATTTACATGGCACATGGCATTACAACATGGTGTTTCTGCGCCTCGGCATATATTTGTTGCGTTACAGGATAAGGCACGATTAGATAAACAAACACACAGCCATATGATATTTGATCAACTAGGTTTTAATGAAGTCTCATTAAGAATAAATGGCCAACAAGAACCATCCGAAGATATTTTACTTAATTACGACCAAAACCAAATTGCACCAGCGTATCATCGCTTGCTGACATTTATTTGACGTTATACAAATGTAGATACTGGTCTGCAAATATCACAACACGATTTTAGTAACTTATATCCGATATATTACTTTTCGCTGGAACATCTCGATTTAACCAGACAGTCCGTCGTTGATATACACTTTCGAGCTCATGTAACACAACTTCCTATTACTCCGGTAGGTCCACCAATTTTTTACGGTGATTACAGAGCAATTGCCGTCATACGCAGCGATAAATCGATGTTACTAGAAGGTATTGGTGGACGAATGAGGGTAGTTGATTCACCAGTAGAAAATACGTATACAATTAGATTAATCTCATTTATTAATAAAATGTCATATAGTCACGTTAGTGTCACTCTGACTCCTGGTCAGATTAAAAAATTCCAAGCGGATTAAGCTAAAAAATGTGGAACTACGATATCGCTAAAACATGATCAGATCACTGGTGGTCAGAATAAACTATCACTGACAGCTCTTCAGATTAGGCATTTCAATGATGCAAACAAAGATAAAAGGGTTGTTCAGTTTACTTTCTCTGCGGCTGAGATCAAAGACACAATTAAATCGGGTGGTATATTTCCACTTCTCGCTGCGTTACCAGCATTGATTGCCGCTGCCGTCCCTGCAGTTACGAATGACGCCGCGTTAGGAGCAGTTTGATCCGCTGCTGGAATGGCACTAAAGAAAACAACGGGAAAGGGATATAAAAAGGCGGAGTCTAAGACTACCAGGGACTCCGTATTCATGGTACAGCGGAAAAGGCATGAGCTTGCCAGGGACGATTTAATAACACCGCAGTCAAATTTTGATTTACTACTGATGCTGATAAAAAATTAAGAATACAAAAATTCAGAGGTGTTTAAATGCGAGATCAATTAAAAAAAAGACAAGCAGATAATATTGAAACAGGTATCATTAATCTCGATAACAGCACTGGACCTGGAACTCACTGGGTTGCATACGCGATTGATCCACGCGGAATCGTTTATTTTGATTCATACGGGTTAGCGCCACTAAGGAAATTTATGCGCTATATACAACAATTAAAATTCCCTCACTGGTACTCGACGCTAGCAACAGACAATGACCGAACCGCCAATATGCGGCCAAGTAGTAATTAATGTCCTTGATGCTATATCAAAATAAACTAAACCACCCAATGAACTGTACACGAATACCCGAATAATCGCTTTTTAGAGAGATCTTAAAATATCATGATCTATATTTACAGGAGATCTCTAGAGAGCCTAAACAACTCACCGGGGGGAGGGGGATATCGACAGCAGATGATGTCATTTTTATATTTTTTTTATTGAAGATGAAATATCCGAAATGTTAAATCTTGCAAATGTGGATCCAAACGAAATAGTCGTATTTCAAGATAGACATGGAAAATTAAAAACGAGTAATGTTTCCTTGAATGATATTATAGTTAGACTTAACTCTCTAGCAGTCTTTTATTCTACTGGCAGGATTAAACCAGAGGTTCCTTTTCCAACTGTGCTATTGATAAACGAATAAACAAAATCTGGTAATACAATGACGGGTGAACTCAACATGAACTCGAACAAAATAACCGCACTTGGTAATCCAACATCGGACAGTGACACTGTGAAAGAAAAAACTATGTAGACGCGCTGCGAGAAGAATATGAAACCACTGACGATAAACTATCAACACTGCGGGCTGAGTATGATGTTCATGTAAATGCGTTTGGAAATTTCCGTAATAATTTTAAAAATCCCAGATAAAACCGTGGATAATTTCTTTGGAAAACCGTCAAATATCCCCATAAACTCTTTGATATTAAAACAACTATTGATACGATTAAACAAACAGGATAATATCGTTGGTTTTTTTCCTGCTATCGCTGCACGACTTGATAAGATTCAAATACCGCATCAACAAAATATCAATACCGTGTACTCGGTACAACATGGAGAATTCATCTGGACACCTCAAAATAATATTATTGATGTTACCGGGGAAGTCCAGGGTATCTATAGATTAATTCTAATTTCACCGTTACAATTTAATGTGTCATCAGATTATCAAACGGTGTTAATAGCTTAAGTGAGTTTATCCGCAAGGGAAGCACTGAAATGTTTAGTATAAAACCCGACAATGGGAATTTAACAGCAACAACAATCAGATACTACGTAGAATTTGTAATTGATTTAAGTAATTAGTATAATAAATGTCCAACAATATCGATACGATCAAGTGCGCGAGTTTCAAAGTGAATTAAAAAAATCTCGTTGACGAGTATACAGTAAAAGTAAAAAGTATCGTAGGCCTATTACCAGTGTTATACATAATCGTGTTTTCGGCTTCATCTGTTATTGCTTGAACGGGTGTATTGTTATCAGCTGTAACAATGATTACACGTGCTATTGTCTCAATTTGTGTTTCAGCAAGAACAACAATTATAGGGTTTCTTAATATCATTGCAAAAAAAAATATCCACATGCAGTCAGAATAAACTACACGAGTATATAATTAAGTTACATATCGTAATGGATGCATATTCTCAGATATCTTCGTTGATATCATCCAGTCTCGACGATACAGTAATATCCGATAACGAGTTCTTAGTCATGACTAACATCTACCACAGAGCAACAACTAAATTAGAAGAAAAAAACATAACAGTAATAATAATGGCATCGACATCGGCAACGAAATTACTGCAACATATAGCTGCTAACACAACTTCGGCAAAAAGAACTATGACATCAATAACATGAACTAAACATGAATTTAGTATCAATTTCCCAACTGCAATTCCGATAAAGGAATTCGCAGTAGCAAAATTACTAGTATATTACAGTTGGCCAAATATCAGATCAAAATCATTTGGTGGGCAGCAACCGAATAATTCTCTAGTGTTTTCGAGTAAACATAAGCCAGATGAAATTCCTGATTGATTTATTGTGCTTATACTGTCCGGTAATTATCAAATTGAACAGATCAATAATGAACTCCAGCGTAGAGTAAAATCCATTACGGAAAAAGAATAAAAAATTACTATAACGATTCACGAGCCGACATTATCAGCCGCGATCGAGATAAACCCACCTGGTTATGTTGTAGATATTTATCAATTATCGATCAGAACTGTACTGGGATGGCTGGAATTCCACCACCTAAATATCAAGTACCGCGAGAACCAACCTTGAATGATTTTACCACAAATGTGAAAAAAATTATAACACAACCAGAGTACAGGAAATCGATTTTGGAAAATGAATTATTCATCATTCTTGATGGCGAAAAAAATACCCACGCGTATTAATAATTTATTTATGGGTGATACTACAGGGCCTGATTCTAAATGATTGTAAACGAGGTGTATATTAATAATTTTAGAGAAAGAAAAATTCCCGAACTGACGCATTTGGTAGATTGCAAAATTTACTTGTTAATGCTACAAAGGATTATTCTGATGACTTAAAACAACAATATATGGAAACAATTCAGCATTTAAATCAATTAATGGACGCCATCGAGTACATTTTTCTACGAAATCGAGCAGCCGTCTCCATCTTTCATTAGTAAGCTCATTGCAACTAGGTCCACAATGATAATTCCAGTCTTTTAGAGCATCTTTGCCAACTTTGGCATTACAGTCTCCTTGGATGATGATGATATCTTTCTTACTTACCATGTTTATTATACCCTGGAGTTTGTTGCAAAACTCCTCTATTTCTTCATCATCATGATCAGTAGTTGGTGCAATGACTTGGATAATTGTGATGTTAAAGGGAGATGCTTTCAGATAAATGGAGATGATTCTGCTAGATATGGGGCGACACTCAAGCATAGATCCCTTGAGGACTGTGTTTACAAGGAAGCCTACTCCATTTATGGACTTGTCCAACTCTCCACTATAGTATAATCTATGCCCATCTTCAATTTGGTGTTCTCCTAGGGCTCTCCATCTTACTTTATAGAGTCCAAGAATGTGCCATGTGTAGTGTTCCATCTTATGTGTCAACTCTTGCAGTCTTCCAATTTGCTAGAGTTCTAATGTTCCAGGTGGCGATGACAATGCTGTCTTTGGCTCTGATTTTATGCAAAGTACCAGTAGCCCGCTTGTCACCCCTGTCCTGGTGTACAACGGCATGCGCGGTTGTTGTTGACGTGGGCGACGACCGATCCGGTATGGTAATTTCAGATTTGTAAAGCATTATCATTGTGTCTTGGGTAAAAGTCGTCTGGCGGAGCCCTTCCCTCTCCAGACCAAGGAGTTGCCAGAAGGGGATGTAGTACATCGTTCAGCTGCCTTAGGGTCTCTAGTCCGGATTTTTGTTTAGGGTTTACTCCCTTAGCCTTTGGCTAACCAAAGGCGGCCTCCACGGCAGGAGACTCGTGTATTAGCGGATTCGTTCATTTCCCGAACAAATAAACATCTGCCACTGCAGTTGAATACCGAGAAATAAACAAGAATATCAGGACAAACAACTTGAAGAAAGCAAAAGAAGATTGAATTGGACAAACTTGCACAGAAATAGAGAGCAGACTGATAAAGAATAATAGCAAAAAGGCATTCCAAATTGTGAAAGACCTCAGCAGACGGAAGCAACCTAGAGTCAGTACCATTCAAGAGGAAAATGGAAAATACCTTACAGAAGTAAGTTACATTGCAGAAAGATGGACTGAGTATTGGAAAGAATTCTACAACCATCCGTTCACAGGAGAATCAGAGGTGCTTGAAGTTACAAACTCCACAAATGATGATGGTTTCCCCATTCTCGCAGAAGAGGTGGAGTCAGCAATAAGATCACCAAAGAATGGAAAGGCAGCTGGAGTAGACAACATCCCAGAAGGACCTATCAATAATGGTGGGGAATCAGAGAGCTGCTAAAAAATCTGCAACACGATCTGGCAGACAGGCGATTGGCCAACACAGTGGGCCCAGTCACTGATTATAACAATCCCCAAAAAACCAATCACCAGCTGTGCCAAAATTACAGATCTATCAGTTTGATCACGCATGCTAGTAAGGTGACGCTGAAGATCATCTTGAAAGACTCAACCCACAAGCAAAAGAAATAATATATTGAAGAACAGGCAGGTTTCCGGAGCGGAAGAAGCACAACAGAACAAATATTCAATCTTAGGGTTCGGTGTGAAAAGTATTCACAACATCAACATGACATCAATCATGTGTTTTTAGATTTCAAAAAGACGTGTGACAGAGTGTGTCATGAGGCATTGTGACCCACATTAAAGAAATACAACATGGGTCAAAAGTTGACCAATACCATCAAGCAGCTGTACGCTAAGGCTACCAGTGCAGTAATTGGTCAAGGTTTTGTAGGGGACTGGTTCCAAACAATAGTTGGAGTACGGCAAGGCTGTCTCGTGTCACCCACACTTTTCAACATCTACTTAGAGCGCATCATGAGCGAAGCCCTGTAAAAGCACTGTTCGAAAGTCAGCATTGGAGGGCGTAATATTACCAACCTACGCTTTGCAGAGAACATTGATAGGCTGGCAGGCAGTGAAGATGAGCTTGCCACCTTAGTGAAAAACCTGAATGAAACATCTTCCAGATTTGACATGGAGATAAGCGCCGAGAAGACGAAGCAGATGAAAAATGGTGGCAAACAAACCTCAACCAAGATTAAAGTCAGAGGACGGGAACTGGAAACAGTGGGCCAATTCAAATATCTTGGTTCCATAATCACCGAAGAGGGATCAAGAGCAGAGATTTTGTCATGAGCAGCACAAACAACGGCAGCTATGTTAAAGCTAAGACCCATCTGTAGAGACAAGAATATATGTCTGAAAACTAAATCAGACTATTGAGAGCTCTATTCATGTCAATCTTTTTGTATTCATGTGAGGCCTGGACCCTGACATCAGAATTACAACGAAGAAACCAGGCACTTTGAAATGAGATGCTACATAACCATCCTTGGCATCTCTCACATGGACCACATCACAAATAAAGAAGTGCGTAACACCATCAGGCACAAAGTAGGCCATTATGAAGACCTTCTCACCACTGTCAAAATGAGAAAGCTGAACTGGTATGACCACATCACTAGAGCCAACAATCTATCTACAACAGTACTGCAGGGCAGTGTCCAAAGTGGCAGATGGAGATGTAGACTTAGAAAAAAGTGAACTGACAACATCACATAATCGACCAAGAAATGTTTTGCGGAGACACAGGCATTGGCACATGATCGAGACAAGTGGAGGGAACTGGTCAGATGTTCCGCAGCACAGTGCCTCAACGACCACACTAGGTCAAGAGACTGATGATGATGGTGACTTTAGTAGGTTTTTGTTTGGGTACGTTTTGGCTTGAGTGCGTTTTAACTTGCCTCCTTTGTAAATAAGGTAAATACTTGTAAACTTGTTGATCATATTTTACTCTTAGGCAAGTTCTTTAATCTCATTAGGACAAATAAACTTGCGACATCTACTTAATGAAATGTTAATTCTCAAAAGTGTCTTTATCAAATTATATAGGACTATAACCTTGAAAGTTCTCTGCTGTCAATTTTTTGTTCAAGACAGTTTGTAGTCGTTATATAAAATGATGTTTGACTTAGATGATACAAAACTTTCAAAACAAGAAACGCCACCAATCTTTTTCTTCTTCAAACATTCAGTACAATATTATCGATTTTATCCTCTGATTAAAATAAAGATTTTTTTTCTAATTTTCCGTGACTCCTTTAATTCATTGCTATAAATAAGAAAGAAACATCTAAGAATATGCTTGTTTATCCTATACTTTAGACGTATGCGAAAGCAAGACCATTGTTCAAAACCCAATGGGCCGATAGGCAGATAGGAAATAACTGGTAGGTGAGTCGTGACATAGAAGGGAATAGCTAAGCAAAGTACGTACTGAGACAATATGCCTGTGTGCAGGTCACGGGTAGACGTAACTTTGCCTCGAGTCGTTTCGCCCGTATTCAGTATTGGATGGAGATAAAACGCTGGACTCGTGACCTGAAGGGTGCGGGTTCCATTACTACCTTCTAAAGAGTGCGGGCTAAATTACCACCATCTGCTATCGAATTGTCTCCATGGGTAAGGAACTCGACTCAGCTTGCCTCAGCAAGATAAAACCATCTAGTGTTGCTATGTTTTAAACACACACACACACACACACACACACACACACTTTTATATCAGTGTCATTCATATCTGATAATGTAAATGCAGTACACATCTGTTCTCCCGTCAGATGTAGGTAGACATTAGCGGCAAATCCAAAGTCTTCTGTTTTAGTTTACAAATTAATTTTATTAGTGCGTAGTTTAGTGGTTGAGATTAGTAGTTGTTTGAGCCACTTCAAGGATATATTATAATTTTTCAGGCAGTCGAAGGTTAATATACGGGGACACTTTGAGGAATAAATAATAATTACACAGGTCGTAGGTTTAACATTGGAATAGTATTTTAGGGAAACACATGTTTATAGGAACAAAATTGTTGATGGTGACAAACGATACTATTGTTACTAGTCGCTAACCTTAATTTGGGTTACATAGCAACCTCAATATGTACCAATATACGTACTTATCGGAAATCCTGCTTTAAATTAGTCCATAAGTTTAACAAGGGAATGTTCGTATAGAGACTAAAGTATTTATAGTCAACTTTTGTATGGGAACAAAAATGTTTATAGCTACAAGGGAGAACGTATTAATAACTTTGTAATAGTTATAGGCCATTTCTGCAGACTTAAGGAAAATGTAATGAAAACATGTTTAGGTACTATGTAGTACAGGTTATTAGAATACTATTCAGTACCCGTTATTTTATTACATCCCAAACACACGCATTGCAATCCAACACCTGCTCTATTATTACAATCCAGCACACCACATATATACAATCCAATCACCCAAGGTTAGCTTACAATCCAACACACGCATTACATATCAAGAACATGCTTTATTATTACAATCCAGCACATAACATATACCGTGCAACACAGTTTTACAATCCAACATATCACATACAATCCAACGCTTGATGTTTTACTACACTCCAGCACACCATATACATAATCCAATGCCAACTTATTGATTAGAATCAATGACACGCCTCAAAATCCGGCAAATGAAAATGTATTGAAATCTAACAAATCACATATATAGTCCAATGCCCACATTTGATTACACAAAATCAAATACACAATCCATTATCCGGAAATTTTGGCAGCTTTCGTCAACGTGAACATATTTGTGACTGCGAATGATTTGATCAGAGGAAACCCCTAACTCATTTGTTCCAAGCTCTCTTACCACATGACTGCCAAATAAACCTAACGTTTTTTTAATGCCGTACGTATGCTGCGACACATACTCCAGACAAACTGTTTTGGTACAAGACGGGAACGCGCGCTTTGAACGAACCAGGATGAGTGTTAAATTGTTTCGTCATCTTGATCGTGGATACCGACTGTTAAAATCTATTATAAGTTGCTTTTCCTAGCACAGAATAATATTAAAATGCAGTCAGCTTGCGTCCAGGAAATTTATTTTTCTTCATCAACGTATTTCCAAAACTAAAACAAGAAACGAGTGGATATCTCTCTTCATGTCAGATTTCAGAAGACAAGACTAATTCGAAGAAGGGTATCGATCCTCTGAAGGCATCACTTTGGCAAACGTGGAAAAGAACGAAGATCGTGTGCAAACGTCATGTTAAATCATTTGTTGGGAAAAGTGGCACAACGTTTTATGTTGACCAAAACGAATTACTTGACTGATCCGAGAAGCAAGTTTCAAATGGTGGAACGAAAGGGAAAGTGATGAACATGCTAAAATTATCCGTGAAGATTTGATCTTGGTCAATTACAAATAAGTGACCCAGGTACACCTCTTGGCACGTTTGGAAATGTGTTCATTTCGTACGTGACAGCCAAAGGTCATTTAAAATTGTACGAAGCCTTAGATGTTTAGGAGATCGAGTTCTTTAATTTGACAGTCAGAAATGTCGAAGGCATGGACTTACAAGCATCCTCAATACACTATCTTCAGTGTTGCTAGAGGTGGCCCCCCAAAATTATGGATAGCAATACCGAGACCAATGAGAAAATTCATTCCAAATGTAACATCAAAGGACTGACACTGCTTTGACACAATGTAAATTACCTCAAATAACACCAAATGCGATTTTTAAAACATAACGTGACACACGTGGCAGATCCACAAGTATATACTCAAAGCAAACAACTTTACCAAATCATTTGTGGAACATTTTAGAAGTGGTTCTCTATTACGTGTCATTTTTTTTTCATTTTAAAATGGAATCGTACAGATAGAGATACCCCCCCCCCCCAAAAAAAAAAAAAAAAAAATTCTATACCTTCTCCAAAAGGAGAAGAGTGATGCCACTGCAAGTTCACACAAAAGTCCCAAGAAGTCCTAAGGAAAATGTATTTCCTGCCAGAAAGAGAATGGATACTGCTGATAGGACGCCAAAGTGATCCAGCAAACTGCGATGTTCGGTGACAATATCTTCTTCTATAACAACTTATATTTTGTCGTACAGGATGATTCCTGTCAAACTTAAATCAGCAACAGCATTTCCTAATTTGATGAAAACAATAGTGGAAATCCAGTCCTGAAAGAATTTCTTCGGTGGCAACGACGGCATTTTGTTCTTCGTTTTTAGACAAAAAGTCAGACTGGATCTATCCCAACTAGAACTGAATTTAGTCCAATGAAAGTAACGTCAAGTCATGCCCATCATTAAGTTTATGCGAAGGCCGACATTCCTTGAAGACTTATTCCAATATAAATTAAAACGTATAAATTAGAATGTATGTGAAAATATTGTACAATTGAACACACTCTCAAGTACATCGACGTTTTACTACGTGTCTTCAAGCTTACAATCAGTGGTATAATCGTAGCATTAGATATGCAACTAGGAAAAAGAAATGACACTAGCAACCTTAATGATGGTGTTTGATCGAATGTTTGGAGATTCAACTATGCCCTAAGGAAGCAAGGAACATTAAATATGGTAAACTGGGTTTGCACTTTAAAAACCAAACTCACCTTTGACAAAGGTTATTTAACAAAATTTCACAACTGAATAGATTCTGCTCATTTACTCGTCTGGGTTACAACAAGTGACTCAAAAAATGACGTTTAAGATATCGAAACCATTCGCGATATATAGCAACAGGTAATTTACTATAAAAGGATGAAGTAGTAATAATCAAGCCATTAAACACGAAAGCTACCCCCTCCCCTTCCTCTCTTGGACAACTACTTAAGTAGCCCCTGTGTGTGTGGTGTGGAGAACGTGTGCCTAAAAATCAAATCGCCATTTTCTGTCAACTATTTGAGGTATATTGTGTTTTAGGAGCAGCTATTTCTAATTTAACTTTGCAATCAGGAGACAAAATATTGTACACAATTCCACGCACCAGTTGTACTGGTTACCTTGTTCTCAATACTTCCTTGAAATATTCTATGGATAGTAAAAACATCAGCCTTTTGAACAACGATAGTCGCAGAACAGCAACAATAGCCTAGTTTTGAAACATTTGGAAAATCATTCTCCTTTGATATCGACTGACTCATCTAGAACGATCAGATTATTAATTTAACTTTACTGAGTGACTCTTCTATGAATGGGTTTCCCATCAACATCTGATATTTTTTTCACGGCCAAATTATCGCAGGCCATACAACATGACTGCGGAGCTCGTTGGGAAAAACTTTGGTCTAAATCATTTATCCCACTCACGTACTAAATATTAACACAAATTAAAACACTGTACCTGTATATATCCTGAACGAACAATTTCAAGAGCAGTCGGAGAATATTGATCCTCTCATTTACGAATCTAAACAAGTATTACATACAATCTTTCTTTGAACACATATAGTCATAATAATTCCTGGGGGGTATTCTTTTAGTGGTCAACACATGGTTGAAACGATGTCTGCTATTTTCAACTATCAGTTTTGTTCAGCCCTCCAGTTACTCCAGACTAAACCGTTTGTTATGATGAGCTCTAACAATGTTACATTAGAACGCCAATTGATTTCAACCACAGGTAACAATGCTACCGTTTGTCCCCATAAGCACTTTTGTCTCTTCAAAAACGTTTGTGCATATAATACCATTCCCTTGCTAAATATATGGCCTATATAATTATTTTGCATCACCAAACGTATTGCAAAGACAACTATGTACATTGTACAAATACATGCAAATGTTATTGCAAAGACAACTATATACAAATACATGCAAATGTTATCCATTGACATGACAATCAGCTGCATTGATAAAGCATTGTAACGATATCTCGATAGTGTTATAATAGTAGTGACACCTTGTATTCTTTTCACATATCATGCTATTGTTATCGTTTTAGTCTTAGTGCTGGATCTTTTGTATTCTGTGCATACCATGGACATATACAAACTTAACATTAATGCTGGAGGCTGCGGAAAAAAGAGTAGAATTTGACTAAAGTAATCATGGCGCATGTATTACAGAATAACAAAAACACATACAAAATCTGATAGATGCATGGGAAATTAATGTTGTCACAAGTAAAAACAAAGCAAACCAGTACATACGGATCTTAGGACTTAAACAAAGGAGGATCGACAGACGAAATAATTACTTGGGGTGCGAACAAGCGAACCTACCCTGATTCCTAATATTTGGTCTGATTTTTGACTTTATTTTACTGTACAGTGTTTTCATCTGAAGGCTGCCTCTAACAAGAGTTTAAATAGTCTTTTTTTTTCTTCAGTAAGTTGTCTCATTAAATATATGCATACAAATATTGTTTGGTAATTACCGTATAGCCTCGTGAATACTTTTCGTCCAACGGCAATCAAAATAGACCAACGAGCAGCTATCGCACATGCGCCATTAAATCAGGTTCATACTTTAAATATACTGATTTATCCTAACATGCTGCATTGAACCAGATCTGCCTTTGAGATACGCGACAGCAGATTTTCATCTATGCAGCTGCAATTAGAAATAACTTAGAAACGAGGATGTATGGAAGAATTTTAATGAATTTCAAGAAAGAATAAAGAATAATATTATCGGAGAGTCCGGAGTTTTTTTAGAAATAAAAAAATATGTACTAGCATAGGCGACTTCAACGTCCAAAACTATAGAAAAGGTCAGTTGTTAATGGTACAAATGTCATTTATTTTATATTCCACAAACAATAACTACAACATATTATATTTGCAATCGAGGACTCCTCTTTCTGTTCCAGATCTTTCTCTTTTTTATCAACATTTGTGCACTTGTACAAGGATATTCAGTATATGATCTATCAACAAATTGTAATTATGAATGCTGATTACAATCAAATAATTATGAGTTGGGTCCATTTAATTAAAATACTGAATTAATGGACAGAATGATAAACGATTCTGGCAAGATTTATTTCGTCTTGCAACCAAAAGCGAACGAAATGTTAACTACACGATGCCATCCAAGATCTGAAATGAAGCACACTTAGTAATATCGGTAAACAGAACCAGTATGTTGATTCCCAATTACTGTCATGAATGTAGCATAACAATGTGTGAAAAGCAAACTTCCTCTAGTTAAAGAAAACATCGTGAATGTAATAAAATTGGTTCCGATTTCTTTGAAGTGTGAACTCTTTTTTAACGAATGTTTTGTGCTAAAAACATTTTATTTCTAATTTTATTTTTATCCACTCTTATGAGCAAACTGTTCAAGTACATCCCGTTTTAAATGTATCATTGTACGTTCCATTCAAATATTTTTTTAATTATAAACCTAGATACTGTTAACGAGCTTTGTCATCTATTGATTTTTGTTTAGGTTCAGGTCCAGATTAAAGTCACGAAGGGTTTAAGGCCAATAGGATGAAGGTCTCAAAACACGCATTGCATATTTAAAAAAATATATATGAAACGTCATGAAACATATTTACCTATTTACCTTCACAAAATTTGCTCTGTTAAATTTCACAGAGAAACCTTTTTAAATAATACATATGTTCATCTACCGCCAAGGCGCCTCGACAATGAATATGCCATCTTCTTACACAAACTACGAAAATCAATCTGATTTGAAGATTGACACAAGTAACTAACGAGTTTGAATTGATTAGGTTTTCTTTTGACAGAGCCTTCTATCGGTTCAGATAAGAAAATGAAACTTTACTGTCATGTGTGAAATTGGTCATTTTTCATTTCGCTGGCGCTTCAATACTTTCATTCAAGTGAATTGCAATGCTTGAGCGTAATGAAAAATCAATACTATTTCTTTTGAAGGAAGTAAATGAAATGTTGGATGCGGACAATGCAATATCACTAACAATCAAGTTGAGAAGAGACATTTAGTTTGATATTGGTTTTAAAGGACTTATGGTAATGAATACGTTTTAGCACAAGTGGGTGGTGGATGGTACTATGTTAAGAAATGGCTTAACATTATGGTAATACTGACGAAACATTCATTCATTTAAATATAATGCAACATTTAGTAGTGAGTGTGTGAAAGAATAACATATGATAAAAAACTCACCTTTTTGTCCACAGCATTGCACTGTACTTCACTGTGGAGTCTATATATGCAGTGAAAATGAAAAGGCCACTGAAACTTGTGAATATTCCATTTAGTGGCAAGGAGAAGTGGATTTTGCATAAAACTTGGAGAAATTGAATATCAGCTGTTTTCGGCACATGCTTTTTTGCAAATAATATGGATTCTTGTCAGTCTTAAACAACCTTATTGTAGTTGTCATAATAGGTACGAAGGGCTGTATTGGCCATAATCGTCATTTTATGATAAAGACAATATAATACAGTTCTCCATGTATTTTAGTAATAAAGACATAATTTTATTTTCAATCATTATGATGATCCCCAAAATGAAGAGTCTAGAATATGTAAATTCTCTACTACATGTCTTCATATATTCTACCACACTCCGTAATTCAGTTTACCATACTAATGAATAATGAAGTTGAATGTGTAACTGCTTTCTTGGTAAAATCACAATAAATTGAAGGCAAAATTTGAAAAAGCAAAAGGTTAGTCTAACATGTTTCATTTATCTTGACCACCAGCACACTAATCTGCTTCCTTGTATCTGCTTTCTAAAAAAAACGCACCCCGTGTCTTTACAAATGATACACTGTACAACGACAACTAAAACAACATATATGTGGGGCCCCGAGTGTCCGAGTGGTCTAAAGCGCTATCCGTTACGGATCACTGCCATCTCACCTCTGTCTGCGTGTGTTCGAGTCTAAGATTCGGCTAATGTAGTTATGTGAGAAAGCTTGCCAGTAGCTTCTTGTGGGTCGGTGGTTCTTTCTGGGGTTTTTATCGGGTTCTTCCTCCACCAATAATACTGGCTGCCATGTATAGCCTATCCTGTGCTTAAAAATGGCGTTAAACAACAACAACAAACCACCATATATAACTATTATACAACTTGTGATATGTCAAAGATACAGCGTATATACTATACATATGAGAGAGAGAGAGAGAGAGAGAGAGAGAGAGAGAGAGAGCGAGAGAGAGAGAGAGAGAGAGAAAAAAAAAAACTTTAAAGAATAGGATAAGATAATAATTCTTAACGTCGGCATAATTGAAAACACCAGTTCAGTATAAGCTCTCATGAACATTTTGCCGACATTACATCAAATGAATTAATCGTCATGCTTTGCAAGAAATACATAAAAAAGCAAAACACATACATACAATTGGGAAAACACATCACAAGCAAAATATTTAAAGAGGCGTTGATTACAAGTGAATTTAGTATCTGGATATAAACGAACCACAAATTCTAATAATTTCACACCTAAGATAATAATTATCTGTAAAATCTAAATTTAAATTAAATGCAGATATACACATATATGAATAAAAAGCACGGTTCGAGGCAGCTTATGACTCATTTGAAGAGAAAGGAATTACTTGTAGGGTAGTTATTGCACGTTAGACATGGACAGATATTTTTTTTTTAAGAAGCCGCTATCACAAACATTAATTGTCATCATGGCATGGGCGTGTTTGGGGTGTTATTTTCAGATATTATATTTTCAGTCTTTACCATTCCAGGATATAATAAAAGAACTAAATGAATTACAATTTGATTACTCTCGAAAGTGGTTTGGTAGCTAACACGATACAATGGCAATTGTGTATCTAAAATATTTTTAGCCAAATGTTGAGGTTTTATTACTTGAGACATCTAATATATTTCATCATCTATTTATTGTGTTTAAAACATATTAAATTGTACTTGAGAATACGAATATCACGAGGGAGGCAGTCAAGAGCCTTATATAATCCATTATAACTTCAGCTATTTACTTGCTTTATTCAAGAGCCTCCACCCAGTCTTCAAGCATACATTAACGAAAAGTGTGTCGAGTTTTCTTTCATTGAGAACTGTATAGCTCGAGTGGTTTATCAAAGATAAAGTGTTTGCAATATATACTTGTATTTTGCACTTTTAAACCAAGACTGAACTGATGACCATGAACTACGCAATATGATTTGAGTGAACTCTTCACGACCCCCTCGTGTATGTGCGCCCCAAAAAGAAGTTCTTTAATGACGCTTAATTTTGTTTCCACTTTATTTATACTAATTATTCTAGGTTGCGGTCTTTTTTTGAATACATATAGTGAAGTGCTTTGAATAATGTAAATGTAACAACGAACTTGCAGAGTTCCATGTCATCAACAATGACACCAATTACATTTACATCGAGCTTTATGTCTACTCAAGCAAGAAACTTCCATGTAATGAAATACAAATGGTTAATGGATCAATTTAACCGTAATTACGTTGCATCCATGCAAAGACTGTCCATAGTTTGCTCTTCCTGCCAACTATCTGTGTTACTACTAGTAATTATCCTACGCCTCGGTTGTGTAGTCCTTTAAATCCATTAAAAGGGTTGCTGATAACAACTGTAGCTGTGATTGGCAGGTATTGGGTGCAGTAAAGAATCAAGTTGATACGGCATGCCGACAATCAATGGAGACAAAATCCAGTATAACAAGGAAGAAGTGGTAAATAAGATTAACTTTGTTTCTGAAAAAAAGAAGTCAACATGATTTACATCATTATCGACAAAGGCAAAATAAATCTTCATCCACGAAAGGAAAAAGGAGGAACACTCGTATCGTCTAGCTAAACATTGTGCTGTTTTGTCAGCAGGACCAAATCTAATGCCTAGTGATCGGATACGAACGAACACAAATCAATCATAATTCTTCCAAAGAAATCAGCGATACCGCTGTGTTTGAATATTTAATGAACATTTTGAAAGGAATGGTACCTTTTCCAAGATACAAAAACAACCAGAAGAAAGCACACAGCTAACTTTACGTAGAACTGCATATCTTCATCAAATTTAGATAATGACCACATTCATTTAATTTACACAAAAGCCAAGATATGCACGGTTTAATTAATTTTATATTGTAAAATGTATCGATATGATTAGGATATTCTATATAATCTGTATTAATAATTTTCACAGGAGTAGTATTGCAAGTCACGTATGTCGAGGCCACCTCATGGGCTGCACTTACCTTGGCTGGGAAGATTTAGGAATGCCCGCCACTGTAGTGCACTCTGCTTATCGGTGGTTGGAAACCCACCATCCGTACCTGAAGGGCGCACCATGGTGCATACATGAGTTGCATGCTCGTGAATCACTTCTAAAATTCTTACCAGTGCGGTTCATGCACAGATGTCAAGCCCGATGATGAGTGTCTAACCTGGCATGAAGCAGGCCACCGTTCTGGTCATTCAGCGTGAATTATATTTTGTCGATTCATGTGCTTCGGATTGCAGGCCATTAAACCGTGCGGAACTTCTGCAAAATGTTCAGTTTTAAATTGGCGACCTAATCTTTCAACTGTTCCACATAAGCAGCCCAGATGTATCCGGAACAGGCGGAATTCGAGCCTGTCCATATCCGTGGAACAGAAGAAGAGGACTATCATGTTGTTGGCTCATGATCTTACGCATACCATGCGATGCGAAAGCTCGAGCCGCTGAATCCCACGAGTCACAGGAACCGCAGAGAGAGGATTGGATTTGGCAAACAATTTTCATTTCAGTGAAAATGACCACACTAGCAAACTGTCACTGGACACATTCGTGACGCCCAACGTGGATCCCGAAATTAAGGAGTTTGAAGATATAATGGTGATTATTCACATTGTTCTTTTCTTTATGGTCTTTATTAGCCTTTGCTTTGACTTGATGACACCTCATGTGAATTATATGCAAAATTGATCTGGCATAATATTGACTAATGTCATCCCAAAAGATTTTTCTCTAATAATATCAAAACAGGTATTCAACTATAAGCCCATCTGAAAGTGACTATAACTATTTAGCGTGTACTATCGACTTAACTTTGCTTCACTTAATCTATTTGATGAACCATTCTGTGCACTGCCTTCTTTGGGAACAAGCCTTTAACTGAACGTAGTCTCATTATCAAACAGATCTGTGCTGGCCATCCTTTTTGGTCACCATGTGTCACTGAACTTGATGCTGAGGGCCGCAGCAGAAATCTTACAAGCAACGACTATAAATATTATTCATAATTGTTTACCTGGTTAAGAATATATACTATGAAAGTAGGCCATGGACTTATTTTACATCTTCAAAAGTTACTCGAGCTGCCGTTGGCCGCATGTTGGACAGCACTGAACCACGTCTATATGATTGTATGTATATAACTTAAGTAATAACTTCAATCGGTAAAACGTCTGATGAAAATCCTTCACATTTTGTTTAGTGATCATATGTTCCATCTCATTTAATCAATGATGCATCTTTTCACTGATATAGTTATATTGTTAAAATTTGGTCAGTGGTCTCTTTTTCAAATCTATTTTATTTCTTATTCTCTAATGTAAACGTTTGTCTTTCAATTGTAACGATCAAGAAGAAAGTTAATTACCAGCCTAGGAAATATCAATTCCGTACCCTATGATTATCATTGTTTGTCACCGACCATCTAGGTGACTGGTGGTGCCAACCAATCGGAACAACTTGATGCTTTTCAATAATATTGCGATACGGAACTGAAAAGCTTGTACACGTGTTACTGATGTTTTAAGGTGTGAACTAACATTAGGTTTCAATAGTGTATAAAAACTATGATATTAATCTCGGCAAAAGCAGTCTGCTAGTAAATGAATTATTAAGCTTGAACTTTTCAAAACCCATGAATGATTATAACTAAACCTTGTATGCTCTTTACTTTTGTACAGCCACCAGTAGAGCAGAGAGGGTGAACCTAATTCAATCTTATAAGGTTCCATTTGGTAAACTAAGGCTTCTTACAAAAACGAAAAAATAACGTCAATAACGCCAAACCGAAGCCTCTAAATAACCGAGAGTCACTCTCATTAGGTTAATGTCTTTTGTTACTGTTTTTTATCGTCGTATGTTTGTTGTTTTGATTACGCGCACCATGTTTACTTTATGACACCTATTTGAGGTCATGCCCTTCCTGCTGCTGTAAATTAGATCAGTCTCTCAACCAAGGATTTTATCAAGACCGATTCGATATCGTGATTTAGAATCATGGAAAATTATCGTTATAAATCCGTGTAGGGTGGTTGTATACGCGAGACTTTTTTGAATTTAATTGTATCCATATCTCCGCCACATCAAGTCTGATGAATATTACGTAAGGTATGTGTATCAACTCCATTAAATACAGCTAAAATATTACAGTTATCCGTGATCACTTTTGGTATTTGTGTGTACCGCTGTATAATATTACTGTAAGATACTTATATACACTGGGTGAACTTGACGGAGCCAAAAAGGGCGACTGGTTGTATTTGGAGTATTACAGATGAAACTTCTAGTGTGGTAAGACCCACGGTAGATCTGTAATATACAGATTGTATTCTGAAATGCAACCATTTCGTCTTGATCTACATTAGCAAGATTTAGTAATTTGGATATTTCACCGCTAATGTTTTTCTTTACACTCTCTTGTGATATGTCGTCAGAGGTTTTTTTTGTTCGAGAAAGATCACCCGTAAATATATACCATTATACTCTAGAATCTGCTTTAAACGAAGCGATTTCTCGTGTATTCTTGTTCAACTTTATGGCGTGGTTTGGTTGTTTTTGATACAGTATGGAGTACAGCAATTGCTTTATGGCCGCATATTAGTGGGTCAGTTTTTGTCTGTGTTGGTAATGTTGAATACCAGATTGGAGTATTTGCCAGGCTAACATCCTTGATAATACCAGATTCGAGTATTTGCTAGGCTGATATACTTGATCAATTCTTTTGTTTGGCAGAGATAATCCGTACGAATCGAAATAAACAATTGCACGTGGATCAAGCAGGTATGCCACCAAATGATTACCTACTACACTGGTACTATTGTCGAGGTTAATGATACCGGTTTCAATTTTATTGTCGTGGTTAAATAATTGATTTTGCATAAAAACAAGTATAAAGTTTTATATTTGTTTTTTTTTAGCAGCATCTAGTATATAAAAGTTTGGCATCGGTGTTATTGAAATGTCACCGGAAGTCTCAGATCTTTTCGTTCTGTGAGTGTGGAGTTCCCGGTAGTCTTGGAACGTTACGTTTTTATAAATCCTCGACCCGTTACTTGCTTTAGTGCAATTCCCACCAATTTCCCGTAGTAGGGAACGTTGTTTAATCAATACTACTGTTGCCAAGAGGCTTAGAAATATACCACCTGATTTGGTTATATCTGAAGTAGCACCTGCATATAAAGAGTCTTATTCCGATTTTGTCTTTTTTAGCATCAAGTCAACTATTTTCACCACCTGTAATCTGATTGTTTTTAGTGTCATTGTAATTCCACATTTTGTCACTGACGCGGATTGTAACTTTTAATCTGACCAGGCGTCAGAGTAGCATTTACATGATGATATAGCAGTTTCATAATATTACGAGTAATCTAATTGAGTTATATTACATACTCGGAACACGTTAGATGTTTTCTACTGGTGCATCAATGACTCATTCGTCCACCAGCACCTTTAAGTAACATCGATGTATCGCTGAGTATAATAGATATTACTCTGTAACATCCAGCTAGTACTACGCCTACGCGGGCTCGAAAGTGTATTTCAACGACAGTTTGTCGTGTTAACTCAAGATGCTCAAGCGAAAAGTAATACATTGGATATATTTTTCAAACTCTAATTGTGATATTTGTAAACGGTATCTATATTCTGATAACTATCTATAAATGCCATCAAACGGTGATAAACTCGGGCAACATGGTATGTGGTATAATCTAACACTATATCCTCAGCTGATTCTTGTTGACCGCTTATTTTTAAAGAAACCTAGGTAACTCTGAGTTTGTCAAATATCATTTGGCTAAATTCTTTAGAGTTCAATCGGTTCATATTTTCATAAGCAACAAAAACATGTCGTGGCGCAGAAACAAAACACCTTGTTGTGATGCTATATGCCATGTAACACACCTCGAACAGTACTTTGACTAATATATGTGGTCACTGTTAACCATGACAATATTGATCTACCACTTTGATCCATTAAAGAAGGTAATTTTTTGTCTTCAATTATCGTTGGAGTCATTACAGGCATCTGCAATGAGAGCTTTTTATATTTACTTTATCATCACCAACACCAGCACTTCGCCAGATACCATTATTATCAGCACCTTTTCGCACAAGGACAACCGTATGTTTAGCTCCAAAAGTAACCTTTTTAACATTTCTGCTAAATTCAAATATATGAGACAGTGGAATTGCATTGCAAGTCTTATACGTGCTCCTAACAACATTGATACACGTGTTGCAAATCCTAAGTTGTAAATGTCACTAATATGTCTTATAATATAAAATTCCGCAGCTGGTCTATCTTCATGTTTCAGCATTATCGTTAATATCTTTAGCAAGCATCAATGATGGACCTATTATTCTTGTATTATCATCAGACTATCTCGCTAAACCTATTATTGTTGTGGCAACATCGTCATCCTTCTGAATCGATTCAATATGTTTTCCATCAATCATGTATGTACCGTTATCAAGCAATGTCAGAATTCCGTTGTTAACAAAACCAACTCGCAAATTATCTGCATATGGAGTATCAGCAGCAACATTTGTTGCAAGTTCACCTTCTACTTCAAAAAATGACTCAGCGGGTGAAAAGTATCTACTTGTATCCTGAACATCAAATTCGATACATCCACGTTGATTTGGTTGTCTTGCGTCATAAGAATACAATTGATAATCGCGTATCGATTCATGTTTGAGAACCGGTGAGTCTATGTCGAATGTTGGATCAGATACACGTTTAAACATTTTATTACAATCTCTCAATCTGAATCATAATCGCTTTGACCTTGTCAAAGCAATACGAAGACCCCTTCCTGCTATTAAATTTGCAGTAATATTTCTTTGTACTTATTCCAATCCTTGATACATCAAGGCTGCTAGATTTTGATTCGTTGCTTACAGTGGAGTATAATGCTGCCTAAACAAGCGAGTGGGAGCAAAAGTGCCAAAAAGGCGATATCATCCACAAGTCGGTAATGAACATACATTGCGCAGATTGCAAATCTCTTTGCAAAATATTTTGTTTGCAAATCTTTCTTTTGCTTTATGAAAATTTGTTTCTTCTCCTTTTCATTTTACAGAGTGCAATTTTCACTCATTTTCATACCATATAATTTTCTAACTTGCAAAAATTACAGAAGTGTTTTGAGATTTGTGTACATTGTAAATGAACATGGATTAGATAGCGATAGTGTAAGACCTACTCACTTCAAGCGCTTTTTAAATTCACGAGAGCTCTACTCATAGCTGAAATAAACACAGAAAAGGTGGATTTGCGCCAAATGGGCACAAAACTAAAAACTTACTTGAATTCCAATCTATCCGTACCATTGATCAAAATTAGGAAGTAAGGTATATCTGTATAATCTGCCAGAACTAGGAAAACCCTTCAATGTGTACATGATGATTGTTACATGATATACCAATGATTACTCACATATATACCTGGTACATTTTGATATGAATATCATGTCCAACAAAACTGTCGTACCATGTCTAGTATCTACGAACAAAATTCAGCTGCGGAATACAGCAATACGTGTGTGTTGTAGATTAATCCGTAGTATTAAGAGAATGATAACCTTTTAATATATTTAATATTTTCTGGAGATGAAATAGCATTAAATAGAACAATAAGACCAATATAATTCTTATTTTTTTATTTGTAGAGTTTAAAATATACTCTTGCATGTAGAGGAAAGAACATCTATGCATCATATATAATTCAATTTTCCAAATGAGCAAAATGGAAATATATTTATCATAAACGAGTGACTAACAGCTTGGTGTTGACCAAAACTATTGTTTGTGTACAACTTGCGTTAAATAGATTAAACATTGAATAACTTACTTGTCATATTGGTCGCATGATCAAGTGATGAACTATACCCCATTAAAAATGTCTAGTGATTTTATCAACAGGATGTAATTTCATTGTCTATAAGAGAAGAACCAAATGTCAAAACATATATGTTTAGCCTTCAACTGATAATAAACCTGTAAACTCAATATGATAATAAATCCATTAAATCGATATAATAATAAAAAAATCAATACGATAATAAAGGAAAACATCAATATGATAATAAATCTATTAAATCAATTTGATAATAAATCTATTAAATCAATATGATAATAAATCTATTAAATCAATATGATAATAAATCTATTAAATCAATATGATAATAAATCTATTAAATCAATATGATAATAAATCTATAAAATCAATATGATAATAAATCTATACAATCTATAATGATAATATGATTACTTGTAATAATGATAATTTAAAAGCCTGTAATAACCTGGAAATTTGATTCATTTGATTATAGGTGATAAAGTATAAAAGATAATAATGATCAGCATCGTACAAGATATGCAGGTATTCATGACATTTGATTCAAATGGGATATGATGTTGATTTTTGACAAAACCTAAGATCGATATGTTGTAAACAACTGATATTCAGGTCAAGAAAATAAAATCAAAGGTAATACACGACATATATATATATATATATATATATATATATATATATATATATATATATATATATATATATATATATATATATATATATGGCTGATATTTACCACATTATCTCACAATTTTTTGATAAGGGCCAGTTCCAATATTAATTATCGTACTTTTCAATTTATACTGAACCAATATACAATTTATCATTTACATGGAAAAATTGTGACCAATAATGTCAGCTATATAATCTCTTAGAAATGAATGAGTTTATATTTGTGTATCCATTCATGTGTAAGGTATAGATATTCATGTACATTTATTATATGGCTTCACTTTCTCTACTGCCTGTCGTTCCGTTCATGTCTTTGTCTGCAGATGTACATGTATTTTGTAAATATAATTACTGCATCCCATGCATGTATTTTGTCCTGTTATGACTCTGTATATGGTTAGATGCGTATGCTTGGGAAAACACCTATTTGTAGTTTTTTTTTATTTGTGTTCAAATTGTGTTTGTATGCTTATATGTATGTATGTATGTATGCATGTATGTATGTATGTATGTATGTATGTATGTATGTATGTATGTATGTATGTATGTATGTAAGAAAAAGTCTTAAAAGCAACATTCTAATAATATGAAAGTGCAAGTATTGTTTTTGTTATAGTTATATCTAAGGAAAGTGAATACTATATTTAGATATCCAGATCAATATATATATATATATATATATATATATATATATATATATATATATATATATATATATATATATATATATATATAAATATTCTTATTTTTTGCTAATTGTTTCATCATGTTAACGCATTCATGCACATGTAGACTCTATGCGACATGGCGGTACCATTTCCAAACAAAGAAAATGTAAATCTGCTAATATAACTAATATAATCAATCAATGAGCAAGTTTTGGCACATATATGCGTCCTTAAGCTGACTCGTATGAAATGTTGTTACACTGGTGGACAAGAGGGATGGGGCGGGTTTTCAAGAATAATTGCGAGGATGCGAATGGGTTTAATTAATAAAATTCTTCGTGTTAAGTTTTTTTGTTTGCGTAAAAAATTGTATAAATGCACGATATGTAAGATGTAAAACAGGAAATGCACGTTAAAAAGTAATTAAATTTTGATTTTTACAGACGATAAGGAGTCCCATAATTTCGATTATATTCCGTTATTATTTAATATGATGATATTCGTTGTAAATAATTGAAAATTGGGATTGTTTTGCGTCATAAGTATATGCACATGGCTTTTATGAGCAATAAACACAGCACGCATGAATAATATATGTTATCAGCAATACAGTCTCTCTGATATAATATGGATAATATAGGTCTGGAATAATTTGTTTAGTGGGTTGGGGGATGGGTTGCGTGATAGTTAAAATGTGAAAATTAGAGATACACACTAATTTCAAGATATATTGAAGTACGGGTTATATTCACCGAAATGTGCAAACCTTTTGTGCGTATATTTGTGCGAGCTCTATATTTGTTTCTTTGTTAAATTTCTTCTGCGTGTCTAATTATTGTGTGCATGGACTTTTTCCTGAAAATCGTTGAAGCTTCAGAATACTCGTAATTAGGAAAAATAAGTTTAAAGTAACGATGGATTTTAAAGTTGAATTAAACTGTTTTTATTTGTACAGTAATCTAAAAGTTATAAGTAACTACAAACAAATACAAGAACTATTCATTGAATGTTCACTTTAATTTAGTTGATGTGCCACATAATTTACAAATTATTATACTACTTTTACTGTAATACTTTCCTGAGGCGGAGTTTCGGACTTTTTCTCTTAACAAAATCGGGAAAGTCAACATAAAAATACAGTGATAGTAAAATCTAATATCTTGAACAGTTTGCGTTTATCACACCCACTTGTCTCTTCTTAATCAAGCACCCTTACTAATTAATCCTGTCCGATTGTTATTCAGGTAATCTGAACAGTTAAATAATAATTAGGTACAGTGCAGAATGCATTTTTATATGTGCGAATTTAAACTAATTTGCAGGATTTAATACACATCACTGTATTTTATGTGAGCAAACTTTTAATATGTCAGCAAGATTTATGCAGTCATATGCCATGTCATCTTAAATCTACTTCTTGTTATCAAATAAAGGGTGATGTTTAGTTTGCCCTAAGTGAAAATGGTGCAGGCCTGACATCAAATATTGCGAAGCCTTCTTCAAAGTCATGGTATCTCTGCCCCGTCAGGTTGCATGGTAATGTTGACATTTTTGTAATATTTAATGAATATTTTGGGCATTCACGACAGCAGTGGGGCAGATGGGTTTCATAAATGCAAGCAGATTTTAATTTTCATTCTAGGTTTTGAAAGTTGTCATACTGATGTAGGAACAGTCAAGCAGGTTCATCAAATCACTTTAGCACACTTTATATGACACAGATGCCCTTCAGTTCTTGCAACGTTGCTACAACGTTGAGTTGTTAGCTGTAGTAAAGTACTATCACACAAACAATTGATTTGATCATTCGATGAAAAGTATGTTGAATTACAAACGTCGATGAGAAAAAAAAACTACTTCGAAATCATAGAGTATATTAAAATTGTCACCGCATTGGTAATACTACATTGATCTGCCATGTAAAGTTTGCTCAATAGTGACTAAAGCGTCAGGAACGCTGGCAACTTAAGCTATTTACAATTTTACATTTTGATTAAGGTGACCAGTTAAAGCCGTTTATTTTCCGACCCCATTGTGTAAATTGTGTGAATCGTCACTGTTTTCAGCGAATAATAACTGAAATATACACTTTACAGCAATCTTATCGGTCAGAAATCCATATCCGCTCTGAATGTCTCCCCGACTTCCGTAGATATTGTCTTCAGGACGATAGTCGTGATATAAGTCTGAGTTTCCTCTTCTGTTGAAATTGCCGACAGGTCCGTATTCTCTATACATGTTTGCCCAGTTTCTATTTGATATTCCTCCTCCGTAAATATTGCCTGGAAATGTATAGACGTAATTGTTGACTCCGTTGTAAGGGGCGTCACAATAATTATATCTCCGGTTTCCAAAGTTTCCGAAGCTGCCGCCGCCTTGTCCACCGAATTTGTCTCTGGATATGGATGATCTAACTACTGCATCAAGGGTGAATAGCAGTATAATGGCAAGGAGGTTTATCTCTCTTCCCTGCTCGCGTGAGAACAAGTACGAAGGAAAGATTTGAATGTTGCGTCCATACATACATGCATGCATGCATACATACATACATACATACATACATACATACATACATACATACTCGATGACATACATACAAATATTCTTATATAAGTAAGGATAATACTGGACACACACAATGTTAGAATGCTACTCTAAGAAGCAGCGATGTTCTTAGTACTCAATATGTGTATATATACTATATGGCTACTATATATATATATATATATATATATATATATATATATATATATATATATATATATACGGTGAAATCAAGTTTATCAAACACAAAAGATAAAAGGATAGAAGCAAACATATATAAATTAAAAGAGATATAAATCTCACCATTTTAAATGTTTCAACTTTCCAAACAGAAGTTGCCTCGAAGGATTCTTTCAATGCAAACGTTTCTTAGTGTGGCCATTGTACAATTCAATCGTCCAGTGATATTTCGGGGTGGGAATTGTTTATGGGTACCATTTATAAGAAGTACTTCTGATAAAATGTAATCAATCACCCATACTTGTATATCAACAGAAAAGTTGAATGAACCATTAATTGGTTTATATTTGACCTGAAATGCATCGTATTATAGCAAAATGTCTTACATAACTGTCTGGAGGTATGTCCCAATAATGTAGTTTTGGGTCATTTTAAATATTATCGTACCATTTTCTGTCTCTGAAAGGTCAATATATTTAATTTTACGGACGAGATCTAGATTTTACTGCCGGGAGCTAGGCATGCTGGAATGGGGAAAGAGTGGTATTAGTAGATTCAGGTTTGCAAAGAAGTCTTGTATTCTGAGGGAAGCTTTTGATTGCAAAACAACAGCACCTTAACCACCTGAATGGAATCAATCCAGCTTTAAATTGTCTACTATTCCTCGACCTAAACGACCAGTGCGTGATTATACCTACGGTTCGAGTGTCTAGTTGGATGTAGTGCAACATTCCTATTTACATGAAATAAAGGAGTAGTTGTTTGATTTAATGCCACGTTTCAGCACAAGATAGGCTATACATAAACTCAAGATCATTTCAAAATCTTTATTTCGAAGCGAAATCTCCTGAACAGGTATTTACGGAACCAATATGAGATAACAACAAACAATAATTTAGTCTCCAAGGGTTTACAAATACACTTGCTCGACGCTAGTGACAAGTTAAAGTTCCAATCGAGTAAATTCAAGCATGCACAGTACAAGACCGTGGACGAGACAAAACATTTTTTAGAGAGGCAGAGTGAGCGATTAAGAGAACAGGCTTGTTCAGAAAGTAGTGCATTGTGTGATATATGGTTAATAAGCCGCGAGTTCACCACGTTATGCATATCAGCAAGGTTGATTGGAGGTGTTTGCTCCCCGTTCGTCTATTACATAACCACCTAACGTTTCTTACAACTTTGGATAACACCTTATGAACTTTGCTCTTCATACTACATTGTGTTCAAGACTAAACGAACTGGGACTACATTCATTCATCATTACTTGAATGTTAAAGGAAGTGAAAAACTAAACATTGTTTCAAAGCTGGCCGGCGTAGAACAGGCAGAAGAATTACAGGTATCCACTCTTCGCTCTTGCCAAATAAATAACTAGAAATTTCGGCCGTTAATTTTCTTAACCTGGTGCAAATCCATCTTAAATCTTCAACCGCTTTGTACACTGTCCTGGAGATACCACTGCATATTGCATTATTTAACGCCCAATCAGTAGGACCACCGGCAATGCAAACATAAATAGGTAATTATATCAACAACCAGAATATTGATGTCTTCTTCCGGACATACACATAGCTAAAAACATTAGGCGATGACCTCAACTGCGCTGATTTAACACCCCTTACTCCATCAAATCGGTGCCCCGCCACTCTTGCAGAGTTGGAATCGCAGTCATGATAGAGAATTCCACGATAAAATGTCATAAGTACAATACATCCTTCAATTTCTGCCACACATCGTTTGAACTAGTAAAAAATACTCTCATACTGGAACAATGGTCAGTCTGCTTTTTTGTCTCTACCGCCCTCCTCCTTGTAGAAAAAACAAGCTGACTGAATCTCTCTTTTTTGAGTAGGTTCCGAATCTTCTTGAGTATGGAAATACTATAGTTGTCAACCTAATTATTCTTGGACTTTTCAACTTTCACTTTGACTGTCCTGTAAACCCTTACACGTCAAAACTCCTCCTTGATTTGTCTGCAAAATTTGACACAATAGTCCATAATATATTACTTCACCGTCTTCAGAATGTATTTGGCATTCAAATTACAGCCTTACAGTGGTTCAAGTCCTACTTAGTCAAAAGGACACAAATTGACCTGAAAATGAAACAATCTTCAGCCCTGTTCATCTATGTTGCGGTATTCCGCAGGGGTCTATTCTCGGACCTGATCTATTTATTCTATACACTCAGCCGCTCTTAAGTGTCATAGATCATCACCCCGTGTCGCACCAATTGTACGCTGATGACACCCAAATATACCAGTCAAGTCAACCAACTAAAATTGATGCTACTATCCATGGAGTAGAGAGTTGCATTTTTTATGTGAAATCAAGGATGACATGTAAGAAGCTGCACATAAATGATACTAAAACTGAAGCCATTCAGAAGCAACACAGATACATTCTCGTTCTCATTCTTTACATCAAACAATAATTTTCAGCAACACCAACATTAAATTAACACAGTTAGTAGAAAACCTAGGTGTTCCTCTAGACAGTATTCTCACATTGCACCAATATATATATATATATATATATATATATATATATATATATATATATATATATATATATATATATATATATATAATGTATCGTTATGATTAGGATATTTTATATAATCTGTATTATTATTTCACCCACCAGTTTTGACAGGAGTAGTATTGCAAGTCACGCATGTCGAGGCCACATCATGGGCTGCACTAAGCTTGGCTGGGAAGATTTCGGAATACCCGTCACTGTAGCTCACTCTGCATATCGGTGGTCGGAAACCCACTATACGTACCTGGTGGGCGCACCATGGTGCATACACGAGTTGCATGATCGTGAATCACTTCTAAAATTCTTACCAGTGCGGTTCATGCACAGATGTCAAGCCCGATGGTGAGTGTCTAACCTGGCTTGAAGCAGGCGGCCGTTCTGGTCATTCAGCGTGAATTATAAAACCGTGTGGAACTTCTGCAAAATGTTCAGTTTTGAATTGGCGACCTCATCTTTCATCTTTTCCACATAAACAACCCAGATGTATCCGATATGGTGTTGACACTGTTACAACTGCAACCCCACAAGACCAGTCCTAAGACTCCCGTGTACACCCACTTTCGGCAGCCTTCTAAGAAAGTTTAGAGAAAGGACCTTGTCAAATTTATGCAGAAGCATGTCTTTCCATACGTTTGGGAATGGCTACTAACACTACATTCATGTTCCAGGTTTTAGAGGTTACCTATGTCGGTACACTTCTGTATCCTGGTAGGCATTATTTTTATGTATTGTGGTATTTATCCCTCAAGATTTTTCGCGACAAATCCAACTCTTCCAGGGTCCACTTTTACGTACGGAACCACGCACTGGCTTCTTCGGAGGCTTCAAGGCTGGTGATGACAGGCGAGAATTCGGTTCAATAAAAAGACCGGCTCTTGCTATTCGAGGTGCTTGCAGAGAGGATGTGACACAAAGTGCGACTCGCGTATAAATCGTCGTTCAGCAAGCATAACTTGTCCTCAGTGCTCGTAAGATTCATAACTCGTTTTGCAGCAAGCAAATTTTTCAAATTTGTTGACAATCGGCATTCTTTAATTTCTAATACATATGCAAGGGAATCCGTCTCGTGATTCTTCAATGCCAATGATAACCAGGTCCACGGTAGCCAAACTGTGATTCTGCTACCAGTAAAGGATCAGGCAGAATTCGAGCCTGTCCATATCCTTGGAATACTGCAATGAATTTTGCTCTGCAGAAGAAAAGGACTATCATGTTGTTGGTTCATGATCTTACGCATACCATGCGATGCGAAAGCTCAAGCCGCTGAACCCCAAGAGGCACAGGACCCGCAGAGAGGATCGGATTTCACAAAGAATCTTCATTTCAGTGGAAAGCACCCTTCTGTGCACTGCCTTCTTTGGGAACAATGATTTAAGTGAGTGGAGTCTCAATTTCAGCTACATCAGTGCTGGCCATACTTTTTTGTCACCATGTGTCATTCAACTTGATGCTTTGGGTAGCAACAGAAAACGTACAAGCAACGACTATACAAATTATTCATAATTGTTTACCTGGTTAAGAAGATATACAATGAAGGTAGGCCATGTACTTATTTTTTAAATGCACAACAGTTGCTCGAGCTGCCGTGGGCCACATGTTGGACAGCACTGAACAAAATCTATACGATGGTATGAATATAACACTTGGTAATAATTTAAATCGGTATTAAGTCTGATGAAAATTCTTCACATTCATTTTAGTGATCACCTGCTTATGTTCCAGCATCATTTCACTGATATAGTTATATTGTTAACATTGGGTCAGTGGTCTTGTTTTCAAATATATTTTATTTCTTATTCTCACACATAACCACCTGTCATTCAATTGTAACGTTCAAGAAGATTGTCAATTAACAGACTAGGAAATATCAATTCCGTACCTAATGTTTGTCATTGTTTGCCGCCGACCATCTAGGTGATTGGTGGTGTCAACCAATTGGAACAACTTGATGCTTTTCAATAATATTCTGATACGTATCTGAAATGCCTGAACGTGCGTAAATAATGTTTTAAGGTGTGAAATAACATTAGGTTTCAATAGTGTATACACACTATGAGATAAATCTCGGTAAAATCAGTCTACTAGTAATTTAATTATTAAGATTGGAGCAGCAGAGAGGGTGAATCGTACAACATTTTTTGTTTTTATTTTTGATTATACCCTCCAAATAACACTAGACCCTTCTCGCGAAATAACTAGAAAAAAAATGACAGTGAACATGGGATTCGCATTCGCGTTTTCGTTGATGTCGCAACGTCGTTGTCACTCACCCTCTCTGCTGCTAAGGTTTACGGTGATTTTAACCGAATATTTGATCAAGTCCGATACGATATCGTGTCCTAGGGTCTGCTAAATTTATTGTCACAAATCCGTGTGGTTTTGACTGAGCGTGACTAAAGAAATTTCTAAATTGATTATGATTCATATCACCGCTGCACCAGGTCTGATGAATATTTCGTAGCGTATGAGTATCAACGCCGTTAAATACACACAACACATTGCAGTTATCTCTGATCACTTTTGGTATCTGAGTGTATCGTTGAGTGACATATATCACATCAGTGTTTTTATGCCTGCCTCGGGAAAATATTCTAGCAGGATTTTTTTGATTATCTAACATGATATCATCGTATACCACTAAATTGTTAATACTTCCATCAATAGCATCAATGCTCGGGGCTTCCTCTATATCAGTAATAAACTCAATAAAATCTTCATCAATTTGAAATTCTTTTGCTTTCTCGTTAAAATCCTTTAGCACTTCATAGCATCGCTGATCGTCTACACTCGGGGCTATTAAATACAATTTGTTCCATTTCATCCATCTCGTTATCAAATTAAGTAGCAGTTGTGTCTTTCCGCTTCCAGATGGTCCGATTATAATCATTCTAATTGAATTCGGCAACATTTCATGATGTTTAATAGGTTCCCGTCGTCGGGTAGCTGAATAATCAATTATATTCATGCCGTTATATATAAATTATGGATCTATATTGTGTGAAGTGTAAAAAACGTACTGGCACAGATGACTTGACGACGATTACAACTAAAAATAACCGATCAGCGCTTTCTGGTAAATGCGTACAATGTAGTACAAAGAAAGTTAGATTTGTTTCTAAACCCAAGGAACTCAAGGAACCTTTAAAAAAAAACGAGGAGGTGATATCGCAGCCAAGCTAACTAAACTCCCTGGAGCCCCATGGGCAAAATACCCTGGAGAAAAGCACCTTCCAGGATATAGCTACTGTGGACCGGGAACAAGACTTGATATCAGACTCAATGATCAAAATCAGCCCCGACCCGGTGAGGAACCAATAAACGCTATTGATAAGGCCTGTCACCTTCATGATGTATCTTATAAAAGCAGTAATCTGCAGCACAGGCATCTAGCAGATGTGAAATTAATTCATGCGTTAAAAGCTATTTCTGATAAATCTTTCAAAGAAAAATTGGCTTCCTTTTTGATAAAATCGGCTATGAAAAGTAAATTGATGTTAGGTGCTGGTAATTAATAACAACATGGAATCTATTTATTATTCCCCAAGAGGATACTGGAGGGGTAAATCAGCAATCCATAAACTCGCTAGTGCTGCAAAAGTGAAAAAAACAACTGCGGCTCATTGGTTATCCAAACAGGCACTATGGCAAATTTATCTACCACCGCCTAAACAAATTCAATTCTCGCATTTTGATGTGACAGTTCCTAATGAAGTTCATCAGGCTGATCTATTATTTCTGCCACATGATCGTGGTTACAAATACGCATTAACCGTAGTTGATATTGCAAGTCGATACAAAGAAGCAGAACCGTTAAAAACAAAATCAGCCACTGAAGTGGCTTCTGCATTTGAAAGGATTTATCGAAGGAGTCCTCTGCACTGTCCAAATCTATTACAAATTGATCCTGGCAAGGAATTTCAGGGTGTAGTGTTATCAATAATGGAAAATCATAAAGTCACTATCAGACGAGGACATACTGCGCTACATCGTGATCAGGCAATTGTAGAACGGTTTAATAAAACCCTTGCTGAGCGGTTATTTGGATATCAATACGCAAAAGAATTCATCCAAGAAAAAAGATCCCGTGAATGGGTTAAAAGGTTACCAGCTGTGATTACTGCACTGAATAACGAGATTACTAGAACCATCAACATGAAACCTATCAATGCGATTAAAAAGAAGTCAATACCTGAAATGGAAATTCAAAAAGATTTTAGCGTTTCCCAACCAATTCTTGGTAGTAATGTCATTGTGAGGTACTTATACGAACCAGGAGAGCTTAAGGGTGGCACAAAAAGGGCTACTGATCCTATTTGGAGTGTTACTGCACACAAGATATCTAGTATAACACGATCTACGGGTAGACCTCCAATCTATAAACTGGATTCAACTGCCCCTCAACGGAGTTTTACTAGACATAGACAACAATTACAAGTGATACCTGAGGATACTCAATTACCACCGCATGGGCTTAACTAGCACCCTTGCGTCTATTGCACTCAAGACAAGTCAACATCACATTATTTCTGACATGACCGAGATTGTTATTTTTTCTGTCAACGGTGAATTGGCGAGGATCCTTATCCGAATACTGCCAACGCATTATACAATTGCAACTTGCGCAGTGATTATTTTGTTGTTGCTTCAAAGTGATTATTAATTCAGCATCAATATCAAATTCTCGTTGTTTTTTTTTTGTCTTGTTGTTTGTAACCGGAGAGTTTTTTTTATCAATAATATCATTATCATCGCCAATGATTTCATCATCGCCACCAATGATTTCATCTTCGCCTGACTCTGTCAGGACAATTCTTCGAAGTTGATTTATTTTTCGTACTCTAGACACTGCGAGATAGACTAAATTCGACCATTCTATGCGATTATCTACCATCCAAACAATTGTATCCGATATAGTCAATCCCTGTGAAGAGTGTATTGTTGCTGCATAACCTAGCGTCCATGGGGATTTATTAGCGCGCAATGCATCTTCAACGACATTGATATCAACCAGCACAATATCATTTAATACGAGAATCTTCTTTTCACGCCCTGACTCTGTCAGGCCTGGAATATCAACTTCGATGTTCTGTTTTCGTGTATCCGATGGCCTATAACAGAGGGGCACTAGAAGTGTTGCAAATTTTTGTTTATGCAATTCAAATAACTTCATCTGAAGTGTGTCCCTGACTATTTTCATACTTGCAATGATTAAATCATTTGGTCTCCACGCTTCCCAAAACTCATTCATGGGAGTTTCCGAAATTATTTCACGGGCTATTTCACACTGGATTTTATCCGGTTGTAATCTAATTAGTTTCTTAAATTCTTTTAATTCATTATCAAGTGATCTATGATCGGTATCAATTTCTTCATAATAGTCTACAAAACCCTTTAGCCATTCATGGGGGGATGCACCGACAAATGGTGGTGGTTGCCCGTGATCACCGCACATGACGACTTTTGTATTCTTCAATAACAACCACTCAAGAAATATTTTTAAGACATCTTCGGACACTGTGTCTATTTCATCCCAAATGATAATTTCAGGAATAAATTTCTCTCCCATGCGCTCAGGAGTCCATTTATCTCCCTTCCATCTAAAGAAACTATGATAAGTGCAGGCATTTACCCCTCTCTGTATCATTTCTCTTGCAAGTCTGTGAGTCGGTGTTAGCACAATCATGTTTGGATTGGAAACACGGAATAACTCAATTGCCCGGGTTGTTTTTCCTGACCCACCACAGCCGTTTAAATAAACTGTTTTATATCTACAGATTGGATCAGAAATCGGTGGTGCACTAGAAAAGTCTGAACACTGATTGCTTTCTAAGTAATTATTTTCAATGGTAACATCTGCTGATGGAATATAATCATGAAGCATTTCCTTCTTAATTCTCCATGACCCCCAATTCTCGTTGCCAGTAGCCTTAAAATCAGCCATTTTGCTATTTATGTAAAATGAGTCAGTAGCAACTCTAACTGCGGTGGTAGGAAATCTATTGATCATTGAAAACAGATTGATAGAAGCATAACCAAGCATAGAAGCTCTCAAATGTGTGTACTGCGGATTGTATCCATCAGTGTAAGTAACAATTGTACCCAATTTGGTTCCATCGGACATAAATGCGTCCTTACGATTGACATATAGCCCCCTATTCGTTAAATCCGTGATTATAAAATCGTATTCAGCATTGTCTATAATCAATCGTGAAGAATATCTCGTATTATCATCTTTGCCACCTTGGGTAAATTTACCGATTATTCTTCGTCCAAGGTCTTTTGCTTCATTGTTTCTGATTTCAAATAACTGTTGGGACCAATCCATGATTTGTTGTTCACTGAAATTTGGAAACAGTTTTCGCTCTTCGCTAATTATTTTTTCTAGATCAGGTTGTGGTAACCAGACTGATTTCTGTGCTCGATAGGATATAATTGCTTCACTGACAATTAATGATTTTAACATCTTACAATCAAGCATATACCGTAATAACACTATTGGCATCCAGTGTTTTTCAGACATGTGTTTACCAATCCAAAGATAACTACACGGATGAAGTCCTTCAGCCATTTCAAATGATACTACACAAGCGAATCCGGTTAAATCGAAATGTGGCAGTGGTCCATTAATAGCAACACGGGTCATTTCGTGTGTAGGGTGTCCAAATCGTTTGAAATATTTCTCACACTCTCCATACCCAAGAAAACTTCCTGGATAACACGCAATCATATCAACTGAAATAACGGTATCAGCGGTGTATTTTGTGTTCCATAATCCTCCATGGCCGTATTCAAGACAGGACAATTTGACATCTGATAAGAACTCACTTCGGGTTGGTTTCCACGCGTTTTTCTTCCTAGCAAAATGTGCTACAACTGATGGAAGTGTAAAACAGTTTGCTAATAATTGATCGTTGTCTTCCCCCAGAGAACTCTGGGGAGAAAACTCACTAGCTAGTTGTTTCATTTGATTATGCAGTTCTTCAGTACGGTACAATTCTCCGTTGGGCCTTACAAACTGATCAAATCTACATTCTTCATCTGAAGTACTATGAAATAGCCACATTGACACGGGATCGTTTTTACTCAAATGGTAAATAGCATCAAATAATTTCTGCTCTGAAAAAAACTCTTCGGTTCCAAACAGAGTTTGGGATAGATATTTTACGGTTCTATCCCGTGGGAATATTGTTACTGCAGATGACCACGCGTGTTCGTTATGATCAATAATCTGTATTGGGGTTCCATTTTTATTATATTTCGATTCGTATAATACTTCACCGGTGATTGTCCTTACCGATATTGGAAATCTCAATGATGTTTCTAATTTGGCTATATCTTGAATTGTTGCCCCATGCTGTTTCACTGTCAGTTCCCATTCGGTTATTTTTTTTCGTCTTAGATCAGTTAGTTTATTTCCCCGGGACGCATTTGTGAAGTGTTCCATTATTCGTGCTGCTACACAATTGAGCCCTGTCGAATATTTCATGGGTGCTAGTTTTGCAATATCAGGTTTGTCATTGAGCGGATATATCCCGTAAACAACTGCTGTGACAGGATAAGATCTTTCGTAGTAGGGTTTATCAATTCCAGTGAAAATTCCCGGTTTTGAATCCTGATTCACAGTGACAGTTTTTTTGCCCTTAAGAATAGGCTCGTATTTGTCCCTAATGATCCATTTTCCATTATCACGGATAAGGAATTTTATTCGAAAAAAATTTCTTTCTTCCCCAACATTTGAGATTATCACTGCTGCTTTTTCATCATTCATGGTAGCGTCAACAACACCATCAATTCGAAATGTTGACCAACAATGAGCTGCCCCATCACGCTTGAATTCATTAAAACAGTCTCTGATTTTACTAATCAAGGTTCTATCAAGAATTTTATTCTTTGGTGTATCAGAAACTCTATCAAGATTGAATTGAACACTTTTCCATTGCTTAATTTTCGATAATCTCTCGAACTCCTCCATACTATAATTAAAACAAGTATTTAAATGAAAGATTTAAGTATAATGAATCATTGCAAATGGCTTATGATTGGATCAGTGACACCGTGTAACAAATCATGCAGAAATGAATTCTGTTGGTATCATATGCAAAGCTTTCGTCGTGGAAGCCTTGGTCCGTTACCCTGTATTCGATGTGGGGTTGGGGTTAGGGGAAGGTCGCAATTATGTCTTAGGTGTGGCGGCAAACGATACAGGGAACTAAAACGCTATTATGATAAAAGAATAAAAAATACTGTCATTGACCCCAACGATGACAAAATCATAAAGACTCCTCAAGATTATATACAGAGACTTATACTTAAACCAAACAATGAATTAGAAAAATAGTGTTATTATACAAATGAACCAAGAATTCAGACCTCACCCGTGCTTGTTAATTATGAAGCATCCCGTGATGGTATTATCAAAAAATTCGATTTTCGTATGTCTATAACACCAAGGGAGACAACTCTTAAATATAACCAATGGATATAACCAAGGGAGTTATCATTGTGATTTAGCGGCTGGGTATTGTTTTATAAGAAAAGAAATATTTTCTTTTTTTTTTTTAGTGTTTAAGTCAAATATTCTGTCTCATTTAAATACCGTGAAACACCATTAATAAGTAATTCAAGAAAATAAAATAGCATACCTTGCGGATTGCTGTATTAAGTTACCTTGTGTATACTTTCTCCCTTAGATTGTGTTAACTTGTTTTATGGGTTATTGCGATTCAGCGGCTGGGCATTGTTTTGTAAGAAAAGAAATGTTTTCAAACAATTATATTCTTTGTTTTAGTGTTTAAGTCAAATATGCTGTCTCATTTAAATACTGTGAAACACCATTAATAAGTAATTCAAGAAAATAAAATAGCATACCTTGCGGATTGCTGTATTAAGTCCCTTTATATACTATATGAATATTTACAACATATATATGTTAAAAAACGTTATTCTTTATGGACGTGAACAGTGGTCTAACGGTATCGTGTTTGGCTTGTAAACCCAGACAATTATTCTTCACATGTTCGCGCCCCATAGCAGACAATTGTCTGATGGTGAAACGGTGGATGTTTTTTTTTTCTATTTAATTGAGGGGAGGGAGGACAACCCCTCTGTGTGCATTCACATAACATGCAAACCCATGCTATCAAATTTACGGTAGCGGTGGGTTGTCGGTTTTTGACAACTTACGCAACCATGAATTTGATTTCATGGGTTGCATGTTGAATGTAAACACATAAATGCCCTAAAATAAATAACATCCATGGATGTAATTAGCTCTCCATCACATTTGGGTAGCCCCGTATGGTGTTCAAAATGAATTACCGGCCAAAAAAAGGTTCGTGGATGCACATTGGGTAACCCCAGAATGAATTATCGGCTAAAAGAAACGGTCATAGGGTCATATCTCAAAGAGCAAAAACAAAAAAAAAACATTCTGATATAAAACAGAAACAGAAAAATGCTCTAACAAAGGACCCTATGAAAGACACAAAGGCCTAATAAGGGACCCAATGAATGCAAATAGAACCACAGCGGCCTATATCAAGGGGGTCAAATGACTGATAACCGCTCATCATGGTTGATATTTATTTTTGTCTGCATTTATATTTATATATACAGAATTATTTTAAAAAAGATATTTATATATACAGACTGAATTTTAAAAAAGATATTTATATATACAGACTGAATTTTTAAAAAAGATATTTATATATACAGAATTATTTTAAAAAATATAGTTATATATACAGAATTAATTTTAAAAAAGATATTTATATATACAGAATTATTTTAAAAAAGATATTTATATATACAGAATTAATTTTAAAAAATATCTTTATATATACAGAATTAATTTTAAAAAATATATTTATATATACAGAATTAATTTTAAAAAATATATTTATATATACAGAATTATTTTAAAAAATATATTTATATATACAGAATTATTTTAAAAAATATATTTATATATACAGACTGAATTTTTAAAAAAGATATTTATATATACAGACTGAATTTTAAAAAAGATATTTATATATACAGACTGAATTTTTAAAAAAGATATTTATATATACAGACTGAATTTTAAAAAAGATATTTATATATACAGACTGAATTTTTAAAAAATATATTTATATATACAGACTGAATTTTTAAAAAAGATATTTATATATACAGAATTAATTTTAAAAAAGATATTTATATATACAGACTGAATTTTAAAAATATTAACGGCTCATTTATTTTTTAAAAAATGAATTAGAAATATGTATTATCATATATGAATTCTGAAATTATGAATAGCATCATAGTTGAAATTGCAAAATTGAAAAATCAGAATATTAAATTGTCAGATGGGTTAAATCCTGATCAAATCAAGTCGGATTTTCAGGATATAGAATACGGAGTTAGCACTAACAAGTATATGTTACCAAAGAAATATGCACTCATCAAAAAAATTCAAAATTCTATTCGAGACTCTCTTGCATTTTCCAGTGAAGTAGGTGTGTTTGTTCCGTTATATACTATCGTGGAAGGAATACGAAAAGAATTGGGTAACGAATATGAATTGAAAAAGGAAGTTAATTCTAAAATTAGAAACTTACGAGCGTTAATTCAAGAAAATGAACTATTTTGATTGACCGGCCCTCAAAAGATTTTGTCAGACAGTAAAATCTCCTTGAGATTTTCATTTTTTTGTCATTTTTTGATTGAATCAGTGAAAATATTTCACACTGCGAAAATAAAATAGAATCCTAACAGCTTTGAAAGTTCTTTTAAGAACTTTTCTCTATGGAAAATCCAATGCAAAATCGACTACTTGACCCTACGAGGTTTTTTGATGAAAATCGATGAAAAATGACCAAACATCACTGAAAACAGGCAAAAATTGATGAAAAATGGCTAAAAATCATCAAAAATGAGTTTTAACAGCTTTTCCTTATGGAAAATCCCATGTAAAATCGACTACTTGACTGTAAAATCTCTTTGAGATTTTCAACTGAAAACCACCAAAATGGCACCAAAACAGGCAAAATCAATGGATAAAAAATAAAAATATTTCACAGCAATAAAAAATTGGACCGTTAAGGATGGAATCATCGATGGGAAAAATTGTTTTACAATTGAAAAATGGTTTCTGATTTCAAATAATGGTCAATGAAGCATTAACAACCCGATTGGCTCGTGAACGACTGGATGCAATTAAGAAATTTATTCCAATTAGCGACTCTGTAAGAAATAAACTGCAACAACGACAGAGTTTACAAACTGATTTTGCTCTGGGGTCTGAAGAGTTGTTTAAACCAGTAACCACAGCAACGAAAGGGGTAGAGCGTGCTTTACTGGGAGATGGTCCCGAGACGGGAAAATCTGTTATTGGTGAACTTGAAAAACTAGCAGCGAAAACTGAACAAACTGAAAAAACTGATCCGAAAAAAACGACTGTTTCTCTGTTGAATAAATTTACTGATCATGCTAAAATATTAATAAAAAAACCTATTTTATTGAAATCAAAGGATTATCAAGCCTTTGGTAATTTTGCTGCTCAAAGCTATAATTCAAAAAAAGATTTTTTAAAGGACGAGTATAAAAATGATAGAATATCAAGTAATGATTGGTTCGATTATTTGTATAAACTAAATAAAGGGATTGGTCGTTTGAATAAGGATGAGATAGGATACAAGGAATTTAAAAAGGGAATTAGTAATTATAAAAGAGAACAAATAGAAGAGCGACAACGAGAAATAGAAGAACGGCAAGAACTAAAACGTCAAACACCAACACGTATACAAACAAGAAGACAAAAAAAACAACAACTACCACCTGATGATGATGATGATTTAGAAGAACGACGTCAAACACCAACACGGAGACAAAAAAAACAACAACTACCACCTGATGATGATGATGATGATTATTTACAAGAAACGGGTTTAGAAAAACTAGATGAAGCAGCTGGCTATAGCGGAAGTGGATTAGGAAATCCAAGGATTGGAAACACTTGTCCTGATAGTGTTATCAATGATATATCACGATTAGATGTTCTTGTAGGAGGATTCCGAGCTGGAAATAACTCTCCAGAAATAATTAATGAAGCAGCTGATATCTGTAGACGGTTATTTGCCGGCGGTATCATGGATATCAAAACATATCGAGATTTCATTGACGAGTTAGCAAATGGGTATCATAGTGATTAAATAACAATTGAAAACACTATTGTTTTTATAATAATGATCATCCATTACAATCATGATAAACCAACCCCCGTCTATGTAGTTAATTCACGGTTTCCAGTTTATAAAGCATACTATGGAGATGGCCTCGGCAATACCATTTTAGGATTCTTTTCAAGAATGGCCCCAAAAGTGATGCCGTTAGCTAAACAATTATCAATGAAAGCCATTGATGTTATTCGTGATAAGGGTATTAGTACTGTTGGAGATCTTGCCGGGAAAGCGTTTTCAACTGCGAAGGATAAAATAACATCATTAGTGAGGCGAAAAAAGAAACCGTTACCGTCTACAGAAGAAATGCCTGCAAGTGTTAGTAAAATAATAAATAACGCAGTAGATGAAAAACTAGCGTCGATGGTAAATCAAGGGGACCAAAGCAATATTGCAAATATGATAGCGGGAAGTGGCTTTAAAAAACTACGACGATGAGAATGGAAAAATCGTTTACGATTTCACTATTTAGACTCTGATAAATAGAATAAAATGTTCAAAAGGTCACCTGATCCAGCATTTGATATAGACGCCCCAGTCCCCAAGAATGATTCTGTACGCGATTATCAATATTACGCCTATCATGCCATAGACTCAAATAGTCGAGCAAGAATTGATCTTCAAGTCCATGATACCAGTAAATACTTTTTGCCCTGTGAAGCATTTGTTGAAGTAGAAGGAGAAATTGTAACAGCTGCTGATACTACTGCTGTACCAGCACCGTATCCAGCTGGTACTCAAGTCGGTTTTGTCAATAATGGTATTATGGCGCTATTTGAGAGTGCTAGATATCTCATTGATGGAAAAGAAATTGAGTCCATAGATCGTGATGTTGATGTGGCTACAACAATAATCGGGTTAGCGAGATATTCCGATGATTATACAAGATCAGCAGGACCTTCTATGATGTTTGCAAAAGATGCTAAGAATACCGCTGGAGGAAAACAATTTATTATAAGACAACCAAGGGATCGTGCTGCTAACCCTGCTAATGTTGCTGGTATCGAGAATATGATTATAAACAACGATCCTGATTTCAATCTAGGAGCCGCAACACGAAACTCAATGTTGCAAGGAGAGCGTAAATCATTTTCATGCGCGATTCCACTGCATCACATATTTGGATTCTGTAGAAACGTCAGAAAAGTTATCTACGGGGCGAAGCATACAGTATCGCTTGTACGAAAAAGTGATGATAATGATGCAATTTGGAGGATTCCAGCAAATGCTGCAGCCGCCAATGCTGATGCCGGTAGAGTCGATTTAACAAAAATATCATTGTGGATGCCAGTGTTGACTCCAGCAATCACCGCAGAAGGACGATTACTATCATTTATGGATCAAGGAGGAAAGTCGTTGTTGAGTTGGCTAACCGTGAGTACAGATGTGAAGCAATCAAATATCAACGGGTTATTCACTTGGAACCTAGCATCAAATCAAGGCGTTTCTGCGCCACGTCATATATTTATTGCGTTACAGGATACCACACGAGTTAATAATCAAGAACGAAGCCATATGATATTTGATCAATTAGGTGTGAAAGACGTCTCACTGAGAATAAACGGCCAGCAGGAACCATCCGAGGATATACAACTTAATTACACAGAAAATCATATTGCACGAGTTTATCATCGTCTGTTGTCATTTATGGCACGCGATCAAAATGTCGATACTGGTTTGCAAATATCACAATATGATTTTAAAAATTTGTATCCGATCTATTACTTCTCACTGGAACAACTCGATTTGACAAGACAGTCAGTTGCTGATATACACTTTAGAGCTAATGTGACTCGTGGTGTTATTGCTGATTATAGAGCGGTTGCTGTCATTCTCAGTGATAAATCAATGCTACTCGAAGGTGTTGGTGGAAGAATGAGAGTGGTAGATGCCCCAGTAGAAAATCTTTGAACGATTTTTCTCGATTTTTCATTGAATTAGAATCAATCAATTATATATAATGTCATATAGTGTTATTAGTGTTATGTTAACTCCTGGTCAAATCAAAAAATTGCAATCAGAATCGGCTAAAACATGTGGAACCACAATCACGTTGAAACCTAATCAAATGACTGGTGGTGCAAATAAACTATCGCTGACAACTCGTCAGGTGAAACATTTCAATGATGCTTTCAAGGATAAAAAAGGGGTTCAGATTACTCTTTCTGCGGCTGCTATCAAAAATATGATTAAAACAGGCGGTATATTTCCATTGTTAGCTGCAATACCAGCATTGATTGCAGCAGCAGCCCCAGCGGTGGCTAAAGCAGCGGCGTTAGGAGCCGTTGGTACTGCAGCAGGAATGGCGTTGAAAAAGGCAGGTGGACAAGGATATAAAAAAAAGAGACGATCCGTTCACGGATTGGGTCTAAGACTACCAGGAACCCCGTATTCATGGTACAGCGGAAAAGGTCTAAGACTACCAGGAACCCCGTATTCATGGTACAGCGGGAGATCCGTTCACGGATCAGGCCTGAGACTACCAGGAACGGTTTATTAATTCAGAAATCTTCGATTTCCGAACCTATGGTTCCCATGTCCAATTTTGATTTAATGGATGCTGCTAAAAAACTAGTGATTAAAAATTTCAGAGGTGTTTTTATGAAAGATCAATTACCACATCAACCAAACAAAACTGAAACAGGTATTATTAATCTCGATAACAGCACCGGACCTGGAACTCACTGGGTTGCATACGCTATTGATCCACGTGGGGTTGTCTATTTTAATTCATATGGATTAGCCCCACCAAAAGAATTTATGCGTTACATAAAACAATTTCCAATGAAGACTTGGTATTCTACGCTACCAACACAACAAATCAATGACCCACCAATATGCGGCAGTGAAGTATTAAATGTCCTTGACGCTATTTCTAACTCCTTGGGTAACCCAAGGGGAAAACCACCTCATATTGTCGTAAATGACTACACCAGCAATCGCTTTTTAGAGAGAGAAAGAGTTTTACAATAACATGATTGATATTTGGGGAAGACCTCTGAAACCCAAACCCGATGACACTGCAACTCCTGATTCTATCAAGGATATAAAAAAAAATTAAAGATGAAATCGCTGAGACGTTGAATTTAGTAAATGTTGACCCGAACGAAATGGTTGTATTTCAAGACAAACAGGGTAAATTGAAATCTAGTAATATTTCTCTGGATGATATTTTAGTTAAACAACAAAACGCAATCGAGAACACCGTTGCGTTATTTTCCGATCAGGGTAAATTGAAAACCAGTAATATTTCTCTGGATGATATTTTAGTTAAACAACAAAACGCAATCGAGAACACCGTTGCGTTATTTTCCGATCAGGGTAAACTCAAACCGGGTGTACTCGTTTCGACGATTACAGATCGATAAAAAATTCTCAACGATGAGTTAAAGAATTCTGTGGTTGTACTAACAACTCTTGAATCTAGAATTGAAGAACACATAAAACAGTTTACCGCATTTCGTAGAAATATCATTGATACATTTATTGGAACTACATTCGATAAAATTGAACTAAAACTCCCTGATATTAAAAAATCCATCGATGAGACGAAAACTTTCATCGAAGCCGTCAAAGGTGATTTTTCGAGGATGATAACAGTCATTGAAAAAACAAAAATTCCTCATGAGAAAACTAACAACATAGTATACACAATCCAACACGGATCATTTGAGTGGTCACCTACAAACAACAAATTAGATATCACTGCAACCGTTAAGGGTATTTATCGATTAACACTAGTAACACCATTGTCTCAATTTAATATTTCATCGTCCAGTTCATCTGGGGTCAATAATACGATTTCAACGATCATCGACAAGGGTACAAATGAAAAGTTCACTATAACATCTACTGATGAAACTTTGGCTAGGGTTTCAACAACATGGTATGTGGAATTCGTAGCGGATTTAAGTAAATCGTAATTGAAAACGCTAGCGTTGTTAAAATAAAAAATGATTTCATCATCGCAATATCGCTATGATCAGGTCAGAGAATATCAAACTAGACTCAAAACCCTGTCTGAGGAGTATGCAATGAAAATTAAAAAATATCGCAGGAGAATTACCGCAATTGATGTTACTGTGTATTCAGTGAGTGGTGTAATCACCGGAGCCGGTATTATACTGTCTTCAGTGACAATGATGGCCCCGATAGCTGTTCCAATTTGCATTTCTGCGGCAACAACAATCGCTGGAATAATTTCAATAATCACAAAAAAAATAACCTCATGCAGCCAACGGAAACTACAAGACTACATAATTCAATTTCATGTTGTGTCCACTGCATACTCGCAATTATCCTCATTGATATCGTCATCGCTCGATGATACAATTATATCAGAGAGTGAGTTTTCAGCGATGGTAGATATATATGATTCTGCGATGTCAAAATTAGAAAGACAAAAACATGAGTATAATAACAATGACAACACAGATGGAATTACTTCAACAAATAGTGGAGAACACAAACCCAGTACAAACAAGCATGATCTCAATAACCTCAACGAATCCAGAATTCAGTGTGAATTTCCCCTCTCCGGTCCCAGTGAAGGAGATAGCGCTAGCAAAATTACGAGTATACCACAGTTGGCCAAATATTAGGTCAAAATCATTTGGTGGTCAACAACCGAATAATTCCCTGGTATTTGCAAATAAGAATAAACCCGACGGTACCCCAGACTGGAATGTTGTTTCCATACCAACCGGATCATATCAAATTGAACAAATCAATGATGAATTCGCGCGTAGAATAAAATCGATTACTGGAGTAGAGTCAAAAATAGCTATAACAGTTCATGTGCCGACACTATCATCTGCCATTGAAATAAGCACAGAAGGATACGTCGTATATATATATCAGAGCTCAATAAGAACAGTGTTAGGTTGGCCTGAAATCCCACCCGGGGGGGGGGGGGGGGGGGAAACCGTTAATTTACCAGAACCAAAAAAAACCGATTATATCACAGACAGGATAAAATCTGATAATCCAATAAAAAGCTATAGATATTATGATAAGTCGTATTTTTTCATTAGAGTAGAATATGATGAAAAAATACGACTTATTCATCATCTTGCTAACCGGGATAAAATCACTGAAAATTTCACAGCTTTCAATAACGATATTTCGTTGTTGTTTATATCCCTTAGATCCGGCACACTCACCCGAGATGAATTTATCAGTGTCGTAGAAACATGTAACAAAATCATCAATGACATGGAAACATTTCATTCACAAATTATTCAAGATGTATTAGGTGACCGTAGTCCTAAAACAAGAGATTTATTTGCAATAGACTATAAGATCCGCATAGGAGATATTCCAACATTCAAACTACCAGGATATAATCTCTTAGAACTACAAAAATCTCTCGATGATGCCATCGATGAAGGTTTCAAAAAAATCCATGATACGTGGAAAAAAACACCATCACAACCACAAACAACTATCCTGATACACAATAATGACCCAGATGGTGGTGGCAGGCATATTGCTCCGTTCAATGTGAATATTTCAACGGTGATTGCGCTCAATTTAGTATGTGATGTGATCGAAGGAAGCTATCAAATAAATTTAGAACGATCAAATCAAGCTCAGCAGGGATATATTTTGTATTCATTTGCACCAACAGCTCCTCCAGGGTTTTTAATAATTGAGTCCCCGGTGAATCCAGTCTATATGCGATGTCATAATAATTCATTAACCAGAATTAATTTCAAACTCACTGACCAGTCTAATAATCTGATTGATTTACAAGAGGAGGTTTTACAAATTAGTCTGTTTGTGAAATCATAAATGATTTCCGTCCTAAGGACTTTCATCCTAAAAGGATTTTCGTCGTAGTAAGGACTTGATAAAATATTCGGTTAACCCATAGCAGCAGAGAGGGTGAGTGACAACGACGTTGCGACATCAACGAAAACGCGAATGCGAATCCCATGTTCACTGTCATTTTTTTTTCTAGTTATTTCGCGAGAAGGTCTAGTGTTATTTGGAGGGTATAATCAAAAATAAAAACAAAAAATGTTGTAGGATTCACCCTCTCTGCTGCTATTGGACTTTTAAAAAATCTTGAATGATCATGACTGAACTTTGTATGCTCTTTACTTTTATACAGCCACCAGTAGAGGCAAGGAGGGTGAACCTAATTCAATCTTATAAGCTCCCATTTGATAAACCAAGGTTTCTTACAAAAACGAAAAATAACGTCAATTACACCAAACCGAAGCCTCTAACTAACCGAGAGTCACTCTCATTAGGTTAATTAATTTTGTTATTGGTTTTTGTCGTCGTATTTTTGTTTTTTTTATTATTACGCGCACGGTTCATTGAATTCATGCTCTCCCTGCTGATAAAATCTTTGGTTGAGTGACAATCAGTCACTCAACCAAAGATTTTATCAAGACTGATTCGATATCGTCATTTATAATCATCGAAATTTATCGTTATAAATCCGTGTAGGGTGGTTTGTGTACGTGAGAAGTTTTTGAATTTAATTATATCCATATCTCCGCCACATCAAGTCTGATGAATATTTCGTAAGGTATGTGTATCAACTCCATTAAATACAGCTAAAATATTACAGTTATCCGTGATCACTTTTGGTATTTGTGTGTACCGCTGAGTAATATTACTGTAAGATACTTATGTAAACTGGATGAACTTGACGGAGCGAAAAAGGGCGACTGGTTGTATTTGGAGTATTACGGATAAAATATCTACTATGGTAAGACCCACGGTAGATCTGCAATATACAGATGTTTTCTGAAATGCAACCATTTCGTTTTGATCTACATTAGCAAGATTTAGTAATTCGGATACTTCACCGTTAATGTTTTTCTTTACACTCTCTTGTGATATGTCGTCAGTAATTTTTTGTCTTCGAGAAAGATCACCCGTAAATATATACCGTTATACCCTAGAATCTGCTTTAAACGAAGCGATTACTCGTGTATTCTTGTTCAACTTTATGGGGTGGTTTGGTTGTTTTTCATACACCATCGAGAACAGCAATTGCTTTATGGCCGCATTTTAGTGGGTCAGTTTTTGTCTGTGTTGGTAATGTTGAATACCAGATTGGAGTATTTGCCAGGCTAACATCCTTGATAATACCAGATTCGAGTATTTGCAAGGCTGACATACTTGATCAATTCTTTTGTTTGGCAGAGATAACCCGTACGAATCGAAATAAACAATTCCACGTGGATCAAACGGGTATGCCACCAAATGATTACTACACTGGTACTATTGTCGAGGTTTAATGATACCGGTTTCAATTTCATTGTCCTGGTTAAGTAATTGGTTTCGAATAAAAACAATTCTAAAGTTTTATATTTGTTGTTTTTTAAGCATCATCGAGTAAATACAAATTTGACATCAGTGTTATTGAAACGTCCCCGGAAGTATCAGAATTTTCGTACTATGAGTGTGGAGTTCCCGGTCTTCTTGGACCTTTACCATTTTATAAATCCCCGACCTGTTACTTGTTTTAGTGCCATTCCCGCCGCTTTCCCGACAGCACCAAGTGCAGCGACGTTTGCATCAGCAGGGGCCATGGCTACAATTAATGCTGGTATTGCCACGAGGCGTGGAAATATACCACCTGATTTCGTTATCTCTGATTTAGCACCTGCATATAGAGAGTCGTATTCCAGTTTTGTCTTTTTTAACATCATCAAGTCAGCTATATGTTATTTTCACCACCTGTAATCTGAATGTTTTTAGTGTAATTGTAATTGCACATTTTGTCACTGACGCGGATTGTAACTTTTAATCAGACCAGGCGTCAGAGTAACATGAACTTGATGATATATCATTTTTGAAATATTACGAGTAATCTAATTTAGTTATATTAATATTTGGAACACGTTACATGTTTTCTACTGGTGCATGAATGACTCATTCGTCCACCAGCACCTTCAAGTAGCTTCGATTTATAGCGATTGCTCTGCAACATTCAGCTGGTACTTCGAATACGCAGACTCGAAAGTGTATTTCAACGACAGTTTGTCGTGTTAAATCAAGATGCTCAATCGAAAAGTAATACATTGGATATATTTTTGTAAACTCTAATTGTGATATTTGTAAACGAGTATCTGTATTCTGATAACTATCTATAAACGTGGTTTGTGGTATAATCAAATACTATATCCTCAGCTGATTCTTGTTGACGGCTTATTCTTAAAGAAACCTCGGTAACTCTATGTTTGTCAAATATCATATGACTAAATTCTTAAGAGTTATTTATTTCATTCATATTTTGCAAAGCAGCAAAAATATATCGTGGCGCAGAAACACCTTGTTGTGATGCTATATGCCAAGTAAATAAACCTGGAACAGTACATTGAATAATATATGTGGTCACTGGTAACCGTGACAATATTGATTTTGTAACAAGATAACCGGGACGGATATTTCGCATTGATAACAGAACACTTTTTATGATACAGATATAAAGATTATGGTTTAATGTGGCGATATATATATATATATATATATATATATATATATATATACATATATATATATATATATATACACATATATATATACATATATACATACATATATACATACATATATATATACATACATATATATATACATATATACATACATATATATATACATATATACATATATATATATACATATATACATACATATATACATACATATATATATACATACATACATACATATATACATACATATATATATACATATATACATACATATATATATACATATATATATACATATATACATACATATATATATACATATATACATACATATATATATATATATATATATACATACATACATACATATATATATATATACATACATACATACATATATATATATATATATATATATATATATATATATATATATATATATATATATATATATATATATATATATATATATATATAAACAAAACAATAAAATGCGTGCGTATTGGAATCAAATATTGGATTTAATTAAACATAATTACGCACAGACTAGAAGATGCAACATATCATACAATGATACAAATCAATGATACAATGATACAAAACAATGATACGAATCAATGATACAATGATACAAAAACAATGATACAAAACCCCAGCGAAAAAAATATACAAAAAAAGATGAATACAGTTTATTCACGTAGTAAACAATGCAGGATTACTCGACATATAGTAAAAATGTATACTCTCAAGTAGCGAAACTATATTTGAAAATAATAAAAGGGACAGATAACAACTTATCTTTCCAGTCCCAAAACCATATACTGGGTTCCGCAAACCCACATTAGCCCACGGCTAACAATTTACGAATAAATATATATAATCAACTATTAGTATACAGCTCCACAGCTGGTACAATAGAACTTCACAATTTCTACAGACTCCGGACCCTCGGAATGCTACGAAACATTAGACCCTCCAGACACTCTGGTCATTTAGACAGCTCTACTGCTGGGTCACCCTTGTCACCCTTGACATTGGACATTCCGGACGCTAGACATGAGACACTCCGGCACATTTATCAGCTCTGGACACACCAGTGCATTTAAACACAGCTCCCGACGTTTGACAGCTCCGGACACCCCGGACGTTTAACACCCTCGTACAATTAGCTGAAAATATACCCGACACCGTGTACTAACCTTGATACAGACATAACGTAATGACGTTATACACGGTAAATTATTAAGACTATATTATTATCATAATGACAGGTTCTATAGTACACCTTCTCTGTTTGATCATGATGAATAGTAAACAATTCTATTTTAACAAAATAGAGCTTTATATTACCAATTTATATGCCTTGCGAACAAGAGTAGAAAATGCACGCATTATGCCGTGTAAAAAAACTATATAACGTACATGCAAAGGTAAATATAGTACTACAAAAAGCTATCACTCAGTACCAAAAATGTACTTACCCCTACAGCTAAAGTTGTGCAATCCTCCCTCCCTCGGATCTATAACCCTATAGCTACAGTCCTTCAAACCAGCCGCTTGTTGACAAAACCCTCAGTAATGTAAAGACCATTTACATATATTATAGCATTTATAGGTTTTCCGTTCTCCGTATCGAGAACACGCTGCACATGCGGTATAGAGCGAATTGTACTCACGATTCCGAAGTACAACTGCCCATATATATAAAAATCACCCTCAGATATCGTTGCACACGATAAACAAAACCCAAATACATGTCTTTCCTAAATAAAAACTACAACATTCCGTGACAGATTTACCACTTTGATTCATAAACGAAGGCCAGTTGTATTCTTCAATAATAGTTGGAGTCATTACAGGCATCAACAATGAGAGGTTTTTATATTTACTTTATCATCAGCAACACCAGCACTTCTCCAGATAGCATCATTATCATCACCTTTTCGCACGAGGACAACCGTATGTTTAGCCCCAAAGATACCTTTCTAACATTTCTGCTAAATTCAAATATATGAGACAGTGGAATTGCATTACAAGTCTTATACGTGCTCCTAACAACATTGATACACGTGTTGCAAATTCTAAGTTGTAAAGGTCACTAATATGTCTTATAATATCAAAATCCGCAGCTGGTCTATCTTCATGTTCAAAATCAACTGGCAATGGATCAATGGCAGTGTTTTAGGCTGTCCGTAATTTAATATACTGAACATGATCAGCATTATCGTTAATATCGTTAGCAAGCATCATTGATGGACCTATTATTATTGTATTATCATCAGACTATCTCGCTAAACCTATTATTGTTGTGGCAACGTCGACATCCTTCTGAATCGATTCAATTCTATTTCCATCAATCATGTATGTAGTGTTATCAAACAATGCCATAATTGCTTTGTTAATAAAACCAACTCGCAAATTATCTGCATATGGTGTATCATCAGCATCATTTGTTGCAAGTTCACCTTCTACTTCAGTATAAATGCTCAGCGGGTAAGAAGTATCTATTTGTATCCTGAACATCAAATTCGATTCGTCCACTTTGATTTGGTTGTATTGCGTCATAAGAATAAAATTGATAATCGCGTATCGATTCATGTTTGAGAACCGGTGACTCTATGTCGAATGTTGGATCAGATTCACGTTTAAACATTTTATTATAATCTCCATCTAAATTATAATCGCTTAGACCTTGTCAGAACAATACGAAGACCACTTCCTGTTATCAAATTTGCAGTAATATTTCTGTGTACTTCTTCCAATCCTTGATCCATCAAGGCTGCTATTTTTTATTCGGGGCTTACAGTGGAGTATAATGCTGCTTAAACAAGCGAGTGGGATCAAAGGTGTCAAAAAGGCGATATAATCCACAAGTTGATAAGAAGCATACATTGTGTAGATTGCAAATCTCTTTGCAAAATATTTTGTTTGCAAATCTTTCTTTTGTTTTGGCAAAATTTGTTTCTTCTCCTTTTCATTTTTACAGAGGGCAATTTTCACTCATTTTCATACCATATAATTTTCTAACTTGCTAAAATTACAGAGGTGTTTTGAGATTTTTGTACATAGTAAATGAACATGGATAAAATAGCTAGTAGTGTGAGACATACTCACTTCAAGCGCTTTCCAAATTTAAGAGAGCTCTACTTAAGATAGAATGGATGAAAATAAACACAGAAAAGGTAGAAGTGCGCCAAATGGGCACAAAAACTAAAAACTTACTTGAATTCCAAACTATCCGTACCATTGATCAAAATTAGGAAGTAAGGAATATATGCATAATCTGCCAGAACTAGGAAAACCCTTCAATGTGTACATGATGATTGTTACATGATATATCAATGATTTCTCACATATATACCTGGTACATTTTGATTTGAGTATAGTCCAAAAATTGTCGTACCATGTCTAGTATCTACGAACAAAAATCCACTACGGAATACATTTTTTTTATGGGGGCACCAGACAGATGCCCCTACTCCTATTTGGAAAAACTAGATAAAGTGTGTTTATGTGTGAGTGTATTCCCCCTGATGTGTTGTTGGATGTGATTTTTATAATGTTTTCGTTACTTTTAAACCTAACCTTAATTTTGTCCCATCGGGATTATATATAAATAGGAGGTATATAGTCCCTAGTGTTTTCTATGAGACGGTTTCCTCAAGTTGTTTTTTAAAAAAATCCCATCTTGGGTTTCCTTTATCCCTTTTTCCATAAATTAACCGCTAGGGGTTTCCTACATCCTGTGTATGCTATTTGGGATGTGCTATATGCATGATTTCTCCTTCCCTGTATAGAGTTTCTTTGTTTATGTAGTGCATTTTAAATCCCCATAAGTATTTAATAATTTCGTTATCTATTTTTTTTGGTGTTGCATTTTTGTATGTCTAGCGATTTTAATCTGTAGTTTAGGTGCACATACATATAATTTTTTGTAACCTGTGCCCGTTCCAATAGGCATATTGGCGTAAGCGCCCAGATTTGTATGTTTTTTTTAATTATATTCTCCCTGATTTCTTTGAGGTTTTTTTTTTCGTCATTTTTCCCAAAATTTACACCTAACGTTTTAACTTGGTCTTTAATTAAATGAAGAGGTAGCCCATGTTGCATGCCTCTCCAGATTCCTCTTAGAAGTAATTCTGTTTTGTCGGTGTTTATTTTCGATTCCGACACTTTCCCAAATTTTCTGAATTCCTTTATTGGTTCACTATAAGAATTTATATCTTGTAAAATAATTTTTATCATCATCCGCATAATGCATCAATTTCACTTCATTTTTAATGTTTGGAACTTTAATCCCTACGATCCCATGGTTTTTATTAATTTTAATGCTTGGTATTTCTATTGATATTACGTATAATAACATAAATAGTGGGCATCCTTGCCTCACCGATCTTTTTATATCAAATTTATCTGTTCTGGCCCCTTTTACCTGTACACAATAGTTAATATCATTGTACAGGATTTTGGTCCAATTCTGGAAATGTGTTCCAAAGCCAAATGTTTCTAGTGTCTTGCATAGATAGTTTTTTTCAAGTCTATCAAAGGCTCTTCCCTGGTCTATTAGTACCATAGCACTAGTATTCCCAGTATATATTCTATTATGGTTACAATGTTTAGTATGTTGTTTTGTATATCCCTCCCTTTCGGGCCACTAGTTTGATTTATAGTTATAATTTTATTAAGACACTTTTTACCCTTTCCGCTGGAATTTTAATTATCATTTTATAATCAGTATTAAGGAGTGAGATGGGTCTCCAGTTTTTTTTAAGTCTTCCCTATCTAATTTCCCTTTATTTATTAAAGTTATCATTCCCTCCCTCATTGTGTTTGACATGTTTTGATTTCTTAATGCGATATTGTTGTATAACCATTCTAGTACTGGCGACAGTTCTCTGCAGAATTTTTTTTATAATTCCGCTGAGAGTCCATCTCTCCCTGGTGCTTTATTTTTAGATAATTTCCCTATAGTCTATGTATTCTCGTCTTGCGAGATAAATTCCTCAGATATATCCCTATGTTCTGAGGTAATTTTCTCGCAATATGTATCTTGTAAGTAATTGTCTATATCTTCGTCTTTTATATTCTGTGTCGTAAATAATTCTTTATAGTAATTTTGTATTTATCCCAAAATTTTAGTTTTGTCAGTCGATACCTCCCCTTCTATATTTTGTGATTCTAGTGTTTCCCCCAGCCCTTCTTAATTCCTCCCTTTTATAAAGCCACTATGCGTGTTGGTATAGGTGTGTAAAAATCCCTGCTTTAATTTCCCTTCCCTTTCGATGCTCTTTTATTAAACTTACTAATCTTTCTTGTAGTGTATTATTTGTGCTTTGCATGTTTATTGTTGTTATGTAATTTTCTATAGCTTCAATTTCTAATTTAATCTTCCTTGCTCTTATTTTAGAGTGGATGATCGCTGTTTTTTTTAAAAATATTCCTTAGTTTGTCCCATTCTTGTATAATGCCAAAATTTCCCTTAGCTATAAATTAATCTATCTCCCTTTTTATTTCATTTCCAAAATCCTCATTCCCCAATATTTTATTGTTAAGTTTCCATGATCCCCTCCACCATTTTATTTTTTTATATTTACCTATTTCTACAAAAATTAATTTATGGTCCGAAACTTTATATTCTCATATCCCTGCTTTTATATATTATTGGTTCCGAAGGATGTGCCCCAAAATTTGTCTATTCTACTTCCTTTTCCATCTTGGTATATGCAGGTATATTCCACCCTTAATATATTAAGTTGTCTGTATATATCAATCAGGTTTAAAGATTTCATTGTGTACTCCGTTTGGTCCTTAATAATGATGTCATTTGGTGTCAATTTTCCCTTCCTGTCTATTTCGTCTCCCACCTAATTAAAATCCCCTACTATAATCAAATTTATCGATGTATGGTTTTCTAGATACTCTGCTAATTTTGATGTAAAAGCCACTTTCTTGTTATATTTAACTGGCATATATACATTAATCAGATTACTCCCTCCCATTTTGATATGAATTAACCTCCCCCTAAAAATTCCTCTTCCAATATCCTTTCCCATTTGCACCCTGGTTTATTTTTAATAATCGTGGCTACCCCTCCCCTTGTATCCATTCCCACATAGTTGTTACTTATAATAATGTTGTCCATATCCATTTCAATTTGTCCTTTAATTTCATTTGTCAGACCGTTATGTGTCTCCTCTATAAATAGTATGTCATAGTCTCCTATATTTGTCAATTTTTTTGCTTTTTCTTTGTCTATATCGTTTATGTTTAAAGACAATAAACGAAGGTTTTGTTCCTCCATTTTTGTTTCACCCCAGTTTGCCGCTACCTGAATACAGTAGTGTTGTTTTTTTTTTTAAAAAGATTCTATTGTCTATTGTATAGTATTTATGTCCCTAGTTCCCTCAATTTTTTTCTGGGGATCCCGGGTCATCTCTTATCGTCTTGTTAGTAATATCTAGATACTCAAAGTCACTCGTGACCTGAGGTGTAAAGAGTGTTTCCTTAAATTCATTTCCCGTACCATATTCCCCAGAGGCATAAAACACTTGAGAAAGTTCTTTCCCCTATTTTGTATTCATTCTCTTTGCTTCCTATATTTGTTCCATTTTCTCCTTGGTTTTGTTCTATCTGTGGTTCTGTTTCCTTGTTTCCCGTTTCCTTGGGCATTAGAGTTCCAGGTGATTTGGATGGGCTTTCTTCTGTATCCCTTTCTTTTGTGAAAAAATACTTCTGTCCTCAAAGGAGGAGGGGGAGTTCACCGCCTTTCTATTTTTTGTCACCCTTTTCTCTTTGGGTATTGGTGTTGAGGCTGTTAATGGAGACATCCTTTCCTGGGTATTAAAGCTTTCTGTTTCCGCGACACTTAGGATTTCTTACAGGTTCGGTTTCTTATGGGGATGTATGTCTTCCCTTTCATTGGTGTCTTCAGGCCTGTTTTAGTTTGTGTTAGTATCTCATTCCATTTGACTTGTCTCTCTGGGGTTCTTTTCTATAGGGGTTCATCCTTTTTATGAGTTGATATTGTTGCCCCTCCCCTGCTGCCACGTTCGCATATGTCCTTTCTTTAGGTGTATTTCCACTAGCAGTTAAAGGATTTCTGCAATCCCACGGGCCATGTCCCAACTTTCCGCATTTGGGGCATTTTCTGTCTATTTCACAGTTGCGGTACCATGCTCTAAGTCGAAACCCCATTCAGTAAAAAAAAGCCGGAAATTTCGTCGCGTCTTCTTCAGCGACTGTAACTATTCTCGCGCCCGAGTTAATGTGGCTCCATCCCCATATGCTTGCCATTTTGATCGCTATGGGCCTCAATTTGAGTCGTTGATATATCTTATTTTTGAGCTCTCTGTGCCCACTTGGAGTGTTAAACCACTTACATGCACATCCATAGTCTTGGGTACAATCTGGTGTTCAAAAGGTGGGGCCTTGTTCACATGTGCTGTTTTATCTTTGACAGTTATTTCGTCCCATTCTAGCAGTGGTGTCATCGTATCCACAGGGTACAATATATACTTATTTAACCCTGTGTTTTGCAGTCCTGCAATAACAAACATATTTACCCCCATGGCTTGGAGGGCGGCCAGGACCTCGGCTTGGCGTAGCGCTTTTCCTTCTCCCTCCAAGACCAACTGCTGGCAGCCTGGTTGGTGATTGGATAGTAGAGTGTGTCCTTCTACAACAACATTGAAGTATAGGTGCAGACGGGATCTGCTCCCTTTCAAAGATGCCCTTTGATTTTGTTTATTCCCATGAGAAATATCTTGGGGAAGTTTTTGTGTAGGCCCCGCTCCCTCGTTAACAGAGTCCCCTCTTGTTTCATCATTCGCACCCCCTTCCATGTCTGTATTTATTATATTTAAGACAATCACTAGAATAAGGGTTGAAAAAGGTGGGCAATAATAAAATGTGCTCAAAATCAAATAAGGAAACGTGCTCAAAAACAAATTAAAAGAGATATAGAAAGTTCAGTGAGATATAGAAAATATAGAACGAAAAACCTTCTTACAAACTAATGAAAAGTCTTTGAAAACTAATATAACAAAAACCAAGTGAATCCTTTTGATAATCCTTTGTTGATACAACGTCTTTGGAATAACACTGTAAAGCTGTCTCCTCATTTTAGTTAAAGGCGAAAGATTAATATGATGTGAAGAGAAACCAGATGTATTGGTGACTCCGTGTGAAGCTACGAGATTGCGCGATCCATCGGAATAAAGCAATAGATGCGTGTTGAAGATTAATTTGTAGTATTATGAAAATAATAACGTTTCAATATATTTAATATTTCTGGAGATGAAATAGTATTAGATCATTTGCATACAACAATATCAAGAATTATATTAATTATATTCTTCCTAGCGTACATGAGAGAGAGAGAGAGAGAGAGACTGGTGCAGAACGATAAGACCAATATAATTCTTATTATATTTACTTGTAGAGTTTAAAATATGCTCTTGCATGTACAGAAAAGAGCATCTATGCACCATATATAATTCAATTTTCGAAATGAGCAGAATGGAAACATATGTATCATAAAGGAGTGTCTAACAGCTTGGGGTTGACCAAAACTATTGTTTGGGTACAACTTACGTTACATAGATTAAAAATTGAATAACGTACACATGTCATATTGGACACATGGTCACGTGATGAACAACTTCAATCAATCAATCAATCAATCCTCTCTGCGCCGTCTGCTGCTTGATGCAACAGCAAGGGAGCACCATTTTCGTCTGTCGTCAGCTATTGCTGGGGCGGTCTGATATGTGAGGCCTCTGGTATTAAGGTCTCTCTCCACTGTTTGTCGCCAGGTCTCTTTGGGTCTGCCACGGTTCCTTTTACCCTGTGGGGTCCATCTCAGTGCCACCCTTGGTAGTGAGTCAGGAGGCATTCTGCAGACATGGCCGAGCCATTTCCATCGCCGAGTTGAAATGATCTCAGAGAAGGTGCTTGCAACCGCTCTGTGGCGAAGTTCCTCATTTGAGATCGTGTTTGTCCAGAAGATCCTCATGATGCGTCGCAGGCATTTGGTTTCAAACACTTCGAGCTTGTGTTCTATGTTCGCAGTGGACTTACAACACTCTGAGCCGTACAAAAGGACACTCAACACGTTGCTCTTAAAGATGCGGATCTTCGTGTGGACGCTGAGGTTTCTTGTCCTCCATATGGGCTTCAGCATTGCGAAGGTTTGGTTGGCCTTGCCGATTCTTGTGATGACTTCCCTTGTGCTATCTCCATCCGTGGCGACCTTACTACCCAGGTAAGTGAAATCGTCTAGTTCTTGCAGGGGCTGGTCGTTGATGGTGATTGGGTTGCCCACTCTAGTATTCTTCCTCAAGACATTTGTCTTCCCTATGTTGGCTCGAAGACCTATGGTATTTGCTGTCTGTACCAACTGTTGTGTCTTCTGTTGAATATCCTGGTGTCTGCTTGCCAGCAACCCGATGTCGTCGGCATAGTCCAGGTCATCCAGCATTGAGGTCAACATCCATTGTATTCCATGCCTCTTGCCCTCTGTGGTGCGGCGCATGATCCAGTCAATGGCCAGTGAGAAGAGAATTGGAGAGAGAATGCATCCTTGCTTCACTCCGGTTTCCACCTTGAATGGTTCAGTGAGTTGGTTGTTGTGGATTACTCTGCACTCAGAGTTCTCGTACAGGGACCTGATGACATCGACAATTTTCTTGGGGATGCCATAATGTCGTAGGATCCTCCACATAGAGTTTTGATGAATGCTGTCGAAGGCCTTCTCAAAGTTCACAAAGACCAAATAAAGGGATCGATTCCATTCATGAGACTGCTCAAGTATCAGCCTCAGTGTGAAGATGTGGTCGATGCAAGATTTGCCTTTCCTGAAGCCTGCCGTCCACAGCTGTTGTGATGCGTTGAAGAATGATGCGGCTAAAGATCTTACTGGAGAGGGATAGCAATGTGAGTCCTCGCCAGTTGTTGCAGTTTCCCAGATCTCCTTTCTTAGGATGTTTAACTATGATTCCGGTTTTCCAATCATTTGGTGCTTTTTCACTATCCCATATCTTTTGGAGAATCTGGCAAAGAAGCTTCGGCGTCTCTGTGTCTTCTGCCTTCAACATCTCGGGATACACTCCATCATTGCCAGGTGCCTTTCCATTCTTCAGCTTGTGAATGGCCTGCTTGACCTCCTCAACAGTGATGTCGTTGCAATTGATGTCAAGGTCCTCCTCTGCTTCAGGAATGTCAGCGAGTACGGGTGGGTCTGGGCGATTCAGGATATACTCGAAATGTTGCTTCCATATTTCCATCTTCTCCTCCTCCACTGTGACATAGTTTCCAACTTCGTCTCTCACTGGAAGATCGTGGTGCTGACTATAGTCGCCCTTCAGTTTCTTTGTGTTCTGATACACCGTTTTCATGTCTTTCTGCCCTGCTGATATCTCTGCCTCCTTTGCTAGCCTCTCTGCGAATTCTCTCCTGTCTCTCCTCGCTGATTTCTTCACCTCTTTGTCTTTTCCTCCATACTCCTGCAAAATTATCTCTTTCAGTCTTGGTGATTTTGAATCCAAAAGTCTCTTCTTAATCTGTCTTCTCTCTTCTATGCGAGTCCATGTCTCTTCTGATATTCACTCTGTCTTCCTATTATTCCTGTAACCTAAAACTTCTTCTCCTGCTTCCTTCATTGCTCTGTTAAAATTGTCGATGATCAGCGCTTTCTCATCTCCTAGAGCACTAAACCGATTCCTTAAAGCCAGCCTGAATTCATCCTTCACTTTTGGATTCTTTAGCTTGACCACATCAAAGCGTTTATTCCTGGAGACCCCTATCCTAACTTTCCTAAGCTTCAAAGTCACCTTGGCCACCAGAAAAAAATGGTCGCTGCCAACGTCAGCGTTCCGCACCACTCGCACATCCTGCAAAGAGTGTTTCCACCGACCGTTGATGATGATGTGGTCAATCTGGCTCTGGGTTCTGCCGTCTGGTGACGTCCATGTAAGCTTGTGGATGTCCTTGTGCTCGAACAGAGTCCCTCCTATGACCAAGTCATTCTCTTGACAGAAGTTGACCAGCCTTTCCCCGTTGTCAGACATCATGCCTATTCCATGGCGCCCCATGGTCCTCTCTCTATCTTTGTTGTTGCAGTCATCCCTAGCGTTGAAGTCGCCAAGCAACATCAGCACGTCATGTCGGCGGACGTCCTCTAGAACGGTTTGAAGAGCGTGGTAGAAGGTGTCTTTGTCCTCTTCTTCCGCGCCGTCTGTTGGTGCATAGGATACTACAACTGATTGTTTGGCGTACTTGGAGTTCATCCTGACGTACAACAGGCGTTCATTTACTGGTTTCCACTGTAAGACGGTGTTGGCCTTGTTCTTGTTGATATTAATGGCGCCTCCTTCCGGGTGGTCATTGTCCTTCCTTCCAGACCAGATGATGACTTCTCCGGAGCTCAACTTCTGCTTGCCGGTACCAATCCATGGAGCTTCTGTTACACCCATGAGGGTAAGGTTGTAGTGATTCAACTCGCTCACTGCTTGTGCCAACCTTCCAGTCTGCTTGAGCGTTCGCACAT